>JACMZG010001870.1:18724415-19011171 GCA_018340805.1 Microvelia longipes | reverse complement strand
TGGGATGGGTTCTAGCTGTTGCAAATTCTCTATTAGAATTGATTGGTTAAATTGAACGTTAGTAGGGGAGTTTAGTGTAAGTCAATGTGTAGCCCTGTATATCAATCTAGGTATAGGTTTTGTGGGTAATAAGTAGCTGTAATTGTTATTATAATTAATATAGGTTGATGTGTATCCCTGAGGAACAATATATATGTATGTCTTGGTTAATTGTCAAATATAAAATTTCTTATACTCTGTGTTTGTATTGTGCGAGAGGGTATAATAAGGTATTATAAAAACCTATCGAGGATCTAGTACTACAATTTGGTGTCAGGTGTGGGGTTGTTGCAAGAATACAACACCATAACCCGGAGAGATGTCAACCCAGGCGGAATTAGAGCGGCAAGTCAAGGAGCTAGCAGATCAGCTAGCCCGAGTGGTGGGGGCGAATCAGACCTATAAAGAACTACATGAAGCTCAGAGTAGCAAGGTCGGGAAGCGAAAGGATTTGGGCATGCAACAATTATTAAAGACTTGGGTGCCAGGGGAAAAAGATTCAGGAGCTATTGATGAGTTTATAGCCAACTTCGAGAGGGTGGCAGCATGCGGAAACTGGGAAGAAGCGGACAAAATCGTGATTTGTCGCCTAAAGCTAGGAGGGACCGCTGCCGCGTTCATAACGAGTCGACCTGAACTACAGAAGGGTACAGCTACTTTCCAAGAATATAAAGACGCACTTTTAGAACGGTTTGGAGATACGGCATCTCCTGAGCAGCACGTAAGACAACTTCAAGGTGCAAAACAAGACAAGGGAGAATCAGCTCAGGCTTTTGCTGATAGGTGCCAGAGACTAGGAGCGAAAACCCTAAGCAAAACGGAGGACGCACAAGAAGCCCAGTGGGCCCAGAAACAAGTGGAGAAACTGGTCCTTGCCGCTTACGTAGCTGGGTTACGCGGAGAGCCGGGTAGACAGCTGAAATTCTCTCCTCCTAATAACTTGAAGGAAGCTGTCCGTAGGGCGACCTTGGTGGAAGAGGCGGTCGAAGAGGAGAAAGGAGGAGGAGCTACTCCGGTTTTCGCTGTGGGGGAAGGGCGAACACAGGACTACGGGAGGATCGAAGTGTTATCGTTGTGGCCAGACAGGACATTTTGCAAGGGAATGCTCCACCAACCGGTATACTCGAGGACGGGGAAGGGATCGACCAAGGTGGGGAGGACGATCAGGGATCGGGCCGTGTTTCACCTGTGGGAAGGGGGACATACCGCTCGAGATTGCTCCAAGAGAGTCTATCCAAAAAGAGGTGGGGTCGACCCGGCTACCCCAAAAGAACAAGACCGAAGGGACTCCCCGCCGGACGGTCAGAAACAATAGAAAAAGGGGAAAATCGAGAGAGAATCACGAATGTGAATCTCGTTCATCGTGAGGTGGACAGCTTGACGGTAATGGTAAGATTATCAGGGAAGATGCGGAGAATGCTAGTAGATACGGGAGCGCACGTTTGCATGATAAAACGCCCGATTGCTGGAGTTGCGGTCCGGAGGACTAACTTGAAGGCGAGAGGAGTGACGGGAGCGGAAATTAGAGTGAAGGGAGTACAAGAAGTAGATTTAGAATGGGACGGCTATCGGACGAAACAGGAAATCGCAGTGGGAGATGTAGACGTAGAGGAGGAGGTCGATGGTATCCTCGGATTGGATCTACTACGCAAGGCCCGCGTCACGATAGAACTGGGAGACGGAATAGTGAGGGCCGGAATCAATGTGGGGCGAGTACACACAATACAAGCGGAAAATCTACGGGATACAAAGAGAACGTATGCTCAAGTGACGGCAGCCCAAGATCAAATCCCAGCCCCGGAGGTAGAGGCACAAGTTGGTGGGGACCAGGGTAGCGACGACTCGAAGTCAAAAGAACGGGAGATGTTTCCTCAGCAAACAGAGTTGGGGGGACAAAACCAGTCCCAAAGGAAGGAGACGGGAGAAGAGAGGGCCGCAGTACGAGTAAAAAGGGACGAAATCATTCGAGCGGGTCACGAAGCGGTTATCCTGGGAACGATAGGTGGGACCTTAACGGGAACTGTGTTAGTAGAACCGTCCCGACAAATTCCCCACGGGATACGATTGGCGAGAAACCTCTCCACCCCGCATAACAAAGAGGTGTGGCTGCGATTAGTTAATCTGAATCAGAAGGATATACACCTGTACAAGGGGCAAGAACTCGGGAAGGCGGAAGGAGCACGAGGATGGACGGTAGAACAAAAGGCACAAGAGAAGGCGCGGGTTGCTACAGTTCGGATGAATCGGACGGAGAAGTGGAAAGACCAAATAAAGGAGAAAGTGCAACACCTACCTAACGGAGACCGAGAAGAGATAGAGGACGTTTTGATGGAATACCAAGATGTGTTCTTTCAGGAGGGAGATAAATTAGGTTGCACGATAGAAGTCAAACATAAGATTGAGACGGGCGACGCGAGGCCGATTGCGAAAAGCGCTTATAGGGTACCCTTCCACCAACGGGGAGTAGTAAAGGAACACCTGGAGGAGATGTTAGAGCGAGGAGTCATTAAACCATCGGACTCCCCGTGGTCAGCGCCGGTAGTCTTAGTAAAAAAGAAAACAGCAGACGGAAGTGAAAAGTTCCGTTTCTGTTGTGATTTTCGGTCGTTAAACGCCGTCACACGCGCTGACGCCTATCCGATTCCCAACATCCAAGAAACCTTGGAGAGCCTGGGGGTAGTGGATGGTTCAGTACGTTGGACCTCGAGGCCGGATACCACCAGATCGACATGGCACCAGAAGATCGGGCAAAGACAGCGTTTACTACGGTAGGAGGGCATTATGAATATTGTAAAATGCCTTTTGGGTTGTCCGGAGCACCCGCGACGTTCCAGAGGTTGATGGATAGAGTGTTGGTGGAGATAAAAGGAGTAGAGTGTTTAGTCTACCTGGATGATGTAATCGTGTACGCTCGGACCATCCAAGAACATGCCGAAAGGCTGAGGCACGTGTTCCAGAAATTTAGAAGAGCTAACCTAAAGGTTAAGTTAGAGAAGTGCACGTTTGCAGCCCCGAAAGTCAAATATTTAGGCCACATTGTGAGCAGAGAGGGAGTGGGGCCCGACCCGGAGAAGTTAGAAGCGGTCCGAGCTTACCCGATCCCACAGAATAGAAAAGATGTTAGAGCCTTCTTAGGATTGGTAGGCTATTATCGGAGATTCATACCACGGTTCGCTGACATTGCAAAACCCCTCACTACCCTCACCAAGGAGAGCCTTACGTTTGAATGGAATTCCCAAGCTCAAGTGGCATTTGAGAAATTACAAGCCTGTCTTACATCCGAACAAGTGCTGGCATATCCGGACTTCCGACTACCCTTCAGACTAGCCACTGACGCATCTGGGATTGCGCTTGGAGCGGTACTGTCCCAGGTGCAAAATGGAGAAGAGAGGCCCATCGCGTATTCCAGCCGGCAGCTCCTTTCCGCGGAAACGAGATACACCACTACGGAACGCGAGTTGTTAGGGGTAGTGTGGGCGACGAAGGTATTCCGTTGTTATCTGTACGGTAGGAGATTCGAGTTAATAACCGACCACGCAGCCTTGAAGTGGATGTTAGGGTTAAAGGACCCCTCTTCGCGACTCACTCGGTGGGCTCTCAGACTGGCAGAATTTACGTATGATGTAGTGCATAAACCGGGAAAAAAACACAGTAACGCTGACGCTCTCAGCCGATACCCGGTGCGGGATAAACAGGAAGAAGGGCAAGGGGATTCGAGAACGGGGGAGAACCATAGGAGGGAGGACCGGGAGGGGACAGGAACCCCAAGGGACCAGGAAAGAATAGAAGAGGAGGCTGAGGACGAGGGGAAGCCGACTATACTCAGGACAGTAAACCTGACATAGACGGGGTGACACGCAAGGAGTTAGAAAAATCTCAGCGGGAAGATGAGGGGTGCCAAAGAGTCATACAAAAATCTGCGGAACACAAGGTCCGACAAGATACAGACGGCCTGTGGTTCTACCGGCGAGCAGAGGGACAGCCATGGAGAGTAGTGGTACCCCGAACAGCGGTGCCTCGGATTATAGACTACTGTCATGCGGCTCCTTTCTCGGGACACCCAGGAGAAGACAGAACCAAAGCAATAGCGGAAAAACGATTTTATTGGCCCACCATGGAGCGCGACATAAAGGAATATGTAAGGAATTGCGTACCTTGTACTCAAAGAAAATCCCCTGTTATCCCTAAGACGCCCCTCGGAACTCCTTCTTAGCACAAAGACCGTTCGAAACAAGTGTCGGTAGACATAGTAGGACCCCTGCCACGTACGCAGAGTGGGAGCCGATACTTGCTGACGATAATAGATAACTTCACGCGCTACGCGGCGGCATTGCCCCTGCCATCGCAAACCGCGGAAGAAGTGGCACGGGCCTTTGTACTAGGGTGGGTGGTTAAGTTCGGTGCTCCGGAGCGACTATTGAGCGATCAGGGGCGAAATTTCGTGGGAGAGCTATTTAAAGCTATGTGTCGACTGCTCCGCATACGAAAACTTCAAACCACCGCCTACCACCCACAATGCAATGGGATGATCGAACGATATCACAGGACGCTGATCGAGTCTCTGTCTCATTTTGTACGGGCCGATGGAACAGATTGGGACAAGTGGGTACCATTTGTAGCCATGGCATACAATGGGACCCCTCATTCACGAACACATTATTCACCCAATTACCTGTTATTTGGGAGGGAGATCGCCTTGCCCTTTGACCACGCCCTGCGGTTGGAAGAAGAACAGCTGGAAGACACTCTCGATGGACACGTAGCACAGCTACAAGAGAGACTAGAAGAGGCCTATAGAGTTGTGGGAAGAAACAATGAGAAAGCGCACCAAGTAAATAAGGAATATTATGATCAAAGAACGCGAGCGCCCCCTTACGAAGCGGGAGACTGGGTATATGTAAGAAACCCAGCCGCTAAACCCGGACTGAGTCAAAGTTCCATAAACCATGGAGCGGACCTTTTCAGGTAGCGGCCAGGCTGTCGGAACAAACCTACCGTATACGCATCACCGAAAATAAAGAGGCCGTAATACATGCCGACCGTTTGAAACGAGGACCAGGTGGTGCAGATTCACCGAGTATAGACAAGGGTCGAGAAAGCCGAAGCGACAAGACAAGAGAATGCGAAACGGCCTATATAGAAAACCCAGATAACGGAGAGGAATGGAGCTGGACAGCGGAGCCATATGTGCCAATTAAAGAAGAACTCGATGGAGTGGTAAGAACACCCCCACTCTCTGGGCCAGTTCCCCAACCTTCACCACCGGTCTCCCCGGTACCAGGAACCCACGAGCGCCTAGTAGCACCGTTTCCGAACCAGGGGAGTCACCACCAAGAGCGCTTAGAGTCACTCCCGACCGAGAAGACGATAGTCCCTGGATACCATCGTGGTTGGAGGAAAATGAGGATGAAACTTCACAATCGTCAGAATGGGACTCATTGGATCCGAGTGACACAACGTGGGTTCCACCGGGTAGGGGAGGAGGAGGAGAAGGGTCCGGAGTTGGAAGGCCACGATCCCCTTACAGCTTGCGAAACAGAAAGAAGTAAAGAAACGCAGGAGGGAGCGAAGGAAGAGAAGAAAGAGTGCGAGTAAAAATATAATTGTGCGTGAAAAATTATAAGTGTTGAAAATTATAAGAGACAACAGTACAGTTTTAGAGTGAGTGACGAACTAATGGATAGAGTGTAAAGACAATTGATTGTGTGTAAGAGTGATGGAAATTATAAGAGACAACAGTGTAGATTTAGAGTGATAAATAAAACATTGTGTTTAGTGAAATATTTGTAAGACATTAAATATTAAAGGATACCTGGGACTCGGAGAGTAGAGTGAATGTAAAGAGTGCGAGAGGAAGAGAGCTCAAACACAGAGTATAGGGCTGAGGGAATGGGAATAAGACAGATTGGTAGATTAAACTAATGACGAAATTGTTTTCCTTCCTGTTACAGGGGCGAGCAAAGACGGGGAGGGGCTTATTTTTACTAAAGAAGCGGAAGTGGTATTGACCGGGGAGCGGTGGACCGTCGTGGCCGAGATCGAAGTCGTAAAACACTGGGAAGAAACGAATAACTTGCGTCAACAACTAAAAGAAGTGGGGACACCCTACAAAGGGTGGGCGACCCTACTCTCGATAGGTTAGTAGGGACGGAAATTGAGCGCATAACCAGTTTCCTGCGGGAACTATGGGAGCAGCACGAGCTCCTAAAGGAAATGCTACCACAGGGTCTCCGAAATAAGAGAGGGTTAATGAATGTCGGTGGTAAGGTCATAAAATTCTTGTTCGGAAATCCGGACGCAGACGACCTAGATAGGATGGAAGTGGCCTTAAGACAAGCGGGGGAGGTCGAGGGGACGGTCCATATTACGCGACAGCACTTAACGTTAACAAAAGAACTAAATAACGCCGTAATGGAGAACCATAAGAAATTGTATTCATTAGCAAAGCAGGTAGAGTCCGAATCCAAACGTATATACACTACGGTAAAAAAGATTGGGGTGCGGATGGATGAGTTAGAATACCGAGTAAATATCACCTTCCAACTGAGCACCTTGCTACGTGCATTCGAAGTAAGTCTAGTACGAGCTCATTTAGAGATAATCAAATTCCATGAGATTTTAGACCTAGCAGCGGTGAACCGACTTAGCTCGTATTTGGTAAAACCCCGATCCCTCCTTGGCATACTGGCTAACATCAGCCTACGGCTACCCAGTGGGTTGGAGATGTTAACGCCCTCACAACTGAAGAAGTGTACCTATACTATGAACTTAGCGAAGTACGTGCAGTAGCCACCGATACGAAAGTAAGAATAATTTTTTCCATACCCTTAAAAAGAACGTTCGAATTATACAGGGTACGAGCGGTACCGAGTTACTACCGCGCCCCGGTTATTTCCTAACAGTGCAAGCTGAGACAGAGTATTTATTGGTGAGCGAGGATCGTAGTCAATATA
This sequence comes from Microvelia longipes, assembly GCA_018340805.1. NCBI lineage: Eukaryota > Metazoa > Arthropoda > Insecta > Hemiptera > Veliidae > Microvelia > Microvelia longipes. The sequence continues at coordinate 19,004,179 of JACMZG010001870.1, read as the reverse complement.
CGCATGCGACCCCACGAGATTTGGAAAGGTGCAAGGGAAAGTCACTCACCCTTTGTCCACCAGTTTTTCTCGCTAAATAACCGGGACCAACCCACGTGCACAAGCGCAAGATTCTATGGGATGCAACGGGTAGAAGAAAAGTTGTGTAATCAGGAGATACGCAAAGGTACTTTCACCCCGTGGTGGGCGGAAGACCGGACCAACAACTCTTGGCGGTATAGTGTGGCGGAGCCGACACGGGTGACGATACGCTGTACTACAGGTGGGCCGAGCTGGATGAAGGAGGTAACTCTGGAAAGGAGTGGTACCCTACGCAACACTGGACATTGCTATATCAAAGGCGAGACCTTTACCCTACTACCCTTCCACAGCATAGTCGGCAGATCCGTCCAACCACTACCGAGAATAGATCCACCAGAGCTACCACCCATACCGAACGGGACTATAAATCGCTTAGAAATGATACCCCAAAGAGCGGTGGAAGCAGTGTGGGACCGCTGGAACGAGGAGGCGGCTCCCCAAACAAACCCGCTGGCCGTTAGACTAGATCAACTAATCGCTGAGGCAGAACGAGAGGAAAAGAGGAGGGCGACCCGGCCTTGGATCTGGGCCTCGAGTGTGACCCCAACCTTATTGATAGTGGCAGGAGTGATAGCTTATATCCTGTGGGGGCGCCGAATAAGGAATCAGCCAGTAGCCAGTCCCAGGGTGGAGAGTCAACCTCCCTACATCATCCACTATGCCCCGGGAGCGAGAGATGGGTACGCATATAGCCAGGAGTAGATGCCGGCGAGAAGGGAGCTTCACGAAGATGAGGTGCAAGATTCCTCCGATCTGACAGCTGTAATCGTCTTCGCCGGCTCCTCTAAAGACACAGCATTTGGTTGTGTATTATAATAAGGATTTTCTGTAGGGAAGTATAGTGCAGAAATTTAGGATAGGACGTACGCATGTACCTTCAAGTGTAATAAATAGAAATAAAGTTGCAACTATAGTTGCTACTTTAAGAAAATGGGGTCTTGTGTAGAGACCGATTTCTAATATTCTATTTTGTAATATTAGTTAGAGTATTATCGGGTCAATTTCCAAAGTTATCAGGGTATTATTCTTAAAGCTGTCGTCCTATCCTAATTAGTTGTAGAATTAAATCTAGAGAAGTTATAAAGCTAAGTTATTTAGGTTATAAAGGGTTACATGAAAATGCGATCCACGAAGGGTGGACCGTGATGAACTAAGGAAGGGTAGCTGTACATAGTATTCTAATTAATGGTAGACATAAGTAGTTAATTAAGGACAGATATAGTACACCCCGATAGAATAAGGAGAAGTGCATTGTACCTAATGTTTAACATTTAGTAATAATGTAGCAGTTTCTGTACTTCAAGTGTCGTCCGTTCAACCTCTGTATAGCTGATTCATACCAACAGCAACAGAAACCTAAATTGTGCAAAATATGTATGTGAGGGTGGATATAGGTATTAGGAATAGTGATAAATGTAAACGGCACGAACTGTAACAATGGACATATATATCATCGGCAAGGCTCAGTTATGACATACGTCCAGACATAGATTCGCAATTGTGCAGAATTGCAGAATTCTTTAACTACACTGGATGTCAATACTAACGCCACAAATAATATATATGTCCACTGATGGAAGGGAGAGGAGTAATGTCTAAGAGGTCTTGACCACGGAGACGGTAACAGGGTTCCCGGGTGAGTAGCATCAAAATAGCCTTGTATGTCAACTCAAGGGGACCGGAACCCTTGAGGCCGCCTCCGGGGACAGGATATAAAATCTAGAATTAAGTTAGCATTAAAATAATATAAGTTCCCACGACCTGCCAACCCAGAGAGAGAGAGGGGGCCCTAAGAGGGAGAAGTCAGTCTAGCTAGTGGTGTCCTAGAGTAATGATCAAATAGAAAAATTGGAAAAAGACTTGAATTACGTATAGTGTATGTTTATGAATCGCGTAAGTAGATTAAATCGAAACAGTGTAACGGCGATTAAAAACTAAAGTGAGTGAAGTGAAAAGAACCTTAATAATTATGAAATATCTCCTATGGTGGATTACTGTACTGGGTAAGCCAATAAATTATGTTTACTAGTAGGCCAAATGGTAGAAGAGGGGAATAATAGCCAAATAAAACAAAGGGTCACCGCGCTAAGGCGAACCGTATTTTTGTGAGCTCATTAAAGTTCAGTGCTGGGTTGGAAGGTCCGAGGGTTATCATAATAGGGTATAATAGATATAAGATAAGATGGGATGGGTACTAGCTGTTGCAAATTCTCTATTAGAATTGATTGGTTAAATTGAACGTTAGTAGGGGAGTTTAGTGTAAGTCAATGTGTAGCCCTGTATATCAATCTAGGTATAGGTTTTGTGGGTAATAAGTAGCTGTAATTGTTATTATAATTAATATAGGTTGATGTGTATCCCTGAGGAACAATATATATGTATGTCTTGGTTAATTGTCAAATATAAAATTTTCTTATACTCTGTGTTTGTATTGTGCGAAAGGGTATAATAAGGTATTATAAAAACCTATCGAGGATCTAGTACTACACCAATATAGGAGGGGTTAGGAGGGAGGAGTCTCTAGTCCATTGTACTTAAAGGATTTACTGTTATGGCATCTAATGGACATTGCTACCGTCCCTATTTTATTACTTTGCTTTATAATCTGAGTCCTTCCTCTACTATTATAAGTCTCTTTACCTCAAAATATAATTTGTTCTTTAATTTTCATTTAAATTTGAATAGCCATTTGAGCTTTAGTGTGTTTGCAAGGAATGTGAACATCCATACACTTATACACTCAGACAACAAATGGTTTTTCGGACCTGTAGGTGATGAAACATCACCATTTGATGAAATAAGTGGATGTTACATTTTTTGCTAATGCAATGCTTGCCCCTTCTATCAGATGATAGGTAAGAAAAATAATTTATTACATAAATATAAGGCAGTTTTTTTTGTTTAAGACACTAACACAATCACTAGTAAATCCTAAAAGCAGTGATTCGATGAAATTGGAAAATAATTCAGTTAACAAAAAAATAATTACCTAATCTTTGCTGGCCAGGAAGAGATCTCATGAAAGGTAAACACATTCTTTCACCAGTGGTTACATTTAATTGAGGGTAGAATGGATCATTTAATGGTACGGGAATCGGCATACATTCAGGGTGAACTGTAATAGGGCTGTCACATGATCTGCAATCTGGTATGGATGAAAAGAAACCTAGATATTCAACAAGAAATATATACATTAAAAAACTACTGGGTATAAAAAGATTGATGATCTAGTAATAAAAGTAAAAAAGTAATGCATAGTATGTATATATATATATATATATATATATATATATATATATATATATATAATATATATATATATATATATATATATATATGTATGTATGTGTATGTGTGTAAGTGTATATATAATATTTACATAAAAATAAAAAAACATATAATAATATTACTTTAAATGCATTAAAGAGTATAAAGCAACGCGTTACTGCGGCACAAGACTAATGTCTATTAGCTGGGAGAATGTTTCCAATAATATTTACCAACTTCTCTCTTAATATATAAATATTATTACCTCTTTATTATATTGTATTATATAATATAAATATTTCATATCTATCTATCTATCTTACTTTACTTTATTTTTTATATACATTAAACTATATAATGTATATGCTCAAAAACATTTTAGTTTTAAGAAGGTATAGAAATATCTCTGATGTATAATAATTATTTTAAAAGTTTGTCATTATAATTATGTATTTTTTTAATAAAGGAAATATTATAAAAAAATGCACCTTTTTTACAAAAAAATTGGCATCTGTAGGCAATGTCATATCAATATTTGATGAAATAAGTGGGTCTTTTAGTTTATTCATAAATTTAAATTAATTTTTAGATGACTTTTTACAGCCTGGGAGTAAATAAAGATTTGTTGGTACATCTACACAAGATTTTTTGGAATCATCAGCCACTTCATTTATTAATATACAATACACAGTAATGCTTTAAGCTGTATCATTTATGAAAATATTTACATGACACTCTCTAATTGAGATTCACTTCTTAACTTTAAATGTATTTTTAAAATTTAATTTGAACCCTCAAAATTTATTCTAACATGATAAAACTTAAACTTTAATTTTAAATTTAATGTCCAATGACTGATTAGCATGTTGTAAAAGGACAGCAAAACATTTATTTATTAGTAATTTTTATATGTAAATAAAGCATTTTTCTCCCTAAATTTTTTTTGAAAAGTTTACTCTTTTTTTTGTAATTTTATTTTCAACCTTACCTGTTTTTACAACATTACTTATAAAAATAAATTTTAAAACCAGACATTATCTTTACAAACCTCTATGGTTAGGAGTAAAAGTGATATCATGATCAACAAATTGAGCAAACTGCATGAGCATTAATGTGTATCTGGTGTGCAGATGTGAAATATCAGCATGTATCATAGATGAAACCAGCCTTGGGGACGGAAGCTTGGCACCTGTTAGACTCAGCAATCTAGGTTCCGAGATACCTGATAAAAAAAATTGAAAGTAATTAGGATTCTAATTGAATGGCCATAAAGAGTCTTTTATATTCTTTAGTATAGGGTTCAAAACTACACATTGAAAACAGAGAAAGTTTAAAATTAACTGTACATGAAACTGTATTCTAGATTGAGATATAAGTGTGGTGACATGGCAGAAGTCACAACCAGGGGTATTTTAGAGGGGGATCCCTAATCACAAAAAATAGATTTCGTGAGACTATACAGGGTGTAAGAAATAAAAATGGGGTACAGGGTACCTCCAAACTTTTTCTAACAATATTGGATTTGCTTCCCTCAACTTTGTTCTCTCTTCACTCATCCAAAGAATATAAAAATCACTATAAGTACTGAAGCACATCACTATCCATAAGCAGTCACCCATCCAGACACTAACCTTGCTTTATGATCCAACAATAACAGTAGATAATTGCCGTATTCAAACAAAACTTAATATACTTATTTATTATGTAAAGGAATATATTTGTACCAAATTTTAACCATATTGGCTAATTTTTTGAGTCTTCAGAATTAAAAAAAACATATACAAGTCATTCGACACAAATTGAACTAATGTTGATAATGTGATGAAACTTGGCATGTATGTTGGTATTATATTCGACTAAATATGTTTGAAATCTCAAACTGACCAATAAATGTTTCCACGTAATATTTATTTAAAAAATGTTTGCCAAGTCATTATCACAGGACTTAATAAAAATACAAATCATAGACCTAATATAGCACAACTAGACCTAAAGATTGATTTTTGTACCAAGTTGCAACTCTCTAGCAAGAATACACAACAAGATACTATAATAACACACACACACACATACAGACAGACAACTTTGTGAAAACCACTCAGGAGGTCTTAAAAACATCTGAAACATATGTTTGAGATGTTTTTATATATTATATATTCATTTTATATATTATATATAATATATTCAGCTGGCTATATATTATAAATATGCTTGTGAAAATTCAAATGCTGTTTACTTTGACTATATACAATTTTTTTAACTTTTCTCTCACAAGGTCAAAGTTTGTAATTCCTAATATCATAAAATGGAAACTAGGGCTAATTGGTTTCCAAAGGGAAAGCTGAGAAATTAGCTGTAAGTCTACAAGGTTTAAATAAGCTTATTAGTATCCAAAGTTTAGAAAACATAAGCATACAGACTACATATTTTTTGATGATTAAGGTAAGCATAAATGAAGTCAATCATAAAGGTTCATCATAAAAATTCACCGTGAATTCACAGTAAAGTTCATTTGAAAATATTTTGTACAAAAGACTACATAAAATGCTATTCTATAATACCAGGTACTCATATGCTATTACATAATACCTGATAACACCTACCATTTTCATAAACAGAAGGTAAAAGTCTGGCAAAGGTAGTTAAACTCTTTCCTAAATTAGGTCTATCTAGATTATTGCAATGACCAGTAAATGACCTATAAGGTGTTCTAGGATCACATGGTCCTTTCTCTTCGTGGCATTCTGGATCATCAAATTTTATAGGTACCAATCCATCAACATCAATCCCACCAAATAAATCCTTGACTGGGAACTCCGGAGCAAAGTTGATAACGTTATCATGGTCTAATTGACGTCTCCTACGAGTCTGGCTAAAAAATATAGAACAAACAAATATTTATATAAAATAATAGAAAATAATTCAGGTATAATCACAGATTTGTAAGGCATATACAGTTCTTTACCTGTCTACCCAGAATAATTAATGAAATAAAATGAAGTAAAAATGTGAACATGTTTTTTTAGAAGGAGAGCATAATGCATAGTTAATTTAGTCACTAGCACAGCATTTCTTGCTTATTTTAAAAAAATATAATTCCCAATATTATATTGGCAAAAGTATGCAAAATTAAATTTGTGTAACATTTAATTTTATTCAATTATTTTTATTTTTGGTTATTTTTTGGAGGAATGAGGGAGTTTATTTGGATTAAGGATGATAATTTTACATTTTTTGCTTCATGTATTCTTTTAATTTTTTTGTGGAATTGTCAGAAGATGATATTATGAATTGCTTTATATTATAAAGCGAGTTTGCAGGAGTGAGTGGTCCAGAATTAAAAAGTCTCACTGACCTAAATGTTTAGCTCTATATTTTGTAACTACCCATATCCATTTAAAATTTACAAGGACAAAAGTATGCTGTGAATCCAGCAAATATTAAGAGAAAATTGAATCTTTTAAATTATTTAGTAAATTATTGACCAAAAAGAACAAGGTGTAAAAAATCAGAGAATATTTATTTAGAAGAAAATAAAGTTTTAATGCCACAGGTAGTGGCATTATTTTACAGAAGCCAGGATTCAAAAAAAATATATAAAAGATTGAAAACAACAAACTATACCAAGTTCTAAAAGTAAATTAATAAATAACTTTTCCTCGTTTATACCATTGGTATTTAGGAAAAAAATTGTGTTGGCAAAAAAATCCGAAACTGGGATGTCATATGAATCATCCGTTTCAGGTGTTTTTAAGGCTTCGTAAGTGATTTCTCAAAGTTGTATGTATGTATCAGTGTAGGTGTATGTGTGTGTGAGTCTATTATCCCCGTAGCTCCCAGTGTATTTATGCTAGAGAGTTGAAACTTTGTAAAAAAAAATCAATGTATAGGTATAGTCGTGCTATCCAGAAAATAATTTTTTATGACGTCATAAACCTGCAATAATGACTCAGCAAACATTTCAAAAAACCATAAATGCAGAAAAATGTTGCGATCAATTATAGATTTAGCAGGAATATAGCCATGTATAAGACTAACAAATGTGCTAAGTTTCATCTCATTATCAGCATTAGTTTAATTTTTTTTTTAAATTTATAAAATTGGAAAATAATCCAATTAAGTTAAAAAAAATACAATTAAAGGTACGAGAGTTACCTTTACACAATAAATAAGTACACCAAGTTTTGTTTCAATGCGTCAAGTATATCCATGATTTTTGTTGGATCATAAAAGTTAAGCAGCATTGAGTGTGGTCAGTGCCTGGATGGGTGACCGCTGGGAATGAAAGGATGTATTTTCTATCTTAGGACCAGCCAAGTGACTCCGTATAGATGTTGCAGTATAAATTTAGCGATTTGTATATTTTGAGGACATTCCCGAAGTAGGGAGGATGAGCGTAGTGGATCCGATGCGATGAAGAAAAATACAGAGGGACCCCGATTTTTAGGACATTACTTGCTGCTATTTCTATTAAAACAGCTGATGGTTTGATGTAGGAAGAATATTTTATTATACTATACTTTATAAAGATATTAAATGTGCTATACTCGAGTCAAATAGTAAATATTCATCCCATATGTAACAGTTAAGTAAATAAATAAACTAGCCTTTTAACGACAGATGCAAGCTCCATTGAAGCATACTCATAGAGGAGAGAATTATTTGCCATATTGAGTGCCATCATATTTGGTTTACTAAAAGCAGCGGCTGTGCCAAATGGTGATTTAGGATCAACAATGCCTTCTGAAAATTTAAAAGACAACAGAGTGAACTGCATTATTAAATATAGATATAGTATCAAAAATGAAAAAGCACCCAAATTTAGAACTAAATTTCCTTATCTCATTCATCAAAAATCATAAAAATATGGTTTTAATATCTCAAAAATTGTGCTAGGCACAGATAAGATAAAGATCTTGTTGAACTAACAACATTTATAAAAAATAACTATAGGTAGAAATACATTTTGTCACAATCCTTTTTACAAATATTTTTAGAATTATTTTTAAATATTAAAAAAGCCACCATTTCATGAAACCAAATTGATTTTTCTTCAAAATCGAATCAGTACTTCCTCTCATAAGACTTGATTTTCGTTCTAAGTTTCACTTAACTCTATTAAGCTGTTTGGCCTATACAGTGTTTACAAGAAAAAATGCACAGCCACACAAATACCTTTTTTTCAATTTCAGGATGTAAGTTTTAAATGTGGGCATAGATGAAAAAGTAGTCGTTCCATAAAAAACTTCTCTCACCTATAATAGGAGATAGAAAAGTAAAGGTGTATTTTTAAAAAATTGATACATGAATATCTACGTATAAAATTGAGCTCTAAAGAGAAAATAGCAACCAAATATGGACCTAAATCCCAAAAATCACTCTTTACTTTATTAGTTATATTGCTGGAAAATTATTTTCACACTTCATTAACCTAGGGTAAACCATGAATTACATAATTTTATATGCTTTGTTTTCTTTAAAAATCTTTAACCATTAATAAAGAAATATATTTTAATAACTTACGATTAGTATAAATGAGATATTCTTGTCTTTGCCGTCTAGCCAAATCTTCACTGGCTCGCTTGATAGCATTTTTAATAAGTTCTGGAGTTAAAACCATAGCATCTTCTTGGTCGAATTTATCTTCCAAAGTGTTCATAACTGTCTCTTTCCAAGGCCCCAAATCAAATAATGTTTGGTGATCACAGCTAACTCCTGAATTTCTACAAAATCATAAACCACAAATTAAATATAATTTTTTTTAGTCAACAAGCAGTCAGTATGCAGCACTCAAACCATCTCTGGTCTTAGCTAGAATTCTCAAATTATTAAAGATTAGAATAGGACTTCACCCTGTATACTACAAATAAATTATAGCTGAAGTTTCCCTCTATTATTAGGTACTTCCACCATTCATTTCATTGCTTTTGTTTAAGAATATGAAGAATAAAAGAATAAATTGAAGATTCAGCTACCATTGATACTTGCTATCGTATATAAATATCTTTTGACCGGTTTCGGCTAATCGTCAACATCAGTAGGGGGAGCAACACTCGAGCTCTTAACTAATAAAGTTATATCAGGGATATCTTTTAGTCTCAGTGAGCAGGACAAGACCTCTGAAGATAAGGAAGCGAGTAAGTGAGGGTTATGTCAGAGTTGTGGTCCTGAAGAGTCAGAGTGTGAATGAATCATCTGACGTTACAGTGCTTAGTGTCTTTTATTAACCTGTGTATCAATGTCATAATTTTTCGGTTTTTCTCAAGTGTTGGTTTAAGTAAGCTGTCCCTTAATTATAGTCTTGTCAGTAATTTAATGTTTGTAAATTTCCACTCTTTCAAGTACAGCAAGTTTAGGTCCTTTTGATTGTTGGTGTTGCAGTGTCATCGACTTTGATATTTTATCTGGTTTATGTCTGTGTGTGCAAATGTGGTTGGCAAAATTAGAATCTAATTTATTTTTGATGATTGAGTGTAAGTAATCTTTATAACTTGTGTGTAGTATATGGTATGTTCTTCTTATATAATTTTGTTGACAGTCATAGCAAATTATCTAGTAAACTCCACTTAGGTTACACATATTTGATTTATTTAGGTTATTCGAGTTATGCATTAATCTATTACTTAAGTTATAGTTGGTTTTAAATGGTGTTTTTAAGTTGTGTTTATTTAAGAAGTTTAAAAGATTGCTGCCTTTATAAACTTCAAATACTACCAAATGTTTCTCAGGAGTTCCACCTTCTGAACCTTCTTCTAATTCATAATTTTGCTCAATTAGATGACAGTCAGATAGTCTGTGTCCGCACTTTTGCATTTTTTTCCTAAGGTGGATGTCTTTACTTGTATTTGAACAGTTGATTAATTAATGAATTTGAAGGTTGTACAAGATGTCAGTATTATAAGTGATGTTTAACTTTTTTATTAATGGCAAAAAAGAAAAACTTACAGGTAGGGATCTTCCTGTATAAATGATTTAGGTTGAACACTTCTTAATCCTTTAATATTTTCACAGAATAATGAGCTCAATGTAACTTTCCTCAACTCTTGCAGTTGACCTATAAAATAAAATATACTTATAAAAACCATAAAAATCATTAAATGAAAACCAATGAATAAGGTGCTTCTTTAGTAAACATCAACAAATTCAGGCACCGATTTCTTTAATATTTCATATACAAAATTTTTTGATGAAAATTCACTTAAATGTGCTCCAAAACATGGACATTTAAATAACAATAAATAATTACCTTTACTAAATGATGTAGGGGGTAAATCATTTTCATACCAAAACCTATCACCATCTCTAAGTAGTGAAAATTGTTTCTCCAATATGCACTGAAACGTTGGTCCAAGAACTGCACCATGAGGGATTCTTTCCAACAAAGCTCCGAGAAGTAAATCTACTTCTGATACTCGACTGAAATAGAGAATCAAAATTAGAATAATAATTATTTTTTAAAAAAAAGAGTTCCTCGTCTCTTAAGAAAATCCAGTGCTTCTTAAATTAAAATAAATAAAAAATACTAAATTGACTTATTGGTTTCATTAGCCAATCTTTGTTGGTAAAACAATAAAGATTTTTTCCCAAAATATAAAGTACGTATAATTTAGAGCCACCTAAGAAAAAAAACTTTATTTTTTCTTGTCTGCACCACTTATTTCTTACAATATAACTATATACATTAGGAAGGAACCCTAGTTAAAGTGTTCTAATGAATATATAAATGCCATTAAAGATGGCTCTGGAAATTACAAAAAAAAGATCTTTACAGAAAAGAGAAATTAAAAAATAAAAAAAAGTTCAAATAAAACTACTCCTGCAATTTTAGAAGTTTTCCAACTTCTAAAATTTTATGAAAATAATAAAATAAAATGCTTTGCTCAATTAATTGTTATTATTACTAGTATAATAAAATTAAAAGTAAATTATATTGTAATCATTCATATTCACATCCATACTTATTTTCAATCATTTAACATTAAAAAAAAACTATTTTTATCTTCATAATTTAATATTTTAACCTGAAATAAATTGAAAAGTTGTGGGATAATCTAAGTCATACACTTTTCCCATTTTCAGTATTAATTTTTTGGAACAATAAAATTATCAACTTTCCTTATTTTCCAATTTTCAATATTTCTTTTAATTAGAAAATCTTTATTTTTCAAAACAAATTAAAGTTACTTTATTTTTTATTTGCCTCACATTTAATACCCTACTATTAGCCTTAATAACGTTTTCATCTTTTCCTACTTCTATAATAAAATTTAGAGTTTCCCTTTGGATACTACCAATTTTATTAAATAGGTAATTAGATGCTGCTCCCATAAGGTTTATGCCATACAGTAAGTGGAAATCTATCATACTATAGTAGATTGTAAGAATTTTACGTTAAGAAACAAAAATTGAACCTGCAGCACTTCGTATACTTCCTAAGAACATTTCAATGTGCTTTTGCCATTTTAAGTGATGAGTAACTAAAATGCCAAAGTATTTGTATTCTTGTACTTGCTCTAGTACTGGGCATGAAATATCATTGCACATTTCTCTTCTCGCCAAACATTTACAACTTTGTCCTCTTATTAATCTGATAAATATATTTGTGATATATTGATCTTTTATTAACATAAAATAAGAGTTTCAAGATTTAAGAGTTCCTTATTAAATTTGAGTAAATGGAGCTTAATTTTTCTACATCTTTTTTAAAATTAACATTGTTATCAACTTTGACTATATTTATAATTTCTTTAACTTTCCTTTTTTGCCAATTAGGTTCATTTAGTAGAATTCGGGTCATGTCCTCAATATTCTATAGGTGAAACAATACAGTATATAAATAAAAGACTGGCCCAACATAAATATGACTGCAAAAAAAAAAAATAATACTGGACTTTCTAACCACAAACATAATACAGGACACAGTTTTGATTTTTACAATACCCGAATTCTACAAAATGAACCTAATTGGCAAAAAAGGAAAGTTAAAGAAATGATAAATATAGTCAAATTTGAAAACAATGTTAATTTTAAAAAAGATGTAGAAAAATTAAGCTCCATTTACTCAAATTTAATAAGGAACTCTTAAATCTTGAAATTCTTAATTTAGTTTAAAATGTTGTTTTACAACTAAAATTATTGGTAACACTGATTTTTTATAAAATAAGAGTAGAAAAAAACTGATTTTACTTTTCCTCAACAATTATTGTAGTATAGAAAAAAGGATTGTGTTCATTTTATAAATCTGAAACAATTTTCATTATAATCTGTTTCAGGCACTTAGTGATGTTCTGAGTGGTTTTCATCATGCTTTTTGTCTGATTATGTTTGTTTGGTTTGTGTCATGCATATCTCATGCTGTGTTCTCGCTAGAGAGTTGATAATCGGCACAAAAATCAGGCATAAGATTTATTTGTGCTGTTCAGTTAAAACCTTTTCTGATTTCCGAAACTTGAAAAAGAAACTAAAAAAACATCTTACCAATTAATTTATGGAAATTAATTTAATGGGAAATTTAAATAACTATGTAATTAAAAATGAGTTCTATTTATAATTACTTAATTACTCATATTTTTTTTATTTTTTATTGATATATAAGATTAGTCATAATGTAAATAAAAGTACACATATGTTCACTATGAGTTAAGATCAACTAAACTTATTTCATAATATTTTATCTTACTTATAAATTATTACTACATATTTTTATATCAAATGGATTTATTTTATTATTATTATTATTGTTTAATTCTTTTTTATATTTTCTTAGCATAATTGCTAGATTTATAAATGGGACAGGATGGATATAACATCCATTTATAAATGGATTATAAATAATTTATAAATGGGACATAAACATCTTTAAAATTTTAGACTATATGGTGTCTCAATATAGTCTTTTGTTGTTGTCATGTCGTCTCAGTCATGTGATGAAAGGAGATTCTATTCCATATTTAGCGTTTTTCTTATTATTGCACAGATTTTTAATATAATATTTGTAATATTGAGTTAGTTTGGTAAGTGTAGTAGATAGATCTACTAGATTGTTGTGCTTAAAACTTTAGATATAACTCCATATGTAGAAGAAAGAACTATGGGTATTATCTTATTAATTCTACTTTTAGATCAGTGTACTTAGAAAAATCTTGTATTGTTTTATTTATATTGTAAGAGAGTGGGATTGCTTTATTTAGAAGTTGAACATGCTGGTTAATGTTGTCTACAATTACTATATCTATTAATTACAAATACAATTAAATAATAATAATAATTATTATTATAAAACGCTGAACTGTGGAGTAAATGATTAAATATAAACAACAGTCTCTCTAATAAATGTAAAATTTATTTACAGAGCCGGCTTTCAACTGTAAACAGCCATCATCAGTGCCGGTGAGATGCGAAAAAAACGTTGAAAATTAAACGGTTTGTTTCATTTGAGACAGAGGTTAAAATCTGACCTTCTCAGATTTAAACCTCTGTCTCAAATGAAACAAACCGTTTAATTTTTAACGTTTCTTTCGCACCTCACTAGCACTGATGATGGCTGTTTACAGTTGAAAGCCGGCTCTGTAAATAAATTTTACATTTAGTGGAGAAACTGTTGTTTATATTTTTATAATTATTATTATTTTATTTTTTCTTAGATTGTGCCATTTTTTGATAGCATTAGACTAAAAATATTTAAACGTATTTATTGATTTAAAAATCTTCTGTTACAGGTGTTAAGATTCGCAGCCTTTTGAATGCCATGAAGAGTGTTATGATTTATGTGTTATTATTTACTATTATTAGCATTATCTAAATTTGGGGTGGTGTGTGTATAGATTGTTCTTGGGTGCGTATGTCCATTGTTATGTACTATATACTTACAGAATACATTGTAGAATATATTAAATTTAGTTTTTTTAATATTGTTATGACTATTGGGCATGAATTTAAGTCATGAATCTAGAATTTAGGTGATAGGTAATAGAATTTAGGTAAAATTCCATTTTATTTCAAATCAGATCAATATTACTATTTTTTCAAAAAAAAATCTTGATAAAGAAATTCTCTCTATCATAGACCTGGTCCTAATGGGCGCTACTGTTAGTATTTTGTTTAACCTTTTTTTTAAAGAAACATTTCATTTCATAAAGTATTTATATAATTTATTTGTAATTCAATTTCAATACAGAGAAACATCTTTTAAATTTATGAGGAAAAGTAAAAAAAAGTTTATAACGTAGTTTAAAGACTTAAGATAACTTTAATTTCTAATAACACTACACCTAATATGCATCAATTAACTACATACTGGTATAAAGCAGAGAGCCATTTCTGATTGCCAACATTGATTGCTGACAGTTGATTGAAATCCTCAATTTTTTCTCCAGTACAATAATTGACAACAGTAGTATAACTTGCCATGGTATTAGCTCTTGATAGTCGCAGCAAGTTAACAGCAGTCATATCTGCAAAATTAAATTTAAATAATATAATTATACAGTTTCTGCAGTGGCTAACCAAACTAAAACAAATTTTAGGAGTTAGCTTAGGGAAGAATTTACATTATCCTTTATTTTTGTTAACTTTTTATTATTTCTCTAATGATTATATAAATGATTAAACTGTGTCTAAAAGTGTTTGTACCAGAGACTATAGACACTTAAGCAGTAAGACTACTGACTCAACGGTGGGTTTGACGCTAATGCGGTCAAACTACATTTTAATTGAATAGACATGGCTAAATTTCCTGCTATTTTCCACATTAAGTTAGAAATTATTTTTTTATACTTAAGTATAGTTATACTTCTTACAAGTCGAAGCACTTCACACGGCCTTTAATGTTTTTAATCTCACACATAACGCTTCTGATGAAGGTTTACATTCAATTAATTTAGTCAATTTAATCAAGTAATGAACAGTAGTGGCTAAATATTATCCACATGCTAGAAAACAGATTTTAGATTTTTTGGCAGCCTAAAACAATCAATTTAAAAAATGTCTTTCAATTATGTTGGCAAGATGCTGCACAGATGTGATTGAATGTGAATACCTAATAAAATTGATTAAATTAATAAATTAATTTGATAAAATGTAAACTTACCCACCATCAATAGCGTTCTGTGGAAGTAAAGAAAAATGTGTTTTACTATTAGTTTTTGAATTTTTGAAATACAGAACATGACAACAGCAAACTATTTTAAAATAAAAGAAAAAAATAATTTTATTATAACAATAAATATACCTCTCATAACCAAAAGTTGCCATGGTATACATAAATTTAAAAATATAATTAGTAATTTTTGGAAAGCAACAGGTATTAGTTCATAAGTTGCCCCACCAGTCTGCCACCACATTGATTTCTAGTAGCTTGCAATAATTGAATCTAAACTTTTCCTCATTTAAGTTAACCCCCCTGGTTTGTACATAGTATGTGAGGGGTAACAAACTAAATAAACAAATGTTACTTTTATGTTATAATAAGAATAATGTGCCTTTAACAATATTGACTAATATTAAAAAAATAAGTTATTTTTTTCAACATGACCCCATACTTAAAGCAAACTTAATAATTACATCTTACCAAAACTTCAATACTTTATCTTTAACTATTAGCAATAATATTGAGTACTACATTTTTATAAAAAGAAAATAATATTCTTTATAGTTCAATTACAGCGATATGTTTAGCAGTTATAATTATTTAAGAATAAATTCAATGCAAAGCTCTAACATAAATAATATGATGCTAATTTTCAGTGTAATATATAACTTTACTTAAATATGTTTTAAAAATCATAAAAAATAAGTAATAGTAGAGCGTATTATTGACATATATGGCTGTTGGTTTGAGTTTATAGTTTTTATCATCTAATAAAGTAGTAGTGTGTTGCTTAACATGTGTATACAGAGGTCTACAGGCAGCCTTCTCCCTTTAGCATTTGCCTTGAGGGGGCACATCTTTTGTTTTTGCATTAGAATTACGAAGATTAATGTATTGTTTCATTTATTAGTTTAGTTTAATATTGTAAATATTTTATTAAGGTTAGAGACCACAGTACTAAGAATTATGAGTATTTTTTTGTTCCACCAGTTTCAGTACATAATAATAAATGAAAAAAAAATAACTATTACATATTAAAAAAAACATAACACTATCACCTAGAAACAAGCTCTGAGGGTGTTGTAGATGATAGTCTTATGTTTTTTTAATATGTAACAGTTTATTTTTTTTATTATTTTACACTTATGTACCTTGAAAGACAATATATGGTTGAACGCTTAGTCAGGTAAATTGATTTTTTTATTCTTTTTAGACCAGTTTCACATAAAAAACTCATAATTGATAGAAATAAATTTATAATTATTACTTTTTTCTAATTATGAAAATAATAATAACAAATTTGATTTAGTATTTGTAACCAAATTAATTCCAGTCCAATTTTATTGAACTGAACACAAGTTAACACTTTATTTTGTGTTAACTATTTATTTCCCTCAGCAATTACTTGGATTCCAAATCGAAAGCCAACATAACCAATGCATATAACTCCTGAGATGAGCTAACTTACCAGGCAAAGCAAGGGAGGTAATTATTGCAGGGGAAATTTGGCATTTTACATCAGAGGTGCATACAAGATTGTATGTCCAAACAATTTAATTTAATTATCAACAACATCTTTTTGTATTAATCAAATTTTGAGCAAAACAAAATTATTTAATTTGGTTGGTCCCCCATTGTAAATTCAAGGGATGCTGCTCCCGAAAAATGTCTTGTCTCTTAAGTAAGGAATAATGAGATGAGGAGTTTCAAGTAATGAAATAAAACAGGGTGTCTCCCCAGATGATGTATATTTAACATAACCAGCTTTCAATCTCTAAAGACAGCTACAAACCTCAAGAGAAAACTGTAACCCCTGTTTTCTGACTTTCTCCGCTGCTTGCTGGCACTGATGATGATCTGTTAAGACTGAAAACTGGATGTGTGAAACATACATCATTAGTGGTGAGATTCTGTTTCATTTCATTTCCCTCTTATAAGATTTGAGGACTCCAACCCAAATTATAAATGATATTTTTTTCTCCCTTAGGACTAACAATTGCTTCTTCACTCTCTAAAAACAAATCTTTAATCTTTACATTATGAACCTTCGGGGTATAAACTTTTCTTTAAGCATAATTACTGATAATTATTTTTATTGCACATTTATTTCTTTCCTCATTTTTACTGACCAAATGAAAATAAATTAGAAAATAATAAACTTACATCCATTATTAGGATTAAAATGTAGACTAGGAATTTGAGCAGGCATGTTTAAAGCTGCTGTAATAAGATCAAATAAATTTTTCATCTCCTCTTCGTTAGTTGAATTAAACTTTTTAGTAGAGCTGGCCTGAATAAAAAATAATTCAAAGTTACCGTTACATAATTGAAATTAATACTCTACATTTGTACAAATATTATAAATATATAAAATAAATAAATAAAATATATTTATTCTGCTTTACAAAATACTTAAACACATTTACATTTCTCAATATAAATCACTTAACATAATGATTTACAAAATCAGTCTGTTATATTCCAGATCAAGGTTGATGGTAGTTCTTTGGCTCTGTATCGTTTAAGGATTTATTTGCAAAAGCAGGTACTTATAATTTTTTCATTTATTATTACTTATTATTGTTGTCATTTATCTTAATGTTAATAATAATATTATTCAGCCTGTTACTGTTGAACTTCATTAAGTTTTAAAGGTTCAACAAAACATATGTTATACGTTATGTTATACAACAAGTTAGCACAAATTGGAGCAAACCAGCTGAATTCCCTAAATGTATACACTATTTAAAAAGAATATCGGATATCATACGAATGAATCAGGAATCATAGTGGGCAGAAAGTGGAATAAAGTTAAAGCAGCTTCATAAAATATTCCAGCTTGAATAGAACTTGAGTATCCATTGTAGAACCTTTGATTCTTTCCATTCCATCCAACCTGAAAATCATAGCAAATCAAAGTTTAATCAATCTTGGAACAATTTTTATAATAAGAGCACCTGAGATAGAGTTAATAAGGTACATGATCTACTCATATCATGGTAGATTCAATAATCAATGGATCTACTACTATACTGAACATTTTACCACCTTAAGGAAATGTCTTTAAAAGAAATGTATTACACTTCACTTTATTGAGATTACACCCAATTCATGTGCTTAGTTAATTAGGATTATACACCTCACAGTATTACTAATGAGTGATGATCACAAGAAAATATTTTTGTGTTCATAGTTTGTGTAATTTTTGTAATTGAATATAAAGTTCAAGTTTTCAAGGAGAGTATTATTTATTAATAATATATAATAATTATATTATTATTATATAATAATAAATTAAAATATAATTAAAAAAGGTTAAGTAATTAATTTGGTGATTGATTACTATAGTGAGTCAACAGTAAGAAAAGCCTGACTCAAAAGTCATCTTACTAAAACATTTTCGGCACTGATGATAGATGACCTTTAGTTGGTTGAAAGCTGGTTATGATTTATTTTGAATAAGAAAATTTGAAATTTGAATAAGAAAATCTCAAAAGCCAGCAATCTAACATATTTTTGGCACTAATGATAGTTGATTATAAATAATAATGCATGTATAAGGATGAAATTAAGTAAAGTGTAAAACCATAAAAAATAATTATGAAACACTATATGAGCCACTTACAAGGTTTCCCTTAGTTGTTTAAAAAATAAATTGCATTGACAAAATTTTATTAACTTATTGATCTCTTTTTATATGTTGAATTGATCTCTTTTTCTTCTTTAGTTGCTCGGGTGTAAAGGTAAATTTATTAAAGGTCAGTAAATGTTGGGATAAGGCAAGACATGATCCAATCAGATTTGATGGTGTTTCATCTTTTCATAGGAAAATGTGCAGATTGGGCTATTCACTAGACCCATTAGATGTAAATGTCTTTTTGAGTTAGCAGTGACCAGTAAAAACTCCGACTAAGTCATGACAAGTTCCCTTGCTTAGGAACAATATAGTCTTAGCTTGTTTTAGAGAAGGGCCAGAACGCATAATTTTAGATTGTCTATTTCCAAGACAACTACGCCACTCGTCACTAAAGACATTGTTTAAGCTGAGTCCTTATACAATATTTTATTAATTTGACCATGATCCTCAAGCACTCATGTTAGATCCAAATTGAACCATGAAACATAGTAAAAAAAATCAAGTCCAACTAAAACCAGAACATTTTGAGAACAAAATTAGATTTTGAGAAAAATCTAACATGCCACTTGAAATGACTATTTCAAATTTAATGAAAATATTTTTATTTCTGGATAAATAAATGTATTCTAAATCCAACAGAAATCAGTGGCCTTTGCAGTTCAGATGTGAAAGACTAAAAAAGGAGGTGTGATATGATCTAGGAGAGCTAAACAAGGTAGGGAGGCTTTGTTCCATACATCCCAGCTTGTTTTAAAACGAATACAACATTGTCTCCTTGAATTTCTTTCAAAGAAGAGACATTAATTGTTTCTTTTTTCAAATTTATTTATATAAATTATTGTCAGGTTGATCATATCTTATTAAACTTTTAATAAAACAAATAAATTACCTTCCCAAGTATAAGAGGAATAAATTCATTGTAAGTAATGTGTTGAATTTCCGCTGTTAATATTTTCCTTGATTCTTGAAATAAATGATCTGAACTCCAATGAGGGTTTAAAGATGATAATGACTCAGCTAATCTATTATGCTCATTAAATAATACTAAATATAACGATCCTAATCCTGAATTTTTGTGGCATCTGAAAAACGAATGAATCTGAGATTAATTTAACATTATTAATAAATTATAAATAATAGAATGAAAATTCCTTCCACTATAGGAGACTACAGTTACAAAGGCACAGCAACAGTTAACCTAAACAGATCTTGTTATCTACTTAGCCTGCTGAGTCAAAACAGAACAGCATACAATGAAGAAAGCTGGCTATGGCCCTAGAATTGAAACCTGGGTCTCACATAAGAGCTTTAGAGGTGAAAGACCTTAGAGGTCTCATCTTACCCATATTCCACATACCACTCAACAGTAAAATTGATGATGAAAGGCGGCTTAAAAATCTGTAAGCTATCATTAAAATTGTCAGCAATTTATTGTTATAATTTGATGGAAATAAAATTTTAATAGCCGACAAAGTCAATTTTATAAAGGAACCAACATACTATGAAATAAACATCCCTGAATGGAAATTAAATTCTCACAATAGCCCCAGTTCTAATAGTCCAAGAGCCAGGCCTAAAAAATGTGACTCATTTTGTACTACTTTAAACCAAATTATTCTGCAAATATACCTTAAATTTATGAAGGAAAAGCATAGTCTACCTATCCAGAGTGGAACCTTTTATATGATTGCCCATGCTCAAAATATTATAAAATCTAACTAATTCCAGTTTTCTTGCAATGGCTCCCGTAAGTCGTGTGTGAAATATGAAGAGAACATTTTTTAAAGCTGATAAAATTTCCTATAAAACGAGTGTTTAACCATCAAAATTGAATAAATACAACTAAAGTTATGACAATGTTAAATGGTAAAAAAATGCAAAAAAATCAATATTTTTTGCAAAGTAATTCGCTGACTTTGCATAAATTAACCATTGTTTTGGTGTTTTTGAAAGAGTCATAACTTTGGTTGTAGTGATCCAATTTTGATAACTAAACTCTCGTTTTATAGGAAATTTTATCAGCTTTAAAAAAATGTTCTTTTCATCTTTCACACACTACTTACAGGGAGCCAGTTATTGCAAGAAAACTGTAATTAGTGTGATTTTATAATATTTTGAGCACGCGCAATCATATAAAAGGTTCCACTCTGGATAGGTATACTATGCTTTTCCTTTATAATTTAAGGTATATTTTCAGAATAATTTGGTTTGAAGTAGTACAAAATAAGTCACATTTTTTCAGGTCCGGCTCTTGGACTATTATCTACTTATTTTATTTTAGTCATATTTTTACTTTTCCTAAATTATACTGTTTAAGTAAAGGGAAATTATGTTGTTTGTTTATAATTACAATAACAACTTTTAAAATAAGTTTGCTATCTAATCTAAAATATTAAAAAGTTTCTAAAAAGAAGGACTGACTTACTGTGTACAAGCATGAAAAGATAAAGTCCCATTTGGTCCTCGTATGAGATCTTGTTGAGTTTGATTAGTTCCATAGAAGCCAGATCCGTCCAGATAAGATGATTGAATATCAATCAGTCCCATATCTGTAACAAGAACCAGATAGTTGAGCTAATGTCATGATGCAGTGGGGGTGCAATTCAGTGGCCTATTCTATCTCTACAGCTTTAAGCAAAAATTTGATTTAAAATATTAAATATGAGATTATATTAACATTAAGATTTATTAGATTAAATATTGAGATTTGATAAACAATTCAAAATTGAAAATGGATTCTAGTAAAAACTATTTTTAGCGTCCCTGGAATAGAAATAAATATTGAGATGACCTCAAGTAAAGGTAAAGGTCAGGAGGAAACCTTATACATACTGGAGGACATAAAAAATAGAGGACTCCAGTTTTCAATGTAAGTCAACATTTTACAATTCAAGCTAATCAAACCGTAACTATAGAAATCATAGTAATAACACAAAACATTTAGATATTTTAATTTACGATTAACGACAAAAATAGTAAGTCTATGATAACAATAATATTACTTTGACGTTAATGCCATGGAACTGATATTTAACTTATATAATAATCTTTGAGACGCAGTAAATATAACACAATGCTTAAGGTGTTATAATTATTAGCTAACAACTTATTCACATAATTCAGGCAACACAGCTAACCCTAGACTAACCAGAGTTAGTCTAATTGCTAATTCTTGCTTTGGTGAAATCCTTCCTAAAGCGTCATACTATCTGATCAGAGCTAAAAAATGAGGGCCATTAAGCTGCAATGAGGGGAGCTGCATGAACACAGCACTTGCTGGATAAGTGTAACAACATTTCTGCTGAGTGTAGGTTGCCACTTTTTGGGTTCATGGGTTGATCAAATCGTTTTAAGACCCCTTATATTGGATTAAAGACTCCTCAAATTTCAAATAAAACACTTATTATCCAATTTAACAACTTTTTTTTTAATTTAAAAAAGCATTTAATAATATAATATAATATTTTTCAGTTAATTAACTAGCCTTATTGGTTCTAGAAATATTACTTTTATTTATAGTATTAATTAATATATTAATATTACTTCAGTGAGCCGCCTCTGTGGTCGAGGTTGTTAGAGTAGAATTTACACTAACCTTTGACACCACGGAGGTCTAAAGTTGGCGGCCCAGTTTACACTCTCAGTTTATACATAAGATTTGTTCAAATAATGAATTGCTAATGTTAGATTATAATGTGAGCGTAATGGTTGGCACAACCACCTGAGGCTGTTCCTGCAGGGGTTTCCCTTCTGATGAGCCGCAAGAGTCTAAACGGGCTTTATCATTTTTATAATTACTTTAGCATTTATTTTTGAATAATTATTTTTATTTTTACAATTGAAAAGTAGAAGGCTTACAGCTTGTATAAATTTGTATTTTTTATCTGATGGAACAGGCTGTAAAATATCTTAATAAATATGACCAGCCCATATGCTAGTCAAGGCTGATCATTCGAATAAATTTTAAAAAAATATATAATTTGTTTACCTGAAGGAACTGGCTGTGAGAGATCCTTATAAATATAATCAGCCCATATGCCAGCCAAGGCATTAACATGTGGATGGTGTGAAGGTTTGTATGTTGCTTCAACACCATTGACTAGTAACTCTACATCACCCTGAACTACCTCCACACCTGTAACACATCCAATATACAAATTCAATTACCAAGGTAAAACGGATTTCATATTATTTTAGTATATTTTATTTGTTTACATTAAAGACTTTTATTTTGGTAACCAGGAGATTGTCCATACTCTCTTTCTGTCCCAACAAACACATTAAGGTAATGTTCTTTGAATATTTGCTGAAAACCACCGAAACGGATCTTCTGTGAAAGAAGGCAATATTCCACAGATTGCCTTGATTAAGAGTTTTTTAATTCAACTCTTTTCTCCTTCACTAAAAAATTCTGGCACAGTGGTCTGCAAACCGGGCAAATTTTTTTTCCAATACTTGACATCCTACTTAACTGTCAATTATTTGGTTGATTCTTTTTGGTTTACGTGAGAGAGTCTTATTAGTAACACATTGACTAAATATTTCTGGATAAAATTAAGGTTTTCACCAATAAATATGTATAATTATACGTGTTATAAAGTGTTAAAAATAATGGAATAATACAAACTTTGATGGAGAGGTAAGCAGTATGGACAAATTTTCTTTCGGGTATACGTTTTATGAACGTAGCAATATCATTACGACTCCTTATGTTCCATTTAAAAATCCAGACATTGAGTACTGATAAGTAATGCTACTGCTTAAGTTTAAGGCATAAACCAGAAAGTTAAGCCAGAAATGGGTTGCTACGGACGGAAGCAGGAAATTCTCAATACATTCCCCCGGCATGTGGAGCTCCACACCAAAATTATATTGTAGTTCCAGATTTCAAACCTGGAACCCTAGCTTTGAGTGCTTGTATCGACTCCGGACCGTTTACAATCAACTCAGAGCCCCAAAAACATCAAAAACGATACCCTCCTCCAAATTTGTTGTTTACCTACCATAATATAGGGTTTCCGGTCATTTACAGATTTTAGGTCACTTTAAGTGGTGGTATCGACTTCATACCAGTGTCATTCAACTTAAAGCCTCAATCCCTACCGAAAACTACATCCCCACTCAATTTTTCATGCATACCAAAAGTATTTTACGTTTCTGGATTTTACCACTTTTTTGTAGAGTTTTCGGTCACTTGGAAGGGTGGCATCAGCTTCGAAAACGTTTTACTCGTTTTAGAGTCTCAAAGAACATAATTAACATCTTTTTCCCAACATAAAAATGTTAATCCTTGATTTTAAACATAGTGCTGACTTAACAAACTGTATTAATAACGTCACACCAACCTGGTTTTTAATGGGGTTCCTCTTCTCAATAAGGTTGAGAAGACGGTATAAACCAAGCAGGGAAACAAATGCAATTTTCGTTAAACATGCTATGTAGTTCACATTTCGTCCACCAGAAAGTTGGCTCTAATTTCGCAATAGGTGTAAACAAACTATTTACAGTACACAAAATTTTTGTTTTTTTTAGCATTTCTTTTCACAGCTTGTTTTAAATTTGTATAATTTGAGTAGGAAATATCTTTTGTCATATTCGATTAAAGTTTTTAATTATTCTTTTAAAATTAGGTTTGATTAAATTAATTGAAACGAGCAGACTATGCAACACTTATAAAACCATAGTTGTCGTAAATTTAAGTTGTATTTGAAGCAATCTTTCCTTAAGTCTGTCTTAATCTAGTCCGTGTCCTTTTCTTTAACTAAACTACTATAACAATTATTTCACGGAATTTAATAAAAATGTTTTAAATTAACATAAATATTAAGCACGAATCACACTAAATATAAAACTCATATGATGTTACCAGTGTTGCCAATAATAATATTAAAAAAAAGATTCAATCCTAGAAAGCTCAAGCACAGTTATTGCAATTTTGAACCTGCAAAAAGATCACGATCACCCATGTCTGAATTTTTACATGGTTTCATTAGGAGTTTCCCCACTTGGATTATATACTACTTTAAGTTTATTAAACACCATTTAAGTGGGCAGCACAACACAATGAGAGATTATTACTAATTGTAATTGAAATGAGAGATTCTTAGCTAGGGATGGCCGGAATTTGAAAGACAAAGAGAATTTCCTCAGAAATTTCTTGAATATGAAATCTAATAATATATATAATATATATATATATATATATATTATATATATATATATATATATATATATATATACAGGGTGTCCCCGGATGGACTTAACGATACGTGTAAATGAAAAAAAAATTCATTTTTCGAAAAAAAGTCACTCTTTATAAAAGCTTCTGCATGTCTTTAAACTAAGATTTATCATATTTGTATTTTTTTATTTTTAAGGGTGGACCCAAAAACTGCAATTTTTGAAAAAATGGACGAAGAGTAAAGTAGGCTTTTCGGATTTTGACTTTTCGGAAAAAAAGTATTCTTTATAAATTTGTTTAATTGTCCCCCTGAGACAAATTTTCCATAAAAAAAAATAAAATAAACATTTTCAAAATTCACCCATTTTGCCCATCACCCAAATTTTGGAAAAATTAAAAGTTGTTCAATGTGGATAAATGATACATCGTTTTAAAGGTCTTGATTACTGGAACAAAAATTGTAGTATTGTAAACTTCGATTCAAGTAACACTAACTAAGATATTTTAGTTAGTGTTTTCCATTTTAATGTTTCTGTTTTTTTTATCAAAACTCAACCACTCTCACTTTTCTTTCCAGTTTTATTAAAATATCATAGTTAGTGTTACTTGAATCGAAGTTTACAATACTACAATTTTTGTTCCAGTAATCAAGACCTTTAAAACAATGTATCATTTATCCACATTGAACAACTTTTAATTTTTCCAAAATTTGGGTGATGGGGCAAAATGGGTGAATTTTGAAAATTTTTATTTTAATTTTTTTATGGAAAATTTGTCTCAGGGGGACAATTAAACAAATTTATGAAGAATACTTTTTTTCCGAAAAGTCAAAATTAAGCCTACTTTACTCTTCGTCCATTTTTCAAAAATTGCAGTTTTTGGGTCCACCCTAAAATAAAAAAATACAAATATGATAAATCTTAGTTTAAAGACATGCAGAAGCTTTTATAAAGAGTGACTTTTTTTCGAAAATGAATTTTTTTTCATTTACACGTATCGTTAAGTCATCCTTTATATATATATATATATACACCCTTATATATATATATATATATATATATTATATATATATATATATATATATAATATATATATATATATATATTATATATAATATATATAATATATATAACATATATACATATATATATATATAATATATATATATATATTAGTATAGTTATGTATTTCCAAAATACAAAATAGTTTTTATTTGATACACTTATTATTCCAATTTGAAAAAGCAAAAAAAATCGGGTACGGGATACCTCAGAACTTTTTCTCATCATCCGATTCGCTACGCTCATCCTTCTTGCAAGTCCGAAGGCATGTTGCAGTATAAATTTGGCGAATCGTATATTTTGAAGACGAGCGAAGCGAGTCCGAAGCAGGGAGGACGATCGTAACGAACACGATGAGATGAGGAAAAATTCCGCAGTACCCTGTACTCTATTTTTTATATACCTGCCGTATAAATGAGGTAAAATAAAAAGCCTTACATCAAGTCTTCCTACTTTATTAACTTAGAGCTAATAATAGTTTATCTGAAACAAGATTCTGATAGGTTTGTACTTATTACTGGGTTTCCGCCGCCAAAAGATAAAAGATTACGTAATAACTCTTATAGGTTTTAATGCATAAGTCTCAGTATAATTTGAAGTATTTACGAAGAGCTTTCACTAAAATGATAAAGCAGATACTAATAGACTGGTGAGTCGGAGTCTAAGTAAGTCTGTCATTCAGTGACGTCTAAGTACTACAAATGCATGACCATTCTTTTAAGTTTAATATCTAAATAAAACTTAAAAAATCTTAAGTAACTATGGATTTACTGTGTAGGTCTTAAATTTAGTGGCCATCATACCTCCCGATGGTTTACTATTGTTTTGCTTATTGAGTACGTTATAAACAAATAGTAAAAAGTAATATGTTTCCATCTGGTAACTTCTTTATTTTAATTGACATAACAAGTACAAAGGTAACTAAAATTACGACAAACACCGAACCACAACCATAGAAAAAATTTGAGGAGCAACTCAACTTATCCTTGTTACATAACCTGCGTTTCGCGCCTTTTTGGCAATAACCAAGGGAAAGTAAGTTTGCTCCTCTTTCTTTATCTCATACAAGGATCTTGATAAAGGGGATGACGCACTAATTCGGTTTGCCATACAAAAAAGTGACCCCATCGAAAACTAAAAAATAGAGAGAATTCAAGACGAAACACACATCAAAAACTAACTGCACATGCTTGATACAAACTGCGCATACTTACAATTCTTACAACAGTGCAGGTCTTAAATTTTAGAGGCAAATCCCATTTTTTATTGATTGAAGAGGTTATAAACTCTTAAATTATTACTCACTGAAGTGGCTAAGTATAGTCCAAAATTTAAAATTATGTAAGCACAAATGACGATATACGATATGAATGACGATATGAAGATATACATGAAATCCACCGTGGGACGTTATTCTTCCCACCGGTGAACTTGAGGTGAATTCAAAGACAAGAAGTTTAGTTGATTAAATCAGTACAATGCGTCAAATTTGTACAAGGGTGCATAAACATATTATCACTAGAGAGGCCCTATAGATTAAATTTTGAAACATTGGAAAAATAACCAAACCACCTTCGCTTATAAATATCATGAAATAATTAGTAATAACAAAATTAATTTAAATAATCAAAATTACAATATATTATATAGGATACTTTAAAAATGCTATTCAAAACACAATCAATGTGCGGGAAGCCGAAATCGATTGATTTATTTTAACCTTAACTCACTCTTGAAGGAGGTTTCAATCAGGTTACACAGAGCCCCTGAGGGCCCCAAAAAGATGTATCAGGCCTCTTAATGTATTGAAATAGGCTATGCACCCTCTAGTATATATCTCTATGCAAGAGTGTGATTCACAGATATTAACTTTATTATTTAAGAATATTTTCTTAACTGGTTCAAAGTATTTCACAAGCGGTACATTCTATTGATAATGAACCAATATTTATGTCGAAAAAAATTGAACTTAATAGACTTGTGTGATTAATTAAAATAAAAATCAATTTCAATCCAATTTCGATAATTTATATTAAAAAAAATTAAAACAACTCCAAGGGTTTCTAGGCAATAACGGGCACATTGTAAGCATACTAAAGCAACAAGTTAATAAATCCGTTCATAAATTGGTTCACTTGCAAACCATAATATTCTTTATTTGATTTGGAGAGAATCCAATATAAATTTTTTCAAAGATTTTTTTTTTGGTTTCGCGCTTCAAGGTTTTTATTATTTTACGTACTTCATATATCTGATAATTATTTATCTATAACATCTATATATGTTTGTATCTTAACCAAGCAATCGACAGAGAGAGCATTATGACACGAAATATTTGGGCTAATTTGGAAACTGATAAATAAATAATGAAGTTAAATAAAAAAGAACAGTGTATCAAGTGATACGTTTAGTTAATACCATGTATATAAAATGCATTTTATAATTATTAAATAAATTAAATGTTTTGCATAAAGCTTTCAGTCTTTAAATTCCTTTTAATGGTTTGCAGGAATGTAGCTAGAAGAATATATTTACAGAAAATGAGGTAAATAGAACAAATGGAATGACAAATAATTGTTTATTAGGGATTAAAAAAAGTTTAATTTATATTTTAAATAACCTCGTCTGTAGTTTATAAATTAGGTTAATTTAATATAAGTTATTAGTACTAAAAGCCTACGTGCAATGACATTATTATTTATTAAGTTTTAGATTGGTAAATAGGCGAAACATTAGATATATTGATAGGATGTAGGCGGATATCATAGGAAAGGATTTGAATGAGATTAAATACGGTTTGTTCTTTCACGAAAAGAGTAAAATTAAAAGTAAAAGGAACTATCAAAGAGTATGCATATATGAGTATGTATATATATGTTGCGGACAATATGGGAAATACAGGCATTGCGCATAATGCCCGGCCTTCTAGGGCACTTTGGGAAATATGGCTAAATAAGCTTCTATTTCCCACTTGCCAAAGCATTTCGCACAATGCCCGCCCTAGGTTGGGCAATTTGGAACTTTATCACTGAATTCAACTTTATCATGGTTTAATTAATTTAAATTAATTAAAGTTATGTTTTCTACTCAGTCTAACACATTTTAACTTGCACTATAAATTGTAAATAAGATAAAAAAAGTTCTCGATTACTTAAAAGAACTCTATTTATTTAGAATTTTTATTGGTAAAACATAAACTACTATTCAAACCAATGATATTTCAAATATGTTTATATTTGTATACATTTTGCGAATTTTCTTTGGGAAATTCGCTATCGCAGTGGTCCGCTTGTCAGGCGAATATTCTTTGGAATGCATGTTTTCATGCTGAGAATCAATTTCTTGCTTAAGGATCCGGTTTATGCTTAAACCGCTCAATTAATAATTGAGAAGTTACTCAATTATCAAGCACTACTCGTAACTAATTTTTTATGTATTTTTCGAAGGAAATGCGCCAAAAGTTTTAATGAATCCAACCATGACACCAGCTGAGCATTAAAATAATGCAAATAATGGCGTAGGAAATACGCCCGACATACGGACCACCGCGCCAGAATTTTTTTGTTTTCGACGTAATTTCTAATGGAAAAATACTATGTTACTATGTAAGGTTTATTTATATCTAAATATAGTCAGTATTAAAATATGTTATGTAATCTTGCATTGCATAATTCTTTATGTTAAAATAAACATGAAATAGACATATTATTAACCGTTCTTATTTTAATACTATTCCTTCTTACTGTACACTGTCATTCATTAATTTATTATTTGGGGAAGCCAGTAAAGCACTTAATTCATTGCCTATTAAAAGCAGAAACGTTAAGGCATTTCTGAGCAGCTTAAAAACTTTAAGATTGGTAATGCTCAACTTGGTAATTTAGGATCTAAAGTAGAGTATAAAGGTCTTTCATTGCATTGCAGTAAAGGGTTTTTATAATTTAAGTTAAAGAACTTAATTATTAACGCTATCGCTTGTAAATAAATGAATTTATGCAGAAATAAAATGTCACTTTACAGCTAAGTTGCATATTTAACTGTATTTATCTATGTTTTAAGTGAAGAATTTTATTAACTAACTCTGCATAAATATAACATACTTTAATATCAATAAAAGAATAATTAATGTCGTTCAATAGCTGAAAAATTAAGTAAAGTATCACATAATGGCATTATTGACTATATTAATGTATTTTTAATGATAAAAATCCATTTAATATGTATAGTTCCTTCTGAATCAATGACATTAATTCTTAAAGAAAATGATATAAAACAATTACAAATAAAAAGATTTGTTTAGACCACATTGCCCACCAGGAAACGGGCATTGTCCCATTTAAAAAAAATACGGGCCTTCGGCCCGTAGCCGCTACGCGGTCTCGGCGCTTCGCGCCTCGTCCGCTCCGCGGCGTCGGCCCACCGGGCCGCTTCGCTGCCCGGGGGCCTCCCAGTGGCCGCTTTGCGGCCACATTGTTGTTGTTTTGTATTATGTATGGTTTCATTATCGTTTCTTGTTACATGGCATTTTGCCACGTATTTAGCGAATTTTCATAGCCTCGTTTCACAGGCCCGCTTCGCGGGCCTGAGTGGCTTTCTCACATATTTGATTTTATTAATCCTCTATTATTAATAGTAAGCAATAATATTACAGTTAACAAGCATAATAAAAAAATAATAAGTATATTTAAATACATAACTAACTATTTTTATAGAGGTATAAAGAATACAAGAAAAAAATCCACACGTTGCAACTGTTGAAGTAACCTTGTATAAAGAGTAAGAAAAGATTATAGTTTCATCTTTCATCAGTTTTAGTTATCGTCCACCATACAAAAGGGCATTAACTCTTACACACATTTATGATTGTTTATACAATTTAAAGAAAAATGTCAAATTTTTTTTGTAAACAAATTGTTTATTTGAGTATAACCTTTAGGTTGAAAAAATATATTCATGATTTTTTTAAAAAAATACCGTTTTCGTTACTTAGGATTGTCCGATTGAGCTGAAACCGGTCGCAATAGTTTTAGAATGACTTCGACCATATAAAGACTACTTCGAGGTTCTACCTCTTAACAGGCCTGCTTAGCTCGGCGTGGATTAGTGGAAGCCATTTTTGTCCTGTCTCCTGGGACAGTAGGCTTACCAGGATGGAGCAAGAGGTAGAGGCTCTTCAATATACTACATCCCCACCCTCTAATACTTGAACCCAACAGATATCGTACGAGTTTTGACCTAGACGTATACATATATACAAGATTAATATATATGTATACCGTTTGCGCCATTTGTGATGGTTCGATTGAGCTGAAATTGGTCTTAATCGATTCAGCTAGCCGTCTACCTAAATACGAAATACCTTGTTTTAAAGCCATTTCAAGTTTCAAAACTTTTTTTTTCATGACGTCATAACTTTGGTTGATGACGTCATAATGTTTTTATAACAATAGGGCTCGTAACCTCACAAACATCTCGCGATTTGCAAAGTTTCGTTTCAATTTAAGAACGCCTTCAAGAGTTATCGTTCGCCATACGAAAGGGGTAGAAACTCTTACATACATATATATATATATACATATATATATATATATATATATATATACATATATATATAACTTTTTTGGACATATATTTTTGTTATCAGGAAGCCAATAGGAACCGATTCCACTCACTCCCACCCTCAACTTCCGTCATCCGAACAACCTCATAAGCGTCATTTTCATAATGAAAATTCGCTAAAACAAATTTTGTCAATTTATATTTATTGAATTTCTCCCATAAGGATGGATGGAAGAACTAAGATCACTTAGAGTCCATCCAATTATACACTTTTTATTATATTATTCTGCTCAACAATTTGTTTAATAGTGAAATAAACAATTTGTTTATTTATTGTGTACCCGGGCAATATGGCAAGTCTGGCAACATTTCCCACATTGGACGTTTTACTCGGGTATTGTGCAGAATGCCTGATTTTCCATGTTGCCCGAAACATATATACTCCTTAGTTAGTAGGAGTTAAGTACCATTCGTAGGAGTACCACTACCATCACGTAACATTAGTAGGAGTGACGCCATATAAAAAATATTATTACTAAAAAGGCCCTAACGGGCCTTTTTAGTACTCACTTAACTTTAACCTTCAATAGACAACTTTACTAAATTCTTGTAGTTGGCACTACTGACTGGTGATAAGGGCTGATAAGGTCATTATTTTCCAACCAATGCCGTAACCATAGAGATATATACTAGAGGGAGCATAGCCTATCTAAATACATTGAGAGACCTGAAACATCTTTTTTGGGGCTCTGTGTAACCTCATTGAGACCTCCTTCAAGAGTGAGTTAAGGTTATAATAAATCAATTGTTTTCGGCTTCCCGCACATTGTTTGTGTTTTGATTTGTATTTTTAACGTAAAAAAGTTACAGTAACTTTATACTAAATTTTTGATTATAATTTTAGCGAAATTGGTCATTTTTACTTTTTCAATGTTTGAAAATTCAACCAATAAGGCCTCTCTAGTAATAATATCTCTATGGCCGTAACTATATGGGGGATTTGACAAAAAGTTAAAAAAAATTAAATACATTTAAATTTAACATAAATAAACATTTTATGGGTTTTAGTTAAATTTTATATTCTTACATATATTTTAAAAGAAATAAACTTTTAAATATCATTTTCCATTGTTAAAAGTCAGTTTATATTAAAAATCCCATAGTAAAGGATAAGATGTTTAGAAAATGATTTGTGGCGGTAACTTAAAAACTACCCCATGGTAGCCTACAAGTTACCTTTGTTCAACTGTCAACTAACACATTTGCTGGTACAAAAGTGCCTCATTTATTGTGCAACCGCATATGTAACTTTTACAGAAAAAAGTTATATTTAATACTATTGCTCTATCTCAAACATATTTAAGTTACTGTTAACAAAACATTTTATTTTAACAAAACAAAAAAATTATATACATTTTTTTGTCCCCATGTCAAGCATCAAAAAATTAATACTGGCCTAATTTTTACGAAGGTCACTGGACATTTTTTGTGCACCTTTCTCAACAAGTGCGTTCTTTAATAAATAAAAAACGCTTTAAAAATGGCGTAATAATAAAAAATCTTGATAGTTCGCTTGACAGTGGATTTTACAATGGGACATGTATTTTACATAATATATGACTTCTACCATTTTTTTTATATTTTATATTGGACCCCATGACAAAATTAAATTGAGTTAATTTTAAGTAAGAATTTTAACACTTTATTCTTATATTAGCCTTGATTGGTTGTGAAATTTAATTTGAATATATTTACTTGCTAAGAAACTTTTTTTACTCATATTTAAATTTTATTTTTCCGAT
The DNA here is from genome assembly GCA_018340805.1 of Microvelia longipes. Taxonomy (NCBI): domain Eukaryota; kingdom Metazoa; phylum Arthropoda; class Insecta; order Hemiptera; family Veliidae; genus Microvelia; species Microvelia longipes. Next base: position 18,970,503 of record JACMZG010001870.1, on the reverse strand, counting down.
ACAATCTGCAACATTTAGATATTTTAAGTTTAATATATATTTATAGACATATTTAAGATATATCGGTTAGCTCAAAAAAGTATACCCCCTTCTTATTGATCTATATTTTCACAGTGGGAGTAACTGTAAATTAAGGGTATTTCTAAAAATACAAAAGGAGATGAAATGTAAGTTGCAATTCAGCAGAAGAAAGTGATTTACTTTATTCTCTTCAGACCAGATCTTAAACTGTTTTTAGATAAACATTGCAGGATGCCTACCATCCTGAGTGTAGGGAAAACTCTTGTAAATATTAGTTGCTGTTGGTAGATTTTAAATCTTAATTTTCCGGTTTATGCTTTATAACTGAAGCGGTTACTCAATTATTAAGCACAAATTGTAAATAATTTGTTCTGCATTTTTCAAAGGAAATACGTATCATTATCCTGTCAGTTATACAAAACTATGCCTCTACAATTGGCAGTGCAAATCATTATTTGCTCTATTTTAATACTCAGTTGGTTTCATAGTTGGATTTTTTTAAGTTTTTAGCGCATTTTCTTTTAAAAATACAAAAAATGAGTTACGAGTACTGCATGGTAATTGAGTGGCCCTCAAGTTATAAAGCATAAACCAGATCCTTAAGAAAGAAATAATTTGTTAAGGAAAATGTTTGGTCATTTTAAGTGATCGTATCGACTTTGGACCGGTTTTTTCGATTCAGTGCCAAAAGATACAAAGAAAACGACACCCCAGACAAAATTTAATTTCTATCGCCCGTAATTTTGGTTTCTGATAATTTATCGTGGTATTTTTTTTAACTTTTTGGTCACTTAAAATGGTCATATTGACTTTGGACAAGTTTCATTCGATGACGCCTATCCTATTAGTGAATTAATTCCTAAAGAAAATTCGCTAAAACCAAGAATGCAGATGGGCATAAAGTATAATTTCTATTTTCCAGCTAAAAGCAAAGGAAAAATATTACAGGAGTAAAAAGTAATTTATCTTGGCCGTATAATTAGAATCTATTCTAAGCGGCATACTTATTAGACTTTTTTTTTATGGCCTATTGAGTTCTACTGATTTATACACAAGGTATGTTTATAATAATTAATTCTTATTCTAAGACCATAATTCATAACTTATTAATGTTGCAATATTTTTCTATTTCTAATATTTAGCTTGAAAAACAGAGATTTTGTTAGGTGCCAGCAAATGCATTATTTATTTCTCTTATTTTGGTATTTTTAACTGAAAGTTTGGTCAAAAGTTATATCGTAGGTATATAGGAAAAGTATTGTGCTTGCCGAAATCCGAAACCGAGATTTTACTATTAGTACGTTCACACACACTTCTAGATCCGCGGATCGTATTGGATACGATCTCTCAGTACGGTAATATTAGCTGTATGAACCATGCGGAGGAGATCCAATCGTATACGCTAAAACTAGGGAGATGGAATCTAAATGGATCCCCCGATATGCTGTATGTACTTTTAGATACGATCGTATTTAAGGGATAACCTTATTGTGGAACTTTTATTTCACTTCTATATTACCGTTTTTGATCAAATAACTTTTGGAATATTTTTTTTTTTTAATTTAAATTTTTTTTATACTAAGAAATCACAATTCAATTAAATATATTTTTGTTTTAAACTTCCTTATAATAAAAAGTGAGCCTTCACTATAAAAGACGCGATGTTTTGGCAAAATCAGTTATCACGTAATCTCACTCGATCGACTAAACAAATACGGTGCAGAAACCTTATCGTATTTTATTTATTTATTTTAACAAATTACAATAAGCGGCCATTTAGTGGCCGATATTTACAGCTCCTTAAAATTCAGCTCAACAATATTTATTGTTGAGCCAATAAATATTAGAATTAACTTTTGACCAACAGATTTTGTTGTAAAATACCAAAATAATATAAATTCTAGCGCGGTGGTCCACATGTTGGGCGTATATCATTTGGTATGAGTGTTTCCGTGCTTAGCAATCCATTTCTAGCTTAATTTTCCGGTTTATGCTTTATAACTGAAGCGGTTACTCAATCATCAAGCACAACTCGTAACTCATTTGTTCTGTATTTTTCAAATACAGAATATACGATATGAGCCAATAAAAGCGATCCTATTGGTATCCAATAGGATCCCCTATTAAATACGCTGTGTCTTTTCTACGTAGTAAATCTCTCGCACGAACACACTAAAAGCTACGATGATAACAGACACATACACACACACAAAACGTAGAGAAAACCACTCAGAAGATTTTTAAAAGCACCTGAAACAGATAATTCAGGTGAAATCCCGACATCGGTTTTTTTGTGCAGAAATACTTTTCCAGAATACTTACGTTTACTAAAAATAGAACCAGAATATACTTCCAGGTAAAATAGAACCCAGAATACTTACGGTATAAATAAAATAGACCCCAAAATACTACGTATAAATAAAATAGACCCCAGAATACTTACGGTATAAATAAAATAGACCCCAGAATACTTACGGTATAAATAAAATAGACCCCAGAATACTGTATTGCTTTACTAAATTTAATGTTGTGACACAACATTACCTGTATTTATCAAAGGATGCACAAGTAAATTAATAAAAACCTCACGTGCATGCAGGTAATTTCATTCAATATTTTAAACAACACTTAACAATTTTATAAGAAGCAATATTTACCTTTCTCCCCTTATAAATATTTTACCACTAATCCATATTTATATGTATATAATAATTACGTAATCATAAAATATTCTTTCTTTTGAATATAAATTATTTTTATGAGAAAATAAACTTCAAATTAACAAATTTAAAACGAAAACAATTTCTTTTACTCGGGTGCGTAGTGCGTGGGACTTGCTACGATAATAACAGTAATTACAGGTATAACAAGGAAGAAAGTACTTTGAGCGCTGTACTCATAATAATGTACTTATAATAAATTTACTTTAAAAAGACAGTACTTATTTTAAAACCAAAGTAAAATGGGGCCAAAAATTTAACACTTGTAAAGCGGTGGCTCTTGGGGTCACAGTTGTGGTGTATTAGTAGCCGTTCGTATTAGTACAGAAATGATGTTTGTATTAATCTAGTTTGTCGTATTTGTACAGTTATTAGTTGGTATTAGTCCAGTTATTAATCAGTATTAGTCTAGTTTGTCGTTTTTGTACAGTTATTAGTTGGTATTAGTCCAGTTATTAATCAGTATTAGTCTAGTTTGTCGTTTTGTACAGTTTTAGTTGGTATTAGTCAGTTATTAATTAGTATTAGTCTAGTTTGTCGTATTTGTACAGTTATTAGTTGGTATTAGTCCAGTTATTAATCAGTATTAGTCTAGTTTGTCGTTTTTGTACAGTTATTATTTGGTATTAGTCCAGTTATTAATCAGTATTAGTCTAGTTTGTCGTTTTTGTACAGTTATTAGTTGGTATTAGTCCAGTTATTAATCAGTATTAGTCTAGTTCGTCGTTTTTGAACAGTTATTAGTTGGTATTAGTCCAGTTATTAATCAGTATTAGTCTAGCTTGTCGTTTTTGTAGAGTTATTAGTTGGTATTAGTCCAGTTATTAATCAGTATTAGTCTAGTTTGTCGTTTTTTGTACATTGTCAGAGTTAGTTACATTAGTATTAGTCCAGTTATTAATCAGGTATTAGTCTAGTTTGTCGTTTTTGTACAGTTATTAGTTGGTATTAGTCCAGTTATTAATCAGTATTAGTCTAGTTTGTCGTATTTGTACATTTCACTCAAAGTAAGCGTTCGAAAAATAGGAATAACGTAGCCGTTTGACATGTAGTAGTAATACATAATACAGCTGCATAACATGTATATCATGGATGTATTTTTACATCCACACATTCATATAGAATATGGTATTTAGAACCAGAATAGGTTCATAAACAGAACATTATATGAAAACACTGGGTGTTATTTTCATATATATTAAAGAAAAATCCCTTCAGATCACTTTTAACACAAAAGTGATCTCGAGTAAACACCAAAGTTACTTCGCTATTACTTTCTTAGCTTTTAAAAGAAAACATTATTGTAAAATGAAGTCAATAAGCTAATCGAGTTTATGGAAAAAATTAAGATGCTGCGTAATTTTTAGACTGACAGTTTGACGGGTGAAAGGCATAGAGATATATACTAGAGGGGGCATAGCCTATCTTAATACATTGAGAGGCCTAAAACATTTTTAGTGGGGCTCTCAGGGGCTCTGTGTAACCTCATTGAAACCTCCTCTAAGAGGGAGTTAAGGTTATAATTAATCAATTGTTTTCGGCTTCCCGCAGATTGTTTGCGTTGTGATTTGTATTTTAAACATTTCACTATATAATTTACTGTTTTTTGTTATGTTTATTTGATGAATAAGATAATCGAATGAAGTCAGGTTACTTTTTCGATGTTTCAAAATTCAACCAATAGGGCCTCTCTAGTAATATATCTCTATGGGTGAAAGGTTGCTTTTGTAGTTCATAGATCGGGGACTACACCAAGATTTTTATGCATATAGCATTAATTAATTATATTTCATATTTATTTTTAGATTACTGTTTAACATTTATGGTGTAATTAAACGAATTAAATACAATTCCTATTTAACATTAATCAATGTGTAATTTAAACAGAGAGGATAAAAGAGGTGAAATTCCGTCTGAAAGAGAAAATCCTAAAAAAGCTTTAGGATTATAATCATACACATTGGCTCGAGTTATTAAAAAAATAACTTTTGCCGTCAAGGGGGGAGGTGGCATTTTCAGTTCTTGCAGGAAACCCCGTTTTTTATCAAAGCCACTAGGCGAAACTTAAGATAAGACAGAGTAAAACGAAAAGATAATAAAAAGCAAATTTTTGAGGAAAAGGTTGCATTTATGTTTCTGCCTATTTCTTCTTACATATTCTGTTTTGAGTATCCATTAATTTTAGCGAATTTCTGTTGGAAAAATTGGGTAATGGAATAGGCGTAATGACGGGAGTCAAACTTCGGAGAATAGCCAAAATCCGTTTTTAATGTCTCCAACAAGGAAAAAATACGATTTGCAAAACTTACACGCTATCTTTCGAACGGATAAATATTTTTTTTTGAGGTAGTACGTAATTGAGCACTTTATTAGACCGTTTTTAGGATGAGAAGCCAATCATTATTGTTACAGGAGGTTATTTAGTACTTTTCACCTCCGAGGACAATAATGAATGTAAAAAAACTCCTAGGACGTAAAAGTAATTCATATGTTGCCGCCATTACTGTAATGTAGCGTGTTCAAAAAACAATCTGTGTTAAACCTTCATGAGTTTTCTTTAAAATCGTTAATTTTGTTTCTGTTTTTGTTCGTAGACTAATTTTTTTTTCGTTTTTAAAAGGTGTTCTAATTGACAATTTTTGTGTCTTTATTTGTAAAGCTTTTACATTTTTGAGTAAAAGTGTAAAGCTATGAATAAATTTAATGACGACGATAATATGGAGTTAATTGGACGTTTGTTTTTTTCAATTAAGTATATAGCGCAGTTTATTTAATGAGTGCTACCTCAAAAAAAAAAAAAAATAGTGTATGCCATCCGGCTGAGAATGTCTTTATGTCTTGGCAATTTTTCCCGACTCGCTTCGCTCGTCGGTAAATCTAATTGCCGTGACATAAAGACACACTTCTCAGCCTTATGGCATAAATAACTATTATTCAAACTTGGTAAAAAAATCTTCCTTAGCAAGGACACGAACCCTATTAAAAACCAGGTTTTTGTAACGTCACTAACCCGGTTTGCTGAGTCAGGAAATTTTCAAAAAAACTTGGTATAATTCATGTTTCTTTTTTACCATTTTTGGAGTGCTGAAACGACCGAAGTCGATACAATAACTCTTAGTAACCAAAAAGTCGAAAAAACGTAGTAAATAACAAGAAACCATAACAACGGTCGAAAAAAAATTTCAAAAAGGATATAGTTTTTGGAGTCGATCCCAGTACGCTAATTACTCAAACTCAGAGGCCCGGGTTCGATTATTGGTTTTGGAGAAATGTTTTTATCGATGTATTTTTATTTAATAAGATTATATTTACAAAATAATTGTGTCACGTTGGTCCGCATGCCGAGCGAATTTCCTTTGGGATGCTTGCTTTCTTGTGCACCGATCCAGTTCTCACTAATGTTTATGCTACATAGTTGGAACAGTAGCACTTTTACTTGGCATGGTTTTTTTTCAAAGGAAATGTGACGTCAACTTTTGTAGATTAGCATAAATTGAGAATTGAATGGCAATCATGTGGTACAGATTTTATGGTACAGATCCATGTATAATACATACATGGATTATACAAAAGCATTTGAAAAATCCATGCAATTTGACAGACAAGTATAAGTGCTACTGTTCCAACTAGGTACATAAACAAAGCAAGAACTGGATTGGTGCGAAAGAAAGCAAGGAAATGCGTCCGGTTTGCGGAACTCGCTCCAGAATCAAATATGATTACAACTACAATAATAGAATTAATAAATCGGGTTCGGGGTAAATCTAAACATTTCCTCACCACGTCAGATTTGCAATACTCATACTCAGAATATAAAAATTATCAAATTCATACTGTATCACAATTAAACATTGTAATACACTACAAACATTGTAATACATTGCAAACATTGTGATACATTGCAAACATTGTAATACATTGCAAACATTGTGATACATTGCAAACATTGTGATACATTGCAAACATTGTGATGCATTGCAAACATTGGGATACATTGCAAACATTGTGATACATTGCAAACAATGTAATACTTTGCAAACATTGCAATACATTGCAAACATATCACTACAATGTTACATTGTAATGCTCTTTACTTATAAATTAGTAAAACTAATTATTAGAAAAAATCATGCCTTGCCTGTTGAATTTTTAGAAATTGTGTATCATGTTTTCTCCTTCTAATCAAGAGCTTTTAACAATATCATGCGATTCATTACTTAAGCTTTCTTGTAACAATTTTTGCCATTTTTAATATAACTAGATAGTTGTAAGATTTTGTGCATGTTACAAATATTTTTTTTTTTACTCTTCAACAGCGATAAGCAACATGATTTTTTCATATGACCCGCCATATTGAATGATTTTAAAATTATATAAGCCAAAACTATACAGCTCTGATATGGTTAATTCTATATATACATAAATTTATCATAATTGGTCAAATTTTACGGCAATTATTGCGACACGTATAAACAAACGCATATACAAACCAACATACGTGCCTTCCTTAATTTCTGAAATGTAAAAAGCCATTTACGGAGTTTAAAAAGTCGGGTACGGTGTACCTCGGAACTTTCCTCATTACATCGGATTCGCTACGCTCACCCTCTCTGCTTCGGACTCGCTTCACTCGTCCACAGAAATACAGTTCGCCAAATTTATACTACAACACGCCTTTGGACTCGCTTCGCTCGTCTTCTGATAGTAAATGCATCCGTATCATTTTCAACTGTCACCCATAATGGTCCTTAATGTTTATGATCCAACAAAAACCATAGATATACTAGTCGTATTGAAAAGAAAACTTAGTGTAATTATTTATTAGGTAATAATATAAATTTGTACCAAATTTCAACTCAATTAGACCATTTCCCAATATTTTAAAAAACGTACACAAGTTATTCAATAAAAATTGAACTAATGCTGAAAATGAGATAAAAACTTGACACATATATTAGTTCTATACATAGCCACATGCGCGCCAAATCTCAATCCGATCGCATTATTTTTCCGCGTTTTAAAATTTTTCGAAATTTTTGCTGTCATTATTGCTGGTTAATGACGTCATAAAAAAATATTTTCCGAATAGCACAACTAAAACGGTATTTTTGTACAAAATTTAAACTCTCTAGCATAAATACAATCGGTGCTACGATGATAACAGACATACATACACACACATACAGACAGACAACTTTGCGAAAACCACTCAGGAGGCCTTAAAAACGCCTGAAACTGATAATTCCAGTTTCGGATTTTTTTTGCAAACAATACTTTTCTATATACCTACGGTATAAATGAAGAAAAGTAAATAGATCTAATGGCTTGCGTCAATGTCTCGATTTAACATGACGCTTTGAAAGAAATTTCTTTTTGTACCATATGTAAATAAAGGCCAGTGGGTATTTATTTCCTTTACATGCTGTAGGTCACAAGCCAATTTCATTTTTATTTTGAATTACAGCACAAACCAGTATTTCTTGTTATGATATCACTCTTTGTGAAAGAATTGAAAGAAGTAAAAATAAATTGCTGCGTAAGATTAAAAATCTATTTAAACCAAGACTCCAGGATATGAATTTAAGAAATGCATAAGATGTATCTAGTAGACCACGAGTAATGTTTTTATGAGTTGAAAGGTCAAATTGTTTTCGGTATAGGTACAGGTACAACAGAGTCTGGTATATCAACTATGCCTCGGTCCCGTCCTTAACATTTGATCCAAGAGAAAGTGATGATGTAATTTTTAAACATAATTCCATTTCATAAACTAAACAAAACTTGCCTTACTAAAAAAGTCAAACAATTAAACGCTATTATTCTTAGATGTTTGTAGATAATAAAGTATAGGATTAAAAGCCAGGTAAATAAAAAGTAACTAGAAAATAAACACAAGTGATAGTATGCCAGTAGTCACAAGTTAAGACAGTAAATCTACCGTTAAAGATTATACCTTTAATACTATAATCTGGCATTTATTATCTTTATTTGAAATTAAAACAATTTTGAAAGGAAATAAGCTTATAAAGGATCTACAATAGTATTTAATGGGTAACTTAATAAGTACCAAGACAGGCGACAGGGTAAAGTTCGATAATTAACTGACTGCTAGCGCAGGCCTTTAATTAGAATTCCTCATCTACGTCTACATAGCTCAGGCCATCTTAAGATAATAATAAATGTAGTAATGATATACCTGACGTAAGATGCAAGTAAGGAGATCCAGCGGAGCCCCAATTTTGCCTCCAGACGTTGTTACACGATCCATCTGGAGTTCTGTATAGACTATTTTGGCAACCGAAACCTCCTTTACACGATACTAGTAACCTGAAACAATAACACATCTTATTAGCATTGGGTTGGTGCGTCAAACAAATATGTAGCAGCGAATATACTACGAGCTAACCATTACTTAGAATCATGAGGTAAACTGGCTGCATGGATATGAATCCATTACAATTCTATACATACACACTGGGAAGTGCAAAAAAGTATAGGGTTTGATTAAAAAAATTTCATCAAACTTCAAACTATTTGACGACCAGAGGATTTTTACAAAACGAAATATAGGGACAAAACATTATATCTAGCTATCAATGACAACGAACTTCCAATGATAGAACAGTCCCAGATGTAACTATTTACATTTTAATGAGTCTCTCGCACAATTATTTGTATCAATTTTTATCATTTTGAAAAACTTGGTAATATCAAATGATATTTTTTAATACACAGTTTGATAGGGGTAAAAGAGTACTACTTGTCCCTGGCAATTAAAAATAAATCGATTATCCGTTAAAATATGGCTCCGGTTTACACAAAATAAATATTGTATACTTTTGCCAATTAAGAACTTGTTTAAAAAAAATAAATCGAGTGAATATCAGAGTGATTTCAGTAGCCCTCCTCTCCCATATTACACCATTAAAAGCCTTCCAACTGTAATCATCTCCAGATCATACTATCCAAAACTCTTCGAACCATCACAAATGTCCCTTTTTACGCATCAAACTTAACCCTCTACACAACAAAATTAATGTTCCATTTGTTTGGGCCCAAATCCAAATATAAACAATACATATAAATATATTCCAAATTTCGCTGCAAACGTTTTTATCAATCTTTGACCGAACAATACCTAATAAATAAGGGAGGGAGACATGGAAAATTAAAGAATCTAAAAGAGAGCGATGAGTGAAAAAATGTTGAGGAACACTGGCTTAGACAAGACAGCACAAGCAAAGCAGTAATTGTGCCATACCATTGTCTATTTAACAAACCCACAAATTCCCCCCTTCTCCCACTCCACCAGCCTCTGTGTGCACAGCATTATAAATTAATATTAAAGTATAACGCATAGCTAAAATCAGTTGACAACGTGGGAAAATAGTGTTGAGGAACCAATGAGGTGAGTGCCATTTGAAATGAAGGGCCTGGTTTAACATCTAGGACTAATCTCATTAGCTCCCTGACATTATTTTCCCACCCTGTGAAATGATTTTAGCCGTGCGTCACACAATAGTTTGTTTATAAAATATCAATATTTACCCTTGTAAAGATTTAAATAAAGTCTTTTATTTAGTCATTATTATTTTAATTATATTCAATTATTTTTTTAACATGAATAGTAGTACAACTTAAGTAAATTTAATTCATAACACGGGAAATATTTCATATATTGGTTTATTTCTGGTTCCTTAGCTTATTCTTGGTTGCCAAAAGCGTAGTTGACTCCTTTGGTAAACCACGGAAGCTTTCTAATAAAAATCCCTTTTCCTTTGAATCAAGTTGAAAAACTTGCATCCCTCATTATGAATATAACTAACTTTACACCCTTAACTAATTATAGCTTATGTTTCCCTAATATTCTTTTTATTAGCCAATTCAGAATAAAGAAAAAGATCCCGATTGTTGCAAAATAGAGGATTAAATTTATTTTATGTGTGGAAGGAATATTAGAAACCCTCTTAGAGACGCTGCCTGCTTATAAACCATTCGCCGATCAGATTAGTCGAAGGTTATAATCTAAGTCGATCGTACACATTAATAACCCATTTTACACTATTTAAAATCCTTAAAATATAATAATAATTTTAAAACAACTTAAAACATGACTAATAAGGCCACTGTTCACAAGGACGATGTTCCAATAAAATGAACATTTATCAGTCTCAAGTTTTTACTCCTAAAATATAACAAGCTGCAATTTCCTTATTAGGAGTCCATTAAGACTAACCGGACCAAACTCTTATAAAAGCTACTCTATAAAGACAATATAATTCTTCTTGACATCTTTCTTCCACAAAATTAAAAGGTCAAAATCTCAAAGTAATTTTGTAATATTAAATTATTAAATAACACGAGGACATTCTTTCTTGTAGGACCAAAATTTAAGCTTATGGAAAAAGAGCGATCGATGGAAAAAGAGCGAGTTTTCTTCTTAATTGAATTCATTAGTGAAATTCGCCAAAACTCTTAAATGACTCTAAAATCATGTATTTTCTTAAAATTCGTAAAAAGAGGACCTTCAAGACAGTGTTAATAACCATTTTATTCGATGGCCCCTCTAGATGGTATGACCATTTCCAAACACCAGCCGAAAATTTTCACTCGCTCCCCTTCTCTAGACTCTCAAGAGGCTATGGACACTGTCAAGATAAAGGAATAGCACTGCTTCTATAAAAGAAATGGCAGGGAGAGAGGCAAGGGTCAAACGAGAAAAAAATTAGGTACACGGTACCTCGTTATTTTTCCTTAGTAATCTAGATTTTAAGTAGCAGAATTATTTATGAGAAGATTAGCATTGTATCTTATCAATGCATCATATAATGTGTTAATTTAAACGTAATGCGGTAAAGTGTCATGATTTTGACTGGTGTAAACAATTTTTTTTTTACATTTTTTTAGTGTCGCACAAATCAATATATATATATATTCGTCAATAACTTTGTTGGATCGCTGAAGATGAGTTTTCATATCCGAAGATAAGTCGAACGTCCAAAAGCAGTAAAAAATTAAAATGTACAGGCCGTTAAAATTTTAAAATGTAATAGTAAATTTTCATCATAAAGGCAACTATATTATAATGCTATTTTGTGGATTCATTGACCACCTATACAAGAACATTTGAGTTAGGTTTTAACCAGGGGGGGTTAACTTAAATGAGGAAAAGTTTGGATTCGATTATCGCAAGCTACTAAAAATAGCGCTGCGGCGGACCGGTGCGGACAACTCATGAACTAACCTCAATAGCTTTCCAAAAATGACTGATTATATTTTTATATTTAAATTTATAAATACCATGACAATTCTTGGTTATGACAGCTACATTTATTATTATTATAAAATGATTGTTTTCTGTATGTATTTTTTACAAAAACGGTTCGCCGTTGCATGTTCTGTATTTCAGAAATTCAGAAAATAAAATTAATAGAACCATTTTAAAACTTCCAGAGAACGCTACTGATGGCAGATAAGTGTAAATTTCATTTAATTAATTTATTGATTTAGTCAATTTTATCAGTAATTACATTAAATCACATGTGCGCATCTTGCCGATGTAATTAAAATACAGGCTGCATTAAATGCCAAAATCTATCTTCTACCACGTGTAAACTTTAGCCACTATTTCATTATTACCTGATTGAATCGATTAAATTAATAAATTACTTGAATGAAAAACTTAAAAATAATCAGAAGCGTTCTGTGTAAGATTAAAGTGGTAGGGTTAGTTAGAAGTTTGACTATACAAAGAAAAAAATTAAATTTCAAACTGACTGTGGCAAAAAGCGGGAAATCAAGCCACGCCCACTCAATTGAAAGGTAGGTCCCCCGCCGCGCTAGTGTCGACCGGAATCCAAATTTTCCCACCATTGAGTCGACAGTCTTACTGTTTAAGTATCTATAGTCTCTTTTTAACTCAATCGTTCAAATTTACGATTTATAAGGTTTTTTTTTAATTTTTGATGACTAGAATAGGTTATTGTAGTCGGAAAAAGTTTATTATTCAGGCAGCACAACAAGACCTAAAATCTGATTTTTTTGGTAGACACACACACACACAGTATGATAAAACCACTCCAAACGTCATGAAATTGCCTAAAACGAATAATTTTGATGAAACCTCGGTTCCGGACTTTTAGTGTGAACACAATAGGCTTGTTTAGCACATGAACTGAAGTAAACTACTCTAATCTACTCATTTTTTTTTCATTTTGGAGAAATCTAGGGTAAAGTAGAGTAAACTCAGGATTAAATGCGTGCGCGAACAGAAAAAGAGTAAAAAGAGTGAATAGCCTTATTTAAATAAAAAATAAAATAAATAATAATAATTTACAATATATGTACATTTTTTGTTCAATTTATTGTTTAATTGAGTTGCTTTGTTAGAAAATGTGGTTATTTCACGGGATCTAAATTGTTTAAGCAGACACTTCAAAATTACAGGTTATTTCAGGTTTTGTGTACGTTTTGAGAAATTATTACTTAGAATTTGTGTAAATAGTTATTATTATCTTAATCTGCAATATCCTTTGTAAAAAATCACTAGGCCAATTGCTAGTTTTAAATACGTACATAAATAAGTACGTACATATATAAGTTTTCTTTTGTGAAAATACCCCTAATATTTCGTTTTATTAATTTAAAATATCATAAATAGAGATATAAAAATGTTAATTTTGTTAAAATACATTGATAACACATGAATTATTGCTATCACATGGATAAGAGTGATTTCCCGCTAGAACTTTATTTTACTCAACTTTACTAGGTCTTTTAGGAGGAGTAGAAAGTACAGTTTAGAGTAGGATTCTTCTTGCAAGAGATTCGTAACGAAACAAAGTATGGTGCATAGATCTTGGCCCTAGGTTACTCTAGTGTACACTGGAGTAACGTTCTGAACAAACCTAATACTTTTCGTTATACCCACGGTAGTAGGGAAAGAAAATTAACTATTTAGATAAAAATACGCACTTCTTCTTAAAAATTGTCTAATTAAATGATTAATTCTTGATAAGAAATTTAAACACCTAGTTAGGTGTTTAAATTTCATATCAAAATGTGGGAGTTTCATAAAATAAATAGTGGTACAAAAGAGAAATTAATAAGAAATACGTCGGAATTTTTAAATAGACTAAAACATGATGCCATATATGGAACAAAGCTTAGTTATCTATTATGTTAATTTCAAGGCATGTAATTAATTCAATTAAGAAGTTACGTATTTCGAGAACTGGCAAGCCAGAAGTGTGGTTGAGGTATTTTAGGGCTTAGAACATTTCAAGCAATCATTTAAACATTTTTAGCATAACTATAGCAAAATATTTTTAATTATTGTTTTTTATAAAATTAAAAAAAAAGAAATAAGAAAGTAAAGTTAAAAACATGGTAAATGATTATTTAAGACTTAATTTAGAAAGTATACGTATAAGCCTACCATTCGATTGTATTTATTGATATTATACAATCAAAGACTGCATAACAAGTATGACTCTTATCTAGATAAATAGGAAACTTAAAGTAGACGCTTTAATTGTTTATTAAAGTTAAAAACTTTAAAAGTTTGGGTTTAAAACTTTTGTTTAATTGGAAAGAGTAAAATATTTAGGAACGATGGTTAATAATAAATAGTAATTAATGAAATAAAAATTTGTAAGACATTAACTACAAGTATGGGTCACGAGAAGGACCCGGAGATTCAACTTGATACAACTTCCGACAAAACTAAGCACTTTCACTATCCTTGGAGTCAGTCAAACATACAAACAAACCCATTCAGACAAACATCTCATAACAAAGGACAGCATTATAATACATACTGACGCTCTGCGGACTCTTAACTAACTATTAAGTCATTATCTAAAGATTACAAGTTACAAAATTTATTAATGGTGTTGAAGGAAAGATTAGAGGTTTGAAAATCAGTTTCTTTAAAGAAAGATAAAAACGTGCTTGAGCATTAGAATAAAATATTTAAGTAAAGACAAATATTTTAAGCTGCGGCAACACTGATTGTATTGACTAACTGAGAATATGGAAACATGGGATAAAAGGTTTTTATTAAAGCAATTTTATCAAAATTCATCAACTGAAATTAGGTAAGTATCTCATAAAATAACTACTAATAAAAAAAAATTAGAGCACACCTGGCTTGCAAACCACGAATGTCCCCCATGCAATCCAATAAACTACTAAAATGTATAATTACGAAGGGCAATTCAAATAGCTCTATTTCTTTGTGAGGGATTCCAAAATAGTGATATCCACAAGGATCCACTATATTAAATTCAAATAGACACAGGCGTACTAAAGGTAATTAGACATATGATATCCTGTAAGGCTTTGGCAGAAGTGAGTAAGTACCCTCACAGAACACTTATCAAATGAACTATTAATTTAACTATAATTTCTATTTTACGAAAAAAGGCATAAAATAGCATTTTTAATGTCATATTGTGGGTGTTTTTAAACGCTCCATAAGACACGCAAGTTTATGGGTTGATCTAGAAAAAGAAACTTTTTAGAACAGAAATGCGAAGTAGCAACATATATTAATGGCATCGTTGTAGCAACATATGGTATCGAAGTAGCAACATATATTAATGGCATCGTTGTAGCAACATATGGTATCGAAGTAGGAACATATTAATGGCATCGTTGTAGCAATATATGGTATCGAAGTAGCAACATATTAATGGCATCGTTGTAGGTTGTGGAGTAGGTAGCAACATATATTAATGGCATCGTTGTAGCAACATATGGTATCGAAGTAGCAACATATATTAATGGCATCGTTGTCTGAAAAATGTCATCTTCCGGACAGCACACCAATCCTAAAGTCTGATTTTTGTACAAAATCTCAAACTTCTAGTATAAACACAGGGTGAGTTATACGTGGCATAGACAGACACAGCATGATGAAAACCACTCAGAACGTCATGAAAATAAACCATCGATTTCGGACTTTTAGAGAGACCACAATACATTTCCTATATACCCACGGTATAAGTGAGGAAAAGTAACAATACTAAAATGATTAACAAGTTAAATGGAAGAGATGATTATTTGGTGATAATCCAATAGGTTAAGTAAGTTAGTAAATAAAGAAAACAGTGCCTAGGCTAGATTAGGTCATTAGATGAGAGGGGGCACTTTTCAGAAATAGATAAACACTTCTGAAAAATAAATTATCCAAAAAAGCCTGTTTTCAAAAATTTGTAAACAAGATAGACTTGTTTACACACCTATCTCTGTTATATAATTATAATTCTTCTCATTGTACAAAAGATTAATGGCCTTTGAAAGACTACGTAAGATCGAGGTTAAGATGTAACATGTTCCCACAGTTTCATACAGGTGTCTTCTTCC
The DNA here is from genome assembly GCA_018340805.1 of Microvelia longipes. Lineage (NCBI taxonomy): Eukaryota > Metazoa > Arthropoda > Insecta > Hemiptera > Veliidae > Microvelia > Microvelia longipes. The sequence continues at coordinate 18,954,394 of JACMZG010001870.1, read as the reverse complement.
AGGATTAAGGATGGATTGGTCACAGTTAAGAAGTGTCCTGTTATGAAGATCGTTATGTAAGGATACAAGGTCTGCGGGTCACCGCAGGACAATTCAAGGTCGGGTATATTCTTCAGTGAAAGTAATTCTCTGACAACCTGTTGATTTAGAAGATCCTTTCTTTAAACAAGGTCTTCATTCAGGTTCATCTCATTAACTTCCTATAATATGTCCTTGTTTATGAGAGTAAATGAACTAATGAGTACGTTCTTGTCAAACATATGAGAGCTCGCAATTATATTAAAAGTGGTCTGAACTTGTTAACACATCTATTTAAAACCTACATTAAATTAAGAGATTAATAAAGATTTAAAAAAATTATATTATCTTTACAACTAATAAGAACTTTTTATACTTCATTTTCCGAAAAGAGATTAAATGTTACGACTTTCTTATATCTAATAGTTTACGCTTTTGGTGATATATTTAATAATCTAAAAGAATTTTCATTTTTACATTTCTGTATTTACTAATTTAGGATCTTTAACTACTATCAACTGCTATTAGTTATAATTGAATATGGAATTTAGACCTTATGCACACCACTGTAATGTTAAAAAAAATTTTCTTTTGTAAAAAAAGTTCAACAGCTAACTTTTTTTGTAAATAAGTCCATAGTTTTACAAACATATAGTGAGCAAATAATATATAAGAAGAGATGCTGAGATGAGAAATTATATATTATATATTAATTATATTAATATTTATTATATGTAATGAGGTCCAAAAATCGGATAATGGATCCTTTAGAACTTTTCCACATTTACTCATTCTCTCTGTTTTAGCTCGCCCTGACTATGAAAGTCACTTGAAATATACTGTCTAAAACAGCGATTTTCAGCCCTTAGAGCGCAACCCAAAATTGCAGACAATTATTGTCGGGTCGCGAGAAAATGATTGATAAAAGCAAATTATTAAAAAATAAAATAAAAATATATGTAGGTACACTTTTGAGAAAAAATTGAACAAAAATATTTTGTAAACCTTATATTTTAGTTTAATCATGTTTTAATTTGACAGTTGTCTTCCGCTCTTCATAAGATACATACGGCTTTATATAGATCCATTTCTGTAACTTGCACGTTTTTTTGGTTTATTAAATTGTTTATATTTGTATCATAAGCTGTAATCAGGAAAAGCGCAAATTGGGCAATGCCCGTCTTAGAATTTTTTTGCCCGTCTTAAAAAAATAAGATAAATGTAAAACCAAAAATCTAGTCTGGCGTCAGACTGTCCTGGACGCAAATTCAAGAAAAAGCCTAAGTTAGGAGAAAAACCCTAACTCAGGAAAAATTTTGGCTTGCTTTGCTCGCCAATTTATAATTTTTCTTGTGCTCTAACTAAAGCAACTGTGGACAAGGACAATTGTATTAAATGCTATAAGCAAATAATAATTTACTATTCTAGTAATACAGTACTATGTAAGTACCTGTTTTGTTAAATTAATTTGGCCATCTAATGATACTAAGCCCGTAAATCTATAATTTTGACCATGAAACATATATTTTCTTTTTCTATTCTTTAAGAGCTTTAAAACGATATTCAACATGATTTTTTTCGCTCAATTTTTTTTTATCTGATCCGCCATATTAGGCACCATTTAGAAAATATTTTTCGAAATATTACCAAAAACTATACAGCTCTGACACAAAGTTAATTTTACATGTACACAGAATGTTATCAAAATCGGTCAATTTTTATGGCCGTAATCGCGACACGTACAAACAAACATACACGCCGTCCCAATCTTCTGAAATGTAAGGACTCACTTACGTTCGTTCAAAAAGTAGGTTCTATCGTGCTAAAACAGGATTGCAGAAACAGGAAAATCACAAAACCACGTCAGACTGAAACTTGTTCTACAACTAACTGTACACACATTTCACACTCTCGCGGTCATGATCAGCAAATACTTTTGCATAATTCTAAATATGTAGCGCGTAGGTTAAAATAACAAACAACATAAAGAATAGATAATAGAAAAAGGGTCATTTTCGAGGTATATTCTCAAAGGATTCTGTCCTCAAACAACCTTTCAAAATTGCCTCCCCCCCCCCGCGCCCACTCCGCGGGTATTGTTGTTAGTGTGAATTAGTTACATGGCATTTTATATATTCATAATATAAACTTATTAGGCTTTTTACAAGACTTTTACAAATCATTACAAAAGTAAAGACTTCAAAAATTAAATTAAAAAGAATATAAAATAACAGTAATAAATTATAAGAAAGTGCAATTTTTGATGCTTTAGTTCATTAAAGACAAAAAAACCCTATAAATATCAAATCATTATATATAAATTTTTATATACATAAACATACAAAAAAGTTACATATTTCTACGTTATGAAGTTATAAAGTAATAAACAAATAAACTGTCTGTTCACAATTAAAAATGTTTGTTTTAGAGCCGACTTTCAACCACTTCCGGCCATCATCAGTTATGAAGGGACTGGTTATTTGTTTATTAATATATAATAGTTAATGTTATTATTTAAGTAACATTAAATAAATAATAATAAATAATAAAAGGAACATGAAAAACCCGAAACTACAAGTATAATACAAAATATCACTAGATATCATATAACTCATCACTTTATTTCAATATAAGGTGAGAGATGTATAATAATAATAAATAAATGAGTACTTCGAATAATCAGAGAAAATGATTATATATTAACCTCATGTATACATAAATCCTAAAATACATATTGCAATACACTTAGCGAATTTAGTTTAGTTAACTTAATAACTGTCAGTTAATTGTTAATGTCGGCAAAGGGTAAAAAGCAGAAACAAAATAGCAACTAATTTGTTTAATAAGAGCTATTTATTGATATAATAATAGCCTATATAATTAGGTCCTAATTTAAAAAAGAGCAAACATAGATATTATAATAATCTATATAATTAGGCCCTAATTTTAAATAAAAGCAAACTTATTGATATTATTATAAACTATATAATTAGGTCCTAATTTAAAAATAAGAGCAAACTTATTGATATTATAATAACCTATATAATTAGGTCCTAATTTTAAATAAGAGCAAACTTATTGATATTATTATAACCTATATAATTAGGTCCTAATTTTAAATAAGAGCAAACTTATTGATATTATAATAACCTATATAATTAGGTCCTAATTTTAAATAAGAGCAAACTTATTGATATTATTATAACCTATATAATTAGGTCCTAATTTAAAAAGAGCAATTTTATTGATATTATAATAACCTATATATTGTATAGGCCTAATTTTAAAATCATTCTTCAAACTAGGCGATTTTATATATATATATATATATATATATATATATATATATATATATATATATATATATATATATATATATATATATATATATTCGTTTAATATTAACGAAAGCAAACTGAGTGAGTGAAGTGTAAAGGTGAGGTGGAAAGAGAGTTCTTAGTTACCATAAGAATAAAAGAAGTTGATTTGACATTTTTCTCGTTCAAGTAAACGTTCGTAGAGAACAAGAGCTATGGATGCTGTCCTACATACATAATAACTCTCACGTCTGAGAGGTGTACAATAAAATACTTGAAACAATATAATATGAATACAACTAAGTATTTCACTACTTAAAATAATTTCAATTTCTCTTCCGCTCTCGATTGTAAGTATAGCACGAAAATTGAAAAATATACTAAATTTTCGACATCAAGAAGCCAAATGGAATCGATCTCACTCCCCCCTCAACTTCCGTCAACCGAAGAACCTCACAAGCGCCATTTCAATAATGAAAATTCACTAATTAAGTCAGGAATTTAGGAAGGAAGATAAGGGAAAATAAAGAAAAGACAAGATTTTTTCACATGTATTGGTCAAAGCCCTTAGTTAGAAAATGCTAAAAATTTAATTTAATCGAAAACTAAAGATATTATTAATCTAGCTTTAAAACACATTAGCTTAAGGAATTTTAAAAATATACATTCGATCATACCTGAATGACTAAAACGAATAATAAAATAAATTTTATACTAAATAAAAATGTATTCTTGCATGAGCATCAATTTTTTATTTTATCAAATCAATATTTTAAATCATTACTTACGGTTTAGTAAGACTTACGCCCGTCACAAATACAAGCCTCACTTAGAGACAATACTTTTCCTCTTATTATATGTTAGGTATGTAGGAAAAGAATTGTATTTGCAATAAAAATCAGAAACCGTGAATTCACCCGAATAATCTGTTTTAGGTGTTTTAAAAACCTACCAAGTAGTTTCCACAATGTTGTCTGTCTGTGTGGGTATATGCGTGTGTGTATGTATGAGGTAATTAACACAGAAAAATTACTCGGCAAAATTTCAAAAATACATAAAACGCGTATAATTTTTTCAATTCAATTTAGCGCGCATGTATTAATATATAATACCAATATACGTGCCAAGTTTCATAACATTATCACCATTAATTTAATAGTAAATGTTTTGTACAATTTTTTTTATAAAAATTTTTTTACATTGAAAAATGATCCAAATGAGTTTAAATTCGACACAAGTATATTCCTTTACGTAATTAATAATTATACTAAGTATTGTTTGAATACGGCAAGTATATCTATGGTTTTTTAGGATCATAAAAGTTAAGCAGCATCGAGCAAGGTCAGTGCTTGGATCCAAAAGCTTTTCCAGGTGACAGCTGGAAATAAAACTAATGTATTTACTATTTGAGGAAGAATCCTAATCAGACTTGTATAAATATTTTTATATTTTTTTTATTTTTATATTTTTACTGACAGCCAAGCTGCCATTAAAGCTCTTAGTTCATACAAAGTCAACTCCAAGCTTGTCTGGGAGTGCTTACAAAACCTTCTGACCTTGTCACTCAACAACGATGTAGCAATCAGATGGGTGCCTGGCCATAAGGGAATTGAAGGTAATGAGCAAGCAGACATCCTTGCAAAAAAGGGGTCTGAGACCACTCCTGTGGGCCCTGAACCCATAGTAGCCATACCCAAAGCTATAGCCAAAGGTGTAATTAAAGATTGGCTCTTAACCAATCACCTACACCACTGGAACAAATCCTCTGGCATGAGGCACAGTAAACTTATGTTAAAAGGACCCAGTCCCAAAGTAACTGAGGACCTCCTCAGTCTCAGCAGAAGGGACCTTAGAACAGTAACTGGACTACTGACTGGTCACTGTCACCTCCGAAAACGTCTCCATACCATTGGTATCTTTAAAGATAACCCAGTGTGTTGGCTTTGTGAATTGGAAACCGAAACTGCCTCTCACATACTTCTGAGATGTAAGCCCTGGCCTTTCAAAGGTTCACCACTTTGGTAGCAGCATTCTCACTAAGTTTGACTCTACCAATGAATCACTGGTCAAAAAGATCCTAGACCTAGTCCGGGGAAAAGGATTATTCTGACCTGGACCAATTGAGGGGATTGTACAATAGACTTCCAGTCGCAGTGCAAATGGGGTCTATCCTCGACTCCAACCCCAATCTTTAAATAATAATAAACATTTGAGGACGGTCGAAGGCAATCAGAAGATTTTTGTTGCAGTATAAATTTGGCAATTTGTATATTCTGTATAGTGAGTATGAGCGTAGCGAATCCGAAGTGTTCAGGAAAAATTCCGAGGTACCCTGTACCCGATTTTTTTCCATTACATAATAGACAAAATGATAATTGAGTAATGATGAGTACACATTTTATACCTATAACTAACAGTTGGAGTGGACTGTCGTAAAGCCTTAGAAAATTAGTGAAAAAGTTATAAACAACTCTTGTTCATTAAGTTTTATTAAGTTCATTCATATTTTTCATAAAGTTGCACCACAATTTTACGGACGTAGGGTCTTTAGAATTGTATACAATTTCCGGAGATCTAAATACTTTGAGTTCCCTTATTATTTCAAATTACATTTGTTAGATAATCAACCATTCTAAAGCAAGACCTGACAAAGTATCTAAGCACTTTCTTTATAATCCCAACAGAGAGATTAAAAGGGAATCATAAGGAATACTTCTGAAGGTCGTTCTAAAGAGGGTTATCTAAGAAACGTGAGTCGGAAAGATGATATAACAGTTGAACATAAGAAGTCAAAATTTCTGGATGATTTAAGATGGTATTTTGTTTGATGAGTCATGAAATTGATTTTACCTAGATGCAGGATTTAGATAAAAAATCTAATTGATATTTTTGAAAAAAAAACATAATATTATAAGAAACAAAAGATAAAAGTAAACCTATAACGACTTTAGCGTTTACAGGAGCATAACTCCTAACAGGTATTACAGGATGCTGTATATATTATGCTGATGTAGTTCTTCCATGAAGAATCACTAAAGGGATATATAAAAACAACAATTCAGCATGCTGATGTAGTTCTTCCATGAAGGATAACTAAAGGGATATATAAAAACAACAATTCAGCATGCTGATGTAGGTAAAGTCAGCATGCTTCCATGAAGGATAACTAAAGGGATATATATAAACAACAATTCAGCATGCTGATGTAGTTCTTCGCTTAAAGGGTCACTAAAGGGATATATAAAAATAATATGCAACTCAGCATGCTAATATTGTTCTTCCTTGAAGGATCACTAAAGGGATATAAAAACAACAATTCAGCATGCTGATGTAGTTCTTCCATGAAGGATCACTAAAGAATATAAAATAAAATATCAGTTTTTAGGGCCCTCCGGCCCATCAGGGTATTGACCCTGCGGGAACCACCTAAGTTGGGTAGCATCCACTACTCTTTAAGTGTAAATTAAATTTGACGAAATCGTTTTAATACAAATAATATTCAAATAAACTTAGAGCATAGCCCGGGCTGCTAACCCCGGACCTTCGGTGGCGAAATTTAGTGATAATACGATGACGACCACGGAGGAAGACTAAAGGGATATATAAAAACAATACGCAACTCAGCATGCTGCTATAGTTCTTCCCTTGAAGAACCATTAAAGGAAATATAATAGTATTAAGTAATAGTTTTAACATTAGCAGTGTGTTTAGTTATTTAAAGAAGAGTTGACATTTAAAGGACACACAATAATTTACTTGTAATATGAAACAAACAACAAAAAAATACAAAAATATAATATATTTGCTATGATTTCATAGTTATAAGATACCAGTAGCTGTAAAAGTTCATACAACTATTTTAAAAATGATTCTCAGAAACAAAAATAACCTTATTTATTAATTAGTAATATAGACGTTCTTATTTCCACATCTGTATGATAGATAAACAACGAAATTAGTAATAAATTGTAAACTATATCCTTTTACCCATCCTATAGACAAAATTAACCCAACCCTGAATTACGCAAGTCATATCGGTCATCCAAATTTCTTAAGGCGACCTTCACCAATATACTTTCTAAGGCAATGTACAAACCTCACGATGCGACAAATTAATTATAACAGGGGTTCTGATGCCTATCTCGAGTGACAACGGACCACAATTTATTTCTGACACTTGTTTTGGATTTATTTTGAAAATGAAATTTAATAATGTAAATTGTGAAATAATCTTATGGGTATAGTTTTATGCGTCATAAATTTGGAATTCCCTGGATAAGAAATTTATTGCTAGATGTGCTAAAAGAGATTTTATATGTTCTGATCATTGTGAAATATTATTAAGGATAGTCTGCCAAAAGCAACACCTTAATGAAGATCAATAAAATAATTTTGTGATTTACAGTATTTATTTTGATCTTTGTGTTTTTGTTTTTTCTGACCGGTGTGTTATTTCTAGAGTTGAAACTTTACAAAAATCAATCTCTTTGTCTAGATTTAGTTGAAAGACCCTAAGAGTTAAAAGACCCTTTAAAAACTCTTTTAAACCTATTCTATTGCAAGAATACCGTGTTTAGCCGGCAAAACACTATCAAAATGTTTTAGGATTGATTTCTCTCTATTTTTTTCCTCAACGGGGTTAGATTGTTCAATGGCAAATCGACTTAGCACGTCATCCCCTTTATTAAAAATCACTAATCAGGTTTAAAAATAGTAAAAGTTAGATTTTTAATTAGTTTAAAAATCCGCCTCCGTAGCCACGGTCGTATAGTATTGGACTTCGGCACCGGAGGTCTGGGGTTCATAGCCCGGGCTATGCTCTCAGTTTTTTATGAATAGAATTTGTTGTAAAAAGATTTTGCCAACTTTAGCTTTACTTTGAGCATAGTATATGTGACCCACCCGAGGAGGTTCTCGCAGGGCGAATACCCTGAAGGGCCATAAAACGGGCATTATTATATTATTATTATTATATTAGGTTTAAAAGTATTTGGTAAGCCTATAAAGATTGTGTTTATCCACTCTTGTTTGAATTCAGCTCTAACATAAAGCCACATGATGCCACTCTCTACAAGTGTGTGTTTTAGCGAATTTCCTTTGGAAAATTTTATTATCATAGCTCCCAGAGTGTTTATACTAGAGAGTTGAAACTTGGTACGAAAATCAATCTTTGGGGCCAGTTGTGCGATCTGGGATTTTAAATTCATAAAACGCGGAAACGTGTATCACTTGATTTGAAATTTAACACACAATTAATCATATATGAGAGCAACAAATGCACTTTGTTAAAACAAAAGTTTCATAAATTTAACTTTTTACGGTTTTTGATAAATTTTTAAAACTTAAAATCCAATTGGGTATCCCTTTGTGTAATAAATAAGTATACTAAGTTTCGTTACAATATGAAAGTATATCTACGGGTTTTGTTGGATCATAAAAAATAAGCAGCATCGAGCAAGGTCAGGGCCTGGTTAGGTGACCGCTGGATATAAACAAATGTATTTACTTAGTATTACAAAATAAATTTGGTAGGACGAGCTAATCGAGTCCATAGTTGGGAAGATGAGCGAAGCGAATCCAATGAGGTGAGGAAAAGTTCCGGGGTACCCCGTACCCGATTTTAACTTTGTTAGAACAAAATAAAAATATTTAATATTTCATGTCCATAGAATTGTTCTACATTTGTCGCCTTAAGCTTCTGACTTATAGACTGTTATTAAACAAATCAACGAAAAAAAAATTTTATTAATATTCTTACGGCATCGTATTACGTCAAACGTCTTATAATCCTAAAGACCCCTCAATTACAAGATGAGTAAACCCATACATTCATAAATAAAACCTCTAACTTAATTATAGACATTAAGAAGTGTATTTACGTTCGTAAATCCAAACAAGCATATAGGGTAACTCCAACCTCAAAGGGTGTAATTTTAATTTATTAGTAGAGAAAGTTTGTTTGATTTTCGTATATAAGTGTTGCTATCTTTTAACTTGAATTTATTTACCAACTTGGGTTATTTTTTTCTTCCTTCCGATGTTACATCACTGAATAAAACCGGGATATTCAAATTAAGTTTTAACCTATATATACCCATTCATAAATACTATAAGAAAGTAAGTTACGTAAAAAAGGAAGATGGTTCTCAAAATTTAAAATTTTAATACTATCTTTCCATTTATTTTATAATAACTTACACATTATTTCAAAAGGAATTAATTTAGAAATTATCATTATTTTAAATTAAAATTTACTCTAAAAATTTTTCTAAAAAGTTCACTTCCTCAGGGAGTTCAGTACCCTATGTATACAACTTAGAATTTTATAAATGTTGTGTAGTAAATTATGTAATATCCTCAGGGAGGTCAGTACCCTATGTATACAACTTAGAATTTATAAATGTTGTGTAGTAAATGAATGTTAATATCCTCAGGGAGTTCAGTACCCTATGTATACAACTTAGAATTTTATAAATGTTGTGTAGTAAATGAATGTTAATATCCTCAGGGAGGTCAGTACCCTATGTATACAACTTAGAATTTTATAAATGTTGTGTAGTAAATTAATGTTAATATCCTCAGGGAGTTCAGTACCCTATGTATACAACTTAGAATTTTATAAATGTTGTGTAGTAAATGAATGTTAATATCCTCAGGGAGGTCAGTACCCTATGTATACAACTTAGAATTTTATAAATGTAGTAAATGTAGAATGTTTTGTAGTAAATGAATGTTAATATCCTCAGGGAGTTCAGTACCCTATGTATACAACTTAGAATTTTATAAATGTTGTGTAGTAAATGAATGTTAATATCCTCAGGGAGGTCAGTACCCTATGTATACAACTTAGAATTTTATAAATGTAGTAAATGTAGAATGTTTTGTAGTAAATGAATGTTAATATCCTCAGGGAGTTCAGTACCCTATGTATACAACTTAGAATGTTATAAATGTCAACTAGTTAATGCATGTTAATTTTCTTAGACTGTACAGTACCCTATGGATTAATAAGTTACCTCTGTAATTTAATGATGTAAGAATAGTAAATATTAAGCTCGAATTGGGCCCTAATTTATGACCAGGACAATTATGACTGAGACCACTTGTGTAAGAAAAGACAATATTGACCTTGACCTCTAAATGGGTCTTATGTAAAAATATAAAAGAGGTTGTACAACTCTGACTGGGGCCCTTCGCTTAGTAATAAAATTAAAAAGACTACATTTTGTTTGACTTGGTCTCAAACATACAGCTGTACTAAAATCTTAAAGTTGGTACCATTGACTGGTGATAAGGACTATGATAAGGCCTTAATTTTCTAAACTATGTCGTAACTACATGAGGAAATTTAAAAAATGCTAATTTATTTAAATTTGTTTATTATTATGAGCAATATTCTTGCGATTCAGTTAAATTGTATTAATCATAATTTCAAAAGAAATAAACTCTTAAATATATTTCTCTATTTTGATGAAAGTCAGTTTAAATGAAAAATCCAATAATAAAGTTTAGGATGTTTGGAGAGTGATTGATTAGTGGTGGGAATTGGAAGACCTCTCCATGAGGTAAATTATCTTTGTTCAGCTGTCTATTAGAATCGAAGTAGTAAACTATGAAAGAGACCAATGATGATAAGTTGTGCTATTCGGATTTTTTTATGACGACATTAACCCGCTATAATGACTCAGCCAAAATTTTGAAAAATCATAAAACGCGAAAAAATTATGCAAGCAGATTGAAATTTGGCACGTATGTGGCTATGTGTAAGACTAACATATGTCCTTCACTTTATTAAGTTTCATTTTATTATCAGCATTAGTTTAATTTTTATCGAATGACTTGTGTACTTATTTTAAAAAATTTGAAAAAAATCTGACAATAATTCAATTGAATTGATATTTAGTAAAAATGTACACCTCTATACTTAATAAATAAGTACACAAAGTTTCGTTTCAATACGACAAGTATATCTATAATTTTTGTTGGATTATACAAATTAAGCAGCATGAACAGGTGACCGCTGAAAATGAAACGTATGCATTTACTATCTAAGAACAAGCGAAACAAGTCCGAAAACATGCGCAGTATAAATTTGCGAATTTTATATTTTGAGGAAGAGCGAAGCGAGTTCGAAGTAAGATGGATGAGAGATGCGAATCCGATGTACTGAGGAAAAGTTCAGAGATACCCTGTACCTGATTTTTTTTTTAGATTCTTAGAGCCTTTACTTTTGTAGGGCCCTCTGCATTGCGGCGCCCTTGCGTAATGAATCAGTAAGAAGTCCATATGCACACATTTCTGTCAAATAACAAAATACTAATAATATGCAAAACTCCTATCTTTATATCTTTATTATATAAAATTTATTTTAAAAAGAAAATTAACAAATAGAATAACGCAACAAGGTGTAATACTATCCGAATATTGCAAAATAACTATTAATAAAAAAACTTAGCGCAATCTAAGTAAAAATATAAATCTGCGACTTATTAATATTTTAAGCTCCTCAACAACCAATTAATCAGTTTATTAACACCAAAATAAAAGCTCGTATAAAATTAAGATTTATCTTTACCCATAATTAAGGAATTAAAGGGTTAGAGGTTATTGTTATATAACATAGTATTAAAACAGGTAAAGAATAGCATGAGAGTTATGTCATTGGAAAAGAGGTCGGAGGGTAAGGTTAAAGAGTAATGTCGCAACAAAGACGAGTACAGATGAAAACTAAAACGGTGCAAAAGGTTCCTCCAAATGTAATACGTTAAGGTAATTATAAAAAATCAATCAAATTCTAGCGTAAAACTGCGATTTTTACTTTAAACTCAAGTTTAAAGTGTAAAATAATGATTTTATAAATTTTTTTATTAGAAAATGACGCTTAAGAGCAAATTTGGATGACAGAAAAGACGGGATTTGGATGGGGGTATGCTTAGCCTCTTGATTCCAAAAATTACTAAGTTTATGTTTATAACACACTCTCTAATTCTCAAAGGCTTGCACTATAATTCTCCTAGGCTTGCACTAATCGATAGAAAACATTAGGAGGACTATTCAAAGTTAATCTATGATGTCATTAACCCATCTGACATCATAGTGACAGTTATGACTGGGGCACAATGGCGGACTGAGCCACAAAGACCCGAGGAGGGTTTGGCCTAAAAGGGCTCAAATCTACATCTCATGAGGCCCAAAAGTAGTGGGGGAGTCCTATATTGTTTCCTAATTAGAAGGGTCTACTTTTAACTAGAGTAAATATTAATGATTTAAGCAAGCTTAAGGTATATCATTTTGATACTACCGAGTTTTGCAAAAACATGCATAGTTGACACAATACCTCTCGCACAATTATATTGTGTCAAGCTTAAGGTAATTTATTTTAATTTTTACTTAATGGAGTTAAATTAAATCAAATCAAGTTATTTTATTTAAAAAAACATCGATATCTAAGGCCTAAGGCCCTTTTCTGCTGCTTTAGGGCCCTGATCATGTATTTTAAGGGACCTTTTAAATGTCTAGGTATAATGATTTGGGCCATAAAGATCTAAAATGTAGAATATATTTTAATTTACATAAAAAAACGTAAATATCTAGAACCCTTTTATACTACTTTAGGGCCCTAATCGAGTATGATAGGGCCCTCATTGGCCCTAGTCTTTCGTATTAGGGATAAGTACTTTTTAATATTATTTTTTTCTAGAAACTATTTAGGCCCTACAATAGAGTATTTGGCCTCTTTGAATATGATGTCATGAATATATTACATACTTATTATTAATAAATATATTTATATTATCAGCTTTTTTTTTCGTTGATTATATTTAAGTTTATTTTGGGTTGAGGGGCCCAAAGGAATCCGCCACCCTCGCTGGCCAGTCCGCCTCTGCTGGGGTATGAAGGGAATTAAAACTAATTAATACTCCATGGTTGTTGGCAAGTGTCCCACAAACAGCATAAATATACACATACACACACACATACATACATTATTTTATTAAATTATATTCAATTGTATTTTGACCTAACCAAAAGTCATATAAATTGTCTTATGTATGTTGTAATGTATGTTACTGACTCAAGAAAATAATCTCATGTTCTTCTTATAGTAATCAGAAGATTATTAATTAATATTAAATTATTAATAATAAGATTAAGAATGCCATATATCATGAAAAAAACGCGATGCGTGACATTATAAGATTATTAATAACTTAATCTTATTGTCTAAAAGAGGGTGCCATAGTATCCAGTGAAAAAAACGCGATGCGTGACATTATTAAGATTATTAATAATAATCTTAATCTTATTTTCTTAAGAAGGTGCCATAGTATCCAGTGAAAAAACGTGATGCGTGACATTATTAAGATTAATAATAATCTTAATCTTATTTTCTTAAGAAGGTGCCATAGTATCCAGTGAAAAAAACGCGATGCGTGACATTATTAAGATTAATAATAATCTTAATCTTATTTTCTTAAGAAGGTGCCATAGTATCCAGTGAAAAAACGTGATGCGTGACATTATTAAGATTAATAATAATCTTAATCTTATTTTCTTAAGAAGGTGCCATAGTATCACAAAAAAACGTGATGCGTGACATTATTTAGATTAATAATAATCTTAATCTATTTTCTTAAGAAGGTGCCATAGTATCCAGTGAAAAAAACGCGATGCGTGACTAATAATCTTAATCTTATTTTCTTAAGAGGTGCATAGTATCCAGTGAAAAACGTGATGCGTGACATTATTAAGATTAATAATATCTTAATCTTATTTTCTTAAGAAGGTGCCAATAGTATCCAGTGAAAAACGCGATGCGTGACATTATGAATATTAATAATAATCTTAATCTTATTTTCTTAAGAAGGTGCCATAGTATCCAGTGAAAAACGTGATGCGTGATCTTAAATCTTATTTTCTTAAGAAGGTGCCATAGTATCCAGTGAAAAAACGCGATGCGTGACATTATTAAGATTATTAATAAATCTTAATCGTCTTAAGAAGGTGAGTGCGTGACATTATTAAGATTATTAATAATAATCTTTTATTTTCTTAAGAAGGTGCCATAGTATCCAGTGAAAAAACGTGATGCGTGACATTATTAAAATAATAATAATCTTAATCTTATTTTCTTAGAAGGTGCCATAGTATCCAGTGAAAAAAACGCGATGCGTGACATTATTAAGATTATTAATAATAATCTTAAATTTTATTTTCTAAAAAGGTGCCATAGTATCCAGTGAAAAAACGTGATGCGTGACATTATTAAGATTAATAATAATCTTAATCTTATTTCTTTATTTGAAAAAACGCGATGCGTGACATTATTAAGAAGGTGCCATAGTATCCAGTGAAAAAACGTGATGCGTGACATTATTAAGATTAATAATAATCTTAATCTTATTGTCTTAAGAAGGTGCCATAGTATCCAGTGAAAAAAACGCGATGCGTGACATTATTAAGATTATTAATAATAATCTTAAATCTTATTTTCTTAAGAAGGTGCCATAGTATCCAGTGAAAAAACGTGATGCGTGACATTATTAAGATTAATAATAATCTTAATCTTATTTTCTTAAGAAGGTGCCATAGTATCCAGTAAAAAAACGCGATGCGTAATCTTAAATCTTATTTTCTTAAGAAGGAGCCATAGTATCCAGTTAAAAAACGCGATGCGTGACATTATTAAGATTATTAATAATAATCTTAATCCTATTGTCTTAAGAAGGTGCCATAGTATCCAGTAAAAAAAAACGCGATGCGTGACATTATTAAGATTTCTTGAGCCGTGGACCCAAAAAATGGTACGCAGAATCAGAAATATACAATGTAATTGAGTTAATAAAACCATTGGCAAATGCCAACAGATGAACATTTTTTTAAAATAAAAACAATCAAAGAATAGTAATAGAGAATAGAGTTACTTAAAACAAATTCTAAATATGCCATTACTCATTAAAGGAAATTGAAGCAATAACTATGAGCATGGAAATTAAAGTAAATGATGATAAACTGACCTGAAGACAGGACAGATGTATGAAGCGAGTAATATTTCCACTTGTTTAATACCAACATCCTTTCGGGAACAAAAGGAATCTGGATTTGAACACAGGATCCTTACAAGAGATCAAACTTACAAAACAGCTTATTAAACATTGTACAATTCTTTTTAGGTTTGTATTGTTTTAATTCTTTATCTAGGAACTATGTTGTTATGATACAATATTTCATTTTTTATAATGATTATATTGTGTGTTCTTTGGCCTTATTTTAACAAAGAGGGTAGTGTAAAACAATTTTTTTAGAAAATTCTATATAAGAACCATGGGGTTTGACTTTCTCAGCTGTGTGTTCAATGAGAATAACTGACAGTTCTTTAACAATATTTTATCATAGAGTATTGAAAAGGTAAAATAAAACAGAGTGGGTGTAAAAGGCTAGTAGCCCAAGAGCCAGGCCTAAAAAATGTGACTCATTTTGAACAACTTGAAATCAAATTTTTCTGAAAATATACCTTAAATTATGAAGGAAAAACATAGGCTGCCTATCCAGAGAGCCCTTAATAAGAATGCACTCTCTCAAAATATTAGAAAATCACACAAATTCCAGTTTTCTAGCAATAAGTGGTTCCCTGTAGGTCGTGTGCAAAACATAGAGAACATTTTTAAAGCTGACAAAAGTTATGATTATATCAGCTAGCTTATGAAGAAGGCTTAAAATGAAGTATGGAGACAAACCACCTTCTCATCAAAAAATTATTCATTAGACCTTCCAGTCAAATGGAAATCAATGATATGGTATTCTTTATGTTAAATAGCTTCATATATAAATACTCTGATATAAAAATAACTATTAACAACACCTCAAATAAAGGAACAAAAGAAAAATATCAAATCTTTATCGTCAATTCAATCTTAGAAAACAGTTATAGGAACAGTGTGTCAAAAAACGGAGTTCCTTCCAGTAAAATTATTACAACATATCGATCGACATTTCAGGCAACCAAACACTAAGGTGTATGGAAACATCCGCATCAATTCTTTCATCAATCTTTTTTACTAACCTTTTTATAATTCCTTATTATTTAGTCTATACTTTATTTATACTAATATATCCTACATATCAAACAAAAAGTCACAAACGTAAATTTGAGATCTATAACTGCATAATCAATAGATGACAGTTAAATGTACAAATCATTTAAAAGAATAACAATAATTGAAATAATAGATCATAATATTAACTTCTTTTTATCAGCACGAACTAATTCAATTGTTCCGGACAATTAAATTATAAAACATATAATTATTTCTCTCTCCGACGCTCAGTTATTGTTAGTTTCCTTATTTTTCTTTTTCTTCCTTTGTTATCAATCTTATCCTTTAACAACAAATTTCGTTAATTAAATAGGTGGTATTACGGGAGTCAAACCTACAAAACAAAAATATTCTTAGTTTCTTTTGAAAAATCTAGGAAAGCCGACAAACAAGTAGAATTTTTGCTGATGTGACTATAATGGAAAATTGTAATAAATTGTTGAGGATTTTGAGTAAATCTGTTTCGCTTGCGGGCCTCAGCGCTAGAATATTTATTAAATTATAATTTTTTTTTCAAATTATATAAATATATGATTTTTACTAGAATATAGTTATTGTTATCTAAGAACGATATCACTTAATCTTTTGAGCTAACATCACAGATTGGTGATAGAAAGTTTGTAGTGTACCACTCCTAACACAAATCTTTAATAAACTATTTCATGGAGTCTAGAAAACATCTTAATAATATTTAAAAATAAATGAAAACCACACAGATGGACATTATCAATAGCAAGAAACGCCAAGAAATTGATAGCATTCTTTTAACTTCCTAATAGAGAAACGTCTTTTGTGTAGAATTCCATAATTACAAATAGGAAAAGAACCACTTTAATTCTACAATGCTTTTTTGAACAGGAACAATATATTTCAATCCATTTGAAAGACTAAAAACAAAATTTAAATATTTTACTTAAAACATACAAACATGCATCATTTAAAATTTGTTCCTAAGCTAAAAAAAAATTCTAAGGTTTAAACTGGAAAAATATACTCGTTATAAAACTACTAAAAACTACACAACAATAAATAAAAAAAAAAGTAGGAAAAGATTTAACAGTAATAAAATTTAAAAGCCTATAACAAAGGCAAAATGGTTATAAACAAAAGGAACAAATAGGTAGCATAATTTTCAATGGAAATTCGTAAACTAATTTTATTCCAATTCTATAGGCAGCAGGCTTAAGTTAAGAGGTCGCAATACCTTTAACTATTGACTACAGATGCCAAATTCTTTTAAACATAATTATCTTTACACAGTTGAGTAACTTTATAAACAAACATCTTATTAACACGATATTAAACACACTCAACAGGTTGTTGTACTGGATATAAGAATGTAAAATAAAGAATTACTTAACAAATTAAGTAATTAGAGCAGAATACAGTTCACTAATGACCTACCAAAAATATATATCAATAGGATTATAAACAACTATTCATTCAGACGTTAATTAAGTTCATAAGAGAATTGTTTGTTTAAATTATTTCCAATATGATAAACTAGACGCGACATAATTTGGGAAATAATATAACTAATAATTAATTTTTCTTTTTACTTTGATATTTGATAAAAGAAATAAGATTTCTCACGTTTGGAAATTGTTAAGAAGAAATCACGTAATAATACCTTTTCGCCAATTTTCTTAGAAGTATAAGAAAAAAATTAACGTCTTAGGATATATTATAATATATATATATATATTATATATATATATATATATATATATATATATATATATATATATATATATATATATATTTGGCATTAGGAGACCGTTCGAAATCGACCTGATTTATTTGCCAAGTTTAGGGAAAATAAGAAAAGAATAAAGAATTGAATTACCGATATATAGTTATTAGGTAAAACAGAATTAAAGTATGGATTTTAAACAGAAGTAAATTTTTTAACCCAATGTTATGTAGATCTAACATACATAGCATATAGTTATTTATGCCATAAGGCTGAGAAGTGTGTCTTTATGTCACGGCAATTAGATTTACCGACGAGCGAAGCGAGTCGGGAAAAATTGCCAAGACATAAAGACATTCTCAGCTGGATGGCATACACTATTTTTTTTGAGGTAGCTCTCATTAAATAAACTGCGCTATATACTTAATTGAAAAAAAAAACGTCCAATTAACTCCATATTATCGTCGATATTGAATTCATCCAAAGCTTCACACTTTTACTCAAAAATTTAAAAGCTTTACAAATAAACACCTTTTAAAAAAGAAAAAAAATTAGTCTACGAACAAAAACAGAAACAAAATGAACGTTTTTAAAGAAACCTCATGAAGGTTTTACACAGATTGTTTTTTTGAACACGCTACATTACAGTAATGGCGGCAATATATGAATTACTTTTTACGTCCAAGGAGTTTTTTTTACATTCATATTGTCCTCGGAGTGAAAAGTACTAAATAACCTCCTATAACAATAATGATTGGCTTCTCATCTTAAAAACGGTTCAATAAAGTGCTCAATTACGTATTACCTCAAAAAAAGATATTAATGTGAAGTTGCTTAAACATGAAGTGAGGAACACTAATGTTTGTATTTAACATTTGATTACCCTTTGAATTGTATAATACATTTCTTATACAACTAATAGAACTATAGGCCAGGTCTAGTTATAATGACAATAATTATTCTTAAAACGTAAATAATGACCTAAGATAGGTTTATAAAAATAATGACCTAAGATAATTACGCACTGACAGATCCAACGCTCTTACCTTAGCTAAATATATATATATATATATATATATATATATATATATATATATATATATATATATATTATATATATATATATAAGAACGTACACGGAACAGAACCATTTAAAAACGAAGTACGTAAGAAGTAAGCATTATCCTTTCACCAGCACGAATAACATTTTTTAAATCTATTCTGCTAAGAGTGGGGGTATAATTAAAATGTCATCTGTTCAATGCGAAAAATGATATTTCTTTTACCGAATTTCCAAAGGAAAAATTCACGCCTCGGCGTAGCGGCGCTTGTTTATTTTTAACGTTTTACAAAATGAAGCTGCTTCATAACTAGATGGCCGTCATGGTCCTAACTTAGTGGCGGCATTTCAAACGCTCGATTAAAACACGCAGCTAAATCGAGCATATGGTCGATATGCAAGATAGCCGTCCATTCCGCTGCACCGAGTTATGTTTATCAAGCCGGATCTCTTTTACAAATGTTTTGACTTTTTTTGGATCTATTTTTTTACGTCATCACGAGTAAAAACAATAAAAACTAACCGAATCACGAGTCTTAGAAAAAAAAAAATTATAACCTCAAATTACAAAAACCACCGTTTCAAATAAGAGATAAGCAAGATTTTTGCAGTGCTGGCAAGATGCAGCGGAAGCACGAGTAGTCAGCTTCATTTTGAGAAAATTTTGTCTTAATTGCGCGATTTAATTCCCTGTTTCAACTCTATTATTGCCTAATAAAGGGAACAATTTGAGAAGTACAATTCTACAAAGTGGTTGGAAATGATATTCATTACCAATTTAGAGGCATAGGTTTGTACAACCTGCAGGATAATTATGCGCATTTCCTTTGTAAAATAAATCAAAAATGAGTTACGAGTAGTGTTTAAGTAAATGCTCAAGTTATAAAGCATAAACCGGAATCTTCTGCAAGAAATTTATTGTTAAGCACGAAAACACGTTTCAAAGGAAATTCGCCCGACATATGCGGACCACCGAGCTAGAATTTTAAAATATTAGATGGAGTTGACTAAAATTGACTAAAAACTATACAGCTCTGACACATAGTTAATTCCACCCGTATACCAAATTTTATTAAAATCAGTCAAATTTTACGGCTGTTATCGGCACACGCACAGACAGAAACACAAACAAACGCGCCATCCCAATTATCTAAAATGTTAGAACTCACATTCGTTCAATAATATATCGAATTATCATTCGCGTTAACACATATCTCACAAATATTATCAGGTCTCAAAACAAGGCGGCAATTATATGGTCAAAAATGCCATAAGATACCACTTCGAGGTCCGTCCGCTTAGTAACCCTGCTGAGCTTACTGTGGTTTTGAGGGAGCCATTTTTGTCCTGCCTGTTAATTTAATACATAGGTCTCAAAACAAGTCGGCAATTATATGGTCAAATAATCAATTACAAAATAAATCCAAAATAATTTACTCAGTATAATGCACGACACAACTCATTTAAAACACGCAACGGACTATAACTAATAATATAACTTACAACCAATAAAAACATTAATACATCCTACCATTTAAATGTATTATACATCAAATTATAAATCTAATCCAATAAAATATTCCCACAATTTAGGTATACATCAGAGAAGCTTTATCTACAGTGTGTTATTATTTTATATTTCATATAAAAATATAAGTTTATTCATTGACATATATAAATAACAATGAAGACCCAAAATAGTTATAACCATAACAAAAATAATAACAAGTAATCGACAATATAACACTAATATATCGTGTTACATGTCTAGCCGTGTAAGGCATCATAATGCACTTCGTTCTGTTCAATTGTATATTTTAATTAAAAATATATAATCAAATGTAATGACGCGGAGAAATGCACTCGTATAAATGTAATATACATTTCGACATCTGACCGGCATAGTGCTATTAACATAGATAACGAAATTTTTAATTATATTGTCGTACATGGTACTTGATAATGGAAAATATTATTAATATACCTGCATAATTTAAAAGGTTATGATGGGGGATAAATAAATTTATAATTATTATACACACTACACGACTTGTGATTTTATTTTATATTCAATAGGTTCAATTAGAATACTTAGATAAACGAATATAAGTGCTTTAAGGACGATAATTGCAATAAAATAAATCATTTATACTGTTTATAGAAGCGTAAAAATCCAATACGTATGTCTAGGAAGAATTTCCGTATAATTGATTTAAAAGTTGATTAATCAAAATCTTGGTGGTTAGCAAAACTAGAATGAATCATTATTGTAAGCTTGATTTTCTATTTTAAACATACAGATATTATTACTAGAGGGGCCCTATAGGTTAAATTGTGAAACATCGAAAAATAACCTGACCACCTTCGATTATAAATACATTCAAATAATCAGTACACAATTACAATAACATATATAGGAGAATGTTAAAAACACAACAAATCATAACACATACAATGTGCGGGAAGCTGAAAACAATTGATTCGCTATAACCTTAACTCACTCTTGAAAAAGCTTCTAAGAGGTTACACAGAGCCCCTGAGGGCCCCAAAAAGATGTTTCAGGCCTCTCAGAGTATTGAGATATGTTATGCTCCTCTAATAGATCTCTATGATTTTAAAGATCTCTAACAGTGTTGCCAATAGATTTATCAGTTAAGCGCAGTCAAACGCAACTAGGCATAGAGATACATTATTAAAGGGGCCCTATTGGTTGAGTTTTGAAACATCGAAAAAGTAACCTGACCTAATAATAAAATCAAATAAACATAGGAAAAAATTTCAATTACTAATCAAAATAAAAATAATGTGCGGAAAGACGAAAACGATTAATATATTATAACCTTCACTCCCTCTTTAGAAGAGGTTTTAATGAGGTTACACAGAGCCCCTGAGAGCCCCAAAAAGATGTTTCAGGCCGCTCAATTGAAATAGGCTATGCCCCCTGCCCCCTCTAGTATATATCTCTATGCACCTAGGTAAAAATTGTGATACTTTCATACCGTAAAATAATATTTTACCTAAATATTATACAAATAATCTAATTTTCGGATGTTAGTGTTCAACCTTCACACCAGCTATTACCAATAATAAAATAACTAGACAGTTATAATACATCTGACTGGATTGACAAATGTGTGTATATTATGCATTAATCTTGTGACTAATGTTGTAGTCACATGACTATTTAAATAAAAATTGTAACATCGTCACACGGATTGTTCTCTTTAACTTTCGGATTAAATTCGGAAAAGAGTAAATCACTCTTTGTGTCTAATGTTAACTAAGATAAAACAGATAAAGAAATAATATATCGGAATAGCCGACACACATTTAATGGCTTTCAATGAAAATATACACTAAATGTACCTGAATTATTCAGATTAAGTTAAATCAAAACTCCAATGTCTCATACCTGTAACATAAAAGATTAATAATTTTATTATAATTTATTATAATTTCTAAAAGAAAAATAAGTGTTCATGGAAATTTTCTTAATGCTAGAACTCGCTGATTAGAATACACACACACACACACACATATATATATATAAATATATTTATATATATAATATATATATATTATATATATTATATATATATATATATATATAATATATATATATATATATATATATATTTATATTTATTTATATAGTTCCTACACGTTTCTATTAAACACAATTACTTTAGAACGTTTTTTTCGGATTTAAATGAAACGATACAAAATGTGAATGTCTATGACGTCATTAACCAACAATAATGACTCAAAAATTTAACACACAGATTAAAAATTAATTTATCCTCAAAAAGTTATTGGGCCGTGCTGAAATTAAAAAAAAGCCTTATACCAAGCATGCTAAAGATATAGACGAACTTACAATTTATCAGCATTAGGTAACGATTTCATCGTTTCAGCCAAGAAGGCCTAAAAGGCTCAAGGTCTTTTTTTATTAATAAACTTTAAAAAATATAGAAAGACAATACAAAAAAGTTAAAATCTTAAAACACTGCTCTTATTTTTAAAAAATACTTCCAACGCTCAGTTTAAAATCAATTAAAACAATCAAATAAAGTGAAATGCATTTTCTCTCAGATATAATTAAGTGTTAAATAACGAATCACTACAAAAAATGCATAATATTGCATAACAGAGACAAAGCAAAGGCAGAGAACAAATATGTAGAGAAACGCGTGTTACATTTTTTTCAAACAGTTATTTAAACCAAATAAGGTTAATTAATTTTGATTCATTAAACAGAGAAAAAAGTCTTATTATATCTTTCTCATCAAAGAATTAAAGTTGTTAATTGTATTATAGAAACAGATTTATGCAATCTTTTAAGGAAAATATGTAACTAAATAATGAAGGAAAATGCTGATTTTGAATGCATATGAATAATAAAATAGTTTTAAAAACTTAATCGCGTTTTTAGCGAATTTTCATAATGAAAATGACGCTTATGAGGTTGTTCGGATGACGGAAGTTGAGGATGGGAGTGAGTGGAATCGGTTCCTATTGGCTTCCTGATAACAAAAATATATGTCCGAAAAAAGTTTATATATATATATATATATATATATATATATATATATATATATATATATATATATATATATATATATATATGTATGTAAGAGTTTCTACCCTTTCGTATGGCGAACGATAACTCGAAGGCGTTCTCAAATTGAAACGAAACTTTGCAAATCGCGAGATGTTGAGGAGGTTACGAGGCCTATTGTTTATAAAAACATTATGACGTCATCAACCAAAGTTATGACGTCATGAAAAAAATTTTTTTGAAACTTAAAATGGCTTTAAAACAAGGTATCTAGTATTTAGGTAGACGGCTAGCTGAATCGATTAAGACCAATTTCAGCTCAATCGAACCATCACAAATGGCGCAATCGGTATACATATATATATAATCTTGTATATATGTATGCATCTAGGTCAAGACTCGTACGATATCTGTTGGGTTCAGTAGTGTTAGAGGGTGGGGGTATAGTATAAAAGAGAGACCTCTACCTCTTGCTCCATCATGGTAAGCCTACTGTCCCAGAGAGACAGGGCAAAAATGGCTTCCACTGAACCACGCCAAGCTAAGCAGACCCGTAAAGAGGAAGAACATCGAAGTAGTCTTTATATGGTCGAAGTTATTCTAAAACGAATGCGACCAGTTTCAGCTCAATCGGACAATCCTAAGTGACGCAAACGGTATTTTTATTTTGAATAATCATGAATATATTTTTTTCAATCTTAAGATTTTACTCAAATAAACAATTTGTTTACAAAACAAAATTTGACATTTTTCTTTAAATTCTATAAACAATCATAAACGTAAGTTAGAGTTTATACCCTTTTGTATAGTGGACGATAACTAAAGCTAATGAAAGATGAAACTATAATCTTTTCATCCTTTATACAAGGTTACTTTAACAGTTGCAACGTGTGGATTTTTTCCTCACAAAATCAAATTTGTGAGAAAGCCTCTCAGGCCCGCGAAGCGGGCCTGTGAAACGAGTCTGTGAAAATTCGCTAAATACGTGGCAAATGCCATGTAACAAGAAACGATAGTGAAACCATACATTAATACAAAACAACAACAATGTGGCCGCGAAGCGGTCACTGGAGGCCCCCGGGCCGCGAAGCGGCCCGGTGGGCCGACGCCGCGGAGCGGACGAGGCGCGAAGCGCCGAGGCCGCGTAGCGGCTACGGGCCGAAGGCCCGTATTTTGTAATTGAATAGTTAATAAAATACTCCCAACATTAAGTTCCTAAATATTAGAAAAATATCAGAAAACATTAAGTTTCTAATATTGTTGGTCCCTGCTGGATTTCGAATAGTTCAAAGTGTTGGCTTCTATGAGTTGGTTAGGAACCCCGGGTTTAATCAGAGTCAGGTCTATTTTAACTACTTCTCACGTATATCCATTAGTTTTTAGGTCAGTTTCATCTTTGAAGCGAAAAAAATGTGCGCAAATCAAACAAAATATTGCTGTAAAGGAAAAGTATTTACAAAATAATACCGTAATTTTTTCACTACTTAGAGAAGAAATGAGTTAAATGTATGTTTACTTTGACTAACATAATACACATACTTGAGACCAATATAAACACTTAAGCCCGTATTTACTAACCTAGTTTAAACTGCGGTTTAAAAAGAATTAGTTTTAGCAAAAAGAATTTGTTTTGAATTTAAATTTAGCTGTAGTTTAAATTAGGTTTAGTATTTATAACACTAGTTTAAACTGTGGTTAAGTTTAATCCGTTTAAATTGCATTTTAAACCTAAAATGATAATCACCAACGTAGCTTAACATCCAAATCGATTTTAAACTAGAGATTAAACTAAACCAGAGCAGCTATATAATAATACTATGTACTTATAATATTATACAGGAACTCTAACTTAACCTTTCAAAATCGGTAGGTTAAATTAAAATTTTATGCATAAGTGATGTTTTTAGGAATTAGTTTTCAAAACTTATCACATTTTAACTCTAATTAGCCGCTTATAATTGTTTAATAAACATTAAAATTTTATTTTAGATTGCTTAAAAAATATGTTAATATACATCTCTTAAAGATATGAGTCACTTCAAATTTTTGTAGGGTTTATTTTTTTGTAATAAAAATAATAAAATATTGTTCTCAAGATACGTCCATTTATAATACACTAATTTTACTAAAACTATTATCAGTACTGATAAGTTTATGAATCGTGGATAAAATTATGGATATTAAAGGTTGTTTATTTGACATTTTAATATAAAAATAGTCAAATTAGGGTTTTCATTTTGTATAACAATACAATAAATAAAAAAAGAAGAGAAATGAATGAAAACTAAAAACATTTGAAACAGAGATATATACTAGAGGGGGCATAGTCTATATCATTTCATTGAGAGGCTTGAAACATCTTTTTGGGGCTCTCATGGGCTCTGTGTAACTTTATGGAAACCTTCCTCAAAAGTTAGTTCAGGTTATAATACATCAATTGTTTTCAGCTTCACGCACATTCCTAGAATTTTGATTTGTTTAGCGCTCTACTGCATATGATACTGAAATTTTGTACAGATTATTTGAATGTATTTATAAGCGAGGTGGTCAGGTTACTTTTTCGTTGTTTCAAAATTCAACCAATATGGCCACTCTAGTAATATGCCTCTATGTTATGAAATCAAAAGAATGAAGTAAAAATCAGAGTCACCAACATAACAACATGAACATTTTGATTAAAGTTAAGTTCAATCTAGAATTTATATCTATCTCGTTATTAAACGAGATATAATCCAACTGGGTGAATACTGACGGAAGTTTAAACTTAAGATTAATTTAAACGAATTTAAGTTCAATTAGGTGAACACAGTCTTTAAAATTACCGTTTTAGAATTTGAAATAAGGTTAGAGTTAGAAGTCAAGGTATCTATATTAAAGTAAGAATTTAATTCACATACCAAGAATGGTAATATTACGCGCACTTTTACCACTTTAATCGACAAATCGTTTTTATAATAATATAATTACTATTACTGTGTAATAAAAAAAATAAATTAAAATACCAGTCTAACACTTATTACACATATAAGATAATAGAATGATATTCTTGTTGACCTTGAAACAGCATAAGTAGAAGTCTGCAGGACTTAAATGAGTGAAATATGTGAATTCTATTAGACACAAATATTTGGGACTGGGTACTGAGTTTTATACTTTTTACTAAGTTTACAAAGGAAAAATTAGATAATAAAGAATGGGGTCATAAATTAACCCCATATATGTGAGGTATATATCAAATAATCTGCATAATAATTTGCAGGTATCAAAACATCTATAAAATTCGAGTTAATAAATAGTTTGTCGAAAAACTCATTCTTAAGGCTGGGTGTGTGTGAGCGCACACACACAATATATAGATATATATATATATTATATATATATATATATATATATATATATATATATATATATATATATATATCTATGTATGTATGTATGTATGTATGTATGTGTTGTGTTAAGTGTATATATAATATTACATAAATAATAAAATAACATATAATAACATTACTTTAAATGCATATAGAGTATAAAGCAAACGCGTCACTTACTATAAATATATAATTTATATAATATAATAATATATATAAGTTTTATATATATATATATATATATATATTATATATATTATTATATATAATATATATATATATATATATATATATATATATATATATAAAACATATACATATAATTATATTATTATTATTGCCATTCTTAAAGGAAATTTGCAAGCGACTAAAATGACAAATGAGCGACTAAATAAAGAGATAAATCACATAAAACAAATTAATTGCATCTCTTACTCATGTTCTGAGCATTTCACTGTGTATTATATTCGTAATAAGATAACTCTTTGTAAATCTACTTTTTTTTTAATAAAACAGAAGAATCATAAACTAGAAGTACAAAACAAAGAGTTAAAAGCAGAGGTAACTTATCTACTAAAACGTCCATTTTTAGAAATATTGGATAATTATCATCACTTGTTGATTCATGAGGGGTAAACAGGATAAAGATTGGAAATCCCATCTCCAGTCCTCAAAGAATAAAGTTAGTCCATATAGTTGTTAAAAGAACATTTATGGATTGAGCAAGGTCACTAGCCTCGGGAAAATAAGTTACTTAAAATTCTCATGCAGTAACGTCCGTTTTTAGCATACACTTTTATCATTAATTTTATTTTAGACTTTCTATGACTTTAAATTTCATTCAAAATTAAGGACAAATGTACTTAATCGAAGGGTATTACTTACAACAATGGGTTTACATGCCATTATAACAATGGACAATGATCAATGAAATAAACGAAACTACTCAGCAAAAACCAATGGACACGTAAAGAACATAATGAAACCTTGAAGGTGCAAACATCTTCTTTCATAGACGAATTGAATGCTAATAAATTTATGAACTCTGAGTTTCATCCTTCGCTGAAGAAAGGATGTTTTTAATGACTTAACATTTTCATATCAGTATAATCGTTAAAGGACATTATATGGCCTCTGAAATGGAAATTAATTTATGTGTTGGAAATATTAATATGACAAGATCATCCATGTAGTGATATCAGTTAGATGATCATACAACTGAGGAATGAAGAGTGTTTTAAGGTAATAATTATGATTTGATAGGATATTATGCAATATCATTTATCGTAAATCATTGAGAACTAAGGTTCAAGCTTCCGCAGAACTTCTGAAAGTCACTTTCAGAAGTTCTAAGCCTTTATGAAGAGGACACGTGGATGAGTAAGTTTAATTTTTTGAAAACTTCAACTTCCTTTATCAACGACACCAGAATTATTAGAACCTAAAGATATAAACGGACTTTACACAAACTTTCAATTATTAATAATTAATTAAAATTTCTATGAAATAATAAAGTCAAAATGAACACATTAATTATTTTAAGCAATTATACCTCGCATTTTATTTAGTTAGCAATAAATAATTGGGACCAATAATGAACAACATAAGAGAACTAAGCAAACATATTATAATAATAATAATAATAACGCCAGTTTAGAGCCTCGCGGCTCATCAGGGATAACCCCTGCGGGAACAACCTCAGAATGTTGTGGCAGCCATTACGCTCAAAGTATAATCTAAAGTTTGTGATGTATTATATATATATAATCTTATATATAAACTGAAAGCGTAACCTGGGCTGTGAACCTCAGACCTCCGTGGTGTCAAAGGTTAGTATAAATACTAACGACCTCGATTACGGAGGCGGTAAGCAGGACATAACCAGACTTAAAATATAAAACAATCTGAAATCAGGAAAAACTCTCCAATTTATAAACAAAGTACATTATACAATCATTTGATAGCACTCAAAATCTAATAAATATACAATACAGTATACGATTATTTGATGGGCCATACGTTTTATAGATTTTAGAAGGTGAAATGCTCTACTTCCCTCTTTTGGCCGAAACCGAAGAGGGCGTATCCCAAAACTAAAATATCAAAAAGATCTAATGCTACAGCCGATAATACGATCATATTAAGTAAAGTTATAATCCGGATAACAATTAAGGAAATAAAGAGAGGTGAAAGTCAAGTTCATTTATAATTCTATCTAATTAAATATTAATATTTTCGCTATGAATATGTATGAAAACTGATACAGTTAAGGACATAAGACACAATATATTACAAGGAAGTATTACAATCCTTTAGCTCGTACAGACAGAAAAATTGTAAAGGAGATACCTCCAACAAAAAGTATAGTCGTCACGGCTCGACACTTTTACACATATTAGTCTCTTTCTTCAATTATAGATGCAAGTTTGAAATGGGGGATGTGGTGTTGAAACGGTTAGAACGTGATAATGCCACCCAGACAGTTCGGGTTCAATCCCGGGAGGAGGCTTAGGGATTTTTTTGGATGGATGGAATGTTTTACATGTTTCACGTTACGTTAAGCTGCATGTTTTGTTCCTGTACGACGTAAGTTACTTGTAAAAATCGCTAACCCTAAATGAATCTGGGTTTAAGCAGAATCCAGAACCCTCAAAGGTAGAGTGTAAAAATGAATTTTTTTGCCTTATGGTTACAAGAGGAGTATAGTAAAACTTGATCTTACTTTGGGGCACGTGTTGTAGCTAGTTAAAGCTATAGAAACTAGTGGTAAAGTCATGGCTCTTTTTTTAAATAAACACAAAATGCCTGCACTCGGGTTCATAAAGTAAAACAATATCTTATATCTAGGGAGCAAAAGGGTCCAACGACGAGGCCTACTTGCAAGGTGCGATCAAGGATGTACAGAGCCAAAGCTCCGACATACATCAGCTCTCTCTGATATACTATCATGATACAATATTAAAACTAATTATATTTTCGCTTTCAATAAATATATTCCCCATGCAGTTTTTTAGAACGTTAAAAGGAAATTTTTGAATTTCGGTGTCTTACTCGACTCACCGAGCTGTTACCATCTCGGTAAAGAAAATAGTTTTATGTATTTCTAACTTTCATCTTTAATTTTTATGGCACTGATGATTGCCTCATGTTAGGTTGAAAGTGCTTTGCCAATAAACAAGTATTTTTGTGGAGAGACTTTTTTCTTTGTTTCCTCGGTGAAGGGATATGGCAAGAATAAGATCTCCAGTATGAACACTAGCTAGATATCAACCTCATACCTATTACCATTACAAGTACAATGGCTGCACAAGTACAATGGAGTGCAGGTCTTGCATAAAAACCATACAAATGCATAGCAAACAACGAGGAGAAAGAAATATAATAATACTAAAAGTTGGATTAGGGTAACGGGATAGATAAATAATTTAATATGCACTAGGCAAATAATATTAGATCCTATAAGTGACTGTATTAACAACTGTAATTAACTACAGTATAGTCCACAGTATACAGGTCATAATCTTGTATAGATATCATATGTTACCTTTACCAGGTTATAAAGCTACTTCATACCCAAGTAACATGTACCTTCAAGTTGACAAAAAGGTTACTCTGATTGATGATCCCCTCATCATCTTTATCACTATTCTCTCATTTCTAAATCATAATTTATCGACAGAGATAAGTTGATGAGGAATTAACTCATGTAAATACAATGCCTTGAAAAAAGTATTCATATATAAGTATGTCTTATACATCCTTTTAATAGTACAAATATTTTTTTTCGTAATTTTAAATAAATCAAACAATTACACATATTTTATAATAGACCTACTTTTACTTTCAATGCAACTTTAAAAAACTCAAATCCGGTTTGTATTTAAGAAAAAAATTTTTTTTTGTGCAAAAACAAGTTTGTATAACTTTTGTACAAATGAATGGGGGTTATGGAGTCTGCGAGCCGCGGTCAGAAGATGTTAAACTACGCCCTGTTTCTGTTTGTAAACTTCCTGCTTTCCGAAACAGGTTAACTAGTTTGTAACTTGCTCACCTGGTTTATATAAGTAACGACTGAGTGAAAGAATGAATAATTAGTATTTGGTATTTTTTCGTAAGCGAAATTATCAATACGTAATAATAATTTGATATACGACTATGATTAAATTCAATGCATTAAACATTTTTATAGATGCAAGCTGAGGATTTTATTTAATGTCGATTGGATTTAGGATAAATCTGCAATTATTATTACATTAATACCTCTGCATATACAGGCGTAAACCAAAGGTTTCTATTCGCAATGCTACGTAATAGTTTTATTACGTAGTGTTTACAAAGGAGTACAGTAAACAGATCATACGTTCGTTAACATTATAATCTTTGAGTTGTCACCACTAGTACTAGAGTATTGATTTTGAAGTTAACGTTAACATTTTTGCATTTTTAACGCTGTTTATCATAGAGATTTGAAATTGTGGAAAAATATCATATGATAATACCGAATTTTTCAATAAATTAAAAATTACTTGTGCAAGAGACACTAAAATGTAACAAGCGAAGTGCTATTCCATATCTTAGAACTGTTCCATCATTATGGCATTATGTTGAGCCATTGATAATTGTCGAATCCTGTAACAGTGCCCAGATTTTGGCATAGTGTGATTGATGATTCCTACAGGTGTTCCTTGCACAGTTATACTTTGATGAGATGCTATAATATAAATACTAATATATATATAAATAATAGAGATGCCTATTATAATAATACTAAGCAAATCTAGAAATATGAGACGACACAAACTCACTAATCCACAAAAGCATAGAGATATATAACTAGAGAGGGCATAGCCTATCTTAATACATTGAGGAGGCCTGAAACAACTTTTTGGGGCTCTAAGGGGCTTTGTGTAACCTCATTGAAAACTCCTCTCGGAGTAAGTTAAGGTTATAACAAATCAATCATTGTCACCTTTTCTCGCATTGTTTGGGTTTTGTTTCCTATTATAAACGTTGTATTATAACTTACTGTGTTCTTTAATGTTTATTTTATCATATTAATACACAAGGGTGTTCAGGTTACTTTTTAGATGTTTTAAAATTCAACCAATAGGACCCCTCTAGTGATAATATCTCCATGCAAACAAGTAAGTAAAACCATGATAATATACAACTAGACGATTTAAAATCAACTCAGAAAAAAATAGAAAGTATGTTCGAAAATATATTGTTGAATATATATAGGTAGATTTATTGAAAATCAGTTCGTAGGCTACTTAAAAAACATAATTCCCTCCAATATTTGATTACTCTTAACACCCCTCAAAGAAAAACACTACGTTCCTTAGCACGATAAGTAACATGTGAGTAGAACGAATATGCAATGCTCAAGAGGAATTGCAGTTCTCGCTACTCTCGTACTAGAAACTCCAAATTTGCAATTTCGCGTTAATAGTATATATAGGTACTCCTAGGCATAACTAAGTTACTTAGGTGCGATAGTAGAGAATCACTAAGGATTAATACGATTACTCGGGTTATCGGAAAAACCCGAGTTTGATATAAGTACTGCTTTGTTGTCTCTAACAAACTTATCAGTCAAGTTATAGGAATGGTTCTCTGTTATTATTTTGGGATAAAGAGTAAAAAAAGAAAGAGAAAGTGTACAGATTCATACAAGACATGAACAGCATGACACAGAAGTTTTTCTTTAACCTTGTGTGCATAAAGTCATACTTTGCTTCCGAGTCAACACTTATAGCGGAAATATAGATAGATAGAAATGTGGATAAATCTCCTATTTGCCAATGGTTGCTTCATTATTTAACAAAAAAATATAGAGAATGTTATACAAACAGAAATAAAAATGTTCTCAAAATTGTTTCATTATATTCCACATCGTTGAATTTGGATATTAAAGTATAGATTATAAAATAAAGGGATAAATGGGTCTGCGCCTAAAAATAAGTTAAAAAGCGCCTAAAGATAAGCTCACTAAGCTTAAAAATATTGAAAGTAGCCATAAGTTGTAAAATTAAAATATACACTTTTAGCGTCAGGAGGCATAGCAGAATCAATCCTTGTGATTCCATCCTTCACTTCCACCATCCGAAAATTCGCTAAAAGATTTACTGTTTCAGATTTTAGAATAAGAGCTATTTCAATTTCCGTCTGTTAATCACATTTCTAGTGGCATTGCTTTAAAGCCATTAAGTTGAATGAACACAGTGTGCCTCCAAAATGAATGTTAACAAAAATCTGAGATTTTATTTGGATTTTATGGTGTAATATGTTTTTAACAATGCTAGCATGTTCTTTTAGAATAATATATCCATTAGAGAATCAATGTTATATATTTATGTTAGGCTACTGGAGTTGATAACGGTGTGATCACAAATGCAGAATTTACAAAAGCACATCTCGCTTCTACAAGAAACATTGATAGTTCTAACTCCAGGTTCGAACCTAACCCATATGATCAGTAATGGAAATGGGCGGTCACCCGTCCATTTTCTGATAACATCTAGCACTGTTCAACTACCGTCATTGTTGAACCATAGGAAAAATCGAATAACAGAACAAAGAGTCAATAATGTGATTTCAAAATCAGAATAGCCAATTAAAGACCAAAACCACAACATCACTTATCATAATAACTCTTATAAACAGTCCAAAAAACTAACGAAGAAGCGTTTTATCTCTATTTTAGAAAAAATCGTTTTATAAGACATAGGTCCACTGACAGTCACATTTCAAGATTAAAAGTAACTCAATAAACACAAAAAAGTCAAAGTGAAATTCTGGAAGTGCTAACATAAAGGTATTGCACCGGACACCATATGAGTTTCGTAAGGCCGAAAGAATTCTTTTCAATACAATTGTACTCACACGTGATGCTAGAAGATTTTTGTTATCTAGTTCTTTCGTATTTAATGCTTCTGTTGAATATCTGACATTTAATAGCATTTTTAAATGGTGCTTTTTGTAAATTAAAAGATTTACTTTTAGATAATTTTTTGCAGTTGTTAAATTTTATTCATTGCAAATTTTATATTAAACAATAAGAAGGTAATAAACTGCGTAGGCTTCCGCGATTATTGTCATGAAGATTTAGGTCTTCCAGTGGTGACCCGCGTCAATGTAGATGAAAAATCCGACGTTTCGCTTCCACTGTGGGAGGCATCTTTCAGGGATGTAGGACATCATGGATAGAAACACAATGCTCTACAAAACTGAACTCAGTTCAGTTCAGTTTTGTAGAGCATTGTGTTTCTATCCATGATGTCCTACATCCCTGAATATGCCTAACAGTGGATAATAGAAATGATAACGTTACTGAACCCTTAAAGAATGGCACCTTTAGACTTGGAATAACACCTACTGTCCCGCTGTCATTCTCATGCTGTCTTTAGACGAGAAAATATAGGATAACAATATTATTAATAATTTTATTATTATCATGGTTACAATTATTATCATTACTGGAAAATCTTAACACATAAAAGGTACGGTGCTTGGTTGTTAACCCATGCCTTCCCTACACAACCATCTATATAGACTGAAAAAAATAATAAAAATAATAATCAACACATTTCAAACTAAAATTAATGTAATTTAACAAGCTAATTTTCCAGATGTAGCATTTGCAATGCTACATCTGGGAACTGTTAATTCGACATTCGTTTCATTGATGACACGAAATAATGTCATGTTCCACTCTGTTTCGTTACGTCTAACTCATCAGAGCGCCGACAGAGCCTGAACTCACTCTGACCTTCAATTAAAATTCCGAAGAATATAATGAGAAATATTTACCAGAGATGAGCGGTGTTCACTTACCGCCATCATATTTGACAAGCAAAACATATATAATTTTGATACTACCGAAATATTATATATATATATATATAAATAAAAAATAATATTTTATTTATTATTTTAAAAGCATACATACAGTATAATATAAAATAAGCATAAAAACATTTATAAGTAATATAATAATAAAAGTCTATTTGACAATGGAATATGCAATGAAACTAATGAAAATAATAAATTATTTAAAAGCCGCATAAGCTATAGCTTGTGCGCGGCTATATATATTTCATCTTATTATTTGTTTTTCCTTATAGATAGTATTTTTAACTTATAGATAGTATTTGTTTTTTATAATGTTAATCATTCATAATAATTTATTTACAATTTTTTTTAATTTATAATATAATTACATTTCAAAGGTGAAAATTCCATGCATTTTGGTTAATTAAAAACAAACAAAACATTTTTTTTCCTTTTCATTTTTTAAATTAAAAAAAAAATAAATAAATAAATAAAAATAAAAAAAATAAAAATAAAATAAAAAATAATAATAATAATACATATTATACAAAAATAAAAACTAAGTATTTTAAGAGTAGGTTAGTTAAGTATAAATATAAGTTTTAAGTTTTAGTAGGTGGCGGATTTAGCCACAGTATAACATCTTTTTTGTACTCTTTGAAGTAAAGATTAGATTTAATATGGTTAGGTAATTGATTAAAATAATAGGACCTCTTGCTGCAGCGTGACGTTGCATGAGGGATGTTCTACATCTGTAAGTTCTCACAGTCTATTTTG
Source organism: Microvelia longipes (assembly GCA_018340805.1). NCBI lineage: Eukaryota > Metazoa > Arthropoda > Insecta > Hemiptera > Veliidae > Microvelia > Microvelia longipes. The sequence goes on along the minus strand of JACMZG010001870.1, from coordinate 18,918,670 downwards.
CTTATTTCTAGTGCTTAAATCGTAGTTTATATAGTTTTTTGTTTCGTTAAAATATTTTAATAATACTTGTTTTGTGAATAATTGCTTAACAGTAAGAACAGGGAAATCCAAAAAGAGTTGTTCAGTTGAATAGAGTCTAGGCTTCCTTAGGATTGTTTTAATAACAGCTTTCTGAGCTATTTCTAATGAATGTAGATGAGTTGGGTGAGCAGAACCCACCCCACTATACCATAACTGATAATTGATTCACTAACGCGTGATAGATTGTTTTCATTAATTTTTCATCACAAAAATTCTCTGAGACATCTAAAATAATATATAAATTTACGTATTTTGTTTGTTAAATTGTTAATTTGAGTTTTCCAAGTCATTGTTTGGTCAATCGTTATTCCTATTATATATATTATATATCGTATTATATATATTATATATATATATATATATATATATATATATATATATATTATAATACAGTAATATTCTGAGGACGAGAGCAAACTAGTTCGACAGGAGAGGATAAGATTAGCAAATACGATAAATTAAGTAAAAGTTCCTAGGTACCTTGGACCCGATTTTTCCTTTCACAGTAAATGACAATTATTATAAAGTACAATTCTGCATTTTAAATAGAAATAATTTAAAAAAGTAAAGACAAACTATGAAATAAGTGGATAGATAAGTCACGCATATAACCTTTACCAAACACTATTTAAATAAATACAAAAAATAACATTAAAAATCTGGAATTAATGAAGCAATAATTATAAAACTGTCTTTGAATTTAGATCAGCAAAAAATTCTAATATTAATGTTTGATATTTAATAAAAGTAGTGTAATAATGGTAATATACATATATTAATTTGAAATTAAGACATAATGTATTCTAATCGTGAAAAAAACTATTAGTCTACAGACGTTGTAGCAAAACTGATCTATATTTACTTTTAATTTAAGCCTTATGTATAACTAATAAACAATCAAAGTAAGTTTGTAGAAATTGGGCTCACGGCCAAAACAACACTGGAATGTTAAGTACCAACTTTAGAATATGAGTAAGGTTTATGATTGCTCTGTCACTTGTAAATGTGGCAACAGTGTTTGTAATTATGGTTTAAGATTAAGTAACTAAAAAATATGTGGCAGTCGTTTATAAAAAAATATAAGTGAATTGGTGAATTTTTATGAAAATATAATTTAGGTAATAGATTACATTACAGTTAAAGTAATTTCTTCATGTTATGGTTTTATTCAAAGTTATAATTTTAAATTAATTGTTTACTTAACATAAGGCCTATTTTAATTTAAAAAAAATAGTTTACAATAGGGTAATGTATATTTAACGTATAAAATGGACATTTTCAAAAGAAATTATTCAATATAGAAGTTAAGGCAATAAAGGAAACTAGAGCTCAAACAAGAAGTAAACAACGAAGGAAAATTTAAACACAAGCTTAGTGCGTAATCGTGATTCAGAGTCCTGCTGAAGTCGGTATAGTCTGTTGTCACAAACAATGTACACATAGTTTTGCCAGATATGTGTCAATTAAAATATAATTAAGTAAACAAACGTTTAATTTTCTTTATGTTGTATATCTATGCGATTTAAGTGCTGTTTATTACCTCGGCCTCTAAACTAAAAAATCGAAATTGAAAAGGAGTCTGAACAGATAACTATTTATCCGCATAGATATAATAGTGGGGAAAATATAATAATTATAATTAATAAATAATAATTCCAAGGGAGAATATAATAGATACATATATTATATATATATATATATATATATATATATATATATATATATATATGTGTGTGTGTGTGTGTGTGTGTGTGTGTGTGTGTGTGTGTGTGTGTGTATATATAATTATATTCAACCTAGGAAATATTATAATAATTACAAGAGAGAATATAATAATTAAAAGGAAGAATAAATAATTCCAAGAAAGAATAATTTCAAGAGAGAATTAAATAATTCCTAGGGAGAATTTAATAATTCCAAGGGAGAATATAATAATTCCTAGGGAAAATTTAATAATTCCAAGGGAGAATTTAATAATTTCATGGAAGAATATAATAATTTCAAGGGGGAAGCAATTCGTTGACCCAAGCAATAAATAACTTCCTCGGCTTCACCTCGTAAGCTAAATAATAATTTCTTCGGCTTTGGCTTCATGAACCAACTTGGGCTCCCAAACAGGCAAAACGTATTTTTCTCTTTTGGTAAGTTAATATATCTAAAAAAGCACAGCGGGAAACAGCACATTAGTCAAATTTTTCATTTTTTTTTATAACATTAAAGTATTTTTCAGACCTTACTTAATCAAACGTAAAAACTACTTGGTGACTATGTTATGACTACATCCAATTTTTTATCATTTTGGTAAATAATTGTTATTATTATTAATTATTAATAATAATTAATAATTATCATAATTATAATGATGACTTATTTGCTTTTTCCCGCCGACCCTAGATATCCGTTTGAAAAATTTACTTAAAGCAATCATAATGTGGAGAAAAATGAACAAGACTTACTAAAATTAAAAAAAGTGATGGTGTAAAGTTAACCTTAAATAAATACATAAAGTGTAGATACCCTAATAATCATGCAAAGGACGTACAGGATATAATAGTATTTTTTCAAAATCGTGCTTTGCTTATCCAGTGTGCATTTAAAAATAGTTACAAATTTATTCGAGTAAAACTGAATAACCTTTACACTTCTTAAACTATCTTCAGGATTTACAGTGAAACAAAAGCAACAAGTGAAATAAACTTGGTTTTTACCCAAGACCTGGGATTGGGAGTATGTCAATGAGATATGACAACTCACGGTGCATCTTAAATTTAGAGCAGAAACTAATACAATAGCCAAGTGTGACAATGAATCAAAGAGAATACAGTGTTCGAAAAACAGAATGAATACATTGTTTACAGAATAAAAAATAAATAATGTTCTTGAAGCAAGGTTATATTATGAATAGAGTAAGATTACCAGAAAAAATGTAACCGTCAAAGTTATGTTAACCATGACACCTCAAGTAAATGGTGCAACAAATAGGAGTAGATGGTCAAAGAGAAAGATTCTATGAATTAACACCCTGATTTTATTTTAACTCAACTTGTTAAAATAAAATTAATAAAATTATTTTATTAAAAACAGTAACATTGCATTTTGTTGCAAGTTGGTTTGGATAAATAAAAACGATTTTGTAAAGAAATTGATCGATATGATAACAACAATTTACAGGACCTGGATCTTGTATTACAGTTTCATTATTCAAATGCTTAAGCTTAGTGTATAACAATAATAATGGACGTGGACATCCAACAGATACCAACTTTTTTATAGTTTTGGGACATTTAGGTACTAACAACGTAGACACTTGATAAAACCAGACTATCAGCCAGTTGCTGCAACGCAGAATAGACCCCTCGGGCCACATCGTAAGCGAATTAATGTTGTTTTATTATAATTTGTTGTTACACGGGATTTAACAATACGTATCTGAGGAATTTAAAATTCATTAAGTTGCCTCGCTGCGGCCCAAACTACAAATTTTCATTTTTTCACATGATTTACTTTCATTTGTACAAATTTAAAACGTCAAATTTAAAATAGTTTTTAATAAGCTAAATATCATAAAGTCGAAAGTTTTTTAAGTTCATCCAACAATTTACTTGCAACAAGTTCCATTTAGATTCGACAAAAACCCTTACGAGACTTAGAATCAACAGTCCATTTTTGATTCGACAAAACTCTACGAGACTTAGAATCAACAAGTTCCATTTAGATTCAACAAAACTCTACGAGACTTAGAATCAACAAGTTCAATTTAGTTCAACAAAACTCTACGATACTTTCAACGATTCAAAACCTCTACGAGACTTAGAATCAACAAGTTCCATTTTGATTCGACAAAACTCTACGAGACTTAAAATCAACAAGGTTCCATTAAGATTCGACAAAACCTCTACGAGACTTAGAATCAACAAGTTCCATTTTGATTCGACAAAACGCTACGAGACTAGATGAAACTCTAACGTGGATGTACATATAACTCGACAATATATACATATTTTGAATCAGGAGACCATCCATGATTGATACCTCTACTCCCATTTCCAATATTTTCTGACGAAAATTCGCTGACAATTGATGCTTCAAATATGTATTATTATTTTCTCATAGAAAAAAAAGTGAAGCAAAAGAAATAAATTTAAATTTCTGAAACAATTGATTTATTTTAAGGTTGATCGAAGAAAAAAATAATAGTTCTCCCTAATTAATTCACCCTACTGAGCTGAGACTGATATCGAAGAAGCAGCAGAATTAGCATTTGTATTGTTAAAAAAGTTTTTAGTTAATAGAAAGTTTAAACATCTAAACAGCTATTTAAAATACAGAAGCATTAAGATTTTTAGTGTTTATCTTTCCTGTTTCACTTCAAGATTCACTTTCTTTCTTCCTGGTTCATGAAGAAGAACTTCTTAAAATCACGACTTTACAAAGGCATCATTTCAGCACTAACTTTTTAAGTTTCAAGTCTCAACTTCAAGAAAAAATTACCAATTTTAAGAGCACTTTTATAAAAAAGAATTTTAACTATTTAGTTCAATCTAATATTAAGCAAATGTCATGATATTATATTGTTACACTTCGAATTCACAATTTAATATATTTTATTTACATTAAGAGTCCATTGTTGTACCTTGAAACTCTTTCAAGGTAAGACTATGGCGTCAGCCTTTCACTATAGTTGAGTTATAATGAATAATTTCATAGAAATTTATTGTCTTTAAATAATGCAAATGGTTTTTAGAACGTAAAATGTAAAATGCCTAATTGCCTTTTTTTTAATAGGAAAATTAAAAACGAGAAAAAATGGCCTAAGGGTTTTCTACAATTTTGTAAGAGAAAAATAGATGGCTAAAAGGCTCTCAATGGCCAAAAATCCTAAAATCCACTAGGTCACTAATGGCCAAAAGACTTAAAATAAACTAGGTCTCTAAGAACTTAAGGGCAAGATATTGGCTAACAATATCATTACAACTTCCATGTTTGCTGCATTACCTTTACTTTTGCCGTTAATGATTCATCCTAAAAAGACTATCCCAAGCAACGATTATAACAAAACAAAACAAAACAAGAATACCAAACGAAAGAAAAATTATTCAATAGTACAGCACTTTTTTGTGTTTTGTACTAAACACTAAAAGAATTTAATTATTTTTCTGTTCTTTGTATTTTGGTTAACCTAAAAAGTGCATCAGACTGTAGTACCAAACGCAAAGAGTTTTTATGTTGTAATTAAAACCACTAAATATGCCTATTACAAATTAGTAGTGAAAACAACATAGATTGGGCTCGAGTATTAATGGACTTCATTAAACACAAAACTTAACTTAATAAACAAAATCGGGTACGAAATCCCTCGGTATATTTTCTCAAACTTCGGACAAGTTTCGCTCGTCTTCAAAATTTCTTGATTATCTGGAGCTAAAACTAATATCACTTCGGTCTCGCTACGCTATCACTCGGCCTTAGAATAAAACGGTTATCCAAAGTATTATGAGTGATTTTGTTTTACCAATTGACAACTCTATAGCATATACACAACGGGAGTTACGCATGACACAGACACACAGAAGCAAGATTACTACTACTTAAAACGTCATAAAAATGCCTAAGACGCATAATTATGACGAAACCACGGTTTAGGATTTTTAGGGTGAATTAAGGATATGAATTGAAGTACAAATTTCGGGGAAATGTGACCAAATTTATTTATCGTGTTTTAAAAATATATTCATCAGAGCCGCATAGCCCTCCCGGCCTATTTTATGGAAATCTTTTGTAGCTATCTCGTCAAAGAAACCTGTAATCCGATTTTTCGAATAGTTTTCTCAACATTTATTCGTGAGAGGCGAACTCGAGCACTCAAATAGTTTCACTCAAATTTTATATTTTTTTAGGCTCGCTTAGCAAGTTATATTTCACAACCAATTATGTCAGTTAACAAGTGCATGAAGTGGCATAACTATAATTCCTGATGCATCTCTTCCAAGGATATTGACCTAATGTATCCACTGTGCAGTTATTACACTAATAGCCTGACACACTAGAGTAAAGAATGATGCAATGATGTCAGTCCATGAAGACAGTTGTTGGCTGGAAAATTCATCTAACAATTCTTACTATCATTTTTTCTACAATCTATGTAAATGTCAATCTAAAAAGAATCTAAAAGGAAGAACATGTATTTTTATTATTATAGCTAATCTATTAGGTATATACTTCAAAACATTTTTTCATTGATACAAATCTCGTTAGGCGAATCAGTGTAACAATATCATATTAGATCCTGAGGTCATTCAAGAAGCTATTGTTCACATTTTTACAAGTCAGGCATTAAAAAACTAAAAGACAGTCATCCTTTCAGTCAAGTTCAAAATCTTTCATTCTAAGATTTTGAATGACACTATAATGTTTTGAAGTTTATTATACACGCTCTTAGCGAGTACCAAAAATCATGTTTTTGTAACATACAAATAAGAATTTTCCAAAATGACGCAACTGACATGCAAGAAGGATACAAGGTGAACCGTTAGAGGAGCATTAAACTGGAAAACGTTATAGAATTCAGTAAAATTTTAATTGCATCCTCCTGGAATTCTTTACCGGCGATCTCACAAAACTAAATTATCATTGAAAATTGACCAAATATGCATGCTGATTCTTAACTAATTATACATCTAGTTTAGTTTAGTTTATAGTTTTTTAACTAAACTTGATGCTAATAGTCATAATGTATTGTAAATAATTGACAAACTACCCTTGATGGTATCAGTCGTAGTAAATCTAAACACTATTCCGATAGTGCAGTGTTAATTCCACTTCTACACAGCAAAAGTATATTGTAAAATGTGCAATAAAGTAACTGCACCCCTATTTTAAGAAATATAAATTTTGATGAGTGTTTTCTGGAATGGACGGTCATAGATTGGCTGATTTATAAGATATGTTTGAAGACAATCATAAACAATTAAGAGCGCTTAGTGATACAAAGCATTGAATATTTATAACGTGCTCAGAACTAAGTTAGAGATTAATTGTAGAAAGCATTAAGAGTTACAGACGAGCGGTTAGAACTAAATGTAAGAAGAATAATTAGTACAAACTGAAATTTAAGACGAAGCTTAGAACTAAAGTATAGAACTATCTGGTACAAGAGCATGTGAATATTTAAGACGAGCTCCAGAACTAAAGGTAGAGAACTAATTTGTACAAGCATGAATAATTTAAGACGAGCTTTCAGAACTTAGGGTAAGAAAACTTAAACTGTACAGAAGCATTTGAATATTTAAAGTACGAGGCTTCAAGAACTGAAGTAGAGAAACTTATGGTACAAGCATTGAATATTTAAAGACGAGTTCAGGACTAAAGTACAGAAAAACTAACTGTTACAAGCATTGTAATATTTAAAGACGAGTCAGAACTAAAGTAGAAACTACTGGTACAAAGCATTGGAATATTTTTAAAGACGAGCTTCAGAACTAAGTTAAGAGAACTAATGGTACAAGCATTGAAAGATTTACAGACGAGCTTCAGAACTAAATAAGAAAGCTACTGACAAAGGCCATTGATTTAAAGACGAGCTTCGACTAATAAGGACAACTACTGGTACAAAGCATTGAAGATTACAGACGAGCTGTCAGAACTAAATAAGAAAGCTAACTTGGTACAAAGCATTGAGATTTACAGACGAGGCTTCAAGAACTAAAGTAAGAAAACTAACTGGTACAAAGCATTGAATATTTAAAGACGAGCTTCAGAACTAAAGTAAGAAAACTAACTGGTACAAAGCATTGAGATTTAAGACGTTCGAACTAAATTAGAAGATGGTACAAAGATGAACTTTTAGACGAGCTTCAGACTAAATGAAGAGAACAACATCAATAAAGTTGGCAATTAATGAAATTGCTCCTCAGTCAAATTGTTGACATATTAAAACGAAAAAGCATAAAAATGGACACTCATTTTAAGAAAACATTTTAAATTCTCAAAAAAAGGTACACACCTTTAGACATAAATTCAGAAGAATCAAGAACCATACTTCACATCTTAACATCATTGAGAAGTTATTTCACTTATGTGAACTTCTTTACGGAGTGCTTTCAGAGAGAAAAGACACTACTGACACAGTAATACATTAAGAGGTGTGATGTAATCCAGATATAGACGTAGGAATCAGGATTGAATTCTTCATAATCAGTCCGTGACATCCTTCTTTCCACCTTTTCTTTCAGATGTATAAACATCTTCTGTATATCTTCTATGTGCCTCACACACTTAAAATATATGAGTGTATTAAACTCTATTTCAATATATTATTTAATGTATTGCTATCAAATCAAACACTGTATAGAAAAATTAATAAGAATCTAGATTTATATGATAAATATATATGTTAATATGAGCTGAAATATAAATATTTGTATTTGTAAAGTACAAAAATGTATATACTTAGCAGTGAAAGTAAGTAGGATCAAAGTAAATAAATGAATAAAAACAAATTAGATGTTCTTTCAATGAATTTATGTAACTAATTTTAGCTTATTTTATAATAATTTTCATTACATTTCTTTCAAGTAAAGTCATTTTAAGGGGGTGGAAGGAGGAGAAGTCTACTCACACAAAAAAACACTATCGAGCACACCTTATTAGCACATGCGTACCTTATTCATTACTTATCAGTCTGTCAATCTGCCAAATTTTTGTAAAATCATCTTAGAATAAAACTATGTATAGAAGGAGCACTACTGATAAAAGGAAAGGCGGTTCACTGGTGGTCTAAAGTAATGCTGCCACCAATAAGTTGGCAATACTTCCGGTTGCTAAAATTACTTATATCTATTAATTAATTAATGACGATTATCATAAGATACTAATGTCAATATGGTGCATACATATTTTAAAGTCATAAAATTGTAGGTTTTTAAACGTTGTAATTAAAATTTTATTAAAAGATAGTTCCTTGTCAACGTAAATGTAGATTCTTGTGTTCCGCTATCCTTTTTCCACTATAAGACCGTTTTATTAATATCAGAGGTGTTTTTTAAGTTATTTATTTTATTCCTTTACGATCTTTTGCTTTATTAGTGGATATTTATGACACAGTATTTTTAAAATCATGTTTTGTTTGTTAGGTGGTACCGCCACTTTAAGACACCAGTTCAACGGGCGTGGCGTGTTATCAGAGAATTACATTTTGTTTACTCAGTCCTATTCTTCTTCTATATTGTATTATTTCTGAAGGAATCATACTAAATTACTTAGGCCGTCATTCAAGACCTCTTTCCTAACATTTTTTAAACATTCTCTTGTTCCATTAAGGAGATGTTAGGAAATGCTTAGGAAGAATTCTTTGAATCGGCCTTATGTTTCTGTTATTAATTTCTCAAAAAGAATTTATCATTCTGACAGATAAAAAACTATGAGCACCCTTTTAAAATTAAAAAAGGATATGGGATCCCATTTGTATTTACACAGAACTCTATAGAGGAGTAGACTTGTCTCTCCTTCCTTCCCCTCCCTCAAAAAAAGATTAGACGTTTAAGTAAATTTAATAATATTACAGAATGACATAATATTATCATGAAACATGTACCGGATTGTAGCAAGCCAAATACGGCAAAAAAAAATCAAAAATCGGGTACGAGGTACCTCAGACTTTACCTCACAACTACAGACTTATCTTTGATTGCCCCAGTATCTGTTCATGATTTCCGAAGCTTAGATGGTTTATTTCGGTCCGTGGAACTCGGAAGGTAGGGATTTACACCTAAGTACTGATCTAAAGTCTAAAATGTTAGCTTAAGGCGTGTTTGTTTAATACAATTTTTCGTCTCCGTTATTTCGCACGTTCCTTTTCATCGTAAAGACCTGAAAATTCGTATACGTACTTAACAACCGGGAGTATAACTTTGGTATTAGATTTCGACCTTAGATTATTCGGTAAATAAATTCTAGGGTGTTATAACTTTAAGATAATTAAACCTTGGAACTTATAATTGCTTTTTATTACCATAATATATATTAAATATAATAAATGAGTTTTTATCTACCACACATAATAATTAATTAACATAAAAAGAAGAAGGTGAAGAATGCATTAAATTTGTTATCACTAAAAAGTATTATTTAAAAAGTTTTATGTTTTTTTAAGTTAGTAAAACGTTTATTCTTCTTTATTTCTTTTTATGTCACCAATGAAAAATAGCATATAGGCTAGCAAGGAATATTAATTAGCACCACGTGATTTAATTGCCTTACTTTTATACACATTAAGTAGTTTTTTAAGTTATTTTAACAATAGAATACTTGAAGAAATATCAACATAAATATAAATAGAATTATGAAAGAAGTATTTAAACGATTGTATAACATCAAAACAAAGCAGGATCTATCTATCAAAAGACGTGTAATCCTTTAACACCTTAATACACGAATCTCAAGAATCCTTCTCAATACAGTCATTATCCGCGACAAAAATAACATCAGAATTCTACTATTCGCATTTATAGAAAGAGATAAATGTAATAATTTGAAATCCCTATCAAAAGATTCAAATGTAGAATCAGTAATAACTTCCTGGTCACATATTTTCTTTTAAGATTTTAATTCAAAAATAGGTTACAATAGTAAGGTAATTACAAAAGGCCTTGCAACTGCTGACACAGTATCTTCTTAGAAAGTAGCAAGGAATATCTAAGATTCAAGTTTCTCGTAAAACATGTAGTAATTTAGAACTAATTAGAAGACTTATATAACAGAGTTTAAAAGAAAGGTATTTTTCTAATTATATGTCGTTTTACAGCTATGTGATTTTTAACCAATGAGTTAATTTAAATTATGTGCTTATTTTATTGTTTTCCTCGTCACATTGGATTCGCTACGCTCATCCTCCCTACTTTGGATTCGCGCTTTGCTCGTCTTCAGATGGTAAATATATCTGTTTCATTCCCAGCGGTCGCCAATCCAGGCACTGACTACGCTCGATGCTGTATAAATTTTATGTTCCAACGAAAATCATGGATATACGTATTGAAACGAAACTTTGTGTATTTATTAACTACGTAAAATTATACACTTGTTCCAAATTTCAACTCAACTAGGATTATTTTCCGATGTTTTAAAAAACATATACAAGTCATTTGATAAAAATTGAACTAATTCTGATAATGAAATGAAACATAGCATATTTGTTGCATATTGTCTTATAAATAACTACACGCGTGTTAAATCTTAAATTGATCGCAACATTTTTCCGTTTTTTATGATTTTTTGCTAAGTCATTATTGGGGGGGTTATGACGTCATAAATAATAATTTCCGGATAGCACCACTACAGGTACAGACTGACTTTTGTACAAAGTTTTAACTCTCTAGCATGAAACACTAGGAGCAACGATACACACGCATACAGGTAGAAAACTTTGGAAAAAACCACTTAGGAGGTCTTAAAAATACCTGAAACGGATAATTCAGGTAAAATCTAAATTTCGGATTTTTCCTATAAAAAATACGTTTCCTATATTCAGAATTATATTCAGAGTTAAAAACAACGATTACAACCCATATTGTGAAATAATTCGTCTTATATAAAAACTTGGTTCGAAAACCCCAACAAGTCAAACCTAATACTTCCGTTTAAGGATGGTTTGACCTTAACCATAAAAAAATTGTTTTAAACATGGAAAACCCGAACAATAACTAATTAACTAATTTTAGAATACTTATTAGTCAGATATCTTACAAAGAAATAAGTAAATAAACCCATTTAAAAAAATATTGTTATTGACCTCAAAAAAAATTAATAATGTTACGTAAAAAACAAAGATTCTCTTTTAAAACTTTTTAATGTATTAATTTGCATTCATAAAGATTGATATTATTGAGTTATGGGTGGAAGTTTTTTTTAAAAAATGACGGCATTTAAAGATGTACAAAGTCTATGAAATTCTTGATGACATCACTCGACGTGGATCATCCTTTTTAAAAATGAAAGTAAATTTGCAATGTTTTCAATTGTAATAGGAAAGTTTAGTAATCATTTGCATTCTAAATGTCAATGATCGTCTTTTATTTCCTTGATTATTGGCGCCATGAATAATTTAGGTATCGATAGAAAATTTTCATCCGAAAATAACATTTATGAGGTTGTTCAGATAACGGAATTTTGATATTGAATTTATTAACGTCGATTTAAATTTTATATATTTATGAGTTAGAAATTAAGTAAACTAAATTGAAAATTGTTTAATACCCCCCCCCCGTCTAAAAATAGTCATGATTTTGCGCATTTATATTTAAAATAAAGTCAACCAAACGTCTTGTTCAGGCTAAACGGCTTACATAATAATAATAATACTGTCCGTTTAGAGTCTTGCAGCTCATCAGAGAGTCTCTAGAGCCTTGCACCTCAGGTGGTAGAGGCAACCGTTACACTCCAAGTATAATTTAAAGTTGGTAGTAATTTATTTAATCTTAAATAAATTGAGAGCGCAATCAGGGATGCGAACCCCAGACCTCCATGGTATCAAAGGTCAGTTAAAAGGCTTAACCCATTCAAATTTAAACTTCAAAATACATGTAAACTTCAAAGACTATAAAAGGGTCCTATTGTTTTTTCTAAACTATAAAAGTTTGGCATGGTTGTTCGCGCCCATTATGTTGTAGTATAAACTTATATAATGTAATGAAACGATCAAAAATTATCGACCGTTGAGAGCTCGAATCGTCTCTTACCATCGTTGCATTCAGCTAAGAGCCTCAGAAAACAGCGAAAACGACATCCCAGTCAAAATTTTCATGTTTACCGACAGTCTGTAGGTGTTTCCGATAAGTTACCACAGTTTTTTCGATTTTTTTTGTTACCTTAGGTGGTCGTATCGACTCCGGACCGGGTTCATTCAAATCAGCGAAAACGACACCCCAATCGAAATTATTGATTTATCGGCCGTAATTTTTGTAGTGGTGTTTTGTAGAAACTAAAAGCTGACAAAAAATTGTTGGTTGAGAAAAACAAGGACACACATTTTTAAAATCTCATATATCTAGTCAGCGACGGTAAAATAATACCTTAATATCTATTAAAGGTTTGTTTTAGTTCTGAAAAAAAAACCTTACAAAATAACAGTTCGTCGACTAGCTAATAAAAGAACTGCAAATAATTATAATGGAATCCTTCAGATAAAAAATACTCTCAGAGGTATACGCAAACAAAGCTGAATTTGAAATTCCTTAAGTATGAAACTAGAAAATGATTAACAGTTACAGCAGTCCTTGAACAAGATCACACATCTCCTACTTCATATAAGTGCATACAGCAACAGAGTTCCTGATAAAGAGCATGTGTCAGACAATTGTCTGTAAGTCATTAAGCGCCTTCACACCTACACACCCAATTTTCTTTCACGCCTTTTACTTCAGTAGCGATTCAGTTTTTTACATTTTAAAGAACTGTAGAAACGCCTGTGCATAGAAATTAGTTGTCTTCAAAAGTTCATTTATTAGTTTAAAAGTTCCGTCATCAACACTTATTAAATATATGGATAAGAAATGCTTGAAACCCTATTAAAATGTAGATTAAGCTTAAAAATAATTAAGATGAAGAAAACTAGGAAATAAAAATAATATAAAAAGTCTTAAGGAAGACGAAGATACTGCTCAATAGCAAAGTTAATGGTTATAACTATTTAGCGAATTTACTATGGAAGAATTCATTAATGAGTAATTAGGAATCGTGAGATTTAAGAGGCATGTTCTGTTCAACGCAACCGCAACAGCAAGCACAAAAAATCAACTAATAACATATACTAACACCTGAAAGTTTCTCTCCATAAAAATGTCTACAAATAAACAAAGAGGGCTTTCGTGTTTTTTTTTTTTTTTGAGAATTAGGATTCCACTATTTTGATGTGAAGCAGCTTGATTTTGGAAAACGTTTCCTTATTTTGGAAGTCTATAAGACACCTCGATTTAATTCAATGGCATTTTAAAAGCCACTACTGCCAAAAGCTGGATCGCCTTATTTGTGATTAACTTTTTTCTGAAAAACGTACTAGTGTTTGTAAATTTCATACAACTCCAACGCAGTTTAATAATAATAATAGATAATAGTATAGATTTAATTACGAAGTCCGACTTATCCATGGTAGTATATTACAGTAGAGGCGGCAATCGTCATAAACAATGCTGGAGAGGTAAGTTCGCAGTCAACATAAATTTAGGTAAAACTTTGTTTTTGACTAATAATTTATGCAAAATATACAAAGTTTAAACTGTTGTTATTCAAATCCAATCAATGTCTTCTACATTGGCGATTCCAGTAAAATAGTATACTACAACGATTTTTAAGAGAAATTATATCGTTAATTTAAAATAAAGTTTGTCTTTTGAAATCTATTCAAGTAATGAATTTTTAGAGCTTAATGAATTTCAACGAGAACTTTACAAGGATAAGAAAATTAATAATAATTATTGGAATTCGCATTTACATTTTCGTCATCACATCGGTATCGTTACGCTCATCTAACTTCATCGCACTCGCTTCGCTCATCCTCAGAATATACAATTCGCCAAATTTATACTGCAACACGTAAGTAAATACATCCCTTTCAGCGGTCACCCATACCACGCTCATGCTGCTTAACTTTTATGATCCAACAAAAACCATAGATATATTTGCCATATTAAAACGAAACTTATTGTACTTATTTATTACGTTAAGGTATATATTTAGTTAAAGCTTACACTTGTACCAAATTTCAACTCAATTGGATTATTTACAGATTTTTTAAAAATTTTAAAAACGTACACAAGAGAGCTACATGATAACACAACTCACACATACAGACAGACAACTTGTAAAAACTATTCAGGAGGTCTTAAAAAGACTTGAAACGGATAATTCCGTTGACATCCCGGTCTGGGATTTTTCGCAAACACAAAACTTTTCCTATATACCCCACGGTATGAATTTATACCCCAAAGTATAAATGAGGAAAGAAAAAAACAATTATTAGAGTGATGCATCTCATGAATTAGATGCAACAGGTGAGCAACACAATACTTTTTACTTTTACTCATCTACGCCGTAGGTATATAGGAAAAGTATTATAATATGAATTATTTTAGTTTCAGGTGTTTTTAAGACCAGGGTTTTTACAAAGTTGTCTGTTATCATCGCAGCTCCCACTGATGCATGTATAAGACAGTTGAAACTTGATACGAAAATCTATCTCTAGGTTTAGTTGAGCTATCCAAAAAATATATTATTTATGACGTCATTAACGGGTAAGAACGACTTAGCAAAAATTTAATATCACGAGTTAATTACAATAAATTAAAATTATTATTTTTTAACATTTATATTAAAAAAGGATTTGCTATACATTTAATTTACTAGGTTTCTTACTCACCTATTTAATTAATTGTATAATTTCAAAAAGGATAATTAGGGTAAATATAATACTTTGTATAAATACATGTCGTTAATGTTTATGAATAAAGTAATTAGTAACAAGAATATACATAATCATGAATATGAATGTTAAGGCTTATTAAAGTGTTTTTAAACTCACCCTAATATTACAGCAAAAAGCATTTTGATTTTGATCCAATGATTCATTCAAATAAATTTAACCGGTTGGAAGGCCGGTCTTTCAAAAATAGAATCACTATTAAATCGGCACAATCACTAAAACGGTAACATAATGCGATTTAAGATTTAGAGTTGAAATTTGTTTAAGGAAAACGATAAAAATAATAAAATTGAACGGAACAAAAATTACGCGGATGTCCCCGGTAAAAATTTGAAGAGGTACTCATACGCGAGGGTTTCAAGCGATTAATGGTTGTTTTTTCGGTTACCCTCTGAGATTGAGTGGTGGAAAGGGCCTAGAGGGTGGGATCGGAGTTACGCAGGTTATAGCGGAGTTATCTCATCAAAAAGAATTAAAAGTAAAAGAAGGGAAAGAGGTGGGAGAAAAATATTACATATGGGGATGCTGAGTTCGGACTTATCCACAAGGTCACTTTCACTATACTCCGCATACTGTATTATACTCTCGCATACAACTCTTTGATTCATATAAGTATTGTAATTAAAAAGTAAAATCAAAATAAATAATAAAATTATTACAAAATAACAATTTGTAATTGAAGCGTATGAAACTCACAAAGTGATAAGTTTGATAAATTCCATATTATAAACAAAATATTAGTACACATAGATGACAGTATAATACCTTAGTGTTATATTTCACTAAAGTGCTGTACAGATGAATATTAAACATCTCAAAAAAAGACATTTAAATTAAGATATTAAGTAATATACAAGAATCAATTAAATTAATATGTTATAATTATAATTATTATCGATTTGTTATTTTATTTTTCATTAATAGTATATAGATAGTTATAGATATAGTTATAGATATAGTATATAGATAGTTATTTTATTTTTATATAGTTATTTTATATTTATTTTTTATTTATTATAGATTTGTTATTTTTATTTCGGTATAAATGAAGAAAAGTATTGTTTGAAAAACCGGAAACCGAGATGAGACCGGAATTATCTGTTTCAGGTCTTTTAAAGACATCCTGAGTAGTTCTCAAATCTTCTCAAAGATGTCTGTCTGTATGTGTGTGTCGGTGTGTGTGTTTCTTATCATCGTAGCTCCCACTGTGATATGCTAGGTATTTAAAACTTAGTACAAAAATCAGTCTATAGCTGTAGTAGTGCTATTCGGAAAATCATTTTTTATGACGTCACAAACCTGCAATAATGACTTGACTGCAAACATTTCAACAAATCATAAAACGAGAAAAAATCATGCAATCGAATTGAGATTTAGCACGCATTTCAGCCATATATAAGACTATATATGTATTAAGTCGCATCTCATAATCAGCATTTGTTTAATTGTTATCAAATGACTAGTGTACGTTTTCAAAAAATGTAAAAAATTGGAAAACAATTTAATTGAGATGAAATTTAGCACAAGTATATACCATTACGCAATAAATTTGTACACTTTTTGTACAAATAATTACGCAATATGTTTTGTTTCAATGCGACAAGTATATCCATGATTTTTGTTAGTTCATAAAGGTTAAGAAGCAGTATGGAGGATAGTGTCAGAGCAGTATGGGTGAACGTTAAAAATGAAAACGAATGCATTTAAAATCAGAGGACGAGCGAAGCGAGTCCGAAGCAGGGTGGATGAGCGTAGCGAATACGATGTGATAAGGAAAAGTTTCGAGGTACCCCGTACCAGATTTTTTATTATTTCTTACCGTTTTTATTACTTTTAGGTTAAATATTCTTATTAAACTTAACTTTTTTTATCATTTTATTTATTAATATACATTACTTATTAATTGTGATTATTTACTGTATTTTATACTCATTTTTATTATTCAAAGCATTTAACTCCCGACACAAAGCCGAGGAAATTATTTATTTAACTCCCTAGGCAAAGCTGAGGCAGGTAATTGCTAGGGAAAAATAGCAACAAATCAAGTAAAAGGGAAAAAAGTAAATATTCCACATATTATAGTAATAGGATTGAAATATAAAAGTAAATATTCCACATAGTATAGTAATGGGATAGTAATCTAAAAGTAAATATTCCACATATTATAGTAATGGGATAGTAATATAAAAGTAAAGACTCTAAATATTATAATAATAAGATAGAAATATAAAAGTAATTACTCCAAATTATAATAATAAACATATAAAAGATATTGAACGAAATTTCAAGCTAATAACAGGCAAAATAATCATATATTATAGTATACTACTTGACGAATGATAAATAAGAAAGAAAAAGAGGACACAATATATGTTACAAGGAAGAAAGGTTAACTAAACACAGTGACACAATATCTATTTAGCAGAGAAGCATTTTTGGAAGTTATTAGAGATTTGATATTTAATTAGTTTTAACAAGTCTGCTTGGTTAGGTAATGGTTACATGTGTTGTTTTAACATTTTAAGAGAAACTAAAAACAGAAATCGTCAGTTTAAATAGTATATTATACTACCAGGCTGTGAAATGTTTAAGGGAATTTTCATAATGAAAATGACGCTTATGAGTTTGTCATTCTCCTATGAGGATGACGGATGTTGACTGCGTAGCTGTTACGGGGTAAAGGCCCGTATTTTTTACCGAAGCCAGTATATTTACTGGTAAGCAAAGAGAGTCAGTTAAAGGAGCTGAGGTAAAAAAAAGTCATTTACAGCCATGTGGTGTATGTAATTTTTTCTAAGGTGAAGAGTATTAAAATAAATGACATTTACAAAACACTTTTATTTACCCCTTCAACCGCTTAATTTTTTAACTCTGGTGGAGTTGCTACCAACTCAGTGTCACTTAAATCACTATCAAACATTGTAAATAATACACTATTAAATAAATAAAAAATAATTAATTTAAATTATTATAATTTTAATTGTAAAGAAAAAAAATAAACAAAAGAAAGCAGGTAATAGTGTTAAAACAGTGCTGCCATTGCGCGAAACTATGACTAAATAACAACAAGAGTGTATTAAGTGATATAACAAATTAATTTTGACCTGTAATTAATTTTGACAAAATAAACAGTCCTGACTGCACTTTTTAGCTTGGACAGAATTTTGCGTGCGTACACCAGACCTATCTTAACTGAAAGGACCAAGTAACGGTAAACAATTGTTTACATAATTATCTAATCCTTTAGAAGATCTCTCGCCACTGACGCCTAAGACGCCGAGGAGGGTTATCTGGAATGATTCTTGAGAATAAGTTTTGGATAAGAGGGTTGGTATATGATCAAGTATGGTGCCAAGAAATTTTTTATTTATCAGGACAGAAGTGACTACTATTTTCATCTAATATTTAATTTCAGACAGACAAATTATCAATTTTTTTCATGAACGTTTAATATTTGTGCAAAGTTTTGACTTGAAAACTAAACCCTGTATTCATATTACACACCGACATTATGCATGTTTAAGGCACGCACAAATACCGTAGTGGGAATTATGCGTTACTGATCAAAAAATATACTGAATTATGCTTATAGAACGCACAGCATTACAATGCCATAAAACATCAAAGGAATAAAAGAGAAATAAGCGCATCCTCAAATGGACTAGGTACAAAAGTTTGCCTAAGATATGTAAGATGATAAATTTGCCAAGGACAGCTAGTTCAAATTACAATAATTTGCCAGCATTTAGGGAAAGCCATCAAAAGAAAATAAAAGTGTGTTTAAAATAATTAAGCTACTATTAGCTTGATGTTATAACACGCATCATAAATTTAACAAAAACTTTTACCTTTTGTTATTTCTCGCTCAAATTTTAGATTTCCCCACAGAAATCTTAAAAATAATTTGATAATGTTGTTTGACCGATGATCTTTGTTGTGTTTAAACAGAGGGAAGACAAAAACAGAAAATTATTTTTCTGTCCTAAAATTACTTTTAGCGAAAATTCGCTAAAAGTAGGTTGAATGCTTATTAAAATATGCAAATTAGCTTACATATTGTCAAACGTTATCGGAGTTGAGACATCGAAAAGGATGTTGACTGCATTATCTCACAACTTTGCATAATAACTTTAAAAAATACTCATTTTAATTTATATGCATAATATTTACAAGAAGTATTACATTTGAACACTAAGTAAATATTATTTTCCGCAAAGTGAAGACATTGTTTGTTTATTTTTATTTTTTTTTACAGTTATATAATTCTTTGTAAAGCTAATGTAATGTGTTACAGCGAGTGGAGAAGCTTTCAGAGATTTATCGCGTCAAAAATTAGACTCATCTTTACTCATTTTTTGTGTTTTGTATTAGCATGTTAAATATTTTTAAAAAAAATGTTTTTATGTATCCTTAAAATTGTATGTAGTATGTATAATAAATAAATAAAATTATAATTAAAATTGAACTTAAACTTTTTATGTATAAATAAATAAAATAATAATAAGGTACTGGTCAGGTAATAGTAAAGCGCGTAGTAAATGTGCTTGGCAGCAAAAGTTATGTTTTTATAAGTTTAAACACTTGCTGTTACTAGAGGCATCTGTAAATAGTTAGTAAACTGATATTTAAACACTCCGAATAGATATATTAATAGAGGAGGCATACCCTATACAATACAATGAGAGGGTTTAAACATCTTTTGGAGCTCTCAGAGGCTTTATGTGACTTATTGTAACCAATATTTTCTTATTCTCCAATGCTAAGGTTATAATAAATCACTCGTTGTCAGCTTGTTGTCTTTCTTGGCATAGAAATATATACTAGAGGAGCATAGCCTATCTCACTACATTGAAAGGCCTGAAACATCGTTTTGGGGCTCTCAGGGGCCCTATGTAACCTCATTGAAACTCCTTTAAAAGTGAGTTAAGGTTATAAAAAATCAATTTGTTTCGGTTTCCGCACATTGTTTGTGTTTTGATTAGAATTTTAAACGTTCTTCTATATAAGTTAGTGTATTTTTTAATGGATTATTTGATTACATTTTTAACGAAGGGGATCAGGTTATATGTTCGATGTTTTAAAATTCAACCATAGGCCCCTCTAGTAATAATATCTCAATGCATCTTGGTATTTTTTATTTTATTTTAACGTTTATTATATGTTACTGTAATATTCGTAATTTGATTATATATAAATAGTCGAAGGTGTTAAGTTTACTTTTTGGATGTTTTCAAAATTTAGCCGATTGGACCTCTCTAGTAATAATATCTCTATAGTTTTGTTCAGCACATGGACTGGAGCATAGAGATATACACCAGAGGGGACATAGCCTATCTAAATACATTGAGAAGCCTGAAACATCTTTTTGGGCTCTGTAACCTCATTGAAACCGCCTTCAATAGTGAGTTAAGGTTATAATTAATAAATTTATTTCAGTTTCCCTCACATTGTTTGGTTTTGATTTTGTATTTTTAACATATATAACGTATAAATAAATAAAATATATTGCAATTTTGTACTTATTATTTGATATATTTATAGCGAAGGTAGTCAGGTTAGTTTTTCATGTTTCAAATATAACCTATAGGGCCCCTATAGGAATAATATCTCTATGAACTGGAGTACACGACTCTACTCTGCACTATATCTTCTTTACACTTAAATTTTTCATTTGGAGTATTTTAAGGTAAATTAGATTAAAACCAGGGTTAGATGGCGTGCGCGAACAGAAAAAAGGGTATAGTATGAATAACCTTCTGGGGGTATCTAACATTCCTAGCTAATCAAATAAATAATAATAATTTAAAATACACTTACATTTTTTGTTTTAATTATGGTTTAATTGAGTTTAATATGGTAATTATTAAATGTGAGATTTAGTATTTAGCATAAACTAACAAAAATATGTACCAAGTTCCATCTCATAATCAGTATTAGTTCAATTTTTATCAAATGACTTGTCTACGTTTTTTTAAAAATAGTTAAAAAATTGGAAAATAATCCAATTGAGTTGAAATTTGGTACAAGTATATATTATCTAATAACTTTTGATTTTACACCAACTTTTGTTTCACTACGACAAGTATATCCATGATTGTTATATCATAAAAGTTAAGCAGCATAAAAGTTAAGCACTGACCCACTTGAGCGTAGTCAGTGCTGTATGGGTGGCCGCTGAGAATAAAAAGGATTTACTGTTTGGGACGAGCGAAGCGAGTTCGAAGACCTGTGTTGTATAAATCTGGCGAATGGTATATTATGAGGACAAGCGAAGCGAAGTAGGAGCATGAGCGTAGCGAATCCGATGAGATGACGACATTTACGATGAACCCTGTACCCGATTTTTTATTATTGTATTTTAATATCTTTCCTTTTTTTTTATCTAAAATAAATTCAGTTTTTATTAATAAAAGGCTAATTGTTTAAATATTCTTTTTTTCAAACTTTTTTTTTCATTTTGTGAAACAACAATTTTCGCTACAAGTATTAGGGTTGATGCATTTTTAGTGGCATGAAAAGACATGTTAGAGAAACAATCCAGTCATTGCACTCTGGCGAGAGAAGCATCATGTATTTAGATATGATTTTTTTAAATACTTACCGGATATAGATAAAATATGGAGATTTAATAGAGATTATCGAATTTTGAGTGATAATAATTTAAATGAAGGTAAAATGGACAAATGTGATTAAATAAGATAACATCTGAATTGAGATAATAAATTTATAAAGATAGCTAGCTGGTCTCGAGGCCACTGCCTCCTCAGGCGTCGGTTTGAATATTCTTAAAATTGAAAATATAAATATAAATTACCACACATAACTTTTTATAACAAAAGGTTTAAGAACCACTGATACGAAGAATTCGAAAAATGAAAGCGTTTGGAGGAAAATATGTCCTGAAAATAATTACTTTAAATAATATTGAAAACGTAACTCAGAGAATCAGAAATAGAACTTATTATGACTACAAGAAACATATTGACTTCACTGTCTATTTAAATAACACTAGTGTAAGTCTCAACCTAAAAAGTATTACGAGATACAAAGAAAGAAAATTAGGTAATCCTAATACGTTTACTATCTACTATTAACACTAGTAACTAGGATCTAACTAATAAAATATTTCAAATAAAATATTTGATGATATAATATTATCATCAGAGAACTATTTGGACGTAACATATTCTAGCTTGAGTTGAACAAATAAAAAGTTGTGTTTTTGACGATAACAAAGATGGTCTTTTCCGTTTATTTTAAATATTTAAATAAATATGACTCTTACTTAACCTGCAACGTGGTCTAACTAAAAAACGTACGACATAGAATTATTCTTGAAAGCTATTCGAGTAAATAAAGCAATTAACTACATTGGTCAATTTGGGTTCATAACAAACTCTCGAAGAAAAAATGAGCTGAGTAGGTCAAAATTAGTTCTTGTGTGAATTTCGGGATACCTTTTATTTTCTTTTACCTGTTACAAAAATTTGGCATATACCATAGAACAGTATTTTTTTTTTTTTAATATTAGTTATAATATATTAAAATATTAGTCAATATATTAATTAATATAAGTTAAAGTAAAAATACCTTAAAATGAATGCACATGAAGGCTACATTTTCTTAACAGGAATCTAAACACCAGCATTGTCCATATTGTTTGATTATCTCTGTATCACACAAAAAAGTAACCATTATAAGCTTTGAGTTAAATTGTTAATAGTGATAGGGTAGGATTTTTTACAGGGTGGGGGGGGGGGAAACATGCCAAATTCGGTATTAATAATGTGCTGCGTGTCTAGTTTCCAGCACACACATATAGACAACTTGGTGACAACCATTTAGGATGTCTTTAAAACACCTGAAACTGATAATTTAAGACTCTGTAATAATCTCGGTTTCTTATTTTTTGCAGACACGATACTTTCCTCCACACCTACAATATAAATGGGGGAAAACAAAAAAGAATGACGGGGTGCGGAATTCTTGAGCGGAATGGAACTTTAAATTAATTAATGCACTAAGAATGCGTAATATCTTAGCCTCATCATGCAATAGAACTTACCAAGAATTTAAACTTGACATCCGGAACTTAGATTATGAACTAAAACTTACGTTCTTTAAAGAAAAGATAGAAATCAAATAATTAAAGAATATATTACACACATTATAAGCTATAATATAATAATTTATTTCCTGTATTGATACATATCACAACATAATAATGTATCGAAAATATTTCTAGGTAATATATAAACCAATCTAAGTAAAAACTTAATCTTATATCTTTAATACGAATCAAGAAATTAATTTACATAATTACTTAAAACCATTAACAAAATATTGACTTCAAATAAATAAGACAATCGGCAACAACAGAGTGGCAAATAATTTATGATTCGATATAAATAAATAAGATGATGCACAAAAACAAAGAAAAAAACAAGAAGAATATAACGAAAAAAAATAACGTTAAAATTACGGATACAATATATCGTCAATAAAATCACATTTAAGATAAAAATAAACTGATGAATATATAACCAACTTTTTAAAACAAAAACAATTAAAAATTATGCAATAATAAAAATTTCTCTCTTAAACTTTTATAGATTACAAGATATATTTACTATATATATATAATATATATATATATATAATATATATATATATATATATATATATATATATATATAATATATATATATAAATATATATAAAAACATATATATATATATATAATATATATATATATATATATATATAATATATATATATAAACACATATATATATATATATATATATAATATATATATATATATATATATATATATATATATATATCCTCCTTGACAAAATCAACCCTCCAACCCTACTCCCTATCCATATGACCCTATCCTCATAAGCTCATTTTTTCTTCGAATATTTGCTAAAACGAATAATTACAGCACTTACTCACGAGCTGTTACATAAAATTAAGCTATAGTTAGAGATTCGCCACAATAGCCAGTAAAACAAAGGGCATGAAGTACAGCAATAATGTATTTAGTATTAATTTCATGGTTTTAAACCCAATAATCTTTAATATATATTAAAATGAAAAGTAACATTCACTTGTTCATAAGACCGTGATCCGCCTAAGGCAGCATATTTGACTTACAAGTTTTTGGGATATATGATTCTGTGTAAGTCAGTTGACTTTCTAAGTTGAAATTGAACTTATAATAAGTTAAGTCTAATCAATCTTAACTTAATAAAGCGAATTCTTTAAAACAAAGTATGTACATTCACTTTAGGAAAAACTATCCAACCGAAGAATTTTTATAGTAAAAATCATTAATCATTTTAGGCAGAGAAATGTTTGTCAAAAATTAAAATGGCAATGGAAAGAAACATTGCTTGCAATATAACAGATCAATGCAGTATTCTCCCACTGATGTGGAACTGTTAAATTACATACTCAACGACAAAAAACAAGATTAAAAAAAATTAATACCATTTTAGAAATTCGCCAATAGCTAGTTACTAAAGGCAATATCACTTAAAGCGACAAGTAAAATTAAAACCGGCACCATATTGTATAGCTTTAGCCACTAAATGTAAATAGATGAGACTAGCCTCAGCTCTTGACAGCACAAGTTTAGAAGCTAAAATTTGATCGAGGAACAAAAACCAACTAGAGGCTGACAAAATAACATGAACCTCGGGAAAAATTTTGCTTTGTAAAAGATTGTCAGAGCCGAATATTCACGAATCATGTACAGTCGGGGTACAAAATACAATATTATGACATGTAACGTATCTTTGGCAACGTACTAAAAATCCTATTAATGAGAAATTTAAACGTTTTCGTGATAAAAAATAATAGTACTTAGAGGATACGGGGATCCCACAAGGAAAGGGGCTAAAATTCACAAAAATAATAACGTCCCCGGTTCTAAGGCGATTGTTGTTGCCCATACAATTTATATTGTTTTTTTGTACGATTTCATGTCCTTGATTTCAATTGTTTAAATCAAACTTAATTTTTACGTTTCTTCATTTATATTGAAGGTATATAGGAAAAGTATTGTGTTTGGGAAAAATCCGAAACCGGGATATCACAGAAATTACCAGTTTCAGGTGTTTTTAAGACCTCCTGAGTGGTTTACACAAAATTGTCTGCCAGTATGTGTGTGTGTGTGTTATCATCGTAACACCAAGTGTATTTATGTTATGGAGTTGAAACTTTGTACAAAAATTAGTGTAAAGAGTAACATTTTTATGACGTCACTAACCCGCAATAATGACTCAGCAACAATTTTGAAAAACCATAAAACGCGGAAAAATGACTTGTGTACGTTCTTAAAAAATAATAAATATCGTAACATAATCCAATTGAGTTGACATTTGGTTATACCTTAAGTTTATACCTTTATATACGTAATAAATAAGTACACTAAGTTTTGTTTACAACAAGTACATCCACATGTTACACAATTATATCCATGATTTTTGATGGATCATAAAAGTTAAGCAGCAATATGCGTGGTCAGTGCTGTAAGGGTGACAGATGAGAATGCATGGATGTATTACTATTTGAGGAGAAGCGAAGCGAATCTGAAGACGTGTTGCAGAATAAATTTGGCGAATTGTATGTTCTGAGGACGAGCGAAGCGAGTCCGAAGCAGATAGGATGTAGACTAGGTTCATCTAAAATCCAAACCACTTCTAATTCACTAGTCCTTAGAAAACCACCTTATCACAGGACTTCTGAATTAGACCGTTCTCAGACAGTTAAAATTTTTACCCCCAGCGGACACCAATCCACGTACTAACCTTGCTTGATGCGGCTTAACATTAATGATCCTACAGAAAACCGTGAATTTATTAGATTCATTGAAATAATTCATTGTATACTTGTTTATTATATCAAAAACGCAGAATTTCAACAGTATTACCTGATATCAAATTATTTCACACAGACAGACAACTTGATAAAAGCCACTCAAGAGGTTTTAAAAACACCTGAAACGAATAATTTAGGTGACATCTCCCATTCAAAATTTTAGTACGAACAAATTATTTTTCAACATATCCACAGTATAAATGAGAAAAAGTAAAAATTATAGCCTACTTCAAATTTCTTTAAATTTAACATACCAATAAATATCGAAGGACAATCAAAAGCATTATTATTTAAATATTTTGCTACGGATAACATTTCTAATAAGCACGTGAGTCACGAAGTCAAATCCACATTACCACCGCCTTCTTCCGACGCCTTCTCAGACCGTCTTCATCATTTCATTTTGACAAGACGATTAATCAAAAAGTTACTTTCTCTCTCACTATGGAACAAGAGATATGTTGGTAAAGTTGATTACTTTAACAATATGTTGCATAGCGCAGAAGGTTACAACTTAGCTTGTACAACACAAATTCCGAGTTATGTCCTTCATAGTAAATACTTTCTTTTTATCCGTATGATCTCTTCCTTGATTGTCTGATTAACATGTCCGTGTAAGATATGGAATAGTAGACTTGTACAAAGATGTCATAATTATTAATGGTTTTTGATTAGATCCGCACGATTGGTTAATTAAAGATAAACACATAATATAAATCATTCTTAAGATTGTCAAGAATTGTCCAGCATATTTTAATATAACTTTGTATTCCCAGAAAATAAGGATTACACATAAGAATATAATAATATAAAAGTATGGATTAGAACAGCAGCGTACAAAAGTGTACAATATCGTTAATTTACACGTGAACCCAGGTTTATCAACCAGGTTTAAAACACTAATTATATTCATTTAATCTAATATAAAAACTAGTAATGCGTTGCATCTTTTGATGCAACTCACGTTAGAAGAATACAGCAAATAAAAGTATTTATTTTTAGAGTCCCTTCGCTCGCTAGATAGATAGAGTAAAAAAACATTCGCGCGCTACTATTCTTAAGTATAAATTTAAAAAAAAACGAGTCGCTTCGATAGCGACTCGTTTAAAAGTATCGATTTTAAAGTATCTTTAAAATTTTACATAGTATAAAAGGCTCACTTCGCTCGCTGGATTGCGTATAGTAATAATATTATAGTACAAAAAAGCTCGCTTCGCTGGTTTAAGTGCGCATGTTCATAATTATTTAGGTATCTTTACCTAAACGCTTCGCTTGCTAGTTTAGGTATCTTTAAAATTTTACATAGTATAGTACTTTTATAATAATACATAGTAGAAAAGACTCTTTTCGCTCGCTGGAGTGTGCATGTTTATAATAATAGACATTAACAAAAGACTCACTTCGCTCGCCAGATAGCTTGTATTTAGAATTTTACATAGCAAAAAAGACTCGCTTCGTTCGCTAATTAGCGTATACTTATAATAATACAAAGTAAAAAAAAGCTCGCTACTCAGCATATATTTATAATAATACAGAGTAAAAAAAGGCTTGCTTCGCTCGGTAGAGTGTGCATGTTTATAATAATACACATTAAATTAGGGCTCGTTTCGCTCGATAGAGTGCTCATGTTTATGATAATAGACAGCGTAAAGGGTTCGCTAAATTGCGAAATATTTATAATACCTTGTAAAAAAAGCTTGCTTCGCTCGCTAAAGATTTTTTTTCAAATAATTCCTTTATTTATTGATAAATACAAAAAGAAACAACAAAATTTACAAAAAAAATACAAATCTATACAAATTTTGATACTCATACTAATTAATTTATCAACAACACAAGATCATTAGATCTGAGTGTGGGGACAGTCTAAAGAAAATAATTGGAGCAAAGAATTAAGTGGCACATAGCAACTGAGAAGCAAGTAAACAAAACTATGTAAAAAAAAGAAAAATTGATTTAACATACAAGATTAAAACGATAAAAAGATTAAAACAGTAAAAGGAGTTATCTAAAATTTAAAATAATTTTTAAGTTTTCCATTTAAAAAAAACTAAAATGAGTCATATAAGAAACGATATAAAAAAAAGAGTTGTAAGCGTAATAAGTACTACGAATAAATAAGTTATAATTTTAGTTAATAAGTAAAAGTTATAACTTACTCTTTAATAGAAACGATATTAAATTAATATCATGGAGAGGGGAGTTAAACTGAGATCATATACTGAGATAAAGTGTACATATTTATAGACATTAATTATTATGTCTCAAGCGCTTCGCTCGCTAGAGTGTGTATGTTTTTCAATATTATACAGTAAAAAGGGCTAGCTAAGTTAATGTACTGATAATTCTGCATAGAAAAACAGGAGTTGCTTCGCTCGGTTAATTGCGTATATATATGATAAATAGGCATGTATGGAGATAATAATATATTTTCTCCATTAATTCCGGTTTATATCGTGGCAATATGCTACTTATATAAGCTTGTCATGTATAGACAAGTAATCTGACAAACAGATAAAGGACTACCTATGGTGACGGAGGCTCCTAAGGGCGACATCGCGAAGCGGCTAAAGAGGACTTGTTTTGTAAAAAGTTGCTAGTTTAGTTTAGCGCCAGCAAAAGAAAAACTTTTAAAACCTTCTGCTAAAGATTTTTTTAGAGCGGTCATTGTATTTTTATTACTTGGATTATCAAGGCCAAAAAGCCTCTAAGCAAACATTTTTTAGGTTGGTTTCACACAAACATTTTCGGCATAGGGAAAAATGCTTTTAACATATTTTCATCATGAAAATGACGTTTATGTCGTTGCTCGAATGATGGAAGTTAAGGGGAGGAGAGGGAGATAGATTCAATTTGGCTTCTGACACCATAAAAGACAATGACGTCATCAACCCAAAATGTCGTCATAAAAAAAGAAACTTGAAATGGCTTTAAAGCAGGGTATCACGTATTCAGGTAGATAGCAAGCATACTCGATTGAGAAACGTTTTAGCCCAATCGGACATTACAAGAGGCGCAAACGGTGTAAAAAACATATACATATAATGATGTATATATGCATACGTCTAGGTTGATCGCCTCTATGATATTTGATGGGTTCAGTTGTGCTAAAGGGTGGGGAGGTAGTATATAGTTTAAAAGCCAGACCTAAAATATGTAACTCATTTTGTACTACTTCATACTTAAATTTTCTGAAAATATACCTTAAATTATGAAGGAAAAGCATAGTCTGCCTATCTAGAGTGGAGCCCTTCATATGAATGTGCTCGCTTAAAATTAGAAAATCCACACATATTCCAGTTTTCTTGCAATAAGTGTTTTCCTATGAGTAGTGTGCAAAAAAAAATAATTATTTAAAAAATTAATAAAAATTCTGGCGCGGTGGTCCGCATGTCGGGCGAATTTCCTTTGGATGCGTGTTTCCGTGCTTTTTACATTATATAAGTTTTCAACTACTAAATAAATAATTCCGGCGCGGTGGTCCGCTGTCGGGCGAATTTCATTTATTATGCGTGTTTCCGTGCTAAACAATCCATTTCTTGCTTATGCAAGAACCATGCCCATTGCGTGGTTCCGGTTCATGCTTTAGAACCTAAGCAGTTACTCAATTGTCAAGCACTGCTCGTAAACTCATTTTGTCTGTATTTTTCAAAGGAAATGCGCATAATTATCCAGTTGGTTGTACAAAACTATGCCTCTAAAATTAGATGTACGCACTATTATTTGCACTAGTTTAAAGCTTAGTTACTTATCTTTAAGCTTAGTCAGTTATCTTTAAAGGATTTAGCGCATTTCCTTGAAAAATACAGACAAAATGAGTTACGAGCAGTGCTTGACAATTGAGTAACTGCTTAGGTTCTAAAGCATGAACCGGAACCACGCAATGGGCATGGTTCTTGCATAAGCAAGAAATGGATTGTTTAGCACGGAAACACGCATAATAAATGAAATTCGCCCGACAGCGGACCACCGCGCCGGAATTATTTATTTAGTAGTTGAAAACTTATATAATGTAAAAAGCACGGAACACGCATCCAAAGGAAATTCGCCCGACATGCGGACCACCGCGCCAGAATTTTTTTCTAGTTGTAAACTTATATTAGGTAAAAAAACAATAAAAAATTATTGTCCCTACTAGGATTTGAACCAGGTACTCTGGGTTTGAGTGCACGCATCCAAAGGAAATTCGCCCGACATGCGGACCACCGCGCCAGAATTATTTTCTAGTTGTAAACTTATATTAAGTAAAAAAAACGATAAAAAATTATCGACCCTTCCAGGATTTGAACCCAGGTACCCTGAGTTTGAGTGGTCGTATTGACTCCGGACCACTGGTATTCAACTCAGAGGCCCAAAAAACATAGAAAACGACACCCTACTCGAAATTTAATTTTCAACGACCGTAATTTTGGTTTTCTATAATTTTTGTGGTTTTTTCGACTTTTTGGTAACTTAAAGTGGTCGTATCGACTTCGGACCGGTTTCATTCGATTCAGCGCCCAAAATTACATAGAAAACGACACCCTACTCGAAATTTATTTTTTATCGACCTAAATTTTGGTTTTCGGTCATTTACAATGTTTTTTCGATTTTTAGGTCACTTAGAGTGGTCGTATCGACTTTGGACCGGTTTCATTCGATTCAGCGTCTCAAAAAAACATAAATGTTGACCTTTTTCGCGGCAAAAAATATTAACCCTGAATTTTGCCGATTTTTTGAAAATTTCGCTGACTCAGCAAACCGGGTTGATGACGTCACAAAAACCTGGTTTTCAATAGGGTTCGTGTCCTCCAAAGGTTAATTTTTGTACCAAGTTTGGTTAAAAAATATTAATCCGTTCGAAAGATAGAGTGTTTACAAGAAAGTGTCTAGAAATACATATATATATATATATATATATATATATATATATATATATATATATATATATATATATATATATATATATATATATATATATATATATAAAGTCTCGCGAAAATTTGTTTTTCGTCATAAGGGACCTCTGAAACGGATTTGTGTCGTGGTCCGAGGTTCGAATTTCGCCATGACGCCTATCCCATTAGGCGAATTTCCAAAGGAAATTCGCTAAAAGTTTTTAAAGCTGATAAATTTCCTATAAAACGAATGATTTTTCGTCGAAATCGGATAACTACAACTAAAGTTATGACTTAAATTCTAGGTTAATAATGAAGACTTTAGTCCTTTAGAGTTTTTATTTACATAAACATTAATAACAGACGTTTCGCATGGCGAAGCCAGACATCTTCAGTGTTACACAATAAACAAAACAAACAACCACCACCAAAAATTTAGTAAAGCATACCATAACCAAAAGAACTAATCTTAACAGTCCAATAATATTTTGTTAATTAATAAAGTTATGACATTTGTTAAACGTCAAAAAAAAGCTAATCTTTTTTCAAAAAAAAACACTGACTGCATAAATTAACCATTTTTTGGTGTTTTTGAAAGAGCCATATCTTTGGTTGTAGTCATCCGATTTTGCTGACTACACACTCGTTTTATAGAAATTTTTATCAGCTTTAAAAAATGTTTTCTTTATGTTTTGCTCACGACTCACAGGGAACCACTTATTCTAAGAAGAAAACTAATAAAATTTTGATATATAATATATATATATATATATATATATATATATATATATATATATATATATATGTGTGTGTGTGTGTGTGTGTGTGTGAGTCTCTCTCCGTCAGTCGAAGAACTCAGTGTTCGAAACGTTACAACTTTTTGTAAGTCTTTTTAATTGTGTTCTATTTTATCTCTTTAATTGTAGTATATTTTTATATGTATATATATGTATATATATATATATATATATATATATATATATATATATATATATATATATATATATTATATATTATATATATATATATACATATGTCTAGGCCCTCGACCCTAAACATCCTACCTTGTATAAGATGTTGGACAATTATCTTAACCCACTGTTAAAATAATGTTAAAGTAGCTAAAGAAAACCTTAATAATAATAAACCCTTAGTAAAACTTGAGTTCCGAGTATTGAAAAAAAACTTAAGAAACTCACTTGGCTTTAAAGCAATAATTGGAAATCGACATAAGGCTCAACAGAGCAAAACCAAATCTAGTTATAATAGTGATGATAACGCAGCCAAAGTAATTTGGTAAGTTTCCTTCGAGGTATAGGTCAACAATGCGATACATTACTGTATTGCGTTCTAGCGTATTTTTAAAATTAAGGCGTTCAAGAATACTAAAACAGTTCTATTTTTAATAGTTTATTACATCATACGCGAAGATGTTATCAGGGCCCCAAAAACTTTCCTCTTGTCCTGTGTCAGTTTATCAAACAGCTAGTTTTGTAAATGGCATACTGCCACAATATTGACAAATTTCTAGGTTTATTAATCCCAAAAAGTAATTATTTTACATAAAGTTATATATGTCAAACGATAAAATTGTAAACAATCTTGTTAATAGAACTTAACCACGTTCATATTTTAAGCTTGCGTAATAGTAAGAAAGGAAAGACGTAGATAGAAAAGATCCTAATCTAAATCAGTGGTTCTGGTTCTCACCCGTTTTTTACTCATCTTCCTTTTTATATACAGGGCATACTAAATAAAACTCCCTTCCGAAAGGAGTGTGTACTACAGCTCATTTCCAACAAAAAACTTCATATTAACTAGGTCCGGTTCTCAACCGTTTTCCCACAAGGTCATATTTCATGATTTTTTAAAACTCCTTGACTTGCATTTAGAAAATGGCTGACACCTCAGGAAGTATACAACCTAGCTTCAAAATATTGGTTTGTTGTAAAGCTGAGGAAATATTCTATAGACAACATGGTTGTTATATCCAAAAAGTATGTATTTACGTGTAAAAAAGACTCTATCAGGAAGGAGAGGATACCTGATGCTGGGAGAGCTAGAGTAGTACTGGGTGCCATAGAAAATGACCCATCCACCAGCACTAGAAGGGTTGGCACAATGTTGGGTATGCCTCATTCATCAGTGCATCAAATATTAAAAAGAAATAATTACTATCCAATTAAAATACATAACACTTTTTGATAGTTTATGAATCCCTTATTTTAAAAAAAAATACTTAAAAAACGTTCCACAATGAAGACCCCATAAATTAACTCACAAGAAATACAAAAAACTTGTATTTTTAGGTTTTTTTTTGAGTTTATATTTAACTCAAAAATAGCCCTACAAATGATTATAATTATGGGTGTCACCTTAAAGAGGAGTGTTCAAGGTAGTTTTCCAAGCAACAAGGGGTTTTCAAATTGGCTCATTAAGCTTCAATGTACTGTCAAAAAGTTCCAAAATGTTCATTTTTTGTCAAAATGTTTGAGTTATGCCTATTTTTTACACTTGAATACATACTTTTTGGATATAACAAACATGTTGTCTTATAGAATATTTCCTCAGCTTTACAACAAATCCATTATTTTGAAGCTAGGTGTATACTTCCTGAGGTATCGGCCATTTTCTGAATGCAAGTCAAGGAGTTTTAAAAACTCATGCAATTTTACCTTGTGGGAAAACGGTTGAGAATCGAACCATAGTCAATATGAAGTTTTATGTTGGAAATGAGCTGTAGTACCCTCCTTTCGGGAAGGGAGTTTTATTTTGTACCCCAGTATATATGTGTGTGTGTGTGTGAACGAGATTTTTGTTCCAAAATGTTTCTAAGAGACACAATAAATTTCTAATGCTTTTTCAGATCGGGATCAAACTTGGAAAAAAATCAAAATTGTTAATGCCCCGAACCTATTGTTTATGAAATATGTGTGATGTCATTAACTCAGAATAATGAAATTTGGTGGGTCAATTGAACACCTATAAATGTACATATGTACTGAGTCACATATGTGACACGGTAGACAGACTGTGTGTGTCTGTGTTGTGTGTCACAATGTCTTGTCACTTTATAAAATAGACACTTTTTTTTGGTCTCAATATTCGGTTTGTCTCAAAACTTTAACTGAATCATGTGTCGTCGATGTAATGTCACGTTGAGACATTTATGTGTCGATACAACATATTATCCTGCCTAGACTATCACATGTTGAGACATCGTTAAACCATGCCATATGTCGATATAAGGTAGAGTTTGTACAGGACAAAAATAATCATGTAACACACCTGTCCTGATTTTACGTAAGAAGCAACAACTATGATAGTGTCGGTACCCCGTAGGGATTGGAAATATTAATTTTAATATTTTAACCCTAGCAGCATTCTACATTGTATCGACACATGAATATTCGACACGACATTACATCGACTTATGATTCAGTTAAAGTGTCGATTCAACGTAAAATCCTACCACAAAAGTGTTGACGTTACATAGCGTCGAGACATCGTGATGCCGAGACTACATAACAGCACCTGACATAGACAGTATGGTGAAAACTCGATTTGGATATTTTAGGTGAACACAATACCTTTCCTTATACTTACCTAAAGTAGTCGGTAAGGCAGAATAAAAAGAAATTCAGTAAAAATTGGTGATATAAATTTAGTACGTTCACACACACTTCTAGATCCGTGGATCGTATAGAATACGATCCTCAATATGGTAATATTAGCTGTATGAACCATGCAGAGGGGATCCGATTGCATACGCTAGAACTAGGGATGGAATCTAAATGGATCCCCCGATACGCTGAATGTACCTTTTAAGACGATCGTATTTAACGGATAACCTTTCTGTCGAACTTTTATTTCACTTCTATATTACCGTGTTTGATCTAATAACTTTTGGAATATAATTTTTTTAGTGTAACTTTCATTATTATGCAAAGAAATCACAATTAATTAAATATATTTTTTGTTTTAAACTTCCTTAAAACCAAAAGTAAACAAGACGCCATGTTTTGGCGGGATCAGTTATCACCTAATCTCACTCGATCGACTGAACAAATACGCTGTAAGAACTGTGAAGTTAGTTCACCGTATTGAATACGTATGCAATACGATCGCCTGTTAAATATGCTGTGTGTACGTAGTAATTGAAACAATAATTATTAATAAGGTTAGACTGTAAATTGGATAGCCTTTAACAGTTCTTACAGCAAATCACCCTAGTGAACTAGATTCCGTTTTCTTCCATCGGCATATTGGATTCCTCCAAACAGTTCATGGAAATGAATACGATCATTAAATTTGATAAGTATGTACACAGTCCTGTACTATTTAAACTGTAGTAATTATACTGTATTAGTAACGAAGGAAAAATGTACTCACTTAAATGCTGTTTATAACAGGCAATCCTAATATGCGGAATAAAGTTTTTTGGGAAATATTTTCCTGAATAAATAACCATTTTGTTGAACGAATACTTCCCTTGGACTTTGAAACTTCTATAAGACTACAAAAATTACAAAAAAACTGGAAATTCTTAAAAACATCATCAATACGAAGAGGACGGCAACTCATCACGACTCACCCTACAGTAACCGTAAAATATACAAATCCCAGCAAAAAATTATAGGTTTTAGCAACTTATTATTATTACTTACACCGAAAATTACGCTTTAAATAAGCTAAATAAGAACCTAATGTCGATTTCAAAAAATTTGTAAACTCATTTTCCACCATTTTCACCGCGAAACGAAATAACTATTTCTTCTTCTTCATTTTAGTTATATTTTTTTAAAACGTCTGACCAACTTTATTTAATTTTTTTCCTATTGCTCATGAAACTCTTGAACCTACTTACCCAGTATATATTTAATGATATAATAAAACATCAGCAGTAGTTATCGTGTTTTGGTTTTCAAAATAATTAAAAATAGTGTGCTTCCCTGCTACATGAAGCTAAAAGATAAACATGTAGAAATTTAATAACATCAAACACCTACAGTGAAATAACTTAAAAACTCTAGACATGATTTTAGTCCCTTAAAATAATAACAAATATTTATTTATTTACTTTCACTTTTAAAATTCACAGAAGTACAAAAACTATCATTAAAATTCATCATACCCCACAATCACACAAATTTATAGCTACAAAGCAATTCAGAAGAAAAATTATTGGATATAAGGATATTTAGTAGAACTCAATCTTATACTTGGCACATAAAGTAAGAGAGGAACTTGGAGTTGATGTGGGCTGGATTATGTTAACATTATCATTTGCTACCTTGAAAGAAGGTCACCAAAGTCTGGCTCAGAGGTCCTCAAGTCGGGCAAATTTGTTTTGAAATGCTTGCTTCTTAGCTCATTGGTCAATTTATGCTAAAGTTTTAAAATAGTAGTCGTGTTACTATTTGTTACTCATTCTTAATAGACTTTATAATATAATAATGCCCGTTTAGAGCCTTGCCGTTCATCAGAAATAGCCCCTGCGGAAACCGCCTCGGGTGGTATTAGCTACCGTTATGCTCAAAGTGTAAACTAAAGCTGGCGATAATTTATCTAATCAATAATCTTCTATAAACTGAGAGCGTAACCTGGGATGCGAACCCTAGACCCCGTGGGTGTCAAAGGTCAGAGTAAAGACTAACGCCTTAATGACCTCGGACACGGAGGAGGCTATAGACTTTATAAGGAAATATATATATTTATGCCATTTTTTATACAAAGCTATGGTTATCCTTTGAATATTGGTACTGCACACCATTCTTCGCTCTAATTTGAAGCTCATCTTAAAAAAGGATTTTAGCAACTTTCCAAGGAAAATTAATAAAAAATGAGAGAGAAATAGTAATGAATCAGGTATCAAGAGAGATTACCATTGAATCGTGGTAAAAGTCGCATTAGAAGTGCCAGCCAATTATTTATACTATTCACAATCCTTCATATTCTACTTTAACTGAATAATGTCTGATTACACTTCGGTACACATTTAAACTAATCTGTTCTGTTTCTTACTTTAATATCAATTAAATTAATGAAGACTTTAGTCCTTAGTATTAAAAATAAATTTTAATATTTTTAATAATAATAATATAAATTTTTACTATGACATAAAAAAACATTCAAAAATTTATTTTTCTAACTTTATCATTTTGCAATTTTTAAGAACTAAAGAAGCTCAGGATCCCTGGGTAAAAGCTCTTCAACAATTTATTTTCAATAAAATTTAATAAAAAGGACTAAAGTCTTCATTAATTTAATCGATATTACAATTTGCAATAGTCCAAAAAGCTCTAAATGTTCTTACTTTAGTATAATTTTACACTGAATCTATTTGCCAATATAAGGCAATACACTTTTACACAAAATCTCTTCAGTTTCTACACTTTGGTACACTTAAATCCTGAATCTGTTGCAATTCTGTGGTTCACTTTTACTCAATCTGTTTGTTACTATACTTTTCACTTTTACACTGAATCTGTTGATTTCTACACTTAGGTACACTTTTACACTGAATCTGTTATGTTACTTCTACTTAGGTTCACTTTTAGATGAATCTGTTTATGTTACTATTACTTTGGTTCACTTTTACACTGAATGTTATGTTACTATACTTAGGTTCACTTTTACACTGAATCTGTTATGTTACTTGGTTCACTTTTACTGAACTGTTTATGTTTACTATACTTAGGTTCACTTTTTACACTGAACTGTTACTATACTTGTTCACTTTTACACTATCTGTTTGTGTTACTATACTTTGGTTCACTTTTACACTGAATCTGTTATGTTACTATACTTTTGGTAAAAATAAAATAATTTAAACTAAGTAAATAAAGGTAAATACAGAAAAAATACAAAATGAATAAGTAACAAGAAATAACACACAATTAACATTTAAAATATAATTTCTACTTTCTCTTTGACAATTTCAGTTATCTGTAATTTATGTTATATATATTTTTTTATTCTATTTGTATTTTATAAGCTTTCATTACTTTTTTTGTTGGATTAACACAGATGTATGAGCTGTAAGCTCAAGTCAGGTCTGATAATAAAACTAGTTTTATTTCCTTTTGTGGAGGGAGCTTTGTTTTTGTATTGACGAAAGCTCTATTATTCTTATTTAAATGAAATTATGTATTTAAAATAATTAAATGTTTAATTGATCCCTTCCCCCACAGCTATTGTTCCCAAACTTCTTCATCCTGGCTCTGTTGTTAAATAATTAAATTTGATCACAGTACAAAAGATAATTAGTTACATTATTGCTTTTAAATAGCAATATACACTGTATTCTAGATTATGTTCAAACAATATATAAATAATACACATTTTAAATATGTTTTAACTGCATAAATTATATGAAAAGTGTTACCTGCAAAGTAAAAAAAAAAATGATTGGTTATGGTGGCACCAGAGTGGTCCAGGGGAGACTGGGACCAGAGTGATCCAAGATAGACTAGAGTGTTCTAGAGTAGAATGGCACCAGAGTGGTCCAGGGTAAAATGGAGCCAGAGTGGTCCATGGCTCACTGGGTTGACTGCTTCTTTCTAAAAATATTCATAAAAATAATAATACTTTTGAGGGCTCACATTTTTGAAATAATACTATATGCTCACAAATTTGAATCTAGAGATAATTTAATTAATTATTGTTTTCTCAACTATTGTAATTTAATACGTAAATTTAAAAATGAAAATATACTATTTATTTTTTTTTTTAAACCAAACATTTTAAAGTATTTTCAATAAACTAAAAAGAAACCAAAGCAGAAAAGCAAACAAAGGAGAAAGCAGAGCAATGTAAGAAAAAGAAATGCAAAAGATACAGAAGGATAGGCAAATTGATTTAAGAGGGAAAGTCCAACAAAAATTAGAAGTTCAAGTGAGGGAGTCAGGAAATTAGACTCACACCACATAAATTTTGATTGCGCAGCAAAATAAATGTATACAAACAAACTTTTATTTGTATATAAAAAAAATTGAGGCAATTTTAATGGGAAATCAGAAACCATCTACCTCAACATAACAACACCACTCAATGAATACTACATATTAATACACAGGAGTTTGGTATCTTTGATAAGGCCAGTATCATCTTAGTATCATGACTGTAAGTCTTCTCGTGATAAACAAGTCAATGTAGACAAAGAATGAGATATTTGGGTTCAATGTGGAAAGAATCTATAAGGATATATGACATTGACGTAGTTGAAATAAAATCCTCTATAAACAGAAGATTTCCATTTTAGATTCAGTCTTGTAGAGCATTTGTCCTACAAGCATCCATGATGTCCTACATCCCTGTAGATACCTCACATTGATGTGAATATTAACAGAATACATAAACCATTAAACTATAATAACTACAGAAGGCTACACAGGTAATTCCAAAAATTGTTACAAATAGAATAACATAAATTGTTACTTAAGTTAATTCTATTTGATTCAGTTTTGTTTCATTTTTAATTAATCCTTATGCCTAAATTTTATTTTATACTTACAGACATGAGTATGCCTTGAGGAGAAGGCGAAATAGTCATAATTACAAACTAAACTTTAGATTTAATTTTCCTCAAAAGTGCCCATACTTTATCAATCAATAAATTGTTTTGGGCAGCATAGGTAAAAATAAACAGTCAGTGGTAGAAAGATGAGAATTCATAATATATTCAAAGGTATTAATGGGTAAAACAAGAGCCAGTCACAAAACTTCCAAACAACTATTAACTCTCGTCAAAGTTTTTAAATCCAGATACACTATTTTAAATTTTTTTAAGTAATATTTAAAAGAAAATCTAACAAAATAAATAGGAAACAGGTCAATAAAAATATATATTTTTATTTCTTATAATATCAACATCATAACATTTTATAAATGCATAAAAAATAAAAAATTATTAAATTAACACAAAAATATTTGTTCAAAATACCAAAAACAAATCTTAAATCTGTCCATTTTTAAAATTATAACTAATGGTGCATTCAGCAACATACTTTTATTTAGGTACCAGTCAGACTTGGTCCATTAATGTATTTATTTGAAAAATCAGAAGCCAATAAATACATTTGTAAACTGATGTCCCTTACCAGTTGGTTATGAAACCAATAGGGCTCAAAAATGTTAATAGTCTTGGAGTCCAGTGGCGATTTTCTACCTTATATACAGACCATTCAGCTATAATATTTACAGAACCATAGGTTAGAGTAAGAAAACTAGTCTCGCTTTATATGGGAAGTCTGGACAACATGGTGACTCATCAAAAATTTTAAATGGCTAAAACTCTATTTTGAAATTTACAAATACATTCTAATAAAAGTCATAGAACTGAAGAAAACAAGCCTTTTTAGGTCTATTCATTCAATTCAATTTTTTTAAAAATTGTACACAAATCATACAATAAAAATTGAACTAATGTTGATAATGAGATGAAACTTGGCAACATATGTTAGTCTTAATCTGCAACTTACGAGGTAGAAAAACATCCCTGAACTTCAGGATTATCACATAAGACTGATAAATTTGTAACCAAAAGTTTATAGGTGTAATCAACCGGTAAGTGTTCCTGAACACACTTAAGTGCTAAATAGTATTATTAATTAGTTGTATCAGACAACTAAGGGATTACTAAAAGTATAAAAATATAAAACTTACTATTGTATTTTTCCAAATTATTGAATCATTAAAATTATACTTAATTTAAAAAATACTAAAACCTGCATTCAACAATAATAACCTTTATGTAAGTATAAGTCTATAAAGACCGAGTAAAAAATGGTTAAAACACATTATCTGTTTTATATTATATTTTATTTACTTTTCTTCAAAGTGACAAAACTATGCATTGGTTTATGTCTAACTACTAAATTTTTTTTATCAAGTTCATCATTGGAGTATTGTTTTCCACCTATTATAATAAGCGCTACATTCCGTGCAAAGATTACAAATATGAATATGGCCCATTCTATACACACATCAAATACATCAGTTCAGTCAATATTTGGCTCATCTTTCACAAAGCTACATAAATATTTTTTTCAAACTAATCAAAATATCATTAATTATGATATAAACATTGTAAAAACAGGTTTAGCCTCATAATTCTAACTTGATATATTTTTAGTAATCCCAGGATAGAACATATAATCCAAACAATTAACTGCCACTAAATAATACCCACTAATTTAAATAAAAAATAAAAGCTATTAATAAATAATATTAATTAAAAAAGTACCTGGGAGTAAGTAATGTAAGTAAAGTGATGTTTCAAATTTAGAGACCTAATGTTGCTTCATTATCAGCATTTGCAATGAAACAAATATTACTAAAATATAAACAAATAGTATTATTACTATTTTAAACAAATAGTAATAAAATATTAACTGTTGTTCCATAAGTATTTTTTTGTAAGCCAGTAATTAAGTAGAGGAAACAAGTGACTAATAAACGATGCTTTATACTTTGACTCTCTATTTATTATCTATGTAATAATAAAGCATAAATATATTCACCAAACACCAAACAAAAAATTAAAAATGATTAAAGATTACTACTTATAATTCTAGTAATCATGAACATAAAACAAAAAAATGAAGTTTAAAATTCTGGCACAGGACTGCAAGCCTGGTCAGGACATTTCACCGGCTATACAAAACTACTTGGTCATCATCCAAAAATGGACATCATCAAAAAATTCAGAAAAAAATGTGTAACAAGTAGCACTGCTACTGCTCAGGTTAAAAGAAATTGATTGTTGAGCAAGAAAGCACAAATGGTAAAGAAAATTTGCCTGGTTTGCAGACCTCTGTGTCATATTTATTTTGTAATTGGATATATATATATTTATTTACCAAAAAAACAACATTGATAAATATGGAAGGCTAAGTTATATACATAGTACATAGTTTTATTAAATCAGGTTAAAAATGAACAGATGACATATAACTAAAACTATTAACTACCAAACCCAATAAATTATTAAAATAAAAGATTTTATTTCATAAAAAAATACTGCTCCAAAAATAATACATGAAATTAGAGCAAAACAATTTCAATGATATCATAAAACATTTCATTAAAACAAAAACACAGTAACAATTTTGAAAGAAGTTAAAAAATGATAATTTTTAATAAAAAATTGTATTTGACTACTACAAACACCTGTTGAAGGAGAAACAGAGAGCCATCAAATCATATTTAATAAATAGGAATGTTTTTATTTAAAAATAAAATTACGATAAGATACAAAAAATAAAACATAAAACACATATAACAAACAAGAAAAGTATAGTAAGAAGCGTTCTGGTAAATATTGTCAAGATTGTAGCTTGGATAATAAATATTAAATAAATTTTCATACATATGACAGGATTAGATTTCATGAAGAAATTCTTAACTTTAATGAAGCAATAGTTTAAATAGTTAATAAGATACTAAATATGTAGTCATAACATTAGAAATAAATATGGGCAACCAGACTCAAAATTCATAAATATGTCATTAAAAAGACCAATGGTATTAGACCTCCGTCCTAGGACAAGTAACAAAACATTTTAAATTATAATGACGGTCTATCTTGATACAAAAAATTTTACAGTAGCGTTTAGGGTTATTTGCCATTATAAATATAAAAATTGTAGTTAAAACAATCCATTCGTTTTCAAACATAGTTTTCATCAGGAATAAAGGTATTTTTTATTTTAATCATTCCTGCCTTCTAAAAACACAACCATTGTCATACAAAAACCATTTAAAAAATTTGAAATTTTTCAATACATCATTCCAATAGGTAAAGAAAATAAAAAAAGTCTTATTATGAGGGGATGGCAAAGCATGAAATATTTAAATCATTTTCCTGACCATATAATTTAATATACCACC
This sequence comes from Microvelia longipes, assembly GCA_018340805.1. NCBI lineage: Eukaryota > Metazoa > Arthropoda > Insecta > Hemiptera > Veliidae > Microvelia > Microvelia longipes. Next base: position 18,875,462 of record JACMZG010001870.1, on the reverse strand, counting down.
GTGCCTGTAGTACATTAAATCCACTTCAGTATCAAACCTCACAGTAACAGAAAAGTTAGTTCCAGAACTAGCCTGCAATTAAAAGTATAAACTTAATAATTCTAATTTCATAATAATTGCCAAGAAAATAACTAAGTAATAAATTACTAATACCATAAATTTAAAAAATAGAATAAACCTATCAAGGTAAAAATATGGGAGACACTACGCAGCCAAATCAGTCAAGGGTTTAAAGTATATTTTCTATTCAATGACATATCACATAAAAATAATAGATAGATCATATTTCATAATTTTATTAAAAACATATACACAACAATATTAATGTACATTATATTATTTTCATATAAAATTTATTTATATATTAACCATATAATAAAAATTATTACTATTTATATATTATCATTTGGCCAGAGCAGGTCAGAGGTTTTGGTACTACAAAACTATACATGGGGAACCATGTATATTGGATACATGTAATTATTATGTAACAACAAATTTGAAGTTACATGAATTTTACTATTTTATTAATAAATGTTTAATGTGTGAGGTGCTTTAGGGCTGTGTTGAAGATTCACTTTGTGGCATAGAACTCCTTACCTTAGAGGATATTTGACACTCCGCGCCTGTGTTTTAAAGTATGTTAGTTAAAAGAGCTTTATATACTTATAATACTAGTTTTTGTCTGTTTTTTTAGCATTGTGGGTTCATACTTAACACTTTTACTAAACATAAACCTTAAGAAGATTAAATACTTACTTGAACTTGAATTTGCTGAAGTGGCTTGATATTTTGAGGAATATCAATAGAATAAGTCTCGTTTCCAGTTAATCCCAGTGATTCAGCATTCTCGCCTGGAAGGAATTGGAGGGGTATGATTCCCATCCCAACTAAATTTGATCTATGAATCCTTTCATAACTTTCAGCTATTACTGCTTTTATACCCTGAAAAATAAAGTTCTCTTTAGCAAAAGTCTTCATTTAGTATGTATACGCATATACATTTTCAATAATAAAGGCTAATTAAGAAGCAAAAAAATACTCAGCCAAGCATGGCACAAAGCTCTTACTTATTTTTTCATTTACATATTATATTCCTTATGAAAAAAATATATATAACAGTACATCAATAGTAATACATGGGATTAGTTTGTGGATGGGTGATTTCTGAGGAAAAAGGATTTTTTATTATTTAAAGGAAGGATCAACATAGCGAGTCAGATGACTGGAGAAAATCCGATAAGGTGAGGAAAAGTTCCAAGGTAATATATATCCAATTTTTTAGTCTTAAAAACTTTTTTACTTTTCCGTAGGTATATAGGAAAAGTATTGTTTGCAAAAAATCCAAAACAGGAAAGTCACCGGAATTATCCGCTTTAGATGGTTTTTAAGACATCCTGAGTGGTTTTCACAAAGTTGTCTGTCTGTTTGTGTGTATCTGTTATCATCGCAGCGCCTAGTGTTTTTATGCTAGAGTTGAAACTCTGTACAAAAAATCAGTCTACGGCTGAAGTTACGCTATTCGGAAAATACTTTTTTCATGACGTTATTAACCCGCAATAATGAGTCTACAAAAATTTTGAAAAATTCATAAAACACGGAAAAATTATGTCACGTTTTGAGATTTAGCACCCATTTAGCCATGTATGTATAAGACTAACACATATGCCAAGTTTCATTTCAGAATCAGCAATAGTTCAATTTTTAAATTGCGTTTACAATTAAAAAATTGTGAAAAATCAGCAAATAATGCAATTGAATTGAAATTTGGTAAAAGTATACCTTTACATAATAAATAAGTATACAAATTTTGTTGGATCATATAACTTAAGCAGTATTGAGCATGGTCAGTGCTGTATGGGTGACCGCAGAGAACAAATGGGATGTATTTACTCTGTGAGGACAAGCAAAGGGAGTCCGAAGAAGTGTAGCAGTATAAATTCAGTGATTTTATTAGCGAATCCGATGAGATGAGGAAAAGTTCCGAGGTACCCGTACCAATTTTTTTGTCTTATTTTAGTCTTCTGGTATTTCTTTGTTTTATTGTAGAAAACTGATGATGGTAGTCAGACTAAAAGGAGTTCCTGTTTTTATACCTAGTAAGTATTATTCTTGAAGAAAATTATTATTTGTCGTTATCAATTCATTTCACTAGTGCTTCCTAATATGTAATACAAGTATTTTTGTAAACAAAATCTTGTATAAAAAATAGTAATAACAAAAATTAATTGAAATTTTGGATGTTTTTATAAATAATTAATTTCCACAATTATAGTGTTATTTTATTAAAGATAAAGTTATATAAAGTACTAACTAGTAAGAAAGGCCCCTTTGCAGCCCAGTCTCGAGAAGATCCTGACCCATAATCTTTACCAACAATGAGAATAAGAGGAACTCCTTCAGCTTTATATTTCATAGCAGCATCAAATATATCCATCTAAAAATACACATAAACAGATTGATGCTAAAGGTTTACATTTTAAATGCCAGAAGACTATAAGGTTAAATTTATCTCCAGACAGTGTATAATGTGAGGTTAAATGACTAGTTTTTAGGGAGAAAAAAAAGTAACTTTTCACTTCCTTGGGAGTGAAAAGTTACTTTTTCTCTCTTGGAAATGAAAAGGTACTTTTTCTCTCTTGGAAATGAAAAGGTTTTTTTAGGGTTAGAGCTTAATAATATGTTTTTGGGGGGGGGTATCCTTTAAATATAACCAACCAAACAAAAAATTGATTGACTCAAAATCCGTTTTAGGTTAAAAGTTGTTTGGAGCAAAAATATTTTTTTAATTTTTTTTGGGAGTAGTACCCTAAAAAAAAAATTGAATAAAATAAATCAAAACATATTAATATAAGAATATAACAATAATTAAATTATGTAAACATCTGGATATAAAATCTTGTAAATTGAAATAAAATGCTAATTTTTCCCTCTCGATTACTTCCCTTGGCTTTGCCACGGAAGTTAATTACTTTGGTTTAATTAATTAGAAGTTAATTTGCCTTAGGGACCAACTAACTGCTCAGAGAAATAATAGCCCCCTTTACTTCTTTGGTGCATAAATAACTATTATTATTTTTATTATTTAGTAGTTTAAAGAGATGCTGTTTAGTTGGAAATTCTAATACGTTATTCCTCTCATATGACTTGATTTTTTGACAAGTTTCATTTAATTGGATCAGCCTGCAGACAGCATTGCATATAGACAGCATGCAGACTGATGTCTTTTTCAACTTATGAGATCTGTAGGAGGTAAACATCAACATTTTATGAAAAAAGTCAGTGTTACATAATTTTTTTGCTAATGCCAAGCTTCTCCCTTCTTGTAGGAGGGAGGGAAGCAAAAGAAGAGGAACACAGAATAAAACATATTTAAATGGCAAATGCAACCTTCAATAAATAAAGGATTATATATCACAACAATAAAATAATTAGGCCCTTAAAATCATTCCCTTCACAAATGCAGAGGGATAAAATTACACACAAATTTACCTCTTCATCAGATGGAATGTGTTTAGTTTTTGGTCCAGGGGCAGAGGCAAGTTTATTCACAAGCCTGATATTAGCAAAAGTACCTCGGGCCATAATATCATCATTACCTCTTCTAGAACCATATGAGTTGAATTCTTTTGGTGTTAAACTAAAAATTAAAGACATGAAAGCATAAATTTGGTACAAAAAGTGATTCAGAAAATTAAGTTCAACATTTATCAATTTTAAAAGTACTAAATCTATAGCAAGGGTGAGGTTTTAGAGTGTATTGATTGTGTTAACATCACAATTCTCAAAGCCCCTCAAAATGTTTATAACTATGAAAACAAATCAGGTACTTCAATGTCCCCTTAGAAGCCATCGTAGATTTTGAACTGCCAAGATGCATTGAGATACAAACCACCTTCTAGTCTTTGATCAATTATTCTGAATCCAGAAAAATGTAAGATTTTTATTATGATTAAGTTTTAGTAGGGTACAAGTATTTTTCTGTTTCAGAATTATCCTTCTCTCAATACAATCACTAACCAGATACTCTGATCAATAACAAAAGAATTGTTTAAGAGTTCCAAAAAATAAATCCAACTTTCCTAATAAATAATAATAAGTTTTAAATCAAATTTTAAAAAAAGAATGTTAAATGAAAATCAAAATTAAGTGAATCATAGAGTGAAGCAGATATAATAACACAAACATAAGAATAAAGCAGATATGTTCAGTTAACAGTTATTTATGAAAAATAGATGTATCAATGAAGAAATAAAATAATAAATTTCTAATAAAATTAAAATTAATCAAATTCACTTTAAATGATAACAAACCTAACCTCCCTTTTGATAACTTGATACTCAGAAAGTATCTTAATTACGAATCATATTGGTTGATTTTAATAATTTACGAGTCGTATTTAACTATACCTGAAGTGCTGTTTTAATTTTTACAATAAAAATCATACTTTGTAACTTCATACATCATGCAGGAAATGTATGAACTATTCAAAAATGTTATCTTTAAGGGTCCTATATGTGTATTATAGGAAAAAATAAACATAAAATAGAAATTCAAAATGTATAAGTACAGAGGTTTCTTATAAGGACTATAAAGTAAAGCTTTACATTGTAAATTATTTCCACTCTAAATAATAGGACTTTAAACACTGCTTTGTCATTAGAGGACACAAATCTTGCTTCATTGATTAAAAACACACCAGCTTTTTTGTCTCTCCACTAATTATTCATAACATATCTTGCTTTCATTTGTTAATAGTCATCATCAGTGCCGTAACAAAGAGACTAGTGGTCAATCATTGTGTTTCATTATGAGTACTTGACTCATTTAATAATTTTTGCATCAATCTAAAGGCATTATATGTCACAAGCCATTAATAAATTTCCCCATAAGGCAATTTAAAATTATTTGCTCACAATATTTACATTTTTAATTTAACTTACTTCTTTTCACTAAGAAACCTAGCAGCAGGACTGTTTCTAGCAATACTAGTCCATGTTTGATAAACATGGGAGATAAATAGGTTGTTACTCAAAGGTAAATTTCCCAAATCCCTTTAACTAAAACTTTAAGGTACAAAAAACCAAATACAACTGACTTCCCTAAATCAAAACTATTCCCACACACATGTTTAAAAGCTTAAAAAATATCTCAAAAAACCTAAGGTGTTATATAAAGTTAATTTTACAACAAAATTTTTATTTTAATTTGAATACTCTTTTATTTTAACATTAAAAAAGTAAACTATGTCACCATAGCTGAGAAGCAAATACAACAAATAAATAAAATTAATGGATAAAATGAAAATAATGTTAGCGAATTCTATATAATTTATTAGAAATGGGTTTGTCGATATTTCAATATCAGTATTATATTGATCGATAAATTATCGATGTTGAAATATTGAAGCAAAAATATAAATTAAATATAGAAATGCATTTGTTTTTCTTTCTACATAAATAAGCAATAATAAAAGGATTTTTAATTTGTTAGTTTCTTATTTTATTGGCATAAAATGAAGAAGATCAATAATATTTTTATAATAACTTTCTAATTATAAATCACTAAATTAATAAGTCTGACATTAACAAACTCTTTGGTACTTTTCTTATTAATATTGTAATTTATAAGCTCTACTTTTAATGCAACAAAAAATACTTATCTAATTTTAATTTAACTACACAGTAACTTTTGTTGAATATATTATTATTATTGACTGTTAAACAAAAATAAAATTACAAATAAAATTATTACCTTATAATTTTTAAATCCATCAAATCCATCTGCTTCATCAATAAACTCATTTTTGGCATTCAAAACAAAGCGGCTCTACTTTTTAGGACTTTGTACTGTTTTGTTTAATAATTGAACTTACTTGTATGCACTGATTCTTGTTTTTAGAGGGGGTTTCTTATTATCTTTGAAATCAAGTTTTACTTTTCCCCCTTAGATTTTTGGGATTGTGATATTTTTAATCGTACCAATTTAATTTTTTTTACTTATGTTTTTTAGTATTGTGTGTGGTTTCCTCGTTTTAGTAAATTTCCAAAGAAAAAAATGAGCTTATGAGGCTGAGGTCATGGAGGGGGGCTGGGGTTGGGGTGTATTATTTTAAAGACATACCATATGAAACATTACAATATTTTTTAAATATATAATTTAACATATGATTTTTTAATAATATTTTTATTTAGCATAATAATAATGTAGATTTTTCTATTTGCAATTAGTGCAAAAAAGTGTCTTGTGAAAAGAAGTCACACAAAACCTCCCACTTAATTTAAAAAACATGTATTTTTTGCTTGCTTGCTTGTTCTCTGCAATCATAGAAAAGATAATAAGAAGTAAAACTTACTCTAGTCATGTTATCAAAGAAAGGTGGTTTCTTGATGTAGGTGGATGAGGTGTCCCATGGATATAGCTGAGAGTCTGGGGCTTTCAATCCTTGCCATGATTTTGAACCATCCTTGATTCTTGCGTAAACCTAAAATATTTTTAATTATACTTAAATCTTATTTTAACTAAAAAATAATTAGCCAAAGTAATGACAAAAACAGTAGTAAGCGTAAAATAAACTTAGTTCTGGGTCATTCCATATCAAAACACAGGTAAAACTCATGATGTCACCAATTTTAATATAATTTGGCTGACATCAAAAATTATATTAATTATTATTATGAAAAGAAGGAAAAATTCAAATTATTAATATGTTGAAATTTTCAAAATTTGGTATTTTTGGACATTTTTTGGCTACAAAAAGGGTAATATCTTAAATTCTGCTGAGGATAAAATTTATTGCAAGCTTAAACTTGAAAGCTTAAATTTGGTGCTTTCCAATGGATCCTACATACTTTTGAATAATTTGTAACTTGTGTCTAGCCATGTCCAAGTGTAAAAAAGGAAATTTATATGAAATTTCAGAAATGCGTTATCCACAGATGAGGTTAAGGTTTGTTGAGGTTAAAATGGCTGCCATTTTGAGATGCCCTACGCTGTTTTTACCTACAATCTAAATAGTCCTTTTGCTCATTGGAACTTATTTTCATATTATGTTTAATTGGAATCAGATGAGCCATTTAATCTGTACCAAGTCCACAAGAGAAATGCACCATGTAAACACATTGAATGTTAAATAGATATAAATACTAACGTTTTTAGAAGTTTTGGGATCTTTAAATGCCAAAACATGGATATTCATTAAAAAAAGAAGGTGTAAAATTTTTTTATAACAATGCTTTTCTCTTTCATTTAAAGGAACAGAGAAGCAAAATATTCAAATCAGTAACATTTAGCCATTCATCTATTTTTCTTAATCAAATATGCACTGGCACTTAATCAAAATACTTAGCATAATTATTATATTGACCTCTTGGAACATGGCAGGGATGACGGATTTCCTCTCAACTTCCTGAATTTCATTTCTAGTGGGCCAGATATCTCTTAGAAATACTTGCTTTCCACCTTTACCAATACCTAAAAAGTAACCAAACATTACCAGAAAATAAGAATTAATTCTTTAAAAAAATAGAATCATATAATTCAAATTATGACATAAAAAATCTAAAATCTAAACCAATACAAAAATGTTATCTGTTTGCACCATATATGTTCATCTTCAAAAAACCAGTGAATTTTTATAAATTTAACAAAAATTAGAAAAATAATTTCACTTAAATAATGTTTTTTTAAATACTGTATGCATAAACAAATATACTCATATACAATTTATTATTATTAACTTAACTATGTTATTTATCAATTTTAGAATGCTTTCACTTAAATGTATTTGAAATTGCATTAAATTAAATAAATAATACAAAAATTGACTTAAATATAATAGAAGATTAAAGAAATGCTGTCAATACTTAAAAACAACACTGTAAGTGTAAACTAAACATATTATTACGAGGGATTTTTCATTTTTTATTAATATTTCTCCAATTATAACAATAGTTTTTTGTTAGTTGAACTTCTTAGTTTATAGAATTCCATCTTAAATTACTAACATCTTAAATTTAATTACATCTTAAATTACTAATTGTTTTCAATCAATTTCATGTTCAATCTAATCTTATCAGTCTTTATATTGTAAGTAATGAATTTGAATGATTTTATGTTTCAGTTATTCTTCTGAAGATGGCCACAATGTTAGCTGAATTATTAAAACAAAATAAATTTTGTAACATATAGAATTTAAGCCAACAATTATAACAATTATTTTATTTATATTTAGACTAATTAATACTAATAAGTTATGACTAATAGTTAGAACTAACAAGTTAAGGTAAAATTCAGTATTAAACAAAGATTTTTTTATTGTAATACAGGGTTAAAGAAGTTATATTTGCTGCTAGTTGAAGAAGCAATTGAAGAAACAGCTACTGTCGATACTTGCTGTTGAATATGAATATACCTGGTTTTGGCTTAACTTCATCAGCAGCAGACAGGGCAACACAACTAAAGTTATATCAGTGAATAACTTTATTAGTTGAGAGCTCCAGGGTTGTTGCATGCTGATAATGAGGTTAAGTCAAAACTAGTCTAGGGATATTCATATCCAAAAGCAAGTATCAATGGAAGGTGATTCTTTAATTAACAATACAGAACTAATTATTGTTGTTAGTTTGGGAAAAATGAAGTATATTTGTCTTAAGATTATTTAATGTCTATCTTTTTTACATGTTGTTCTCCCTTCTGGATAAAGTTTTGTATCCACTACATAAATAATGCCACCCAATAACTCTCATGCAAATTTTCTCTTAATTATAATTAATCCTAATTATTAAAATGCTCAGTCCTACAGCTGACACCTGGGGATTTATAAGTTATGATTTCTATGCCTTCGGTTTTGGAATCATTCCGTTACTCGGAATTTAACGGAGTGCATTATTCACCAGGAGCATAAATAACTATTGAGTATTTAACCAACAGATCTTAGCTTTAAGTTCAAATAATTATACTTTATTCATCATTAATCCAATCAGATACTCGTAGATAATAACAATAGATTTGATAAAACAAAAACTGTAGTTACCAATAGGTTCAGAATCAAAATCAATATCAACAGTTCCAGCAATAGCATAAGCAATAACGAGAAGTGGAGAAGCCAAATAATTAGCTCTCGTGTTTGGATGTATGCGACCTTCAAAGTTTCGATTTCCACTCAGGACTCCACAGCATACTATGTCATTCTACAATAACACATTCAGGGAAATAATATGTAAATATTAATAAATAAAAAAATACATTTGACGAAGCGAGCCTGAAGAAGGGTAGATGAGCGTAGTGAATCCGATGTGATAAGAAAAGGTCTGAGGTACCCCGTGCCCATTTTTTGGGGAAACATAATACCAGTTACCACAAGAAATATCTTCTGGTATTATAATACAAGTTACCAGAGAAATATCTTTCTGGTATTATAATACAAATTACCACAAGAAATATCTTCTGGTATTTAATAATAATAATAATAATAAATGTATCTTTTATTGCCAATAACCAAACTTATTTTTGGAACAGGTTGCGTCAAAAAAAAAAAAAAAAAAAAAAAAAAAAAAAAAAAAAAAAAAAAACATAATAAAAAAAATCAATTTACAACTTTTTAAAAAACTACTATAAAATGTATACACATATACATACATATGCATACATACATACATACACACACATACACATATATATATATATATATACATACACATACATATATACATATACATATATACATACATACACACACATATACATATAAGAAATCAAATTATACCACACATACAGTGCTACTTTAAATGTATAATTTTCATCACCACAAGAAATATCTTCTGGTATTATAATACAAGTTACCAAGAGAAATATCTTCTGGTATTATAATACAAGTCACCAAAGAGAAATATTTCTGGTATATAAAAACAAGTTACCACAAGAATATCTTTTGGTATTATAATACCAATTACCACAGAAATATCTTCTGGTATTATTATACAAGTTACCAAAAGAAATACCTTTTCAATGGCGTCCACTAATGGCTCAGGGAGAGGTCCACTGTTGCCAATACAAGTCATACAACCAAAACCAACTGTGTCAAAGCCAAGTTTAGTGAGATAGGGTAAAACTCCGCTCTGTTCAAGATAATGAGTCACAACTCCAGAACCTGGTGATAGAGATGTTTTAACCAGAGAGTTCACTTCTAAACCAGCTTCCACTGCATTCTTAGCAAGAAGACCTAATGAACAAAAAACATTGTTTATATATTGATAATAGACCTGAAGATTATTAAATATTTAAATTTTTAAGAAACCTTTGTATCAAGTTAATGGAAAATTACTAATTACCAGCTCCAAGCATAACAGAAGGATTGCTTGTATTTGTGCAAGATGTAATGGCAGCTATTACAACAGAACCGTGTCTCAGAATATGCTCTTTCCCATCCATCATGAATTTGACTTCCTTCTTAACCACGCTAGGACTCAGTCCGTATCCTTTGAACCCAATCTGTAACAAGAAAATAATATATGATGCACAAAACATTAACTGAAAGGTATAACATAAACATATTCTAGATAGAATATGTTAACGATACATATTGTCTACATAGAATAGAAGGGATACAAAAATTATACGAACAAGATATGAGCCAACACGGCAGCGGAAAGTTATTTTGAGCTTTTGGAACTTTTTTTAAAACTTTTAAAATCTCCAGGTTCGAATTTTTAAAATTTAATGAAAAGAGTCCAAGGTGCTTCTCTCGAGAGGGAAGCAACACATTGTTACTGGTAGTGATTAATAATAGATAATTAAAGTAAAGTTATCAAGACTTAGAGGCAACACAACTAAATTCGCCCACGAGTTTAAACACTAACCGTTTCACATAGGATTTTTCAATCCTTAACACTCTAGCGAATTTCCTTTGGAAGAAATTTTCTAATGAGATAGGCGTCATGGCAGGAGGCGAACCTCTCGGACCATGACGCAAATCCGTTTTATAGGTCCCTGATGACGGGAAAATAGGTTCGCGAAACTTTTATATATATATATATATATATTATATATATATATATATATATATATATATATATATATATATATATATATATATATATATATATATATATGTATATATATATATATATGTATATATATATATATATATATATATATATATATATATATATATATATATATATATATATATATTATATATATATATATATATATATATATATATATATATATATATATATATATATATATATATATATTATATATATATATATATAATATAATATATATATTATATATATATATATATATATATATTATATATATATATGTATGTGTGTGTGTGTGTGTGTGTGTGTGTGTGTGTGTGTGTGTGTGTGTGTGTGTGTGTGTATAAGACAATTTCTTATTATGGACCGGAAATACTAAATTAACACAGTACAAATTGGTTTTTAAAAATATTTAAAAGTAGCCGTAACACATCATAATTTCCAAGAATAAAATGGAGGCACTATTTATGGGTTCATATACCTGTATGTACCACATTTATATACCTGTATATACAGGGTGCATTTCAGATGCACCAACAATAAATCCTTCATAGGATTTATTGTTATAAGTTATACTTTATTTAAGTTATAAGTATAGAGAAAGCATGATTTTTGGACTTGGTCCAAAAGTCTTGGACCAAGATGGTGTCCCATCTTGAAGATGGTACTTCCAGTTACCCCCAGTAAACTGACTCTTGCAAGTTCAAATTTCTTATTATTATTTTGGTTACTAATACCCAAATATGTTAATTTTGTTACTACTTCTAGTAACTTTAAAAATTTATGTTATAGGATAACATAGTATTTCCGTTTAGAAACTGCATTCGATTCTAAGAAATTTGATACTAATACCATTGTATTTGAACAATTCATGCTATAGTTATATATATCATAAAAGTTTATACAAAAATACAGGAAAGAAATTTTTTGAACAAAAATCTATGATATATGTCAAACAATAGCATGAATAGTTCAAATACAATAGTATAAGTATCAAATTTCTTAGAATACTCTGTGGTTTCTAAGCGGTAATATTACGTTATCTATAACTTGCATTTTAAAATGTACTAACAACTGCAATTTTGATCTCAACAAGATTTTTAGGCCCCAAGGATAATTTTTCAAATGTTTACTCCATAGGTTTATCAAAACTATATGCTCATCTCAAAAAATGAACTCTGCACAACGTTTTGACAACTTATAAAAGCATTGTCTAAATAAAGTTTGGTTTTAAAAATATTAATCCATTTGGAAGGTAGTTTATTTACAAGATACCTCTAGAAATACATAGAACGCGAAGATTTATATACATACATTATACATACATACATACATATATATATATATATATATATATATATATATATATATATATCATATAAAGGGCATATGAATATAATATATTAATCGTCTACAGCTTGACATCCACCACAGCTATTCCTTTTTCCGATTTCAAGAAATGCTCTTCGGTAGCTGATCAACGTGCATCGTCCCGTGTTTATTTTTCTATGAGTTTATGTTATATTTATATATATATATATATATATATAATATATATATATATATATTATATATATATATATAATATATGATGATGATGTTGATAAGGGAAACGGAATTGTGTTACACTCGCGTGCAAGAAATTTTTTAATTTTACATTTCCTCATTTGTAAAATGAGTGTAGGAAAAGTATTGTGTTTGCGAAAAAATTCGAAACCGGGGTGACACCAGGGTTATTCGTTTCAGATGTTTTAAAGTGGTTTTTTAAGTGGTTTTCACTGAGATTGTCTGTCAGTATATGTGTGAGTTGTGTCTTTTATTATCGTAACTTCTAGTGTATTTATGCTAGAGAGTTGAAACTTTGTACAAAAATCAGTCTACCTCTTTGTTTGAGCTATTCAGAAAATATTTTTTATATGACGCCATTAACCTGCAATAATGACTCAGCAAAAATTAAGGGGGTTTTTTGCAGCAGAGATTTTGCAGTATACTTTTGACGAATTTACATTTTGAGTACGAGCGAAACGAGTTCGAAGTCAGGAGGATGAGCGTAGCGAATTCGATGTGATGAGTAAAAGTTCCGAGGTACCATGTACCGGAATTTTTAAAGGTGATTTACTAAAAGATACTCCTGCATACAGGTCCTGCCATGAAAAATCTAAATAATTAAAGTAATGACTACGTCAACCAGGTCAAAAAGGGGAACCCCGAAAATACTATAACATCGCGTCACAACTTTTTTAATTCCTAGCTGACTAGACAGGGATAAGAGGGAGACATAGATTAGGTAAGTACAGACTATGAGGTAATCCCAAAATATAAACAAAGTCCAGACAACCCCCCCTTCTAATATCTGTGCAGAAAATTGTAATTATTAATGAAGTCTAACGATAATTTACTTTATAAAATTCTACGGCAGTACAGTATGTCAATTATTAATTTGAATAATTATAGATATACTAATGGATATATATATATATATATATATATATATATATATATATATATATATATATATTGTTTTAATATCCATAACTTTATACTTGCGGATGTTTCATGAGCCTTCATATCTTTTTATCCTTCTACCTAACCAGTGATATAGAAAGGAGTCATTATCATTAACAGAGTAAATCAACTGAAATTCCAAGTCTTTCTATATAGCCATTTTTAACTAAATAGGGAAAAGCCTGTTTGCGACTATTTAAAAAAAAATTTCCAACTTATTAACTTGGAATGAAAGTAAATGAAAGTAAAGTACTTCATTAATCCTAGAAAGTCAAAAATAAGTTTAGAACAAAAGTAAATAATGAGAGAGTAATTCCAAAAAATCGGGTACGAGGAACCTCGGAACTTTTCCTCACCACATGGAATTTGCTTAGCTCATTCTTTCTACTTCGGACTCACTTCGTTCATCCTCAGAATGTACTGGTCGGCAAATTTATACAGCAAAAAGTCTTAGACTTGCTTTGATAATCCTCACAAAGTAAATGCATTAGAATAATGTAGTTAAATGACACAATAGGGAATATATATCAAAATCGCTCCTTACTCCATATATCAAACTATATTTCGCCCCCTAGTCATCGGGGCATATTCATGTCTAAAACATACAATGAAGAACAAATATAAAATTAGTTTTAAATAAGAAGGTAAATACTTTAATGTATAATTGATGTAATGATAATTGATGTATAAAATAAATATTATTAAACTTAATAAAAATAAGGTTGTAATTATTATTAAAATCAGAGAGGACTATTCTCCATCGTCATTCAAAGTCAAAAATAAAAGCCCTAAAACCGAAAATTTTTATATATATTCCCTATAGTGTAATTTAAATACACCATAATGGATAAAGAGAACAAAAAGAATGTTAAAAAATAGATGCAACAAGTTTATTTCCAGCGGACACCCATCTATTGCCCTCGCTCGATACTACTTAACTTTATAGATCCAACAAAAACTGTATATATACTTTATAGTTTTATAGTTTATTGCTTTATAGCCGAATTAAAACAAAACTTAGTATACTTATTTATTATGTTGTACGAAATTCCAACACAATTAAATTATTTTTCATTTTTTTTAAAAACGTCAACAAATCATAGGATGAAAATAAACTAATAAGATGAAACTTAGCACATATGTTGCTCTTATATAAATGCTTGCCAAATCTTAAACCGATCGAAAAAATTTTCCGCGTTTAATGAATATTTTAAATTTTTTCCGAGATATTATTGCGGGTTAATCACAACATAAGAAAGTATTTTCCAGATAATATAATAGACCCAAAGATTGATTTTCTTACTAAGTTTCAATTCTCTAGCAAAAATACACTGGGAAATACGACGATAACAGTTCTACACACATACAAACAGAAAATTTTGTAAAAACTACTTAGACGGTCTTAAACACCTTAAACGGAAAATTCAGGTGACATCATCCCGGTTTCGGATTTTTTTCGCAGGCATAATAATTTTCCTATATATATCTACGGTATAAATGAGGACAAATTAGATCATTTTACGATTTTTCCGATTTTTTAAAAATGTACACAAGTAATTTAATAAAAATGAACTAATGTTGATGATGAGATGAAACTTAGCACATATGTTAGTGTTGTACATGGCTACATCAGTGCTAAATCTCAATCTAATCGCAATATTTTTCCGCGTTTTGTATTTTTTCGAAATTTTTGCTAAGTTATTATTACGGGTAAATAACGTTATAAAATATCATTTTTCCGGATAACTACAACTATAGATTGATTTTTGTAGCAAGTTTCAACTCTCTAGCATAAATACACTGGGAGCTACGATGATAAAACACGCACATACACACACGCACATTCACTCACACACACATACAGACTGACAACTTTTAAAAAACCATTTAGGAGGCTTTTTAAACACTTAAAACGGATAATTTCGATGACATCTCAGTTCCGGATTTTTTGTACAAACGTAATACTTTTTCCTTATAGCTACGGTCAAAATGGGGAAAAGTAATATGATGTTTTTTGTTAAAGAAAAAAAAAACAATTAGATAAATTTATCAAATTTGAAGGATTTCCAAAAGTAAAAATATGGGATCGCTGCGCCTTAGTATAATAGTCAATGCAAAAAATAAACTTCATCAATATTGGAGAAACCCTAAGATTCAATAATTTATCTTAAATGGTCCAAAAAATTAAGAAGGGGGGGGACTTTTGTACAACCCCGTACATGTTACTTGGAAGAAGTACTGAAATAATCTATACATCATAGATTTATAATATATTATCCTCTGTCTACACCTCATGATATCGGGGTATAAAAGTATGTTGAAACTGAATGAAACAGGATTTAGCCAACTGAAGGGCTACGGGGCGAGGCGTTATGTCTTTGAAAGTTCGCCACACTCAAGAGCAACAGCCATGTAATGTAAGAACAAATAATACAAAACAACAAATAAAACAAAGTAAGAGAAGCCCTCGGGCCGACACCCGGAGGAGCTGACACCCCGGAGTGACTGAGCCGCGCATATTGGCTATGAGCCGAAGGATTTCTTGTTAGCATATTGGCTATGCTCTTATTTCATAGTGGCGCATATTGGCTATGAGCCGAAGGCCTCTTATTTCATTTCTTGTTAGTGGCGCATATTGGCTATGAGCCGAAGGCCTCTTATTTCATTTCTTGTTAGTGGCGCATATTGGCTATGAGCCGAAGGCCTCTTATTTCATTTCTTGTTAGTGGCGCATATTGGCTATGAGCCGAAGGCCTCTTATTTCATTTCTTGTTAGTGGCGCATATTGGCTATGAGCCGAAGGCCTTATTTCATTTCTTGTTAGTGGCGCATATTGGCTATGAGCCGAAGGCCTCTTATTTCATTTCTTGTTAGTGGCGCATATTGGCTATGAGCCAAAGCCCTCTTATTTCATTCCTGACTGAAAGACAGGCACTGTTAGTGGATATTTATACTTAAATTTGTTTTATACTTTATTTGTTTTTGTATAAAATTGTAATATACAATCGACCATTAGGTCTTAATCTTTAAAAAAAGCATTGTATAACATTACTGGTGCTGACTAATCATTTACCGTATTTGATAACGCAAAAGGTTATAAACAAATTTCTTAAAAGATAAAAGTAGAAATTGTTGGGCATTAGATAAGGAATGGAAGAAGATAAAGATTATAAGTAAAAAGCAAGTATTAGGATGCTTAATATTAAGCAATGATTCATTTCTCGTGATTAAAGACAGGTATCCTTATCTAACCCTAAAAACACCCATAGATAACACAAATCTTACTCGGGCAATGTAAGTACATATACGCAAAATAGACTAACTTCCTCGACAAAATTAACTTTCCAATTAACAATAATAATAATGTATAAATAGGTGATAAGGCACTTATAAGAGACTAGTTTTACTTTAATAGGTAACTATATTTCGCTACATCCTCGTAGCATATTCATGTTAATAGAATTAAAATAAACGATTAAATACAAACGTTTTCCATTAAAAGTATTCGTAAATTAATTATTTACAAGTCCTCATCAATTAATCTTAGCAAATCCTACTTAAATATGTACTAAACATATTGAAAGAAGTAACATTACTATACTAGGTCCTATGTATTTTTACTAAACAAAACGTATAAATATAAAACCAAAGCATTAAATTCAATGCAAACAATTATAATTACAATTCATACCAAACAATTTAAATTGGAATTTAATGCTTTGGTTTTATATTTATACGTTTTGTTTAGTGAAAATACATAGGACCTAGTATAGTAATGTAACTTCTTTCAATATGTTTAGTAAATATTTAAGTAGGATTTGCTAAGATTAATTGACGAGGACTTGTAAATAATTAATTTACGAATACTTTTAATGGAAAACTTTTGTATTTAATCGTTTATTTTAATTCTATTAACATGAATAGCTACGAGGATGTAGCGAAATATAGTTACCTATTAAAGTAAAACTAGTCTCTTTTAAGTGCCCTTATCACCTATTTATACAATAATAGAGACCCACACTAATCATAATCAATAATAATGTAATAAGTAATACACACACACACACACACACACACACACACACACACACATATATATATAATATATATATATATATATAATATATATATATATATATATATATATATATATATATATATATATACATATTATATATATATACATATATACACATATATATATGTGTGTGTGTGTATGTATGTATTTTGAGCGGATGTTTGTAAAGACGCTATCTCTCGCACGGATAAATATTTTTTGATCAAACTTGGTAAAAAAATTTACCTTGTGGAAAATACAAACCCTATTAAAAACCATTTAATACTGACGTCATTAAATGACGTCAGTATTTAATGCTGAGTCAGCAAATTTTTGAAATATCATTGAATATCAAGGTTATTTTTTTTGCCACAAAAAAGGTCCTTATTTGTGTTTCTTGGGGGCGCTTAATATAATGAACCCGGTCCGAAGTCGATATGACTACACTAGACCAAAACGTCGAAAAAACCGAAGAAAATAACAGAAAAACCAAAATAACGGTCGGTAACAAAACAATTTTTAGTGGGATGTCGTTTTCTATGTTTTTTTAAGGTGCTTAATCTGGTCCTAAAATCGATGAGGCTACTCAAAGCTACGGTTCTAAGGTTCGAATCTTGGAACAGGCGCTGATATTTTATCATCTTATTCACTGTATATACGTTAATAACTTAAAAATAATTCTGGCACAAAGGTCCGCAAGCCGGGCGAATTTTCTTTGAAATGCGCGCTTTCTTGCTTATTTATCTAATTTTTGCTTAATTTTTTCGCTGTACATCTAATAACCGTAGCAGTCGTAGCGTCACAACTTGTTATTTAATTTTTTCGAATTTTTTAAAGAAAATGCACTAGAAAATAATACTAATTAAACAAAAATAAAAAAATACCAAAAACTAAGCTCTAAATGAGTGCAAATAATATCCTGCTGTAAATTCTTGGATAGTCCCCTTAATACTTTCTTAATATTTAATTGAGCTTATCATAATAAAGTAATAAAAATCGTATAGTAGATTAATTTAAGCAAAAGATGGCTATTTTGCTTAAAGCAAAAAACATGCTACAGATGTAAAACAAATCTTGCAACTTTAATTGATTTAAAAATCCCTATAGGTAAGAGGAGTAAATAAAAATAAAAACCATAATAATAATTTTCCCACAAAAATCGGATTTTTCAGATATGGGACATTTGTACCATACTGGACATTTCCACTTAATCCGGAAAAAATAAAACACCCAAGAATACTAGGTTAACGAACTTTAATAGAAAATCGAGAAAATTTATATCAAACCAACACACCTTTAAACAATTGTATGAAACTCAAAGTAATTTGGTTGAGATAGGGATTAATAAGCAAAAACATTTATAACAAAAAGTACAATTTATTCAAATTCAAGTAATTGCAATGCATTGAATTTTCACCCAAGGTGTCAAACCTAAGCCCTAAGCCAACGCTAATAGCTGGAAATTAATTATACAGGTAATCAGAATCAACTCCTGGTACAGGGTGCCACGGAACTTTTCTTCCAACTTTGGTATCGCATTACTCATCCTTATGCTTGTAAGGCTACCAAATTAACAATTAATATTTTCAAAGAAAAAATATGCTTATGAGATTGAAGTCACGGAGAGGGAAGTAAAAGAAGCGGTAGATTTTTGGAAGGAGGGACCTCCCTAATCTAGAGTATATATGAATATATATAATATAATATATATATATATATATATATATATATATATATATATATATATGTGTGTGTGTGTGTGTGTGTGTGTGTGTGTGTGTGTGAGTATGTATGTATGTATGTATTATGTAAGAGATTTTTGTCCCTAGACGTTTCTATGGGACACAATAACTTTCGAACGAATTCTTAATCCAATTAAATTGACAATTAGATCAAAATGAAACTTGGTAAAAAAATTAACCTTGTTTATTTTCCTAACTCAACTGTCAATGAAATATGTATGACGTCATTAACCCACAAAGATGACCCCACAAACATTTAAAAAAATCACAAATCTTCATGTAGTGTTTAGATTGGGCTAAAATGTTTTACGCATTCACTATACATGGTTCACAAAAATACGAAATTACATTGTATTATCAGAATTAGATCCGGTTTTATTGATTGACATATGTATGTCAAACAAAACATGTCATTTATTGATTGACATATGTATGTCAAAGAAAAACATGTCATTTATTGATTGACATATGTATGTCAAAGAAAACATGTATTGATTGCATGTCAACAAAACATATCATTTATTGATTGCCATATGCATGTGACAATGGTGAATTATGAGTAAAATAATATGTATGTCAAACAAAACATGTCATTTATTGATTGACATATATATGTCAAACAAAACATGTCATTTATTGATTGTCATAATGTAAACAAATCACGTTTTTTGAATAATACATTTGAAATAATAGTTATTTATGCCATAAGGCTGAGAAGTGTGTCTTTATGTCACGGCAATTAGATTTACCGACGAGCGAGTCGGGAAAAAATGCCAAGACATAAAGACATTCTCAGCCGGATGGCATACACTATTTTTTTGAGGTAGCACTCATTAAATAAACTACGCTGTATACTTAATTGAGAAAAAAAACAAACGTCCAATTAACTCTATATTATTCATCCATAGCTTCACACTTTACTCAAAAATGTAAAAGGTATACAAATAAACACACAAAAATTGTCAATTAGAACACCTTTTAAAAACAAAAAAAAATAGTCTACGAACAAAAACAGAAACAAAATGAATGTTTTAAAGAAACCTCATGAAGGTTTTACACAGATTGTTTTTGAACACGCTACATTACAGTAATGGCGGCAATATATGAATTACTTTTACGTCCTAGGAGTTTTTTTACATTCATTATTGTCCTCGGAGGTGAAAAGTACTAAATAACCTCCTATAAAAATAATGATTGGCTTCTCATCCTAAAAACGGGCCAATAAAGTGCTCAATTACGTACTACCTCAAATTAAATTATTTTATACCGAGGCAGTATGCCACTTGTAATATGACGAATTGATAAAGTGCAACAACCATGGAGCATCACAGCGGGCGCGGGTGGCCGCGACTCCGCGTAGCGATTTCTTAATAACTCCATACTGTTTCTAAAAAACGCACAAAATACTCAGACACAGGGTATTACAGTACTTTTATTTTTTAAAAAAACGTCATACTTTTTACTTTTCCTCATTTGTACCGTAGGTATATAAGAAAAGTATTGTGTTTGAAAAAAATCTGAAATCAGGATGATACTGGAATTACGTTTTAGGTATATTAAAAGTCTCCTGAGTGGTTTTCATTAAGTTGTCTGTCTGTATGTGTGTGTGTTATCTATGTGTAGTAGCCCTAGTGTATTCATGCTAGAGAGTTGAAACATCTTACAAAAGTCAGTCTATCGCTATAGTTGTGCTATTCGGAAATTTTTTTTGACGCCATTAACAGCGAAAATTTCGAAAAATCATAAAACGAGAAAAAATTATGTGATCGGATCAAGATTTAACATAGATGTGGTTATGTATAAGACTAACATATATACTAAGTTTTATCTTATTATCAGCATTAGTTCAATTTTTATCGAATGACGAGTATACGTTTTTTAAAAGAATTGTAAAAAATCAGAAAACGACTCAATTGAGTTTTAATTTGTACACGTGTATACCATTACTTAAGTACACTAAGTTTCGTTTCAATACGACAAGAATATCAATGATTTTTGTTGGATCATAAAAATTAATCTGCATTGAGCGTGTTCAGTGCTTTATGGGTGACCGCCGAGAATGAAACGGATGCATTTACTACCTGAGGACGAGCGAAGCTAGTCCGAAGACATGAAGTATAATTTTTCGAATTTACATTCTGAGGACGAGCGAAGCTAGTCCGAAACAGGAAGGATAAGCCTAGCGAATCCGATGTGATGAGGAAAACTTACGAGGTACCCCGTACCCACCACAGTCTTTTTTCTCACAACAACAGCCTTGTTTTGCCTTAACTCAAAATAAAACAATCAATGTTTTAACAATAATCAATGTTTTAAAGTCGAGAGTGTAATAACTTTGGGCTAACTTTGCTCATTCTAAGAATGTCAAAAGTCCCCAAAGCTCAAGGAGTATTACTTTAGTTTTGCCACGCTCGACCCCTGATTTATTTACTAAGTAACAATAAATATGAAGGTTGATTTAAAGTTTTAAATAAAAAGTATAACAGTAAATAGCTATTTAACTGCGTTCCTTTTTAATCAAACTTTTTACTTTTCCTTATTTATACCGAAGGTATATAGGAAAATGTAGTGTGTTTGCAAAATATTCCGAAACCGGGATGTAACCAGAATTATCCGTTTTAGGTGTTTATAAGGCCTTTTATGTGGTTTTCACAAAGTTGTAAGTCTGTATGTGAGTGTGTGACTGTTATCATCGTGGCTACCAGTGTATTAATGCTGGAGAGTTAAAACTTTGCACAAAAACAAGTCTATAGGTCTAGTTGTGCTATCCGGAAAATATATTTTTTATGACGTCATTAACCCGCAAAAATGACACAACAAAAATGTCAAAAATGCAAATAACGCGGCAAACTGATGCGATGATCAGATTGAGATTTAACCCGCATGTAGCCATGTATCGAACTAACATATGTGCCAAGTTTCATCTCATTATCAGCATTAGTTGAGTTTAATAATCAATACGAATTACGAATACGAATAATCAATCAGCATTAGTTGAGTTTATATCGAAAAACTTGTGTAAGTGTTTTATATTTTTTTTTAAATTCCAAAATAATCAAATTAAGTTGAAATTTGATACCTTTACATAATAAATAAGTGCACCAAGTTTCGTTTTAATACAAGTACATCAATGATTTTTGTAGGATTACAAAAGTTAAGCAGCATCGAGAGTATTCAGTGCCGGGTTAGGCGACCGTTGGGAACGAAACGGATGTATTTACTCTGTGTGGACAAGCAAAGACTAGCTTGGCTTATATTTTAGTATAAATTTGGCGAATTGTTTATTCTGAGGACAAGCGAAGTGAGTCTAAAGTAGGGAGGATGAGCGTAGCGAATCCGATGTGATAAAGAAAAGTTCCGAGGTACTCCGTACCCGATTTTTTAACTTATAATTTTAAGTACCACACCAATAAATTATTACATTAGACAACTATTTTCACGAAAGCCTTGGAAATGCCAGCGGTTTTACTTAATAGTTTATTACTTTTGGTTCTTTAAAAATAAATTATAGCAATTGATTTGATTATTTTATAATAAGTGATGTAAATTTATTTTTTGGGGGTAAAACGTCATATTTTTAAAACATTTTTAAAATGGCTATCAATATCTAAATGAAATGATCGGATAGATTTACCACTTGCGACTTCGTAAAGCAGGCTATAGTGATCTAAAATATGTCTTCCGAGCACAATCGGACATCAAGCCTCATGTTTTTTGAGCCAAGTTTTAAATCACTCAAAAAAACATGAATCAAAACTTTATGCTGGGGTCGAGCGTAGCGAGACCGAAGTAACGCCACCTTTTGGCCTTAAGTAACGCGACATTCTGGGAACGAGCCAAGGCAGTCTGTCTTTTGTATCAAGTTTCAACTGTTTAAAGTGAACACAGTTGGAGTCACCGACACTAACATAGAGACACACACAAATCGACAGAGAACAAGGTAAAACCTCGTAGAATGTGAGATTTTCATCCAGAAACGAATGACTATGATATAACTTCGATTTCGGATTAGAAAGAATTAAAAACTTTCCCTTATATCTACAGTAGTGGGTAAGGGAATGTTTTGGAAAATGTTTAGGACCAACATTTTTCTATAACACCAAAACAACCTCATAAGCGTTACTTCCTGAAAAAATTCGATATAATGGTTTGTAACAACAGATCACAAAAAGTGTTCTGAGTGCTAGTCAACCACATATGTAACTAGCACAACATGATGTTTATTAAAAAAAACACACTAGAATTAAAATCAATTAATATATTGTCAACTACAATAGTATAATAATGATAACTGACCGGTTTCGATTTTACGTCATCATCAGAGCTGTTATCAGAGCCCTACTGGGCAACCACAGTCCATGACTGATTTGCATGTTATAAATGGTTACATATTATGTATTGTATTAATCTCTAAAAAAAAAGCAATAAATGGTATTCTATTCTATTCTATCTATCAGAGCTGTTTATAGACTGATGATGATAGAATAGAATAGAATAGAATATAATTTATGTCAAAAGCTAACATAATAGATACAAACGTCATACAAATACAAAACTAAAACACAGCAATAACTTAATACTTATTAATACATGTTAAACTATAACAATAAAATGGCTTTTATTAGATAATCATTTAAACTTTTTTTTTAACTCATTACAGAGTAAAATCCATTTTCTTTTAAAAATTTGGTTACTGCTGGCTTGAATTTTTCATATGAGTCACAAGCTTTTATTTCTTTTGGAAGGGAGTTATAAAGTTTTGATGACAAATTAATAACTGAATAAACTGATAGTTTATAAATAGTCTATAAAGAGCTCTGATGATGACGTAAAGTAAATCGGTCAGTTATCATTTTTTGGTAGACAATATATAAATGTTTTTAATTCAAGAGTGTGTTTTTTTATTAAACATCATGGTGAGTCTATACCACAAAATCTCCGTCAAAACAACTAATGACTAGCACAGTTCTCGATGCATTTAAATGTTTAATATGACCCGTAAAAAATTTACGATAAATTTATTTTTCCGATGAAGTTCAAGGTTTCATCATAATTATCCGTTTCAGGCGATTTCATAACGTTCCACGTGATTTTGATCATGCTGTGTGTGTGTCTGTGATACGCATAACCCTTCTGTGTTTATGCGAGAGAGTTGAGATTTGGCACAAAAATCAGACTTTAGGTCTAGTTGTGGTGCTCGGAAGGTGATATTTTTTAGACTAGGATAACAAACAAGTACCACTTGGCCTGTTGTTGGTGCTTAAGTGACGTGACACTATTAGATATATTAGCCGCAATGAAATGAAACTTAATATACTTATTATTATTTTATTTATTTATTACATGAATCCAATCGTGCCAAATTTTAATTTAATTTTTTTTACTTTTCCTCACCTATTGTTATAGGTATATAGGAAAAGTATTCTTTTTATCATACTGTCTGTCTATTTCAAGCATAACTTCTGCTGTGTTCACTGGAGAGAGTTAAATCTAGGCACGGAAATCAGGGTATATATGTGTGCTGACTGGAAGATAATAGTTTTAGATGATAATAAACTATTTGCTGAGTCATCAAAAGTTTACAATTCGATAAAAATCGAAAATTTAACTGATCGAGATGCACTTTGACACAAATGTACATCATAGGTAGTGAATAGATCCATAAAATTTCTATATGATATCAAAGCGTTTTGAATGCAGTACCCCCCCCCCCCCATGGTATGTCTATCTACCGTTACATAATTTACATTGCATGATGCACAAATGTACATCATAGGTAATGAATTTATCCTTAAAATTTCTTTATGTATCAAAGCATTTGTGAATGCAGTATTGCCCCCCCCTATGAAATGTCTATCTACCGTTACATAATTTACATGTACAAATGTACATCATAGGTAGTAAATGTATCCATAATATTTCTAATGATATCAAAGCATTTGTGAATGCCGCATTACTAGGTGAATTTGTGAATGGCGTCCGAAAGGGGGGAGTCAAACAGGTCACTTGATCCCCCCCCCCCCCTCCTCGAAAAAAATCAGAAAAATAAAATTGACCCGCATCGCAAATTAGTAAAAACTAATGGTTACTATCCTGCATTTTTTTTATAAAAATAACTAAAGTTTTTTTAAAATAATAAATTTTATATAACTACTAACAGGCTTAAAATACTAAAAGGATTGAAAAATAATTTATAAGGGTCATGGGGACTACAAAATTCAAATTTTCTACATAATTTTTCTATTTATTTACAGTATAAATGAAAAGTAAAAAACAAAGAAAATATAATATAATTAATTGTAATCAAAATAAATTAATGGAGGGAAGTGTAGGATATTGATTTTGGAAAATTTGGTGGACTGGAAAGTACTAAAGGGCTGTAAATAAGAGCCTCTGATTGGTCGACGGTACTTAACCAACAAGTATATAAGGGTACTGGGGGAGGGGTTGGTCAAGTCAGTCCTTCAGTAAAAGTCAGTGTAGCAACATAGAGGTACATATGCAGTACTCCGAAGTACATATGCAGTACTTCGGACTTCATAGGATACTAAGCCCCTGGATTTTCGCAGTAAGTTATATTACGTTAATATTTTTCGATCAAATATTTGTTTAAGTACATTGCTGAAACTTAAATAAGCAAATCAAACAAATTTGAATTCTTAAATTAATTTAGTTTAATAATATGATATTTATAATTATTGAGTTATAACTAATTTAAATTATAACACGGTATACCGTGTTATAATTATTTTACTTAAAATAATTAATTATTTGAATTAAAACAATAATTGAATTTCTCTCAATACAAAGCCTATTTTATCGTTTTTGTTTTAATTAGTATATTATGCTAATCATGAATATGTTTCATTATGAAACATGAATATGTATTAGATATATTGGGAAAATACATCCATTATAAGGTCCTAAGTACTTTTGACAAACAAATGTTTTTGGTTTTATTTGCAATTATATAAATAAATAAATTCCATATGTTTATGGCAAAATTTAGGAGTCGATCATGCTTATTGGCCAATAAATAATTGTATTGAGCAAGAGATGTCTTTATCTTAGCCTTAAATTAAATTGTATTGAGCAAGAGATGTCTTAAATTTAACCTTAAATTTAATTTTATTGAGCAAGAGATGTCTCTAACTTAGCCTTAAATTAAATTGTATTGAGCAAGAGATGTCTTTAATTTAGCCTTAAATTAAATTGTATTGAGCAAGAGATGTCTTTAACTTAGCCTTAAATTAAATTGATATGATAAGTGTAACAAAATATTATACGAGCTCATGTGACTTTAGCGTAAAGCAAATACACAGAATACTTCTGTGAAACTCGAGGGAACATTTCAATTTACTCTTACTTATTATTTGATTCACAATAATTATAAAGGCTTTAAATAGCAAAACAAAGCCCTAGTTAAGTGGATATCATTAAAAGGTAGGAATAAGTCTCTTTTGCTTTTTTGTGTATAATATTTTGGTTACTTGTACATGTAATATCACTTTTGGGAGGCTTAAAAAAGTGTCATCAGAGCTTACCATACTGATTATACTGTTTTGGAATTTAAATTATATCCTAAGAAATTTTACATCAAAATCAGTTTATTACGGTATTGTCTAACTAAAATTTCAAAAATTATGCGTTATAGTGATTTTTAAACCTAATGAATGTAAAGCAAAAGGTTGGTGAACAGAACATTAACTTGAATAAAATTTTTTAGTATTTACTGTGGTTTTTAAAACAAAATCTCTTATGGTATGCTCCTATTTGACTTTTAAATGACCCTAAAAGTGGTATCGCTATTGCTATATTTAGGTAATAGTTACCAATAATGTAATTAAAAATTTGATTTCGCGTGAAGCGACTTATTGGGCGTGAATACCATTTTTTCTACATTATAAAAAATCGACAAGTATCAATCAAAAAGATTTTTCAAATTGTTTATAAAAGTATAAATAAATAAATTAGCTCAAAGGGTCCGCCGTATAAACATGAATGAACGACGGCGTTGAGCTAAAACTGGTCCGAAGACAGAAAGTATTGACGATAGCTTATTCTTCACATACAAAATGGCTTATTAGCGTGGGCCGAATATTGCTCGGTATGTAGATGATACATTTCTACACCGGGTAAGATTCGTCCTATTCTTTTATAGCAATACCTACATCATCTCTACACATTTAGACAAATGATGCTAGGAGACGAGCAAGATATAGGTCGTAAAGTATGGATGAATATCGCTCTGGTTTAGATAATAGTTTCTACACCGGGTGACTTTCATCCTATCTCCAACGACAGAAATCATCCAACCAAAGCCATCATCTTATCTCCGACGAATTACATCATCACATTATCCCTTAAAAGCTATCAAGTGTCAGCATTTCGATCGATTAGTGTCAATTTAGCCACGGTTCCATTATCAGAATTTCGTGACTAGATTGTACACTTGTCTATTGAATTGGTGAAAACAAGATCAAGATTTTTAATCAAAAGGAAGGACCAGGAAAGCGACCTTAATCATCTTAGGTGTGAGGCATCTTTTTTGAAGAACATCTCTAGCTTATTCTTCTTTGGTGATCTAACTCTTTGGTTGATAAAATATGCCATAAAGCTAGGTCAGCAAAGCAGAATGGGTTAGGGCATTCAATCAAACCGAAACAACGAAGTTTTAAGTGAGAATCATTTATAGCAAAAAGAGAAGGTAAATCAAAGGAGTTTGGGACATCAGGCTAGTGAAATAGTTTCAATTATTAATTAAATATATCACAGCTTGACTTTCCTTAACCCGTTTGATTAAACTCGGCCAAACAAAACTTCAAAATAAATTGTAAAGTAACTGAAACCAAATGTCGAACTTCACCCTAGTAGTGGCTTTACTCATTACACCACTGGGTTCAGTTCGTCCTTGGCTACAGTAAGTTTTCTTCTTTTTCTTCTAATTTCAAAGGATAGGGGCTGAAGGAACTATTGGTGTGTATATGGTGACTATGAATTCGTATCACAGCAATAAGTCCTACCAGTCAGTACCTTATTATACGACCTACAACGAAAGCAGAAACAACCCTGATCTACGAGACTAACTTAGGTAACTAAGATTGAACTTCGACATTGCAATAAAAAGTATTAATTGTTTAGGTTAAATTAAGGTTTTATACTTTGATATAATTGATAACAACAATTGTTTTAATTTTTTTTTAAAGAAAAAGGGGAGGTTCCGAAAGCCCCTACCCCAAGGTGCGCTACTGCTTTAATACATCATGTAGTTTATTTTTAAGTAGTATTTAGTGTCAACAATGAGAATAAGAACTTGAATAATTTTAGTTGACTAACCAGAAGTTGATAGATAATTGCATTTAAAATTAAATAAATGTACTCATCATATCTTTTTGGGTATAAGCTTTACAACCAATTATCAATTTTCTAAGATATAATTAGTAATAGCTCTTGTTAAGTTTATTATTATTATTGATCAAACCTGAAATAGTATTAATAATATGTAAATACTTATTCATGAAACATTCAAGATATACAGTTAAAAAATGGTATTACGTCCATTTTCCATTATAAAATTATTACTGTCAACGGCGAGATCAATCTCATATACGTAAATAAACCTTAGATTCTAAGGAGTCGGGTGTCTCAAGCTAGTGAAATAGTGATTTTCTTATATCACAGCTTGAGTTTCCTTAACGCCTTTGTGATCAAAACAACATTAGTATGAAGAATCTTTAGTCGAGGTTGTACCAAGTGTCGAACTTTACCCTAGTAGTGTTTGATTTAGTACACACTGGTGCAGTTCGTCCTTAGGCGACCCATAATCATCTGTTACGAATCCTGAAACGAGATTTGACGAGTCCATAAAAGAAGTAGCAGTTCTAGAGAGATATCTTAATGTTATTCAAATGATAAGGATAACCAATAGTGACATAGCTTCTTCTCATATCAAGCTAGGTATATACCTGAATACAGTTGATAGCTTAGCATCTAAATATCTCTTTATAACACTGAGACAGGTTATGAGACAGATCTTACTAACTATCAAAGAACACAACTAAGATATACCACTGACAAATTTGACGACAACAAGGGTAATCGTAGCCACACTAAATAAATAAAATTTTGATAATAAATTATTGTTTTAGAATGACGAAAGTAAAGCTAGTAAGGTGAAACAAGCTTAAGGTGTTTTCCGCTCCAGTGGTGTTTCAGATTTGTTTATAATCACCGGGCTGAAATCATCCTAAGCTAATACGATCACCAAAGAAGAGATCCTGACAATAACATGAGGATATTTGGACTAGATTAAATTCAAAGAAGACTATCAATTGAACAATAAGAACTTTTGAAGCACGGAAGAAGATTTTGAAGACTATCAAAAACGATTGAGAGCAATCGTTTTTGTTTTATTAAATCTTTCGAATTCTTCGAAAGAAATAGAGTGATGAGGCAAGAACCGAAGGAACTATTGGTGTGTATATAGTGAATTAGATTCTGTATCACAGCAATAAATCCTATCAGTTACTGTCTCGACAACATCGGAACCTGAAAGAACGGAAACAAAATCAAAGATAGAAGAATTTACCAAAAGGAAGCCAAAATTTTACGAAATAAAATATACAAAAAATGAGGTAAGATGCATTCACAATACTGCGGTAGCGATGCGTATAAATATAATGATTTTTTTCATTATATCAAATATTTAATTTATTTAATCATGTCTGATGATAATGGGGCTGATAGTTCTTCTTCTTGTTCAAATTATTTTTTCTTATTTAAAATTTCATATGGTCTAAGTTCAAATATTTATCAACTGACCCGATCAAACGGCGAAGTATTATCTTGTTTAGTTTATTATATTTTAATGTACTAGTTATAAAACGTAATAAATAGTCTTGTTTTTAAAAAACATTTAAACTCCAGGATCTACTGCTTAAATACTATTTAGGCAGTAAAACCAAAAAATAGAAATAATGCATCACATTAAAGAACAATTACATTAACATAAAAAAACTGATGAGATAATATTACTAAACCATTCAAATTGACGAACACGGAAAATATTAAGAAAAGAATTTGATTTAAAAATAGAATTATAAAAAATCATCTAATAAAAGCTAAAATGAAAAATTAAACACTTTAAAAAGACACAGCACAAACAAAAGTATTAAAAAAACAATATTGAGTTTTAACAAAGAGACTAAAACAGTATTAGTCTCTTTGAGTTTTAATAACAAGATAATATTCATTTTTAGATAAAAAAATAACTCTTTCGTTAAAATAAGGACGAAAGAGGAAAAAAAGGACTTTAAGCACAGCAAAAATCAAAACCCAAACCAAACAAAAGTATTTTGTCTAAATCGGAAGAGGTGGTAAGAAAAATTCCAAAACTTTGAAAATGGAAAGGTTTCTTTCGCGTCAGGTCCCTAAGGTGATTCTAAATTAATCAAATGCTTATCACTGTATCATTTGTGCGGGTTTAGTCGGTTTGCGAAAATTGCCATTTTCCGCCACGCTACAGCAAGCTGTTTAAGAACGTCCCATACGATTACATTGGCTGGAATTTGAGCTGTCACCACACGCAACGGACAGACGCATCGCTACCGCAGTATTGTGAATGCACCTTTATTGTCCCACTCAAAATCTCAAAAGAGATTTTGAGTGGTTCTCGATTTTCCTGTTTTGAATGAAACTATGTTCGAAGATCGACCTTTAATGTCCTGAAGCTTTATGCGATTGTATGACATAATTCCTCTGCAATAATGAGTCGGCAAAAATCCACTTAACATTTGAAAAGTATTGGTTTTAAATTAAATTCGCACATTCAACAATGTAAGCTAAATATATGAACGAAGTTTCATTAAATTATTATCATCAGTTACAGTTTTATAATTTGACATATATAACTTTATGTAAACACAATACAATTCGCTTACTTTATGTACATTTGGATGTTTGCTTATATTCTGGCAGTATGCCAGTTACAAAACTACTAATACGACAATCTGCCATGCATGACAACAACAAAATGTATGTTAGTCTAAAACCATTAAATCGAAAATCAACACCAAATACTACAAAATATAGTTATTAGTCTCATTTTGAATCTGATTTAAAATGCATTTAAAATAAACACAGCTATTAAAAAGACGCCTTACTTTTTCCACATTTAGTATATTAGGGACTAACTTATGTAAAATGTATATTTAAATAACAAATCACTGTGATATTATCGCAAAAAAATATCCAACAAAGTTAACATAAAATTTGACAACCAAATAATTATGTACCATTTGGCACTAAGGAGTAATGCAAAAAGTAATAGTTGACACAATGTAATAGTGCAAGACACGAAGGAGTTTTAAATTCTACAGTTGGAAATGTCCATAAATGGACATTTGTCGTTATTTATGACCCTATTATGTTATGACCGCTTTGTTTCGTTCCGTCTATTTAAGTCGTCGATAGAGCTTGACTGGTTCTTAGCAAGAGCGAAATTTCTAACTTAATTTAGCTCTTCCAGATCTTAGTCTTAATTAGTCTCTCAAAAAATCATATTGTGTCAATTTATACTGGCTTAACACTGTTAGGATTAAAAAATTAAGGCATCAAATTATTCTACAAAAATGAAAATTATGTTATTAAAATCAAAACATTCATGGAAAAGTGTCCACCAAAGCGTCAATATTAATACTACAGAAATTTGTGTAATCTCAAATAGATCTATAACCGGAAAAAAAATTAGCGAAGCTATCCAATAATTTTGGTTTACAAGTAATCATGTACAAACAATACCATATAAATATGCCATAAATAATAGCGCTAATTTGTCAACATTAAAGAAGTTAAAATGCTTAAAAAATAGTTTTAGACTATACAATGCCATATTTAAGTAACTTAGCTTTGAATAAGTCAGGCGTCAGTTAATCGTAAACACATCTTTGAATGACATTTTTAACTGATTTTGGTCTATGGAATTGTAAAAAAAGGTAAAAATTTTAGGAAGTAGGGCGCCAGACTTGGGTGAGGATAGGTGTCCGGAGTAGTTGAAAAGCCCTAAAAACTGATTGTATTTGGGTGCCAAAAATTAAGGTATCAATGACCTTTAGTCTAGTACCTGTTAACGCCCAATGGGAACCAAAAAACCCTGAGTAGGATAAAAAGAATTCTATTAAGGAAATCCTTCTGATTAGCCCTTTTCATTCATGAAGGTTGTAAAATCCAAACCATGTGCACATAACATAACGTGTACTGTAAGTTTGAACAAGCGCAATTGTAAATAGAAAACAGCTTTAAATGGTTACCAAATGATATAGGATTGTCATTACGGTAATATGATTTTACCTGCGAATAACGGAAGTAGATCTGGAGGAGAGAATATGGAAACTTAAATGAAAGTTTGCAAGTAAATTATATCATATAAAGCAAAAAAATTATATCAAAGGCCTTCTACCAGACAAGATGTTAAACACGTAAATATAAACCAATCCAGCTCTATATCAAAATATGCTTGCTTGTGCTCTGATAATTAAAATTACAAAAAGTCCTGTTTTAACGTTATTTTGGACCTAAAGTATAGCCACTATTTTAAAATTAGATTTCAACGTAAATCACAAATCCTGTTTCCATTGTAGGCTCCTAAATATTTTGACAGAGCTTATAATGAGCAGAAGCAGTGCAGTATCAGATTTTACTCACCATGCTTAAGATATTTTAATAGTAAAAGATTTTCTATAAAATGAAAATAAAACGGATTAGAAATTCCTTTATTTTATAAACATAGTCCTATTAGCAAGAGTATGTTCTTACACAATTATATTTTTAGAATAATTGAGCAAATTTTTATCCTAGATGCCTTTAATACAAATGTCACTTTCTAATGATAAAAATGGATTTATGTGAAATAAGGACAGGGTGTTTTTATAGCGGGAATCAAAATTTTTATCTCCATATCATGACGTCATAATTTTGACAGATGTAAATTAACGGTTTCATACAATTTTAAGTGTCGCACCAATGGATATGTATGTTCGTCAATAACTTACAAACTAAAAGTAGCCTAACTTCTGTTGTGTATTTTTTGTCTTGATTGGTCAAATGTTTTAATGACTCAGCAAAATAGATTATCCTAGTCTAAAAAATATTATCTTTCGAGCAACACAACTACAGGCCTAAAGTTTGATTTTTGTGCTAGAAAGTTCAACTTTCTAGCACAAATACCATGTGAGACACAGACAGGTAACATGATGAACACCATCCAGAACGTCATAAAATGCCTAAAACGAATAATTATAAAGAAACCTCTGTTCCGGATTTTTAGGATAAACATAACAAGTTTCCTTATTTCTACGGTAGTAGGTAAAGAAAAGTTAAAAGCACATTTTTGGACTTGATGCCACCAATTTATTATAAATTATGAAGTACATTTATCTAATTGTGGTTTATCGTAGCATCAAACAACTATAAACAGTTGAAATTTTTCAAAATTTTGAAAAGTAGGCTTTTGAATATGACCATTCTTTGCTGGTAAAAAAAAAACCCCATACAAAAATGTGTAGAATTCATTGAACCAAGTTTAAGCTGAGAAATGGCACCAAGATTAGAATATCACATACGAAAATTTTTGTAGTAGAAAATGCCAAAATGAGCAAATTTCAAAAATATAACATGTTACTCCTGTAAATATGGCGCTTCACTGAATGAGTTCAAAATCTAGATTTTTTCTATACATGTTATCTACTGTTAGCCGAATTTTATTAAAATTGAGAATAACGCGGGTTTTTACCTGTGTTGATTTGATATGTGATGGCCCTTATTTGAAAATTAGGACTTTAATCCTTGGAATTTTTATTCTATCAAGAACATTTTGAATTGCCTTTTTTTATAAACTGCTGTTCTTAGGACTTATTCTATAATTTTTTTTTTTGGAAAACGAACAAAATAGAAGCAAACTGAACAAAGCCAAGTTAGTGAATCTGGTTTAGATGAACGTTAACTATGAAAAAATATTTAAACTAATTTATTAACCCCCCCCCCACAGGTGTCAACTCGACGCTCTGGTCAACCACCTTACCTACAAGTCAGCGTTTCTAAAAGCTTTTTCCTTATATCTCAAAGCATAAAATAATAACCAAAACTTACGGTTAAATCTACAAGAAGCAGAAAAAAGAAACCATACCTGTAACATAAAATAAATAGTCATTAATCAATAGGTTAATAGTAATTATGCACTAAGGGAGTAAAGAATGCTATTATTTCCCTGAGCAGTAAGTTGTTCTTAAGGCGAAAGCCGAGGAACAAAAGCATTTAACTTTGAGATAAAGCCAAGGTATTAATGTGTTCAAGTCCCGAGGCAAAGCTAAGAAATTTATGACTATTTATCCCCAAGGCGGAGCTGAGGGAGACAATTGCGAGGAAAAAATACCATTTTACTCCCAAGGTACACACAAGATTTTATCTCCATACGTTGATGTCATTTAATGATTGTTATATTCTTTTTTTTAAAGTTGTATTTTTTTTCTAAAAAAAATTGAGGATGCTGTTCTCCAAAGAAATGTTTCCAGATCTAATCACTTTTTAAGATTTATGATTTTTCGAAATGTTTGTGGGGTCATTAGTGAATTAATGACGTCACACATATTTCATAAACAGTAGGGTTCAGGACATTAACAAGGTCGATTTTTGTTCAAAGTTTAATTTCGATTCGAGAAAACGTTCGAAAGTTATTCGAAGTTATCGTATCCCATAGTAACGTCCAAGAACAAAAATGTACATACATTACGTACACATACATATAAATCTCCACAATAGATTCTGTGAATCCGATGATGAGAAAATACAAACGAAATAGACTCTTAGGTAACCAAATATCATGAGGTTGATTAAAGCTTCAAGAAGTTTTACAGTCGATATCCATTTAACTACGTTTGAATATTTACGAACTCCTTTCCAACCGTTATACCATATGCCCATTGGTATATTTATTTTTCATTTATGGAGATCTTTTAAAAAGGAAAATAGGATATAATTTTATTATTGTATAATTTATATAAATATTATATATATTATATATATATATATATATTATATATATTTATATATATATTATATATAATAGGGTGTGTATATTCTTGATTAGAGTCCCCCCTTCCAAAAATCTACCTCCAACCCTCTCCATGACCCCAACCTCATAAGCTTATTTTTTTTATTATCTATGCACATATTGTACATTAGGGTCGAATTGTCAATTTTTATATTTTTTTAAAATATAGATGACTTAGCTAAATA
Source organism: Microvelia longipes (assembly GCA_018340805.1). NCBI lineage: Eukaryota > Metazoa > Arthropoda > Insecta > Hemiptera > Veliidae > Microvelia > Microvelia longipes. The sequence continues at coordinate 18,839,820 of JACMZG010001870.1, read as the reverse complement.
GGTAATCTATGTATAAAAACTATTATCTTCCCAAAGGGATAACTAGACCTTATATGTCAAGTTCTAACTTAAGCGTGAACATAGCAGGATTTAAGCCTAGTATCTAGCATAGATATGAAAAAACAGACCGTCATAGAAGTGCCTTAAACAGATATTATGATGAAACCCCAGTTTCGGAATTTTAACATGAAATATTTTTCTTATAACCGGTATTAGGCAAGGGAAAGTAAAACATTGTCAAAAGTCGTACAAGTGAATTTAAACTTGGCACAAGTGAATCCGTTTATGTAGTAAAAAAGTTTATTAAGTTTCAATTGATAGTGACTTCGGAAGTTCTGAAGTACCCTATTCCCGATTTTTATCATTTTTTAGCTAGTTTGAGATTTTAAGTTTATTAACCTAATTTGTAAATAGAATTGGTATAAAATTTAGTTTCATATTTGGCAGCGTCTTTCAATAAGCAATAATTACATTTTTTAGTGTTTTTTTGTTTTCCATACTACTAAATTATATTTTTTGAACACTTCAGGGAATATAAAAAATCAATACCTTTGCATTATTTCTTGATATTATCATTATTGAGTTTATTTTTTATTAATTGTTAGAGTCAAGCCATCAAAAGTGGGAATAAGATTTTTAGATTATTTATTTTACTATATTCCAACTCCTCCACAAGTCTTATTCATGTCTAAAATAAAAAGAAAATAAAAAATTTGAAAACTAATAACAAGAATTTTAAAAATGATACTTTGTAGTTTTTTAAATTTTTGTTATTGGTTTTCTAATTTATTATTTATTTTCTTTTTATTTTAGACATGAATATAACTCGTGGAGGAGTTGAAATATAGCAATGAAAGAAGAATTGATTTTTTATACTTCCCTGAAGTGTCAAAAAATATTAATAATGCAATAATTACACTTAAAATAATATCCTATCAAAAATTACATGTCAATGAACTTTTTGACAGTTCATTTTACTATTTATCCATCAAAAGAGAGATTAAGGATTTATCATTTTTACAACAGGATTAGAGGCATGTAGTGCAAACTATTAAAGCAGGATTTGAAAAAAAAAATAAGTGTCAATAAAAACGAACCCCTTAAAAGCCACCTATTTATAGAGATTTAACTTTTTTAAATCAATCATTAAAGAAACCCTTCAGCAAAAAGGTTTCAATAAAGAGAAAACTATCAAAATCACAAGATAACGGGCAGGACAAAAACGCAAAAGCACTTCAATGAAAAAAATTTGGATTTGATAATGGCAAAGTAAAAGAAATACAACTCATGAACTAACCACGGTATCTTCCCAAAAATGACCGATTATGTTTAAAAATGTATGCATACCATAGCAACTATTAGTTATTACAGCTACTTATTGTAATAATAAAATTATTTTTCAATTTGGCTACTTTTATTTTAACCAAATTAAAATGGTTCGCAGTTGTCGTGTTATGTATTTAAAATATTAAAAAACTATAAGTAAAAAGAAGTTTTTTAAACTTCCACAGAACTCTTCAAATGGCAAATAAGTTTACATTTCATTTAATTAATTTAATCGATTAAATCAGCCAATCACATGTTCGAATTAAAATTTCTTTTTTTTAAATCGGCTGTTCAAGACTGCATAAATGCTAAAATCTATCTCATAGCACGTACATAACCTAGTCTATTATCCATTATTGCCAGATTAAATCGATTAAATTTATAAATAAATTAAATGTAAATTTACCATCAGAAGCGTTCTGTGTAAGTTTAATGATGACAATAAATTTACTAAAATTAAATTTCAAACTGAATAAGGACAAAACGCGGGAAATGAAATCAACCCTTCAAGTTGAAATATAGATTCGCCTTCGTGCTAGCGTCGGCCGGAATCCAAATTTTTCCATAATTTACAGTCCACAGTAGAAGTAGTTATAGTGTCTGTCCTAAACCCACATCAATATCAAAATTGAAATTGTACAAAATATTGATAATATTTACTCTAATAGAGTAAATGATAGCCAGTATCATTTACTCTTAATATTTATTAAACCTTCCATTGATGATAATTTATCCATCATTTTTTTATAAAATAAACACAATTTAAATGTAAAAGGGTAATTTAAGAGATTTTAGAGCTGCAAATCGAATCGGTTGGGTGTTGATGTGAGCCAGGTGGTAAGTACGCATTTACATTTTGATATATATTCAACAAAGCACATATATATTCAGTCCGGGTTCAAATACTGCGGAGATCCGCAAGCATTTTACTTTGGAATACTGATGTCCTCGCTAACAATTCTTATATTTCTTATGTTTTCATTTTATGCATAATATTCTGAGTAGTTTTACTGGATTATACTCACTTTTTCTATCCACCGTTAATACTGTTCGTAAATAAGACAGAGCATAATTCCTTTAAGAGCAAAGGGATATTCTACAATAATAACAATACCTACTTCGTCTTTCCACGTAGTAAACACGTTTTAAAAAGAGTGAAATTTAGTGTTATTTCGCTCTAGCCATATGTGTTAAATAGTATATTTGTTACTAGGCAACACAAAAAATTTTGCAGACGAGTTTTATAAAAACCGAGCCTAGCTATGGAAAATTCCAGCCGAGGCTAGTAATTAACCCATTTGCCTGACGACGCGAAGCCGAGCTCAATCAAGTACCCAGAGACAGGGGCTCTGTATAACCTTATTGAAACCTCCTTCAAGAAATAGATAGGTTATAATAAAGTAATTTATTAGTAATAATATCTCTATGAAAACAAACCATAAATATCAGTGTTGCCAATATTTTATGCAAAATTATATTTATTAGGTATTTTATAGAAATGTTTACTTAATAATAAATCGTATATTAATTAATCTGTATAATATATATATATATATATATATATATACATATATATATATAATAATAAATTATTAATATATATATATAATATTAGATATATAATATATATATATATATATATATATTTATATAATAAGTTGAAATTTTGTTTGCTTAAATGATCTAGACCGATGTGAAACTTAGACTTATCATACATTAAAATGGACCATAAACAATGGCGGATCAGTACAAAAATAACAGTAAGGGATAGAGTAAAAATATTTTGTTGAGTGCTTACAGCTCGGAAATAATTGATATCTTGACTAAACTTTAATCTTAGAAGCTTATAAGTCAAAGTAGTCATTTTTAAATGTCATATCGACCCCGTTCGATAATAATAAATTTCGATAATGGGTTAGTGCAACTAAATTTAATGCTTACAATTGGAATCTAATATGATCTTGACTAAATTACACTAAACGAGCATAGGTTGTATTGACACAATTACATATCTCAACAAAATTCCGTCAAATAACAATAGGGATATAGTAAGACACACGCTCAAAAATAGTGGATAGTGCGGGAAACGAGAAACCTATAGGTTGGTTTAATTAAATCGAGAGCATGGTTTAACATCCAGGAAACCTATTGTACCCAATTATTTTCACACGCTGTCAATTGATTTTACCGTGTTTTACTATTGTTGAAATAGTTTTAGATGCTTAAAGATGGAAATCTATTGATGCATCTTAACTAAACTCTAATTTATACTAATCAAGTCAGAAATGATCATTTTTATGATAATCGAAATCCGTAAGGAGTAAGTGTAGGAACACACATTTTATTTTATATCTCACAATTTCTTCAATAGACTTGACTAAACTTAAAACTTTGAATCCTATAGTCAGAATGAACACACTTTATGCATCATCGAGAATCTTCTAAAATAATAGAGGATAAGTGTAAAAAATTAAATGTATATAAACATTAAATAAAACGCCTAAAGAAAAGGCGTTTAATGAACTGTTCAATACTGGCCTATTTGTTGAGAATTTGTTTGTTCTTAGTAAAAGTCAAGACACACGATTTAAAAAATTCCATTCTGAATCGTCAAACTTATCGAAACAAGGAACTTACAAGCAACATAACACGCTGAGAATCGCCAGATAGACAAAACATCTTAGACAGAATTTCCTAGCGTTAACAACTTTTTTGTATTCCTTAAGCTTAAAAAAATAATTAATTTTTTGATAAATAAAGATATTGCCGAGCGAAGCTCGGGTATCACTGCTAGTAATATATAGAAAATTATTATACAATAATCATGGTTTTCCAGACGCAAAAAAAATCCGGATTAACTCAATAACCTGCACATAATAACCTCAAACATTCTATTTCTCTCCTTAGGTGATTTGACTTTTTACTTTTCTTATTTATACCGTAGGTATATAGAAAAAGTATTGTGTTTACAAAAAAAACGAACCGAGATGCTACCGGAATTTATCTGTTTCAGGTGTTTTTAAGGCCTCCTGATGATTTTCACAAAGTGTCTGTCTGTATGTGTGTTGTCTGTTATCACTGTAGTGTATTTACGCTAGAGAGATAAAACTTAGTAGAAAATTAAGCTACCTATAGTAGGGCATTCAGAAAATAATTTTTTTTGACAACATATCCGCAAATATAATGACTCAACGAAAATTCGAAAAAATTATTAACACGAAAAAATGATTGCGATCAGATGAGACTTGGCTTGCATTGGCTAGTTAAGATTAACATAGGGCTAAGTTTCATTATCAAGTATTAGTTCAATAAATAAAATTTGAAAAATTGTAAAAAATCGGAAAAACATCTAATTGAGCGGAAACTTAGCAAGTGTAAAACTTACTTGTATTACTATCTTTAAGTATATCTATGAATTTATTTGATCATAACGGTAAGCAGTATTGAGCGGGTCAGTGCTGTATGGGTACCATGAGAACGAAACGCATGTATTTACTACTAAGGACAAGCGAAGCGAGTTCGAGCAGAGAATAAGCGTAGTGAATCCGATGTGATGAGAAAAAGTTCCGAGGTTCCTCGTACCCGATTTTTACCTTTGTATTTAAATGTACCATAACCCTCTAGTATATTAACCAAACTTCCTGTGCTGTTTTTGAATATTTTGTCGACAATGTTGGTAAAATGACATTTTGCAGCTTAAAACAGTTCAGTAATGCCTATTTACAGCCGTAAGTAGATAATATTATTTAGCATAAGCTGAGAAGTGTCTTTTGTCACGGCATTAAATTTACCGACGAGCGAAGCGAGTCGGAAAATTGCCAGACATAAAGACTTCTCAGCCGAATGGCATACACTATTTTTTTTGAGTAGCACTCACTTAAATAAATTGCGCTATATACTTATTGAAAAAAAAAAACAACGTCAATTAACTCCAATTATCGTCGTCATTGAATTCATCCATAGCTTCACACTTTTACTCAAAAATGTAAAAAGCTTACAAATAACACACACAATTGTCAATTAAACACCTTTTAAAAACGAATAAAAATAGTCTACGAACAAAAAACAGAAACAAATGAATGTTTTAAATAAACCACATAAGTTTAACACAGATTGTTTTTTTGAACACGCTATTACAGTAATCGCAAATATGAATTACTTTTACGTTCTAGGGTTTTTTTACATTCATTATTGTCCTCGGAGGTGAAAAGTACTAAATAACTCTAGTACATAATGATTGGTTCTCATCCTAAAACGGTCCAATAAAGTGCTCAATTACGTACTACCTTCAAAAAGTTATTATTGCGTTTTCTCATCAAATGAACATTTTAGTGCAAAGCTAAAAACAGTGTTGTATTCAGAAAGTTAAGCAAAGAAGTATAGTTTAATAATATACTTTTAGTATACTAAGTAAGAAAATAATATTCCGTCCTAAAAAGTATTATTTTTGATAAATGAGATGAATAATTTAATTATCGTCGAAATAGCTTCACATCATCATGTATTAGTAAAATGTTGTAATGCATTTATAATTTTCAAATGCACTAAAACATTTTAATGGTAAGCACAAAGTAAGTTTGCTTAGGATCACAATGCTGCTAGCTCATTTTAGAAGTATGAGTACACCTATGGAAATAAATGAACAAAGAAGGTTTATTAAGTAAAAGCTAAACCTATAACTAAAATAGGAAAATATTTTATTATTATATAAATAGTTAAATCTAGCAGAATACCTAAACAAGTGGGGGCAGTATTCTGCTAAAATCATGAGAGCATAAAATTAATAGTAGGTAGTCTCTTTTTTACAATACTCTTTATTCTGTAAACAGAACTTCATAATCATAATTTAGAAAGGCTATTTGTAAACGCTCTAACGGTTTTAACCACACGATTTTCTAACTTTTCTTATTCTTATTTTCTTTGGAATTTTCTAGAAAGCTTTTAGCGATTTCAAAAATCTCGGTTGTCTGTTACAAAGTCATTACCTTTTATAAAATTTTACTTTTACCTAATTCATAATAATATCCACTACTAATAATAATGACATTCTAAATAAGATTTATACCGTTTTATTTATTTACTTTAACTAATTGATTAAAATGATTTATACTGTAGGTATATAAAAAAATACAGGCCTGCGGCCGTAGCTACGAGTTATTTTTTTTTCATGACGCCTTAACTTGGGTTGTTGACAATTTTTAAATTTTTCACAATCAATAGGCCCTAAACCTATCTAACATCATATGCATCGATATGCTATGTTTCGTTTCGATTTAAGAAAGTCTTCAAGAGTTATTGTTCTTATATACGCAAACATATATATTATACTATATATATATATATATTATATAATAATATATATATATATATATATATATATTAATTATTATATTATTAATTATATATATATATATGTTGTTGAGTACACGTTTGCGGCCATTTGTGTGGTTCATTGTGTTGTTCAGCTAGCTGTCTACCTAAATACGAGATACCTTGTTTAAAGCCATTCAAGTTTCAAAAAAAATTTCATGACATAACTTTGATGTCATAATGTTTTTATAAATAATAGGCACGATAAGAGGCCATTTTATCAATAATAGTTTTATAAATCAATAAAACCAGAACTAATTCTGACAATACAATGAAACTTCATGTTTGTGAACCATACATAGTAGTATATGTGTAAAATATTTCATCCCAATCTAAACACTATATGAAGAGTTGTGATTATTTAATATGCTTGTGGGGTCGGTTTTGTGGGTTAATGACGTCACACATATTTCATAAACAACCAAGTTTCATTTGTATCAATATAAGCGTTACGCATTATCCCATCTGGTGTGTCCCATAGGAAACGTCTAGGGCACAAAAATCTCGTACATACATACATACATACCCACACAAACAAATAAAATTATATATAATATATTATATATATATATATATATATATATAATAATATATATATATAATTATATAATATAGTATAGATATATATATATATATATATATTATATATAATATAATATATATAAAACAGGTTTGTCTGATCAGTTTCGTTTAAGCAGCATTGAGCGTGGTCAAATGAGGGAATAGGGACTGCAGAAAAACTGATCGTCAAGTCCGATATAAATTATAAATAAGCCGGATCGCTTTACTTGAGCATAGTATAAAATTTGCCACGAAAACGAACAGTCGAAGAATATGTAAAATTCATGCTTTAAACTACACCTTTGGGGAAAAAAGCTCATGTTTCTTTAAAATTCGCCAACAAACAAACGTTGTGCTGACAACGTTCCAGAGCCCCAAATTTTAATAATCATTTCTGGCGAAGGTCTGCAAGCCTAGGTTGAGGGTCCGATTCTTTGGGTGTTTGTTTTCTTGCGCAACAGTCTATGTTTTGCTTGATATTTGTGTTTAAGTATAAAGTCAGTTAACCACAAATTTTTATTGACTTTAATATTACAGGATCTTAATTTACTAGCATACTAATTATATAATTTACTTCGTCTACACGAGGTGCTAACACTGGGTTGGTTTAATTCTCGACACCGATTTTACTCCGTGTACGTTGTAGAACCACCGTTGACACAAATTATTGACACCGATAATTTGTGTTAAATCCAATGTGTTCGTGTAGACACTTATCGGGTTGACCGGTGTCCAAAGTCAAATTTTTTTTAAATGTATGATTGCTTAAATTTCTTTGCCTTTATTAAACTATATGTATCATGGTGAATTTATTTACCTTTTCATAAAATATTCATCAAGTATTGATTTAGCAGCATTATCTGTCGCAATCAAAAATTTATTTTTTTAGGCTCAAATTCAAGTGCGTTTCTTTTTTCCATTCTGTTTTACTTGCCCGCATTTACCTATTTAATAAAACCACTAATTAGTTGTTAGAGCAGTTTATAATTTTAAATAACACACACAATAAGAAACAATATTTCTTGTTTTAAAAATATTCAAAATAGGAATACAAAACAGAAACGAATAATTGCAAATCATGCTGTGATTAGCAAATGGCCAACCTACACAAACAATATCCCCTAAAAGATTAATCTTTATTTAGATTAAGTTATTATTTAAAATTATTTTAATGATAACATTTATTAAACACTTTATTAGTTCTATTCATAGAGATATTATTACTAGAGAGTCCTATGGTTGAATTTTAAACATTAAAAAAGTTAACTGACCTTCGCTAAAATATAATCAAATATCAGTACACAATTACTATGGTTATATAATAGTACTCAACATTTTTACTGTTTCAGTTAAGTTTNATTCCCCTAAGGGTAAAAGTGAATGGAGAAAAATATTAACTCTTAACAAGCAATAATTATAAGAAATAATTTGTGAAAGTCATATTTTAAAAACAGGAATATTTTAACTCTAAACGCCCTTAATTAGATGAAAAAAGGTATATATAGAGTAGGAAGTATCTTTAAAACAGCAGAAAGCCACAGGGACTAAAAGCATTAACATCGTTTGCTATACTAAAACCCTGATCTTCTAATTCTAATAGCGAACAATTCTTAGAACAGAAAAATGTTTTAACTATTTCAATAAACAGTTAAAACAAATATTTTAATTAAATCTATTTTTCAGAGCTGTTAGGAGAAATCAGGCATTGAAAATTTAGAAGAACTATTCTCTGGTTAATTCTTCTTTGGTGATCTGACTTTTTTGGTTTTTTAAATGATATCCTTAAAGCTAGGTCAGCAAAGTAGAATTGATTGGAAATTTCATCAATTTGAAGCTATGAGGACAAGCCAGCCTTTCAAACAATAGTGAGCACCAACTCAACTGAGGTCTATTGAATTAGTGGTAAGATAAAACGAAAAATAGTATTAACAATAATCCCAATAAATGTAATAAAAAAGTCAATAAAAAAATTAAACATCTGATCAGTAATTGGCTTAAAATAATAAACATGACAGTGCCCAAGCATTTATTCCAAATAAACTCCAATTTAAATTATTCCAATCTAACTTCATCAGTTTTTAAGTGAATAGTACTTTACTTGTTTTCTCCCAATTTTCTTAACATTAGATAACGGTTTGTATTTTTCATGATGATGAGATCTTATGATAGAGATTTTATGATAAGATCTTAACCATGCACACGAAACTATTAAATTGGATGTCAGTAAAATATTTACTTTATTATTAATTACATGTATAATTCTAATTAGGATACCAGACAAAAGACAAAACGAGACATACTGATGCTAAAAACACTCTCTTCCTTTGCGAAAAGACACGCGTGTTTCGGAGCTTCCAAAACTCTTTAAAGCAGAGTTAAAAAATCAAACCTGTGCATGAATTTAATAAAAAAGTTGATAAATGGTTAAGTAAAGGCTCCAAATAAAATATTTTATAATTTAAAAGTGTGGCTCTCTCGATACTTAAAACACAATACTTGTAAACAAGTTGTATTATGCAATAAATATATTGTCCGAAAAAAATATTTTTCCTAGGTTTCAGATTCTTCTTGATAGATTTTTTTCTTTTAAAAATTGATTTCTTGACGTTTATATTTGAATTAGTAGGGGTATTATATTATTTAACGACTTTTAAAACAAACTAGATTATCAACAAACCAGATTACTGGGTAAATACATACACCAAATCAGTTAATAGTTAGAGCTGTAGTCAAAAACCAAAGGCAAACAATTTCGCGAGTATAGTATTGCGCAATAACATTAGATGACAATTTTGAATCGAACTACATTTGGAACATATAAAAGAATGAAGATAAAATCATCTTTCAAGATCACGTCTGATACTCGGATGCAATAACCCATACAACAGACCCATATTCTGTCAAAACTTGTAAGGAGGACCAATCCCAAAGGGGGCCGATATTTACGCATCTATAAGGGACTTCTACTAAAAATTACTTCGTCATAGGGGGCGAAATATTGTCAAGGGGGGCAGTGCCCCCAGACCATTACCCCTGGCTACAGGCCTGCCATAAAATGTCATACATTGCAAATACGAATTCAATGAAAAATTATCTTAATATCCAGTCATATGACTGGATATTGTGTCTTGATAAATTGACCCTTCAGTCAATTTATAATCTCTAAACTTAAAGTTGTCTATCTCTAATCTTATCCCACATTTTTTACCTGAAATGAGGAGAAAACAAATTTTTAGTATGGAAAACAATCTATAAGATAGTAAAGATATTAAGAAGGTCAAGTACCTGCTTATTCCAAATCGGATTAGGGTCATAAGATTACTTTTTTAAGAAATATTCCTAAGAACAAAAATAAGGGCCTATAGATACGGGAATATGTGCTGTTGCATAGCATTTTGCCCTGTATCTAGCGATCTTGCATTACACGCCCTTGATTTTAAGCCATTTAAAATTTCAAAAAAATGTTTTTTTACTGATGGCGTCCTCCTTTTAGCGAATTTCCTTTTTTAAAAACAGTAGCACTAACACAACTCGCCATATGGCAAGTTTCAATTTTGGTCTCATATGTGGTCGATGGTCTTGAGTATAGCGTATTATTTAAAAAAAATATGCTTCACCATGTGGGTAGGGCGGCCACTATCACGCTAGGATTTTAAAAATATTAAAAATCTTTATTTAAGATCCTTGGTTCTACGCTTTCCTCACTAGCCACATTTTTTGTCTTATTGCCTTATGCAAAAGTTTTTTTTTAGATTTTTTTTTTTTATTATTCGGTAAGGGTTGTCCGATTGAGATGAAATTGGTCTCATTTCAAAAATATTTATATTTTGACGAAGTTATGTCGGGTTGATGACATCGTAAATGTTTCACAAAAAGAGTTCTGTTTAGCTCATAGGATTAATCACATCTATCACAGCAAGCCTTCGAGAGTTAGTGCGAGACAAAGGACATGTGAAAAATGTGTGTATGTTATTTAGAAACTTGCACATTTGTACATACAAGCATACACACACACAGGGTGTTCCATATAAAGTGTCCATCACAGAAGGAAGTAATAATACTCAAGAGTACTCGTCAAGAGAAACAAAAAATGTCTTATAATATAAACTCCGGTCTCCAATCGTTTTCCCCACAGGGTCAAATTTAATCATTTTAAAAATTATTTGACCTAGCATCATAAAATCGTTAGTAGCTCTTGAACTGTTCAAGCTAGAAAGATGAAATTAGTCTCGTTAGTAGCTGAGTAAATTTCCTTAAGGACGAACTATTAACTATGTCATATATTTTGGATCTACTGCCCAAATATTTGCATGACAAATAATTTTTTGCAAAAATCGAATTTTTATGGTAGGGCATTAGAGGGGAGGAGTAAGAGATGAGTAAAAGTTTAGCTAAGAACGGAAAAAACTTCTCTTATCATTTTAAGAAAATTCAAACCTTTATACACATTCAATAGTCAAAATTAAATTTTAGGTATTGTTGCTAGAATTGCAAAAACTGATAATTTTGTCGTAGTAAATTAGTGAAAATAAAGTGTTATATTAACAAAATATTTTTTCCGAAAGTAAACAAATAATGAGATTCTTAGACTCCAGAGAGTAAAATAAATAAATTTTATACTTCTACATATTTCTCTAAAACCACTCTTTCCTCAGTTTTAGAGTTTTTTAATTACTTTTTGTGCCATTTAATTACCATTGTAGAGATACGTTTTAGGACTTTCTTAAAAGGCAATGATAAGAGAAGTTTTTCCGTTCTTGGCTTAACTTTGGTTCATCTCTTTACCTTCTCAAGCCCTACCATAAAAATCCATAAATTCATTTTTCATGCAAATTTTTATGTAGTATTTTCAAAACATTTGACATAATTAGTAGTTCGTCCTTCAGGAAATTTACTCAGTAACTAACGAGACTTATTTCATCTTTCTAGCTTAAACAGTTTAAGAGCTATCAACGAGCGATATAATGTGAGGTCAAATCATTTTTAAAAATATTAAATTTGACCTTGTGGGAAAACAGGTTGGGGTCTTTATAAAAAGACATTTTTTGTCCCTCTTGAAGAGTACTCCTCATCTCCTTTTTTGGTGGAAACTTTATATGAAACATCTTGTATATACACCCCTCCGTCACTATTATATTGACTATTGACTAGTAAATGCGTTGCATCAAAAACTCACGTCAAAAGTAATACATCAAATAAAATTATTTATTTAAAGCAAGCGAAGATAGTCTATCGAAACATTCAGAACGCTATACTATTATAAAGAATAAATTCAAAAAGCTCTCGCTTCGCTCGCTACAATACGTATATTTATCATAATACATAGTAAAATGGCTCGCTAGAATTTCTATATTTATAATAATACAAAGTTAAAATAAAGGCTCGCTTCGCTCGCTAGATTGCTATATTTACAATAATACATGGTAAAAAAGGCTCGCTTCGCTCGCTAGAATGCTTACTTTAAAATAATACATATTAAAACAGGCTCGCTTCGCTCGCTAGAATGCTTACATTAATAAATAATAGAACAAGAAAAGGCTCGCTTCGCTCGCTAGAATGCTTATATTTTATATAATACATATGTAAAAAAGGCTCGCTTCGCTCGCTAGTTGCTTATATTTATATAATAATTTAAAAGTTAAAAAAGGCGTCCTTCGCTCGCTAGATTGCTTATTATTTATAATAATACAAAGTTAAATAAAGGCCTCACTTCGCTCGCTAGAGTTGCGTATATTAAATAATACAATAAAAAAAGGCTCGCTTCGCCGCTAAGTTGCTATATTAACAATAATACAATAGTAAAAAAGGCTCGCTTCGCTCGCTAAATTGCTATCTTTCTGATATACAAGTAAAGAAGCTCGCTTCGCTCTCTGATTGCTATATTGTACAATAATACATAGTAAAAAAGGCTCGCTTCGCTCGCTAGAATGCTTATATATATAATAATACAAATAAAAGAAGGCTCGCTTTCGCTCGCTACGAATAGCCTTATATTATCATAATACAGTAAAAAAAAGGCTCGCTTCGCGTCGCTAGAATGCTATAATATTTATAATAATTCAAAGTTAAAAAAAGGCTCACTTCGCTCGCTAGATTGCGTATATTTATTAATAATACATAAAAAAGGCTCGCTTCGCTCGCTAATTGCTATATTAACAATATACAATAGTAAAAAGGCTCGCTTCGCTCGCTAGATTGCTATATTTACAATAATACATAGTAAAAAAGGCTCGCTTCGCTCGGCTAGAATGCTTATATATTATAATAATCAAAGTAAAAGAAGGCTCGCTTCACTCGCTAGAATGCTTATATTTATCATAATAATAGTAAAAAAAGGCTCGCTATCGCTCGCTAGAATGCTTATAATATTTAATAATAATTCAAAGTTAAAAAAAGGCTTGCTTCGCTTCGCTAGATTTACTTATATTTAAAAAATACATAAAAAAAAGGCTCGCTTCACTCGCTAGAGTGCTTAATTTATTATAATCATAGTAAAAAAAAGGCTCGCTTCGCTCGCTAGAGTGTACATGATTATAATAATGCATAGTAAACAAGGCTCGCTTCGCTCGCTAGATTGCGTAGATTTATCATAATACAACAATATATTTTCTTTTTCTACTCTTTGAGAGCTTTAAAACGATATACAACACGATTCCGTCGCTCAAAATTTTTTCAATCTGGTCCGCTATATTGGCCGCCATTTTTTGAAATATTTTTTGGAATATACCTAAAACTGTATAGCTCTGACATATAGTTAATTTAATTTGTATAAAAGTATCTAAAGTATATTACAATAGATCTTTATCTTTATTAAATTCTTATAAAATTAGTAAAAACTAAATATTATATTAAATTATGGCCGCCATGTTGATTTTTCGGAATTTAGTATATAACATTTTTTGTTTCTACTACATCAAGAGCTTTACAACGATATATTACTCGAGTATTCCTTTAATTTTTTTGAGTTAATTATTTTAGCCGCCATTTTTAAACTATTCAAAAAAAATTAAAATGTTGACTATGAAACATATATTTCTTTTTCTACACTTTAAGAGCTTTAAAACGATATACAACACGATTTTTTCGCTCAAAATTTTTTTTATCCGGTCCGCCATAATTTTGCTGCCATTTTGAAAATATTTTTCGAAATATTACCCAAACTAATACAGCTCTGACACATAATTGTTTAAACCTGTAATACAAAATTTATTATAATCGGTTAATTTTTACGGCAGTTTATCGCGACACGTCAAACAAACACACAAACATACAAAAAACAAACAACCAAATACAAACAACAAACAAACATACGCGCCGTCCCAATCTTCTGAAATGTAAGAACTCACTTACGTGTTTCGTTCAACTAGAGTAAACTCTGTATTAGTAGAGTTAGTATAATTTTTATAGTAGAGTTAATAGTCCTCTTTGATTGACGACCTCATTTGTGCAATTTTCGTAAAAAATGTTCAAAAATTAAAAAGAAAAAAAAAAAGAAATGGTTATAACTCTTTGTCTAGAAACTACCGGCCTTGACCCAGTCTTAAACCTTTTGGTAACACTGAATAATTTGACAAGTGTCATGTTAGGTTATCATGATACATAACCTTCATGAACCAGTTATTTCTTAATTTCTTGTTAAATTTTGTATAGTTTTTGGACAATTGAATAGAATAATCATTTGGTAATATCGTTTTAATTTCACCATAATGAGGTGACGTGAAAATTGTTTACATTATAATAAACTGGTGTTCAAAAGAAGAGGAAACAAGCGTCATGTCCGAGGTAATGAAGTTCGATGAAAACTCGCAAAATTCGAGTCAAGTAAGTGAAGATAGCTCAGAAAGAACTGGTTTGTACAAGAAAATGTTTAATCCCAGAGACTATGGCCTGGCCGATGAATTTAGATTGACGAAATTTGCTGGCTTACGAGGGTGAGGTTGTAAAGTCCCGCAACAGACTTTACTAAGTCTTTTGTCGGGGCTTGAAGAATCAAAAGAAGAAATAAACGACGACTTGCCAAGAATGGGAATCGGAATGGACTGTTCAATAAAACCATTGAAGTATGTCCCGTATTATTTATTACAAACAACTGATTATTTTTATCCCATAGTCGACGATCCGTTTTCAATGGGCGAAATAGCCTGTGCTAATACTTTAAGTGACCTTTATGCGGTAGGAGTTGTAGAAGTTGATAACTTGATGATGATAATAGGAATTTCAGAAGAAATGAGTGAAGATGAAAAATCTGTAGTTATACCACTAATGATTGAAGGTTTCAAAACGGCTGCTGCTAGAGCTAACTGCAAAGTTAGCGGTGGAGATACTAAGATAAATCCTTGGATGACAATAGGAGGAGTCGCAACAGCTGTGTGTCTAACAAGTGAATTTATCATGCCCGATGCTGCTGTGGTAGGGGATGTTCTGGTGCTTACTAAACCTTTAGGTACTCAAGTTGTGGCTCACGCTTATCAATGGCTAGATAGACCAGATAGGTGGAATGCTATCAGTCAGTTAGTCACTAAAGAAGATGTTATCAAAGCTTATAGAAGAGCTATAGACTCCATGTGTAGACTCAATGTTACAGCAGCTCGTCTAATGCACAAATATAACGCACACGCAGCAACAGATGTGACTGGTTTTGGAATTCTGGGTCATGCTAAAAATTTAGCTCAGAACCAAAAAAATCCAGTTTCTTTTACAATCCATAATCTTCCTGTGATAGCTAATATGGCGATTGTTGCTAAATTATTCCCACATATTTTTAAATTAAAAGAAGGTACTAGTCCAGAAACATCGGGAGGTCTCCTGATATGCATGCCTAGGAGTGAAGCTGTTGATTATTGTCAAGAAATAATGTCAGTTGAAGGATATCAAGCATGGATTGTTGGTGTGGTAGAAGAAGGGGACCGGACTGCTAGAATAACAGATAAATTTCGTGTCATAGAAGCTCCTCTTAAAGATAATCCTAATTCACTATGGTAAATGAGACTGATTTTTATATAGTAACCAAAATTTTAAAATTCCATTTTAAATACTTTCCATAAATAAATAGACATGTTAAATCACAAACAGTTATAACTCAAAACTAACTTCTTAGAAATAATGAACAAAAACTGAACATGATAGTAAAGTAGTAAAGAGTAAAAAAAATTGAAATAAAACCTAAATTAGTTTAAGGAATAAAGGCTACAAAGCTAAAAGTGTGGGCCAATTGAATTATATTTTTAAACGGGCATTGTTATTTTTATCAAGCTTCTTAACTAAAAATATTTGTGAAAAGAATAACGAACCAGTGGGACTGGTTTTATTTGTTTTATAAACAGTCAATTATAAGATTTTCTTATCCACTCTTAAATTTTATCTACGGCTTTTGGTCACTGCATTAGCAGAAAAAAGGTTTACTCTTGACAGTTAAAATAAAAATGTAGCTAAGCTAGATAGTCAGACTAACTTAAAAAGGAAAAGCAACAAATAAAAAGTTTTGGTCGGTACTTCACTTCTGACAATTTAAAGATAACATTTAAAGATTGATTTTTTGGAACTCATAAAATCAAATGGCTTTTTAAATGGCGCCTTTATTTTAGGTCCTTTAATGAAAAAAGGCTTAAAATGTGTATACATAAATTGTGAGAGAAGTGCTGTCTTAAATTGTTTATTATTTTTGCTTGGAAACAGAGATATTTAAATTTTAGTAAACTTTAATGCAGAATGGCCTTTATATAAAAAAAACCCCTATTGAGAAAAAATCATCAAAACTTTTACCACAATATTATAATTTAAAAAAAAAATAACCTGAAAAATAAATTTAAAAACAAAATCTAAGACAATTAAAGTTGTTGACAACATAAATCCATGACCTCACAAACATTGGCAGTAGATAATACAGTCACAGATCTCCATTATGCCAAAACAATGGTGATTGCTTATCCCATACTTTTTCGGAAACAGTTCTAAAACAACATCACCCAAATTGTTTAAGTGTAACCCCTTTTTAAGTGTAACCATATGTTTAAGATTTCACCTCACCATCATCTCTAGTTTTATGTAAACATGTATTTTCCATGTTGTGTCATAATATCTCATGGCTTGGGTCTAAAAACAAGCCTTTGATCCTATTCATTTCAAAGCTATTAAATTTGTAATACCATGTTTGGCTATTATTCATTTAATTAAAATATTTTGTGGATTTTTAATTTTAAATAAATTTAAATTATTTTTTCCAACACTGATTTCAACAAATTTTATTTTCTTAGATATTATTACGTAATTTTTCTTAAAATTCATTGATATTTTCCTTTGATCAAGAAATTAAAAAGAGTTTAAATAACAATAATATTTATGATTTGAAACTATGAAAGCCTGATTTTAGGTCCTGGTTTTGATGATGCTTTTTAATTATTTGTTTAAACTTTTTTTATCTACTAAATATTTATTATTAAAATTAAATTTTTAACAAAAATTAATTAAAGAATTAAATATAAAACTATGTGATTAGGTTAAAATAAAGATACTATTGTAACTAAGAGTTTTGTTTAAAATAAAAAATAACATTAATAAGACAGAACATTTCTAGAGAATGCAACATCTAGCTTCAAGGAACCATTGATTGTTTTTTTAGATAAAATTATGGTAATTCTATGCATAAACATATTTCAAAATTTATTTTCCAAAGTATGTCTTGTCTCACAGAATTAAATAATAATGACTCAAGAAATTCAACTTTTTTGTAGGAAAACAGTTTTTTGCCTGTAAATCATAACCGCACACTTATTTCACATAAGGCTTTTAATTATTATCTTTATTAGCTATAGAAATGCGGTGGCAGTAAAATTTATTTTTAAACTGTCCCATCAAATTTTGATGAGTTGTTTGATTTGATTTTCAAAATCCTCTATTCATATGTCAAAAAAACATGATCAGTTTTGAAAACAATGGTTCCACTCTAAGTCAAGATTCATGATATATTTTTAGCCTTTTAGCAGAGAAATATACCTTCAAGTCTCATAGCAATTATTAAATATATCATTGAAATACTGAAGCAAAACTTTCCTAGTAACATGTCTTTAGATTACATGGTTGTTTAATGAATGAGCTGTGAAATTAAAACATTCTTTAAAAGTAATTTATATAAAATTGATTTTTATAGTTTTTATTTAATGAAATATTTGTGGATTAGAATTAAAATAAAACATTTGTTTGATAGAATAACTAATTGTATCTTTTTTATTTTTATACCATTTCCAAAGGAAAAATGAGATTGGTTTCACAGAAAGGAGGATAATAGATGTAAAATGTCATGGGAAGAAACAAACTTAAACCATGATTCGCAATATGTATTATTTTATGTTGTCAGATACCTTCAGACTCGCTTTGCTCATCCTCAGATATTAAATAAATTGGTTTTATTCCCTGCAGTCACCCATCCAGGCAGAGAACTTGCTCAATGCTGCTTGATTTTTATGATTCAACAAATACAGAGGACATCCTTGTCATATTAAACGAACTTAGTACATTCATTACGTAGAAGAATACACTTTAACCAAATTTAAACTCCATTGAACGTTTACATTTTTCTAAACGTACATAAGTTATTCATCAGCAATTGAACTAATGCTGATAATGAGAAATGTGGCTAATTTTGGTCTTACATTTCACTCCATGGGTGCTAAATTTCAAATCAATCAAAACATTTTTATGAATTTTCAAAATTTTAGCCGAGTAATTGTTGCAAGTTCATAACGTTATAAGAAAATATTTTCTGAATAACACAACTACAGTCTATCGTTTAGTTTGAAAATCTTGACAGGTCACTTTAGACACCACTGATTCTTAAGAAAAAAAATCCCTGCAAGAAGGGAGCGGGAAAAAAACTATGTAAACAAATTAGGTTATTTTACCTGTATTTTCTTGGCGATGTTTTTTTTACATTTCTTTTGTGTAGTTTTATTTTAAAATATCTTTTTAAGATTAATTTGAAAGTAGTTTTCAAAATGATGTAATCAAAAGAAGAACTACAAACAAAGTGAACGATTGCCGGGAAGAATGTTATTTCCCTACAGGGGTTATTGTGGTAGGGATTTTTTTTCTCTTTTTAAGTCAGAGGTTGGATGCGGCTTCTCTGATTGGTCAATCCCCAAAATACTTATGACCTTGGGGATTTTTAAACTAAGCGATAGACTGTAGACCTAAAGATTGATTTTTGTTTTAAGTTTCAAGTCTAGCTTAAACACACGGGTAGCTACGATTATAACAGAAATACACACATAGAGACAACATTTATTTTTATGCCAGCAAAATGGGTTAACTTTGTCCAACAATTTACCAGGCAGCACAACTAGACTTAAAGAATGATTTTTGGAACGAGTTTTAACTCTTTAGCATAAACATAGTGGGAGTTATGCATGATACAGACAGATAACATCTTAGAACATCTTAAGAACCATAAAAACAGATAAAGATTAAACCTTGGTTTCAATTTTTTAGAGGGCCTTAACTTCAGTAAAAGTAAAAATGTCACTAGTAAGCTTTTTAATTTACTATGCAAGTTTTAGCCAATACCTAACCATCAGTGACATTTCTATAAATTGAAAGTAAAAAAAAAAAATAAAATGGGAAATAGATTTGAGATGTCACCTATATGGACTGGGACCTTTTGGGATCCTGAGTCCAATATATCAGAAAAATCACATGTTTCTATCATAGTGTCTCAGAAGTACTTTCTTCCTTATCATCTATAAATTAGTGCTTATTTAATTTGCATTGTATGATTGCATTCTTTTGATTTTTATTAGTCACTGATGATGACCTGAAATGGTTAAAAATCTGTTGAATACAAAAGCTTTAATGTATCTGTGGAGAGACATTTTGTTTTACTTAAGATGAACTCAAGCACCACTCCTCCAAAGTATATCAATAGCTGATGGCCTAGTTTAACAAGGTCATATCAATCAAATATGTAACAAGGCGATGAATCAAATATGTACCAAGTTTTAAAATGTATTAAACTCTACATTGCGGTTTATTCTAAAAAACTGATTAAAAAATAAGCATAGCTTTACAGACCTTGTTAGTAAGACAAGAGAGGAAGTCTTTCTTCATATCAGAAACAGAAACCCTGTCATGGGGTCGTTTAGGACCCGAGACACAGGACACAACAGTAGACAAGTCCAGTGTTTCTATCCTGCTGAAATTTGGTTCTCTTTGATTTTCATTTGAGAAATCTCTAAGCAGTTTTACAGCTGACAAATACTTCTCAATGGCTTCAATTTTAGCAGGATCTCGATCTAAAATCAAGAGGAAAGTAATATTCTCATAAAACTCTTAAAATATACATGTATTTCTTATTCATAATTAATATAAACAGGTTAAGTACTTGCAACTGTCTAGCAGGTACTAACAAGTAAGATGAGAACAACTTCAGTAAAATCTCAGACTGGATCCTAAATATTTGTTCATTACTTAAGGTGTAGCAAGCTAATGACTTGTAAGTTTTTTAAAACATTTAACCCTAATTTTAATTAATTTTTTATCCATATAACCCTATATTGAACAATAACCCGAACCTTTAAAAGAAGTAATAAAAACTTTTAAACACAGTATTAGGTATAACAATTCATCAAAGTTAGCAAGAATTAGATAAAGGCGGGTGCCTCTGTCGGTAAAGGACTTGTAAGAAATGTTTTGGCCGTGGCTTCTTTTGTTATCGCATGTTTAAAGTATTATCAATTACTAAAAATAATATCTGTTTAAGCAAATCTGTTATTTGCTTATAATAATCTTTTTACATAAATCTTGGTAATTATGGATTGTTAATAATAGAAAAATTTGGCGACCCAAAAAATTTCGTTCACGATCCAAGGTTGGGAAGGGCTGCTCTATACAACTAAATCCATTTTGTTTCCATCCATGAAGCCTGTCACAGTGGAGTCAAATGTCAGATTCAAAATTTTCAATGACCTTGTCACTAAAAAGACACTGGATTGCATTTGTACACAGTTTAAAAAAACTTACTAGTTTGTTTTAAATACTGAAGAGAGTTGATATCAACAGGAAAGAAACCAATAGTAGCTCCGTACTCAGGACACATATTGGATATAGTAGCTCTGTCAGCAATAGACAACTCATGAACACCAGGACCATAAAACTCAACAAATTTCCCTACCACTCCAAGTTGACGTAAATTCTGAAATAAAATAAAAAAAACAAAGTTTCTTTGTGAGTATCAAAATCTGAGATGATCAGACAGCATTGTTATTATTAGATTAATTGAAAATAGATTTAACTTTTGTTTAAATAATTAAAATTGATCATGTTTATTTATTGATTATTATCTATAATTTAATTATAATTTGAATCTTTTTCCCATGTAATAAATACTGGTCGTTTAGCCAGTATTTATACTTTTTACTCTTTGTACTGTACTGTACAAGGACTCAATAAAATACCCTTGAACAAGTTAATAACTTTCTGTGAATCAGTGGGCTTGTTCAGACAGTAAGAGGATCAGAAGGGCATTATTTCACTTCTCTGGGTTGGCAATAAGGACCCAAATAAGTGCTCTAATTGCTCTGGTTAATTTCTCTTTTTTAAAAAAAATAATCAGAAAATTAGTAAATTGTAAAATTATTTACAATCAGAAAATTAGTGGTTTTTGAGGAACTTGATGGAACTTATTTCTAAAATGGTTCGTGGGTAAATTAGGAAAACTCTAAATCTATTACAACAATAGACCAATCACATTCCTCAAAAATCTTAGTTTTTCCATGCAGTCAATTTTGATCTTTAGTTGGCAATGTTTCCATTAACTGGTAACTGGAATAAAAACTAAATATTGTTGTTTCTTTTGGCTAAATATTAAATTTATTAAGCCAATAATAACACATTTATGGTTCATAACACATTTTATACATTTCCTATTATAAGTAAAATAGAAAAATTAATGTGTCCTATCAAATTTTGAAATACACCTCTGAACAATTGGAATCAACATGAACAATTGGTGGAGCTGCTCTTATACTAAGCAAAGGAATGCTAAAATCATCATTGCTAACAGGGGTATCAGATGACAATGGTCATCAATAGTTCAAAATATAAACAAAAGTTCTACCTTGGTAATAGTAAGAACCACATCAGTTGAGGTAGCATACTGGCTAAGTTTCCCAACTAGTTTATAGCCGATAACTTCAGGTAAAAGCATAGATATTGACTGACCCAGCATAACAGCTTCAGCTTCAATCCCTGCAACCATCCATCATCAATATTAAAATGAGGCACGGAGTAAAATAAAGAAACAAATGATTAAAAGTATACATTTCGTTTATTCAAAAGAAGTTCATCATTTTAAATATTTTGTAATAAAATTAATAAGTTAAGATTAAGTAATCATAATTAAATTAAAAAATCAGGTACAGGGTACCTCGGAACTTTTTATCATCACATCGGATTTGCTATGCTATCCGATGTGACGGATGAGTGAGGATACAATTTATTTGATAAAAATCGAACTAATGCGGATAATGAGATGAAACTGGCACATATGTTACTCTTTTACATAGCCACATGCATGCTAAATCTCAATCTCCGATCGCAAAATTGTTTCGTGTTTTATGATTTTTTGAACTTTATGATTAGTCATTATTTTCCAAAACGCACAACTACAGCAATAGGTTGATTTTTGTACAGTTTCAACTCTCTAGCATAAATACACTGGGAGTTATGATGATAACAGACAATTAAAGACAGACAACACAGTAAAAACCACTAAGTAGGCCTTAAAAACACCTAAAATGGATAATTCTGTTGACATCCTGGTTTTGAATTTTTTTTTGCTAACACAATACTTTTTCTATATACTTATGGTATAAAAGTAAAAAGAACATAAAAAAACATGTAAACACACCACAGAATTATTATAATCGAAATAATTAATGATATTAGATGCAATAAATAATGTCACTAACTAGAAAACCAAATTGAAGTTGATTAGGAAATCTAGGTATGGCAGTTTGCTTAGTAATAATTAAAATAAAAATAATACTAAATTTAAAAATTGAAATAATCAAATAATATTTAAATTTAAAATGTCATTTAAAGTATACTTTTCAACATTCAGGCCCTTCAGGCTAAAAAAATTAAATGGGCATATAATATTGCTGTCTAAGCAAACATTAATATAAATATCTCGAGAACTGTGCAAGCCATAGATGTGGTTGAGGCCTCTTTATACTCAGTAACCTTTAAACATCAATAAAACATTTTTATCAAACAAATATTTTTCCTTAATTTTTTTATAATAACAATTAAATTAATGGAGACTTCAGTCCTTTCATAAAATTAATTAAAAATAAATAGATAAAGAGCTTCTCCCTAAGGATACTCCTGAGCTTCTTCGGTTCTTGAAATTGACAAAAATGAAAAGGTTTGAAAAATAATAAAATTTTGTTACTTTTCCTCATTTATACAGTAGGTATATTGAAAAAGTATTGTGTTTGAAAAAAAAATCTGAAACCAGTATGTCACTGGAATTATACGATTCCGGCGTTATAAGGCCTCCTGAGTGGTTTTCTCAAAGTTGTCTGTCTGTATGAGTGTGTGTCTGTTAACATTGTAGCGACCAGTGTATTTATGCTAGAGAGTTGAAATTTGGTACAAAAATCAGTTGACCGCTGTAGTTGTGCTATTCAGAAAATAATTTGTTTATGACATCATTAACCCGCAATAATGACTCAGCAAAAATTTCAATGAAACATAAAACACGGAAAAATGATGTGATCCAAATGAAATTTGGCATGCATGTAGCCACGTATAAGACTAATATATGTGCTAAGTTTCATCTCATTATCAGCATAAGTTCAATTATTATTAAATGATTTTTATACGTTTTTAAAGAATTGTTTAAAATCAGAAAATAATCCAATTGAGTTGAAATTTAGTACAAGTGTATCCCTTGATGTAATAAATAAGTGTACTAAGTTTTGTTATAACACATCAAGTCTATCTATTACTTTCGAGTAATAGTCAGTGATAGTAATAGTCAGTAATCGAGTTTGGTCAGTGCCTGGACAAATGACCACTGGAAATGAAACGAATGCATTTACTATCTGAGGACAAGCAAAGTGAGTCCGAAGCTGGAAGGATGAGCGTAACAAATCTGATATAATGAGGAAAAGTTCCAAGGTACACTGTACCCGATTTTTTTTATGTCACGTATCTAACTAATTAAATGAACAAATTTAAAATGAAATTGCATAAAAGGATAAAGGAAAAAATAAGATTTTAAGATAATATTATAATAAATACTGCAAAGATTATTAATATCTGGTTTTTTGTTCATACTGTCTTTGTCAGCTTTTATAAAGAGCATTTCTAAAAATTTCCTTTTTTAGAAATATTTTGTCTGGTCGGTGGGTCATATGTTCTGATAAGGGTGTAAGGTTAGAGTTGTCAAGTATTTGTTTGTTATTTGTGAAAAGTTGAGAGGTCTCTTCTGTGTACGCTTGGGGGCAATCTTTAGATGATATTCTGTATATAATATTGCATCTTTGGGCATTAGTGAGGGGGGTCTTATAATTTTGAAAAATATTTAATGTAGAAATTAATAGGATTTTTTAGAGCAATTTTGATGTTGTAGTCTTTAAATAATTTGGTATGTAGGGTGTCCTATGTAGGTAAGAGAGTGATAAGTAGGTAAGTTATTGGATAGGTTGGTATCATTAGCAGCAATAGGAGGTGTTTGGACAAATGGGTTATGGTAACGAAACAATAGGTTGGAGACTAGTCTATCAGGGTAATTGTTTTCTCTAACTATATATATCTTTAACTTTGATGGTGGCTTCAGCTGTAAATTGTGGATCACTTATTCTGTGCATAAGGTTTTTTGCCTAATTAATTTTATACAATTGGAGTTGATGGGATAAATAGTCTAAAAGTCTGCCAGAATATGTGGATTTAGTGTAATGTTGGATATGAAATGTCAATTTCAAGAACTGAAGAAGCTCAGGATCCCTGGGCGAAAGCTCTTTGTCAATTTATTTTCAATAAATTTAAAAAAAAGACTGAAGTCTTACAATCTATAACAGTCCAAAAGCTCTAAAGTTATTAATTTTTTATTATTAAAAAATTAAGTGTAAAATTGTTTTTTATTTATGGAAACTTTTCTTGTTAAGAAAAATAAAAAATAATTTCTTTTCAAAGGATATTCCATATAAGCAGGAAAAGCCTAAACATGAGCAGCTATCTTAGGTAACTACCTTAGGTTCTTACTAAAAAAAAATCATGCGAAGCCTCTAAATGACTTTTAAAACACAGGAACGATCATTTAAATTTCGTGGCTTAAAAACATTTCCCTTACCTAAACCTAAGGTGAGTGTTAGGAGAATGTTAAGAGTTAGGAAAATGTTAGGAGAATGTTAGGAAAAAGTTAGGAGAATGTTAGGAAAATGTCTTTGAATACGGGCCTTAATCTCCCTTATATATGCTCTACTCAAAGTCCCAAAGCCTTTCTACAAATCCGAGAATGAATGTTTTTATTTATTATGTTTAAAATAATTTTATGTCAAAAATTTGTAGGGAAATTTATTTGTTTTGATTTTGAGGGTGGGTCCCTTCATATCTATCAAAAATAGTGGGTGTTATGTTTTTGCAAATGCAATGTTTCCTTCTAATAGGAGGTAGGGAAGTAAAATCACCACTTTATGTTTATAGATACAGCATATGAGATGTCTAGTAGAAAAAGACATTTAACAGAATGTGGACACTACCTCCAACTCCCCATCCAACCACTCCAAGTCCATTAATCATAGTGGTGTGGGAATCAGTTCCCACGACTGAGTCAGGATAGAGGTAAGAACCTTCCTCAGTGAAGACAACTCTAGCAAGATATTCCAGATTGACTTGATGAACAATACCACTGCCAGGTGGTACTATCAGCATGTTCCTGAATACTTTGGCACCCCACTGAAACACCAAACTTTAAATAAATTTATTTAATAAAATGAGCAACATTCTTAGAAATGTTGCTGAAACAGCTGTTGTTTTTATCCAGAAGTATTGAAATAAATTTTACATTTATTCACATCATATTATTGACTGTTTATACATTGAATGAATTAAATAATTAGTAAGTAATTACAAACAATTATTAAATACAGTAACTAAGATCTTTAATAAACACATAACAAGCCTAACAGCACAACTAATTCAAACAAAAATCTGAAAATTGAAGAATACATCAAAACATATGTATCTAAATAAAATTCATAAATATTTTATGCTATTATTGCCCTGACAAGACAATAAAAGTTGCTGAGATAGAAAAGCAAGCACTGAAAGTTCCCATGAACTTCAAATCAGTAAGTTCAACAAGATAAATAAAAATTGCTCGAAAAAATAATACAACATGGAAGTAAATTGTTTTATTGCTTTGAATATAAATAATTGAATAACTATCCTCACCAATAATAAGTTTGCTCAATTTATATTTTTTATGTCCAATTTAAACTTGATGAAATGCTCTATTTTTTTTTTTATTTTGCCCCATTTATACTTGATAAATGTCATATAAGGCGCGGTCGAATATCCACGGCCTTCTAGAACGTTGGATCACCAACAAACTTTTTTTATAACTTTTTTTTTCAAAATTTTTAGTAATTAGCCGGATTTGTGATAAATGAAGCCTATTTCCGTAATCTGCACGCTCTTTTGGTTAATCTCAAAGAGTATTTACATTCACTCAACGATTTATTTTTAATCTAACTTGGTACATACATAACTACTGTTAGACGTCAATATTTTGTGTTATATTTTGACATGTCATATTTGTTAACATTGACGTCTAACAGTAGTTATGTATGTACCAAGTTAGATTAAAAATAAATCGTTGAGTGAATGTAAATACTCTTTGAGATTAACCAAAAGAGCTTGCAGATTACGGAAATAGGCTTCATTTATCACAAATCCGGCTAATTACTAAAAATTTTGAAAAAAAAAGTTATAAAAAAAGTTTGTTGGTGATCCAACGTTCTAGAAGGCCGTGGATATTAGACCGCGCCTTATTCAAATTTTTATAAATTTAACAAGATAAATAAAAGTCCATTTCTTATTTACACAAACCTTAAGAAATGTAAATCTTTCTTTGTTTCTCTGAAACTCTAGTTCTTCATTCTTCTGTAAAGCACCATTTCTAAAAAAGGGGAAAAACAATGTGAAACTTTTATTTATTAAAAAATTGGACATTCTACCCTAGTGTCCGAAGTTTTTAGAGGAAAAAACATAAAAATTACAGATTACAACTAAATTTGATTTAGTTTTATGGTAAAAACCAACTTTATAATGTAAATTATACTACAACTATGAGATTTATTAAATAGTTTTTTCATTTCTGTTAAGTTTAAAGTCCAAGATAAGTTTCTTAACCAGTTCTTAATTGGCATAAATATTATAAAATATATTGTGTAAACTAAAAGAATGACATCCAACCTTGACTTTATCTGAAAAAAAACCTCAATAAGGTTGAGTGGACGTGGACACCCTTTTTACTTTTCCTCATTTATACCGTAGGCATAAGGAAAAAAAGTTCTGTGTTTGCAAAAAATCCGGAATCGGGATGTCATCGGAATTATCCGTTTCGGGCATTTTAGAGGCTCAGTGGTCTTTGCAAAGTTGTCTGTCTGCATTTGTGTGTTTCTGTTATCATCATAGCTCCTTGTGTATTTATGCTAGAGAGTTTAAACTTGGTACAAAAATCAGTCTACCACTATATTTGTGCTATTCAGAAAATAATTTGTTTATGACATCATTAACCCACAATAATGACTCAGCAAAAATTTTGAAAATCATAAAACACGATTTGAGATTTGACATGCATGTAGCCATGTATAAGACTAACATATGAGCCAAGTTTCATCTCATTATCAGCATTAGTTCAATTTATATCAAAAGACTTGTGTAGGTTTTTTTTAATTTAAAAAATTGGAAAATAATCCTATTGATATGAAATTTGGTTTAATAAATAATTATGTAAAGTTTTAATATGACAAGTGTATCCAAGATTTTTGGTCAGTATATATTTATTATATTTTTATTAAACATTTCAAAGTTAAAATAAAAAGGATTTGGTCGCTAGATTTTTTGAGGCTAGAGGGAGTAATTGATGTCATTTATGAATTATGGTGTATTTATTATCTGTTTTATTTTTGAGAAGAGTAGAGCCTTGTCTTTATGACTGTCTTCTTAAAAAAGGATAAATTTAAAAGCCATGAAAAGTAGCTTTATGTTATTTATGATTAATTCCTCATAAATTAATTAAAAAAATTATTGTTAAAAATTCTGTAATTAAAACTAAGAAACAAAAGGGATGGAGAACTTACTCCCTGGCAAAGTCAACTTGAATGGAATGATCAATAACCAGATCAGATGGACAGATAGGATTAATTTTATCTGGATTGCCCCCTAATCTTTTAACAGCATCTCTCATAGCAGCAAAATCAACTACTGCAGGCACACCAGTAAAATCCTGCAAAAATAGTAAGAAACAAGGGAATTTAGTCAATATTATTCTTTTAACAATTTCTTTTTAAAAAATAAACATATTAGAGAACCCCACAACTAATTATTCTGATTAACAACCCCATAACATAACATGGAACAAATTATGTAAAAAAATATAATTAATACATCACTTTAGAAACACTCAAGTTACTTTTCATACATTTTGAATGAGACTCATTTTTCATCAGTATTTGTATCATGTTTCCTTATTTTTTTAGAAAGGATTTGGGACATTACATTTTTTGTAAGCATAGAATATCAGTTGCCAAACAGTGATTATAATTAGTAAGGTATATAATAAAAAGTTTCACTGGCCTAAGAAACAACAAACCCATAACAAAGGGCCATTAGATCAAACAGGTTGCATCCAATAGCATCAATTTAGCCAGTCAAAAACTTTCTTAAGCAAAACTACTTTCTTCAACCAGAAACTATTGGTAGCTAAAATTAAATCTCTACAACATTTTTTTTATGACAAAATGGCGATAGTATTTTGAACAAATTCCCAATTGCAGGAATTATTCTCTAGATTCTACAAGGACTGTGCTTTTTGAGTGCCCTCCTCTTCTTTTGCTCAAAATTACAATCAAAAATTCTTAACGATACAAAAATTAGAAATTAAAGGAACCTGCAAATGAAAAAAACATACCTGTAGTATAACCCTGGCAGGTTTGAAAGCAATTTCAGTGCCATCAGGATGAGTATGGGTAGTAGCCCAGTTTATGATGTTTCCAACATCACATTCTTTTACTTGGAAATTATCACAGTTTCTAACAGCTGATTCTAACAGAACTCTGATACAGTAAGGAAGAGAATCTGCAAGATAATGACATCATAAGTTAAAAGAAAAATGAAATAACAACAAGTTCATGTTAATTATAACATTAATAAACTCTGTAAATATTTTGCATGATTATATGAGTTCGTAGACATTTTTTTGTCTCAAAATAACTTTCCAAATCTTTCTAGGAATGAAATTTGGTACAAAATCAATCATACAACATTACAGAACCCTATTGTTAATGAAATATTTATGACGTCTTGAAAATTTTAAAAAATTCACTAAAAAATAAAAAAGTTATTGGATTGAACTCAAACCTTAATACATATACTACTATATATGCCAAACAAAATGGAAAAGTAAAAAAGAATGTGTCAGGATTAGTGACAATATTATTGTTTTATATACATATAATTTTATGTGAACAAATCCTGTTTTTCAAGTAATATATTTGGGAATTCGCTAATATTGTAACTACAACATAGACTAGTAATACAGTAACCTAATACCGGACATTAACAATATGGCCTCTTGTTTTAAAACAATGATCTAAGAAGAAATCTGATTTGATCACACTTGGATATCCTCAATGAATAAATGAAAAAATAAATAAAATAAAGATACCATATTTCTCAGGGTCCAATGAACAAATATCAAAATACTTGAATTTCTGTCCACCAGCCTCCAAAGTCTTGATGAATTTGTCATAAGGGTTAGGTCCTGAAATTAAACATAATTTTCTATTCATTTACAAATATATTTATTATTTATTTTCAAAGAAATATAAATATACTTGGCCTCCTCTAAAAAGGGAAACATAACAGAGCAGTCAAGCCTCGTGTGTAGCAGTCAAAAGGATAGGTGTATCATCTTTTAGGCTAAATAACTTTAATAACAACATAATATTTAAAAAATGGTATTAGAAAATACATCTAATAAGACCTAATATATTGTGTAAGGTTTCCCTTTTCAAATTAACGAGGAACTTCATATATGGCTTCTTTATTTAATATCCAAATTTAAAACTTTCCTTAATTTAAATTAAACTGCACAAAAATGTTTTTGGGTCACCTAAATTTGTATAACAAATAAAATATTGATAAAAATCTGTTTCAGGTAGTAAAAAGTTGTTAGCTAAGATGAAAATATGTTTCATTTTGGGGCTGGCTCCCTTCTATAATTAAACCTAGAATTTCAAGGCTTAATGAAAAGTAAACCAAAAGTTGAACAACAGAGTGAAACTTTTCTGATTTCAGATGTAAAAGCATGATTAAAACCACTCAGATCGTTATTAAAATGCCTTAAATAGATGATTATAATAAAACCATTTAAAAAACTTTAAAAATTTAGATTTTTAAAGTACTTTTTCTAGAACTACGGGAGAAGGTGAAAAAAATAAAACATTTTCTGATGATTATTCACTAAAACTATACAGTAAACATAAAATTGTTATTGTTGCTCCCAAGGAATAATTAACTCTCTTGGCTTTGCCTTATAACCTCAGAAAAACACTTTTAAGAAACAAAACCTTTTTTGTGTGTTTAGTCAAAAGATGACCTAAAGGGTTGAAATATATATTGAGTTTTTTTTAAAATCTGAATAGTGTTTGAACCATAAATGTGTGAAGATTATAGTGGATAGAGTAACAAATGAACTAACTCCCCTAAAAATAGTGAGACTTATAAAAATTACTTTTTAAAAAGAAATGAGTTTTCTCGATACTGTACATGGCTGACACTCAGTAATTGACAGAAGGATTAAAATTTCTTAATATTTTATAAACAAACTCTCTATGTTCTTTTATTAGCGCCCGAAAAATAAAAATTGTAGGTTTTTGTTGTTGTTTGGTACAAATTTCTGTCACACAAAGTGGCCTTTATCAATGACTGGCAAAATGACATTAGGCATAACTTCCTCTACAATTGCACTAGCCGCTAAAAGAAGCCCTAACAGCCAACATTTTCTTCTTTTGAATTTTCCGGTCATATCGAAAGCCTGAAATACCTCAATAAAGAACTTGTTAATACTATTTCACTTGAGTGAAGATGCATAATAGCATTTTTTTTCATTCCATTAGTACTTCTCATTCTTGTTAAAAAGTGCTTAATAATTTTTAAGCTAATGATTGGCATATAGAGCAGACATTTCATAATTATTGAACTATAACGCAATACATGTATTGCATGAACTATAATGTAAAATAGATTTCTCTTTAGTAAAATTATTTACATAATCTACATAGAATAAATTACAGGCAGATTTATAAATGACGAAGTTTTTAATTATACAAAAAACAACTTCCATTCATTTCAATATGATAGAAAAGGAAAGAGAATTGATAAGAAAAAGAAACCAAAAACAGGTTTCACATCAAAATCTCGACTTCGCTCAACCCTCCAACTTTACATGCGACATGGTTATTATATATTTAACACTGGGTTAAATATATTGGTGAGAATTATTCAATTAAAATAGTTTTAAAACGCAAATTTATTTTAAAAATTTGAATTTTTGGCACTGAAAACAGGGATAACAATTGAGAAGGTTACGCAATTCCAATATGAAAAATTTGAATTTAAAATGTAAAATAATGATTTAATTTCAATGATTTTGGGTATGATTGGTTGATAACATGACAACATAGTATAAAGTTATCTTTTCAGGACATAAATATAATATAAATTTAAAAAATTTGAGAAAATTAAGTAAAAATTTACCGGCCATTGTATAACAGCAAAAAGTCACGTCCGCTTGCTCCGCCTTCTGATTAACAGCTGATTTAATTGTGAAAAACAACAACGTAGGTTCCCCCTCCGTTTTTACCCCCTCTCCTATTATCATGAATATTTTTTATCAAATTTTGAAGGTCTATTTTACGGCATTCTGAGTTTGAAAATTGTATGCTGCTTCGCGGAAGTTTGTTTTAGTGGAAGATTACTTCCGATCTTTAGAAGGACGTTAGTGATTCGATTTCTTACAGAACGCAAAGTCACTTTATGTGCAAGTGCGCAAAAGATTCGAGAGTTTGTTTATTTCGAAGTCGGTTATTTGATATGGATTGATTTCCTGTGATATGATTTTGTACATCTGTTTTATATTAATTTAGTATTATATTTGTAATAGTGTAGTGATTTTTAAAACAAGCAATGAATTCAGTTCAAGAATCGTAAATTCAATAGGGTTTTTATTAATGAAGGAATGGCTGAAGTGGAGGTAAAGATTTTTAATAACTTTTATGTAAATATTTCCAGTTGATAATCTTCAAATATACATTATTAATTGAGTGAATGTTGAATTGTAAGAAATTTTGACTTAGCTGGAGCCAAAGAGTGTGACACATACTTCGTTCACATGCGGGGTATGGCAGGGGCTTTAATCCTGTGTTCATCCTCCTTAGGGGGTTCAACCCCAACTGTTCACACGGTATTTTTAACCTATAGGTAGTTTAGACTTTACCCCGATAAAAAATGAGTTTCAGGGTTGAATCCCGTGTTTAACCCTGTTCACACAACAACTGCCTGGGGGGTTGAACCCCCCTGCCAAACCATCCGTTTAAACAAATTATAAGTTGACAGGTAGATTTCAAGGATGTACATGGCTCCCATTACCCTGGGGGTTCATCCCAAACTGTTCACATGGTATTTTTTAACCTATAGTTTAGACTTTTCCACAGAGTTATGAATTGCGAATTAGAGGCTAGAGATCTCCTACAAAAAACTAATTAAAAATTAGTTCAGGGTTGAACCCCATGTTCAACCTTGTTCACAAAACAACTGCTGGGGAAGTTTGACAATTTGCCATACCCCGTGTGTGAACAAAGAATTTGTTCTATTGTATTGTCTATTAGTATGAGATCTCTGAGCTCTAATTCAGGATTCAAAACTCTGTGGCAGAGCATCGAAGGTGCTCAATGTTAACTTTGTACAGGGTTTTCTTAGTATTTCTTACTACTGACAATTTACCTGCAATTTTTTCTTTATGTGAATTAATTGAATCCACTCTAGGGTGTTTAAACACTCTAAAGTCACTTTTAATTGGAAAACTCCTTTTAAATTAGTTGTCACTCAAAAAATAAGTAGATTCACAGTATTTTTATTTTATTTAGATATATATATATTATATATATATATATTATATATATATATATATATATATATATATATATATATATATATATATATATATATATATATATATATATATATATATATATATATATATATATATATATATATATATGATGTGCACACCTCTCTCCCTTAGGAAATCACCTGTCTTCTTCCATGACCATATCCCTATTTCATAACTCATTTTCCCTTTGTAAAAATTATTTTGCATGTTTTTTCAATGAGAAACTCTGTTCCTTGCTTACCAAGGCTTAATTTGTTTATTTTTCAGGATAATAATACTAAGCTAGTTATTACTAGTCTTATAGCAGGAGCGTTAGCAGGTGCTTCTGCAAAGACTGCAATTGCACCTTTAGATAGAACTAAAATTAATTTTCAGGTTAGTTAAAAAATTATGTATCATTTTGATACTACCGAGTTTTGCAAAACATGAATAGTTGACACACTGTGTCTCACTATTTTGTCACTACACACTGTGTTTATAGTTGTCTCTCGCACAATTATATTGTGTCAAAATATTAAGAACTACTAGTTTATTGCAATGAATGATTGATGCTGAGTGTAGAATGTGGCAAATTTTAATGGGACAATATCCTTTTCTGTATGTTTTTGGTCGGATGATGCAAGATACTTTTTGCCTTAATTTAAGGTAAAAGTAATAACGTGTCTACACTAATCTTATTTTATCTCCAGACAAAATATAAATAATTTTTACTCCTAAGGGAGAAATAGTTATTTAAAAAAATATCGGGTGTCGGTTACATTGTATTTGCTACTCTCATCCTCCCTACTTTGGATTTGCTTCCCTTGTCCTCAGAAGATAAAATCTGTAAATTTATACTGCAACATGTCTTATATATAGCCAATTATATCAATTTTTTAGGGGAGTGGTATTCTCTAAATTGATACAGAAGACCGAACAATTTTTTAATTTTCCCTGGGGAAAATTATAATAGGAGCCCGACTACTATTCTGGATTGCAAAACTACACCTGTAGATTGATTTTTATACAAAGTTTCAACTGGCTAGCATAAATATTCTGGGAGGTACGATGATAGCGGTTAAACACACACATACAGACAGACAAATTTGTGAAAAACCACTCAGGAAGGCTTAATAACACCTGAAACGGATAATTCAGGAGACATCCTGGTTACGAATTTTTTGTAAAAACAATACTTTTCTTTATATTTACAGTATAATGAGAAAAAGTAAAAACTGTTTATGTGAATTTATCACTAAGCTTCTATATGCTAGTGGCTACTAAAATAATTTATATGCATAATTGAAAAATGCAGTAATTAACTCTGGCAAATGCAAAATAAAGCAATTATGATCAACACTGTCTTTAGAAGATTAATCAAGTAGCAAGGTAATAAAATTCACTCAGTCGGTCCATATCAAGGTCATATATTAATAAAATTTAGATCACAAAATTATTTGTCTATGATATTATTTATGCCATTAGATAAAATATGGCACTATACACAACCAATATTATGAATGAATAGCCTTGAATAGAATTTTATTTAATTTTTTGGGGGGATAATAATGTAAATAATGGTATTATTGTTTTATGTTTTGTTATATTAATCATCTTTTGAGCGTTAAAAACTTTGTTAACAACAATGGTTCTTTTGTATTTCCACAAAAGATCTATTTTTACTTTTCCTCATTTATGCCTAATTAACATACCTGATCATCAGTAATATGACTCAAATTTGGTTGTAAATTAAACTTAAAAAATTATAATTTAAATTATACTATCAATATTCTATTTATTATTTCTATAAAAATGTTTTGTATTATAATTAAGTTTAACTTTTTTTATAATTTTTTAAATTATTATAAGCTCATGACTCAATGTCTTTATAATATCATGTTTTTCATGTATTGATTACTTTAAAATTGTCCCATGGCCTTGTACCGTTTAAAAAATAATAAATACCTCAGGTATATAAGAAAAGTAATTTATTTGCAATAAAATTTGGACCCAAATTATTGAACATGAAGTCCTATATTAACATATGTACAAAGTTTTATTTAATTTTCGACTTATGACTGGATATGTTTTTGAAATATGTTTAATTGTTTGAGTCTATTAATAAAACACCCAAGTCTCTCCACATATAATATTTATTGACAGAGCCAGCTTTCAACCTTTCGATCATCATCAGTGCCGGCGTACAATGTATAAAGGTAGTAAGGAGTCACTTGTTAGCTTTGACAAATCGGACAATCGCTTCTTCTTTGTCTGTTTAAGTCTAATTGAGTTGGAAATTGGCACGAGTCTATCCCTTATTTATTAAGTAATGAAGAAGTTTATGGATATATGAAATGGAGGAAGAGGGGAGGGGATCAATTCAAATTTTAGTATTAGTATATATAGATGAGTGGCTGTTGGCTATGAAATATATTTTTTTTATCAAATAACTAGCCAAGCTAGATCAAAGACATTCTAAGGAAAAGCGAAGTGGTTCAAAATTAGCCTAGCAAGCCTAATAAGATGAAGAAAATTTTTGAGGTACCCTGTACCTAATTTTAAAACTTTTATGTGTTTCAGATAAGTAATAAACCATACAGCACTAGAAAAGCATTAAAGTTTATTTTTGAAACTTATAATTCCACTGGATTTATAAGCTTATGGAGAGGCAACAGTGCAACGATGGCTCGCATAGTGCCTTATGCCGCTATTCAGTTTTGTTCTCATGAACAGTGGAAGCGGCTACTCCATGTTGACACCCCTAGTGGTCATGGCAAGTTAGTTTCCAAAATTATTTTACAAGTAGTTGAGTTTCCCTCTGAGTGGTAGGGCTTTCCCAATTAATTCATTTAGGTTAATGACAACCTCTTATACAGCCCATATAGCTTTGTTTGGCAAATAAATTGGTTTCAAATAAAACTGTAATTGCTATGAAGAAATTCTATATTATTTGATACCACCGAATTATACACAAAAACCTGAATAGTTGGCAAAATTTAAGTAAAGAGCTGAGTGAGCTCAAGCTCTGTCCGCACTCTGATGAGTTAGATGCATTGAAACTGAGTGGGAAATGACATTATGTTGATCCATCAATGATGACAAATGTCGAATGATGGAACAGTTCCCAGATATAGCATTGCACTTTGCTTTGTGACATTTCCTAGGTGTCTCGCACAATTATATAATGTCAAAAAATTTAATTAATCTTCAACTATTACTTCTTGTAGTTAAATTTTTTATGCAATGTTTGCACAAAAAAGAGTATCTTGTTGTAATCAGATAAAATATTAATTGATTTTATTTATTAATAGTCTAGTAAGGCATTTCACTTATAATTTTAACTCATTGGTTCAATTTTAAGTAATTGTAAGTTTAAACTTGCAAGCAATAGTTATACCTATAAGTTATGTACACAATTTTATTAAGAGGTAAAGTGTTGAACTAACATGAAAAACCTTAAGCCAAACCTACTCTGAATTTGTTCCATGCTTGTTTTATATCAAATCAGTGAGTTAACTTCGTTATTTAAAAAGGCACCTTGTTAATTGAATTCAAGCCAATTACAATTGTATATTTAACTCAATTCTAATTAGGTATTGATGGATTTACGATTTATATATAGCTTATCTATTGCAGACATTGAACTTAATTTATTTTAAAATTACCATATCAGATTTCTTATTAAAGATTTATTACTAATTTTGGAATGGAATAAGAAATGCTTTTATGTAAAAATGTTAATAAGTAATATGTAAAAGGTTGTTCCCTACAAGAAAATCAAAGTTTACACTTTAAAAGCATGTATTTATATAATTATATATATATATATATATATATATATATATATATTATATATATATATATTTATACATGCTCTAAAATGTAAACTTTAATATATAACACTTTGAAGACATATTTTTATTATAGGAGGCCAAACGGAATCCCCTTCTATCCACGAACATCATCCAAACAACCTCTTAAGTACCATTCTTTGATGAAATTTGGCTAACTATTAAAAATTCTTGGGTCGTATGATTACAAATAAGAAACTTTTTATTCTTTACGGAAAATTATAAGTGAAATGAATTCATTGAAAACATTATTATTATTATAAACATTTAACAAAAAGATAAGTAGGAAATGTGTGATAGTAAATATTTAATGATATTTGTTTAAAAAATAGAATTAAATATGTATTTAAGGTATAATTGATATTTATTTAAAAATGAGTCTGAAATTAAGTTATGTAATTTTTATTTTAAAGTTAAAATGACATAAAAGAAATTAAAAATCCAAATTTAAATAATTATGGAAAACAAACAAAAGTTGTCAGTTAGAGAAGTTACTACTAAGAAATCCTAATGCAGAAAGGTTAAAAATAAACTTTTTAACACTAAAAATAACTCTAAATTTGGCACTATAAAATATCTTTTACCTTTAAGAAAATATAAAATTTTGATTATGAGTCTATACTGAAAGTTTTCTTTGTACTGGTTGCCAAAAATTTTATTAGAAGGGAAAGTAGTGAAACATATATATATTTGGCACTAATGATGACATTGCAAAAATTGCTCAAAAATAGACCTAAAACATAAATAAATATTTATGCACGTTCAGTAGTTAATTTTACTTAGAAATTAACTTACTTAATTAATAAAAATTAATTTACTTAATCATTATTAGAAAATAATAATGATTCTGGAGTTTAACTAAATAAAATATTTCAAGCAAACTCGCCATGAAAATTATGCTTTAAGATAGTCAACATATTTTGTTTTCTCAGGAATCAGAAAATAAAATTTCACTTGGATCTGAAGTTGTGAGGACAGTAATATTCTTTGCATAACGATGGACTAACCAGTACTTTGTGAACAAATATACTCAGTGATTATATTATGATTCCAATTTATTTTAAACTATTTTTGTTTAATGTGTGTCATAAAATAATTGTTCAAATCATTGTTTAAATATCTAAATATTTTTTGCTAATGTCCTAGTAAGAAACAATTTTTTAAAGTGAGTTTGAATGTGTTAAAGGTCGTACTCAAAACAAAGAAGGTTTCTGGCTGGCTCCTTGGCAGGAGTTACATCTCAAACAGCAACCTATCCGTTGGATCTTGCCAGAGCAAGGATGGCTGTTACAAAAAAGCATACTTATAATTCTTTAACTCAGGTAAAATAAGAACTAAATTTGTTAAACATGTTTTTTTTTAACTCATGTAATATATGTATATATATATATATATATATATATATATATATATATATATATATATATATATATATATATATATATAATATGTGTGGTGTGTGTGTGTGTGTGTGTGTGTGTATATGTATTGTGTGTGTATTTGTGTGTAAAAATGAATACCTTATAATTTTGTATATATGTATTTATTTATATACAGCGTGTTTCTTTTAAAGTGTCAGACTTACTCTCCAAGGGGAACAAAAAATCTCTTTTAATAGTGTTCTGATCTCTCACCGTTTTCTCACAAGATCAAATTTGGTATATTTTTTTGTAATTTGATCTAATTAAGTAATAAATAAATAAAAATCTTTACGTTTCGCAATAATTAAAGAAGTTTTTTTCCTTCCTTGGCTAAATATTTTCTCATCTCATATTTCTTCTAACTCCTACAATTTCTAAAAATTCCAAACTTCTTTTTTTAGCATAAAATAATTTTGCAAGCAAACTTTTAGACTGCGTTTTTAAACTTTTGGACAATGTTACTCAGCATTCCATTGATACCAATATTATAATGCTAGGATAAATAGTTTAAAAGTTATTTAAGGTTTTATGAATTAAAGTTGATTTTTACAAAAAATATATCATGTTTGACCTTGTGGGAAATCAGTGAGAGATCGGACACCCTAGATTAGAACATTTTTGTTCTTCTTCATGGATAGTGATATCACCTCATTTTTTATGTGACACTTTATATGAAACTCCCAGCATAATACTGATTTTAATGTGGCATATGGGAAGTTTTTGGCAGAAATAATAACCATAATCTTTTAATTGACTCACTTAACAATTACAATGTCATAATTGATTAACTATAAAAAGATTGTGTTATCATTGAAGCTAAAAGTAACATATTTTATAAATTATTTTGTTATCTTATTTATTAATGATAAGATCTTTAATTATGTAATGTATTAGTCTGGTAAAATCTGAACGACTTATTATCTTAATGATGTAATTTCATTTTTTTGTAATTATTTCTTTTTTTTATTTTGGTTTTAATTTTTCCCACCTACTAACAAATTCGTTTTTTATCTTCATAGAATAGTAAGTATATATAAAACAATAATACATACACTCACACACACCCACACACATATTATATATATATATTATATATATATATATATATATATATAATATATATATATATATTATATATATTATATATATGTATGTATGTATGTATGTATGTATGTATGTATGTATGTATGTATGTATGTATGTATATATATATATATATATATATATATATATATATATATTTTTTTTTTTCAGTGTGTGAGTATAAGAAAATTTTGAGTAAATAAGCTCTATTTGCTTATTCTCTTATTACGCGTTATTCTCAAAAGTATACAAATATTTTTCCTTATCTTATCTGAAGAGCATGAATCCTAGTAAAATTGATATTGTTTCTTCCTCTTCAATCCATTGCTTGCTTTAAGTTTTGGTGAATGCCAAATAGTCTGATATTACTAGCTAATCAATTTTGCTGGAGTTTTCAAAAGAGCATAAACTGAGCTTTTATGGGTGTGCAAAAGGTTGTGCAGTATGATTTAAAAAGGGTGAACAGAGGGGGACTGAGCTAAAAAGGCCCGAGGAGGGTTTG
Organism: Microvelia longipes; assembly: GCA_018340805.1. Taxonomy (NCBI): domain Eukaryota; kingdom Metazoa; phylum Arthropoda; class Insecta; order Hemiptera; family Veliidae; genus Microvelia; species Microvelia longipes. Next base: position 18,799,269 of record JACMZG010001870.1, on the reverse strand, counting down.
ATCTAAAAAGGGTCAAAATGTGAAAACCAACTTTTACCCAAACCTATTTTTCAAAAAGCCCAATAGCAGGGGGGGATTTTATTGCTTTCCAAGTAGAGGGGTCTACTTGTAACTTGAGTAATATGAATGATAATAGCAAGCTTTATTTAATTTATTTTCTTTTTATTTGTATTTAATGAGATTAAATAAAAAAAAAATTATTTAAATAAATTAAATAAACTTAAGAAAATATAATTAATAAGTAAGTATAAAAAAACTTAGATTAATTCATTTATATGTAATTAAAATATTTTATGTTTAATCTCTAGAGCCCTTTTGTGTTGCTTAAGGGTCTAATCAAGTATGTACAGGGGGCCTTTGTGGCCTTAGTCTTCCGTAGAAGACCTTAAAAGAAAAGGACCCAGATTTAGGTAGCAAAGTGAGAATATTTTAAGAACTTAAAAAACACCAATCTCTAATAAGGCCATTTTATAGGGCCCTGACTAAGTATTTCAAGGGCCATCAATGGCTCTAGTCTTCATAGGGGGGCTCTTAAATGTCTAGGTATAATGAACTGGTATACAGTATATTTACCAGGTATATATATATATATATATATATATATATATATATATATATATATATATATATATATATATATATATATATATATATGTATATATATACCATATATATACCAGGAATAATGGTCTAGGTATATAAAATTTAAAATATTTTTAATTACTTAAAAAATATCTAGGGTCCTGATCAAGTATGCTAAGGCCCTCTTTGGCCCTAGTCTTCTGTATGGGGCCCTTAAACATCCAAGTAAGGTCTTAGGGACCTTAAAGACCTTTCGAATTCAGGTACGACAAATTGATAATAATTTTAAGTATTTTAAAAACATTTGTCTCTAGGAACTCTTTTGGCCCTGCCTTTAAGTATTGGGCCCCTTAGACTCTGGTGTTATGAATTTATTATCATTTTTTTTTTTTAATAAACATATAAGTTTTAAAAAAATAAGTATTATAGTTATGTTTACAATTATAAATATATTTATACGTTATTAGCTTAAAAATATCTAGTATGTATTTTTTTTAATTTTCTAAAAAAAAAAAAAATAATTAATAAATAATTTTAAATATTTTCTTTAAGTTTATTTTTGGCTTGGGAGGCCAGGAAGGCTACCGCCCTCGCTGTTACTGGCCATTCCGTCCCTGGGTAAGGATAATTTTGTAAAAACCTAGTGAATAAACATTCGCATTTCCTTTGAAGAATGCAGGAAAATTGACGAGCTACCCGGAATGATACTGCTCAGACAATTTAGTTTATAATTTTCATCAAGCTTTTTTTTGGCATATATCATAGATTTTTTTCAATATTTTAAGAAAGAAATGTTTTTAACAAAAATTATAGTATATGTCAAACGTATGTATAAATGTGTGTGTGGTTTATGTAGCTGATAATAAAATAATAATAAAAATGAATGATAATAAAAATTCCCGGAATATGGTGCTATTGGTATACATTTTTTAGGACTTAATACAGTTTCCATAATAGGCTGTATTACGGTATGCTTTAGTTTAACTTTCAAAGTTACCGGAAGTAATAACAACATTACCATGTATCGGGTATTAGTTACCAAAATAATAATGGTACATTTGAACTCATGAGAGTTGGGAGAGATTGTTTCCCCTCATTTTAAGCATAAATTGTTGGTGTATCTGAAATGTTCCACCCATAGAATCATAGTATTATTAACAGATAAAATTTAAAGTTTTTAGTTTATTATCAATGTATTATTATTTAAGCTTGTTTTATATAGCTCTAACAATAGGTTTATCTAAATGTCATTGTTCTGTGATTTTTAAAATATTAGAGAACCTTGATTTTTAAACAAATGATAATATTGACAAGGAATGTTAGTCTGTGATAATAGACATTTTATTTGTATTAAGTCACTATTGAATGTTAAAAATATTTTGGCATTTTTTTCTATGATTATGATTTTTTATCAAAGTTTGATAGCAAAATTGTAGAATAAATAATAATTAATCTTTTATCATCCCATTTTTACTTTTCCTCATTATAGGAAAAGTATTGTTTGCAAAAAAATCCGAAACTGGGATGAAACTGGAATTATCTGTTTCAGGTGTTTTAAAGGCCTCCTGAGAGGTTTTAACAAAGTTGTCTGTAGTTCAGACCTAGCCCCTTCATGTATAATTTTAATGTAACACTAATTGAACCTTAATATATACCTTAATAATTATTATTTAAATGTATTAATCTGATTTGTGTTTGTTAAAAGGTATTTGTAAAAATCTGGAAGACTGAAGGTCCCTCAGCTTTCTACAAAGGATATGTACCTACAGTACTTGGTGTGATACCCTATGCTGGCACTAGTTTTTTCACTTATGGATCTCTTAAAAACCTTGCAACTGGTATGCATTTTTATAATCTACTCCTTGTGTTGTGACTTATATATACAATCTCATTAACTGTCAATATCATTTCCATCTCTAGAGATGTGAGTAGCACTGTTTAGCACTAGCAGACATTGTTCAGATTGATGGTTAAATTAATAAAATGAAAAATCCAAGAAGGATGGTGCAATAATTTTGTCTACTCAACCAACAATGCGTCCCTCCCCACTTCTCCTCCGCACTCTGTTCTATATATATATATATATATATATATATATTATATATATATATATATATATATATATATATATATATGTATGTATGTATGTATGTATATATATGTTTGTGTATTTATTTATTGTGTATTACTATTAATTACAAGGCCTAACACTTATTATTTACTTCTTACAGAGGAAACTTAACTTTGATTGGCAGGACTTTCTCCCTAGTTGAATAAATATTTATTTCTGTCATTGTATTATGTATCAAATTTTACATTATACTTCCCTATCTCCTAAAATAGTGTGTATGCCAACATACACACAAAAAGAATAATAAATTATAAAAATTACTTTTTTATGATCTATGCTTAACTTTAAATTTATGGTAGAAATTCATTCCACTTAAAAATTCGTCTTAAAAAATAATTATTGTATTGCGGTCAATGATAAAATTTCTGTAGCAAAATAACTGACTACTTAAATAATCTACTTTAGTGAGCTAGTTTTATTTAAACCTTTTCATATTTATTGTAATTTTCATTTACTTTGCTGTAAAAATTATAAATACATTATGATAACAAACCAAACTGGCCTTAGTAATATTCATAATTACGATTACGCTCGAAGCTTTGTTATATTATTTATTACCTGATAATAACTTCTTGGTAAATCACAAATAAACTTGTTTCTAGACTCTATAATTATAATGATAATTATTTTTACTACTTGATAATTTTTAATATTTTACTTGAAATTAAATGTTTTATCATTTCTAGCTATTTTAGAGAAAGCATTATTATTGAAATGTCAGTATTATTAATTAAAAGGGGTATGCAAATGATTAGGTGAAATTATGGAATAAAAATATGCAATAATATCCTACATTTTTTAACCTTATGGTAGAGGCTGATTAAGGGGTATAAATATAATTTCTGTTTGTTACGCACTGATTATGACTGTTAAGGTAGACAATAATTGAATAAGTTGGTCACATGACTTCTTGAATTATCCATATGTCAAATGACACTATTATCATACACAATTTTTATAGCATCAACACTATCACTTCATTAATTATTATTGTTATCATCAAATGATTTTAACATCTAAAACCATAAAACTGTTTATTTTCATATTTTAATGGCACTATATAAAATTTAATTTAATGTTATTTATTTTAATGGTGCATAAAATTGGCCAATTATAGTAAAAATCACATAAAGACAAATAATAAATAGGTGCTTAACATTTATTATAAGTTAATTCAAAATTGTTATTTTTCTTTTTACGTTTTTTTTTTTTTTTTTTATAATAATATTGATAGTTACAACTATAAATGATTTAATTATAACAAGTAACTTTGGTCTAAGAACTCTAACACAGATAGAAACAGAGCAGAAGGAACCATCCATTGATGGCACTTCTTAACTTATGATACATTACTGTTATAGATAGTACTTGCAGCCTCCACCAACAACCCCCTAAGAGCACCTGAAGGGACCAACATGGTGGATATGTTTGTCCCCGCCGGCCTGCCGGGGGGCAGCAAATGGAGGCTGCTAGACTTTAGGAATGATTAATTTGATCAATTGTTTATATTTAAGAGATCCCGGGGCCATTGACGTTTAAGACGTCGCCTGGGGTTGTCAGGAATGTGGAGAGAGGAAAGGTTTTGCACTAATGAGTTTGCATGGTTGGCTAGTTTTGAGTGGAATATTTTGTAGCGAGTGGATGCAAGGTCACGAACGAATGGAACTTTGAGGTCATTATGAATTATTCTATTTGCAATATAGGATAGGGCATTGGTTATATTTCGGAGTATAATCGACTGAAGAGATTGGTATAATCAATTTTAGGTGTTTTTAAGTAGTTTCTACCACTTAGTTGTACCATGTTTTCTAAGTTATCTGTCTGTATGTGTGATTGTTTTCTGTTTTCCCTCCAGTGGTATCCTTACTGAGGGTCCATACATTTTCTACAGTCGTACTTCATGCTTTTAAATACAAATTTCTATGTAACCTTGTATTTAAGTAATTTATCCTTAGTCTCACTTTTAAGTTTATAGAATTCACACATTTTATATAAATTAAAAACAATGACTTTTAATTCTATAATTTGGTAAGCTATAAAATTTAAGCTATGGCCATTTCACCCAACACTGTGGGCATCATCAGGCTAATTATTCAATCATTAGCCTGATGATGCCCACAGTGTTGGGTGAAATGGCCATAGCTTAAATTTTATAGCTTACCAAATTATAGAATTAAAAGTCATTGTTTTTAATTTATATAAAACCTTGTATTTCTTTTTATTTCTTGTGTTGCATTATATCCTTTTTTTATTATTAATTTTGAATCTTGTGATTGTAAAATTTTGAATCTTAAAATACATATTGATTCCTTCTGTTGTTTTAAATTTAAATAAATGAATTTACACTAAATCATCAAAATTGATTTCTTCATGTGTGTGTGTGTGTGTTACCATTTTAACATATGTGCCTGTTACCATTGTACATCCCACTGTGTGTACTAAAACTCAATTTTTAGGTCTAGTTGTGCTTTTGGGAATAGTTATTTATGTATCAAGGGTGGAAACAATCAAAATACCCAGATTTTTTTTTTAATATTCCTCATTAATACTGTAAGTATATAGAAAAAGTATTTTGTTTGCAAAAAAATCCAAAACCGGGATGACTTCAGAATTATCTGTTTTAGGTCTTTTTAAAACCTCCTGAGTTGTCTAAATGTGTTCTCAAAGTTGTCTGTATGTGAGTTTGTGTCTATTATTATTGTAGCTTCCTGTGTATTTATGCTAGAGAGTTGAAACATTGCACAAAAATCAGTCTGTAGGTCTAGTTGTGCTAATCGGAAAATAAATGTATTATGACATCATTAGCCCGCAATAATGACTTAGCAAAAAACGGAAAAATGTTGCGATCAATAAGAGATTTAGCAGGAATAGCCATGTATAAGACTAACATATGTGCCAAGTTTTCTAAAAATTTTAAAAAATTGTCTAATAGGGTTGAAATGTAGCACAAAGTGAACCCCTTTATATAATAAATTAGTTTACTAAGTTTCATTTAAATATGGCTAGTATGTCTGTAGTTTTGGTTAGATCACTAATGTTAAGTAGCATCGAATGAGTTCAGTACTTGGATTAGTAGCCGTACTGCAATATAAATTAGTTAATTTCTATATTCTGAAGACTAGCAAAGCGAGTCAGAAGTAGAGTGGAATGAGGTAAAGAAATTTCCTAATAGATCTAAACTTATAAATAATATAATTTTTTTGATTGCAATAAAAAACAAGTTGATTGTGACATGCTATTGCTGATAGTGAGTCAGCTATCAGCAAAGAAAAGAGTCAGGAAACAGTGTTCACAGTTTTTTCAAGAAGGTTTTATAAGATTATGTCTTATATAAATGTAACTTTGCAAATTGCGTGTGTTTACATAGCTAATTATGTATAATATACTTTTTTGTCTCTAAAAGTTATTAATTATAATGTTTTTTTTTATATTTTAGAAAAAGGAGTTGGAGGTCCCTTAGTAAATCTAGGCTGTGGAGCAATAGCTGGTATTATAGGTCAAACTAGTTCCTACCCTTTGGATATTGTTAGGAGAAGAATGCAAACATCTGCTCTAACTGACCATAATAAATACACTGGAATAGTAACAACCATTAGACATGTTTATCTGTAAGTTTATTGTCACTAACCTATTATTTGGTAAAAATAAATTTATGAATACTATTAGGATACAAAAATCAGTCATCATGAGTTTTTTAATAAAACCCTGTTTTTAAGAGTTGATTTTTTCAATCTTCTTATAAAAATGTAGTTAATAGTTAGTGGACATAATAATAATAATAATAATAATAATAATTTGTATCACATTAAATGTGAATAAATAATGGTTTAATATGAGTATAGGGGTATGTTTGTATATGTGTGTAATGCATATATATGTATATTTGTGTGTGTATGAGCATATGTAATGGTGTATGTATGTATATATGTATGTATGTGTATGTATAGATGTGTACATACATGTATGTGTGTGTGTATGTATGTATGTATATGTGTGTATATGCATGGGTGTAAGTATATATATATGTGTATATATATATTATATATATATATATATATATATATATATATATATATATATATATATATATTATATATATATATATATATATATATATATATATTTAAAACTAAAGACTTAACATATTATTTAAATATTGTAATACCCTATTATTGTTTAAAAAAACTGTAATGTATATTAAGCAAATAAATGGATATTATTATTATTATATTATTATTTAGTTGAAACTTTGTACAAAACTCGGACTATAGGTGTAGTTGTGCTATCCGGATAGGTTATTTCGTTTTAATTTATTTTTATGATGCATTGTTTTAACATAATGTTTTAAAATAATTCTATGAATAACTTGAGTGAAATGAGAGTGGGTTTATTAATTAAGCCCACTCAGGTGCCAACCCTGGCTAGTGATAGTAATTATAACTTTTTCTAAAATTTCATAATTCAGGTTAAATAGTTAGTTGTTTTGTGGTATAGACTCACCATGGTGTTTTATAAAAAAACACACTAGAATTCAAAACAATTGATGTATTGTCAACCACAATTGAAATGGAAATTATTAACCTTTATTTTACTTAAATTTGTAGCTAAATTCCGTTTTCATTTAAAAAAAAATCTTTTAAGTCATTTATACATCTTAAGTTTTCAATAGCAAATAACATATGTAATAATTATTGGGGCATATGGAAAATAAACGGCTTTCTAAACGGGTTACGTTTAGATGGAAAAAAAACCACAATAGTATTACTATACTATTGTGGTTGACTTATATCAATTGTTTTTAATTCTAGTGTGTTTTTTTTTTATTAAACATCGTAATAATTCAGGTGTTTAGACTTTACCTTGTCACTTAAAAAAGTCTGTTGTTTTATATAAAATTATCTGGATCACTTGTATCAATGAAATTTTATTTATTGCAGAGATGAAGGAATAATCCGGGGATTTTTCAAAGGATTAAGTATGAACTGGATAAAAGGACCGATAGCAGCAAGTATTAGTTTTGCTACTTATGATTATTTTAAGCATTATCTGCTTAAAATCATATGACATTTACAAGGGCCTTCTCTCAACAAAACAACTCTTAAATTTTGAGACGGAGGCTTTCCTCAAATTGTCGAATAATAATTCTATGTTACCATTAGTTGTCATAAAAATGATTTGTAACTAATTTGTTACTTTGTTCAGACGTGAGTTTTGGCAGAGGGTTCAATCCTGTTTTCAACCCTCCTCCCCTGGCAGTTGTTGTGTGAACAAGATTAAACACAGGGTTCTACCCTGAAACTCATTTTTTTATTGGGGTAGAGTCTGAATTATAGATTAAAATACTGTGCGAACAGTTGGGGTTGAACCCCCTGCCAAACCCTGTGTGTGAATAAAGAATGTATTAAAAATAAGTTTTAGTCTATGATCAATACTAAATTTATGAGTTTTAAAGCTCGAAACTTTAGAATTAATTATTAGTTCTATAAAGAAAATGTAATTTCAAAATTACATCTGGTTTTGAATTTATCTAATTATTATTTTTACGATCTTATGAAAAATCTTTCTTATGTACGATCATAATGAAAAATTATCTTGTGAAAAATATTTTAACAATAGATTTTATGAAATTGACTAATATAAGGCATTAATCAAAACAGCTTGTAAGATTTAGTGTAAGAATCATAAGATAAGGTATTTAACTAATAGTAATGTAAGTGTTCTATCGTTTTATCATGACGGCATGGTCTGTCTATAATAACTGGGCAACTTCCGAGGGTTTGAACAAGTGGTTTCCCTCTCCCTCTTAAACTTAATTGGTAACAATCAATTGTAATGTAATGTGTATTTGTAAATCTGCCTCTGCCAGGGTTCAAACTGTGATTCTGCTATCTTAGAACTAATGGAACTAAGTATTTAAAGTAAGATAATTAACTTAACTAAAACATTACTTTCTGTTTCTTACAACATATTAACCTACTTTAAATGACATGAAATTAGTGTCATTATAATTGAAAATGTATCAAATGCTGTTACTTTAGTTACAGAAACCAGTTCTATTCTAGTAAATAATAAAATTTAAACCATTGAATGCATGTTCAATTATATTACACAGTGGAGCATACGGATGGCTTAATAGTGATACCTCGTAAATACTGTTTTTAGACAACCCTTCTAGTAATTTCTATAATGCTTAACAGTGTTTATTAGGTTTGAACATTTTTTATAAAGGGACATATTGTCTTTATTTTGTTATTAAATAAATACATGTTAGTTTGTTGTAATATAGCAGGGTTAACTGAAAATGGCAGATACAATTGTAACATTTATAAAAGGCGCCATAATAAAAAACCTTTTTATCTTTTTAGCCCTATACATTTATTTATCATAGACTCAAACTATTTTTAAATAATACTTTATTAAATGTTATGTATTATGTATCAATGCTTGGAAATTAAAAAAAAATACTTATAGGAAATACAATTTTTTAAAGTTTTAAAAAATTTGAAAATATCAAATTGTAGCTTGATCCTATAAAATCAATTAAATTTAATATGTTTGCTATAAACATTAAACCTAATGAAACATTGAATTAATTAGTATGGTTTACTCATTATAAAGCAAAGAATTTAATTTAACAGAAGCAATATTATGGATCTGATTGAATATATCTATATAACCTATTATCGATTAAAGACCTATTGATTTTATTTACCAGATTATTTTAAGTTAATGAAAAATAAAAGTTTTAAATCATTAACAAAATTAAATTTAATAAGTTTAGTTGAAAATAAAAAATTGGAAAATTATGTAACTTGGCTAATTATTAAACTGGTAAATTATTAGAATTGTCTCTCATTTTGTTAAAACAAAGCATAATGTGTAACAAAAATTATTTAAAAAAATACTATTATTTTTAATGAATATTATGCCTGTTTGGTCGTACCCTACATGAAGTAATATGCAAGACAAATAGGGTTATGGCCTATACTAACCCATGTGAATACACTCACACAACCATGTATTTCACAAACTTGCTGCCCTAGCTAAAGTGGTAAGGCACATGATGCTAATAATAATTAACCAATTTTAACACATTTTAATGATAAAATAAAAGAAGTAAATTCGGAAGTAATTTTTTCCTTTTTGTCTGATATGTTACTTTAACCATTCCTAAATATTAAAATTCATTGCTGTCGGTAATTTTAACTAAGAGAATACTATCATTAGTGTTGTTCATTAAAACAAAAGTAAAGAAAGGTTAATTATTACACAAAAATTAAATCTAGTCACACATATTTGTTTTTGTTTAAAATATCCCTCTAAAAAAATTATATCTATTTGTTTAATTTTTGGAGTAATATTCATTAATTTAATTACTCTAATCTGGCTTTAAGTATTTATTATTTTACCTCAAGAAATATTGAAATGATTCTTTAATCAAATAAATTGGTAATTAAGGAGTCAAAGGCCCGATAAAATTATTACCAAAATTATTATCATTGGAGTCAAAACTTTTTCCTACCTTTGAAAATGGCTTATAACATTCGCTTTTACTCTGTATAGGTTTGGATAACAAAAATATTTAAACTAAAGACAAAACTTAAAAAAATTAAGCTGCCAATTGGTAGTAGCGAGAATGCTGTCTACCAATAGAAAACTGGTCTGAGTAGTCCTACGTTTAAAAGAGAGAGACAGTAACGCCCTCTCTTGGTTCAAATGAATCAATATTCAACACAAATCTATACAGGGTGCGTACCCAGGTTCAAACATATACGATAATAAGAAGAGGGATATCTTCAAAAAAAAATTGGTCAACCTTCACAATTTTTCAGGGTTTTGAAGGAGTCCCCACCCTTACTAGTTTTGTGCCATTAATGTGAAATTAAACTTAAAGTAAGATTATTATAATTCTAACTATAATCTTTTTAATTGAAGTTATTGCTCACAATATTTTATGTTCTTTAATATTTATTTAAATTATTTTTAATTTTGTAACAGTATAAGAAGCAAAAATGTTTTATAGTAAATGTTTTTAACTTCATTTGCAACACACTTTTGATTATTTAATTTTGCATGTAACGTTCATGTTTTTTTTCGTAAAAAAAGAAAGTATTAATTGTTAATAATTTTATTTATTTACTTTTTAAATGTAATTATTATTTTAGTTTTACTCGATGGTTTGGGCATTCAATTTTTTAATAACGTTTATGAAATTTTTACTTTAGAAAATTTCCACATTTTATGTCAATTGAAACAAGTAAAGTGTTTGTAAGATGTATCCTTAAAGAACTGTTTTATTTTGTCCATACTTCAAAAAATTGAAATTTGAATAGACCTCTTAAATATCAATTTTTTTTAGCACTAGGCATATTTTGATGAGATAACCAACCCCAGGATACTAAAGCTGTTTTAACCAGCTTACCTGGACTCGTAACCTTACTCAGAGCTTAGTTACTTGATTACGGTTACCCCCACTCTTCCACCAGTATACAAGGAGATATAAATTTTTATTGTAATTTTAACGCCATGTGGATTCTTTGAATCAGACATGTCACAAGCAATAAGGATATTTTTTCAAAATTGCTAGAATATTATTTTACTACCCCATTGAATTTCTTTAATCCACTCGGGTAATATTTTATAAAAACGTATAAATACTCAATAATATCTACTAAATTTGTCATTTATTTTAATCGTGGCAAAAAAATCACCTCTTCCCTGCATGACCTTAATCTCATAAGCTCATTTCCTTTGTAAATTTGCTAAACGTTACAAATATATGAGCTCGTGGATGCTACATTGCACAGCCTTAAGACATAAAGTGTCTTTCTATTTAATAATCCTAAAATAAATTACACCTTCTAAAACCCTATAATAAATAACTCATAAATATTTATTTGCACCTATTGTTGCAAAACCAGAATTGAATAGATTAATGTAGGTTTTTTTCACCTATCACATCTGAAATATCACTTGATACTTTGTAGACCTAATTGTGAGCTTGTCATTGCACAGAATAGGTATTCCACTTTCATGTCATAATTATGCTAAGTACAAATATTTCAACAGTCTAGCCCAGTTAGGTTTGAACAATCTAATGTTTAAAAGGGTTGACAATCTATGTTCAAGGAAAATAATTAATTAAAAAAATCTCTCCACAATGTTTGTTAACTTAATCAAAATGGGTTTTCAACCTAAACAGTCACCCTCACTACCTAAATACAATAAGTAAGGACTAAACAAACTACTAAAAATAATCAGAAGATTTAAAAGAAAAATCAGGTACGGGGTAACTTAGGACTTTTCCTCATCACAACGGATTTGCTTATCCTTCCTACTACGTAATCGCTTTGCTCGTCATCAGAATATAGAAATCGTTAAATTTATACTGCAATACATTTTCGGACTAGCTTCACTCATCTTCAGATATTCATTGCGGTCACCCATCCAGGTACTGACCACTCTTGATGCTGCTTAAATTTTACGATTTAAGCTTTATGATTTTAGTTTATTTTAACTAGTTTTGCTCTTTCAGTCACTCTTAATCTATAAATCCGGATTCTACAATAATATTAACATAAATATCCTAAATAAGTTTGTTTAATAGCTCATTAATTATGATATCTAATAGTTGTTACTAGGTGCTATTAGGTTATAATTTATTTTTAGTAAAACTTAAAATTGCTGTGCAAAAATTGTAAAACTTTATATTTATATAAGAATCTATTTATGTAAGAAAACTGGAATAGTTTTCTAAAATAAGTTTCTGAAGTTGATAAAATATAGCTAAAGAAAACTTTATAAAATTTTTCAAGTATTAATATTTTAAAGGCTTGCTGAGAAATTAAACAAATGTAGAATAACATTATATGTCTCACTTAAAATCAAAATTTCAAGTATTGCAGTGTAGTCTATTGTCATAATTATTAATTTATAAATTTGATGAATGTGTCAAAAATAAAATTTAAAAGAATTGTGAACTTTAAAAACTTTTTGTTTTCTTAAAATCTACTACATAGCAATAACACAGACTATATAGTTGATTGCTTATCTTTGGTAACACCAACTCACTCATAACATTTTTCACCTCTTGGTGATTCCAAAATTTAAGAAAATTTACTTAAATTAAGCAATAGGTTTGCATAAGGAAAAAATGTTTCTATTAAAGTTTTGATAAATTGATATCCATACAAGTTTAGTAAAAAGAAGTAAATATTGATATTTTTGTAAATATTTTTAGATGTTTTATCTTAATTTATTATATTGTTTAGAAATTATATGAGATTTTGTTAGTCAAGACAGTTTATTTTTTTATTATAATTTTATCCTACAGGTCTTAATTTTCCACATGTTTCATAAACAATAGGGTTTCGTCATTGTGCAAAGAAAAAGGAGTCTGACACTGTCTAAATGCTAAAAATATATCCTGATCAAAACAGGAGATATGTTTATCATAACGAGCAGTGGGGCCTCAAGGCTCTGCTACTACGAGGAGGTGATAGAAATTATCACTTAAATGGAAGATATATCTGGTTTTAAAGAAAAGACGGTTTTATCAATATCTCAATAAAAATTTTATGTTATCAGCCTAAGTAGCAAAAAAACTACAATATCTGAAATGATATTGATTTTAGGCCTTCACATAAAAGGAATTCATATGACATTAAAGTGGTTTTATGGTTTGGAAAATTATTATTGACTGTCCTGTACATTTCTTATAAATAAAACAATTTCTGAAGCAATAAAATGTCAATTTACTGCCTAGTATGAATTATTAACCTAATAACTTCGTGAGAATCTCTTAAAGTGATGTACAACCTGTTTTTATGTCGCTTAGTTTTGTAAATAATGTCCCAAAAAGTAGACATAGTGCAAGTTATAAAAGAAGTATTTTAAATTTTCCTATTTAAAAAGAGAGATATTATTGGTTACTTAAAATTAAAGCAGTTGAACCTTAAGGTTTTTTACAAAAATGAAGATTTTTTACTTTAAGTTAGAGCTGCAATTCAAAAGTTAATCCAAAAAGTACAGTTATCTAATAGATTATTATTAATACTACACATTTGTACGATCATTAATATAAGCATTTAATTGCTTCACTAAAAAGACCTTTACACTTCTGAGAGCTTATGAATAGTAATTGTTATAAGAGACTTCACAAACATTTATCAATACTTTCAAGGATATTGGACAGGTCCTGACCTAGGGCATTCTCACAGGACGAATCCTCTGATGGGTTAGAGCCAAAAGCTCCCACAACCTCCCTTCATTTAATTTACTAAAGATAGGATGAATATTATTTATGGCTTGATCACGTCAGAATAAAATAATACAAAGAGTTTAAACAAAAATTTAGTTACATGGAGATTTAGACAGGAAAGTTTGAAGACAATGGTGAATCATAAGTAAAATTAGTTAGACATAACCCATTGCGGGGTTTCTTGCAAGGGGAGGGTAAGTCCCCAGAGCAACCAGGCTACCCCTGGCATAACAAGTTAAATGCAAGCCTTCTATGGGGTAAGGAAATAGGGCCCTAGTAGTAAAAATGTATCTTGCCAAAAAAATCTTGTTACTTGTAACTATTACCTAAATATGTTGATTTTGTTTCTACTTTTGGTAACAGATAACGTACTATTGCCGTTTAGAAATCACCTTGAATCCTAAGAAATTTGATACTAATAACATTATATTTAGGTAATTTTTTATCACGTTATTAATTGACATACATAATAAATTTTTGTTTACACTCTTTCTCTCCTGTAGTTTTGAACAAATATCTATTATATATGTCAATAAACAACTGTTCAATAAAAAAAATATCGGAATATAGTGATATTAGTATAAATTTTTTTAGGATTTAATGCCGTTTCTACAATAGGCAATATTCTGAAATCTTTTGGCTATTAAGACTCTAAAAGGTTGCCCTTCTTTAGTCATATATATGTTTAAAGTAACTTTTCTATTACTTTTTTTAATATTTTTACTCAAGCCTATAGAACAATGAACATACATACTGAAAACAATAAACTTACCAATCTTTGATCATACTTCTATTTTTTCGTTCTGGTTTACTCAGTACCACTCTTACATACTACTAATTAATCTAGCGTATATTTTTCATTTAATTTATTTTCTAATTCACTTCAACATTACCTACCAACAAATATAACTATATATAGCTTTATTTTTAATTAGAAGAAAAAAAATGAAAACCAAATCTCTAAGAGCAGGTTTACAATAGATAACATATGTCTAGTTATAACATTATAAGCTTATAGCAGGGAATTGCAATTTGGAAGGAAACGATCACTATCTAGATCAAGGTTTACCAACTGACAAACTGTAGTCTTTAAAAGGAAGGTTTTTCTGAGGACTAAATAGAGAAACGTTTTATCCTACTTTTCCTCATTTACACTCTAGGTATATAGGAATAGTATTGTGTTTGCAATAAAAATACAAAACTGGCATTTCCCCTAAATTATCCGTTTAAAGTCTTTAAGACCTCCTGAGTGGTTTTTGCAAAGTAGTCTGTCTGTATAGGTGTGTGCATGTTTTTCTATTATCATTAACGTTCCCAGTTAATTTACGCTAAAGGATTTCTCGATACAAAAATAAATTTTTAGGTCTAGTAGAAAATATTTTTTTACAACATCATTACGAGGTTTATTCAAAAAGTATTGTGAATTTTGAATTTTTGCGGGTTATGTATATTCGTATTATGTAAATGCCCGGATTTGTGGATGAACAAAAATTGGCTTTTGCTCCATGATAACGCCTCTGCTCTCACAATGTGACTTTTTGGCCAAAAACTACACACTAATGATGCCGCAGCCACCATATTCTGCAGATCTGGCCCCTGTGACTTTTTCTTGTTCCCTAAACTGAAGAGGCCCATAAAAGGGACGACGTTATGCTACGCTCAACGTCATCCGAGATAAAGACGGCATCAAAGGAGGAGCTGAACAAGATAAAAAAATTATTTTTGAAGTGCTTCGAAGGTTGGAAAAACCGTTGGCACAAGTGTATATTATTTCATGGGGATTACTTTGAAGGGGACAAAATAGGTATTCATGAATAAATAAATAATTTTTGAAAAAACACCAAATTCGCAATACTTTTTGAACACAGCTCGTAGAATAGAATAACCATTCACTAAATCTTAATTAAGAATAACAAATATTGTAACGATTTACAATAACAAATAAATTAAATTTCATTTTTATTTTCTTATATTTGAAATTATTGCTAATAAGTAAAACAATTTTATTTTCTATGTATTATATTAAGAAGTTTTGATATTATATATAATTTCTATTATTCAATAAAGAAAATATTTATAAAAAAAATCATTTATTTAAAATTAAGATTTAAATCAGCCTGGGCTGTGGTTATGATGTCAATAACCAGCAGTAATGACTGCAAAATTCAAAAACACAGAAAAACGTTTTGAAATTTAGCATACATGTAGTCTTATAAAAAACCAAAAATGTGTCAAGTTTCATCTCGTTATCAGCATTAGTTCAATTTTTATCAAATGCCATATAAATGTTAGTTTTTTTATAAATTGTAATAAAAAAACCCAATTGATTTGAAGTTTTGTATAAGTGAGCCATTTAATGCAATAAATTGGCATAACAATTTTTATTTCAAAGCAGCTAGTATATCTACTGTTTCTGTAGGATCATTAATGTTAAGTAGCATCGAGCAAGGTCAGTGCCTGGGTGGGTGACCGCTGAGAATAATAACAGATGTTACTACTGTCTTAGGACAAAACAGACTCAAGAATATAAAATTAAAACAGAATCAAACAATTGCTAATATGTTTTAAAGTAGATTAGTTTTGCTTAATATTTAAATCTAATTACAGTTGAACGTCATAGTTAAAAGAATCAGGTACGAGGCACCTCAGAACTTTTCCTCATCACATCAGATTCACTACGCTCATCCTCCCTGCTTCAGACTTGCTTCGCTCGTCTTCAGATAGTAAATGCATCCGTTTCATTCTCAGCGGTCACCCATACAGCAGTGACCACACTGCTGTATGGGTTTTATCATAAAAGTTTTTGCTTCTAAACTTTTATGTTCCAACAAAAATCATGGTTATACTTGTTGTATTGAAACGAAACTTGAAAGTAAATTTATTTATTAAGTAAAGGTATACTCTAGTACCAATGTAAACTAAATTGGATCATTTTTTCCAATTTAAAAAAAAAAACCAACACAAGTCATTTGATAAAAATTGAACTAATGCTGATAATGTGATGAAACTTGGCATATATGGTAGTCTTATACATGGCCACATGGATGCCAAAGCTCAATCCAATCACATAATTTTTCTACATTTTAGCTGAGTCATTATTGCAGGTTAATGGTGCTATAAAGACATTATTTTCTGAATAGCACAACTACAGCGGTAGACTGATTTTTGTACAAAATTTCAACTCTTTAGCATAAATATACTGGGTACAACGATGATAACAGACACACATACTCACACAGAAGGCAACTTTGCAAAAACCACTCAGGAGGTCTTAAAAACGCCTGAAACGGATAATTCCAGTTTCATCCCAGTTTTGAATTTTTTTGTAAACACAGTACTTTTCTTTTATACCTATGGTAAATGAGGAAAAGTAAAAATTAAACCTTTGCATAAGAATACAATAAATAAAACTAAATCAAAAATTACTAATAGGAAAAGAAAGACTTTAATTCTACAATGTTTTTTAAACAGGAACTGTTTAAAAAACATTGTTGAATTAAAGTCCCTCTTTTCCTAATAGTAATTATGGAATTCTACAAAAAAGACGTTTCTCTTAAGAAGTTTAAATCAAAAAATAAATGCTAAGTCACCTAAGAGAGGAAGGAAGGAAGAGAGGAAGTTTTGTTGAAGTGCAAACAAGTAGTAGATCTGTTGAATAGACTTTGATGAAAATGAATTGGTGACCCCAATCTAGATAATTAACAATAAATATTAAAATTAAGAAAATACATTTTTAATTATTATAATTTAAATAATAAAAGAATACAAAATACAACTGAATGAAGAGAAAAATGTAACATTTGAAACCAAAATCATTTAAAAAATCAAAATATACATTTGCAACAATAAGTTACATTTAAAAAAATTATTTATCCATTACTTTATATAATATGTATATATAAATCAACAATAGATAATATAGACCAAGAGCCCAGGGGTGTTTTGTTAATAAAAAGTGTAGTGGATGGAACCGGTCTCAATTTTTTGTAAATACCTTCCTGAACAAGGATCTGCAATTCTGCTGACTCGTATCGGATGGGTGTCCCAGGCAGAACCTTTGACCCCTAAAGTGTGTTCTGCCTGGGACACCCATCCGATACAAGTCGGCAGAATTGCAGAACCTTGTTCAGGAAGGTATTTACGAAAAATTGAGACCGGTTCCAGCCATTACACTTTTTATTAACAAAACACCCCTGGGCTCTTGGTCTAATAGATTTAATGTGAATTTCACACAAACTAAAAAACAGTACAGGATACCTCTGTACTTTTCTTTACAACTTTGGACTCACTTTGCTTAGCTTGTCCTCAGAATGTTATAATTATCTAAAGCTTAAAGTGATAACAATTTGGTCTTCCAGCACAACTAGATCTCAAGTCTAACTTTTGTGTAAAGTTACAACTCTCTAGCATAAACGCAGTGGGAATTATGCGTGACATAGACAGACAGCGTAAAACTTATAATTATGATGAAACCTTGGTTTTTTATTTTTAGAATGAACACAATACTTTTCTTATATACTTACAGTATTTGATGAGGAAAAGTAAAAAGCTAATTAATAGAATAAATATTTTAATCACTACTAGATCATAATTAGTATTCATATGAATTGGTTACTATGCACGGGAATAATAAGAAGATGTATCAATATACTTGATATTTCCTAAGTGAATCATTTGCACACATTCTATTACTAATTATTCATTATTTCTTAATTTTATCACATATTTCTAACAATATATTAATGTATCTATTCTTTGAAATATGGCTTTGTTATTTCTTATTTTTGTCATTGATCTATGCCTTATATTATATTCTGAGTTAAACAGCAGTTATTCAATTTTATTGCATTCGAACATAAAGTAATTTTATTTATTTACTGGGTATAAATAATAAACCCAGCTTAAATAAGTTCATAAGTTTTCAAGCTCATAAAAAATCCCTTTTTTGATTTGTTTAAAAATTATAAGTAAAGTATAAAACTAATGTGTTCGCTGATAAAAGGTCTTCTTAAAACATAAAGCCTTAGTCATAGCAATAAAAATTTAGATATTCTGAAAAATAAATCAAGTGCTTTAGAAGAATAATTTAATTCATGAATTAACTAATAAAAATTAAAATATTGATGAAAAGTATTTTAAACAGATAATATCAGATAGATGATGTCTTCATCTTTGGTAAGTTAACTGAATTTAAAACGGGACCATTAAATCTTAAAAAACAATATAGGTTAAAAAATTTGTATCAGTAATATATTATTGAACTAATCTTATAAATTTATATTTTAAAAAAAGTAAAAAAGTGTAGTATAACACAGACATCTTCTTATATGATATAATTATAAATTATATTAAAATAATTAGAGGTTTTTGAAAGAATGGTGTCTATTCTATTATATTTTTAAAAAAGCAATATATTTCAACCCCTTTGTGTCATCTTCAGACAAGACACATCAATAAGATATCACATTAATAATAAATAATCAAATTAAATAACATGATTCCTGTGATGTGTAATATTATAGATGAGTTTCGCCTAAAGATGACCCAAAGTGATTGAAATATTTTGTGGTTTTAATAACATTGTATAGTAAAATTTATTCTTTCAAAACTATCTAATATGTAATTCTACAAAAAAAAGAAGTTTGCCTATTAACAGATTAAAATAACTTAAGTTCTGTAATCCAAAATAAATTGAAGGCTTGACTTAAAGATTAGCCAAATTATTGGGACCACAAATATTGGGATAGTTACAAACATGCACAACTCAAGAAGAAAAACATGGACAGAGTCCAAATCTATATTGAGAGTACAAATCCAAAAATGTAAAGAAACTTTTTCCTTTTTGGTGCCTCGTATCAAGTTGAATTCACTTGGAGGATAATGCTATCTTATACTATCTCTCACCTTTTTATTTTTTAACAAAACATAGTCTAGTTTTACAAAGTAACAAGTCTTATTTTAACAAATAACCAAAAAAGTATATTTTTTCTGAGGAAATTCATGCAGCTCGCACAAAATAATTTTGCTTTAATAAAATAAAGGTTTAAAAATAATAAGCATCTAGTACTCTGGATCCAAATGAAATCAGTAACTTCTTTATGCTCAATACTTTGAGTTAGTTCAATAAGTAACAATTTGACAGTATATTCGCTGAAGTATTACTTTAAAATATATATCTTATACAAATAAAATATTCATAATTCTTTATCTTTCACTGGAATTTTGAAGATTTGCCATCCGAATTTTTAACTTTTTTAATTCTGTAACATAAAAGAATACATAAGTTATTATGAAGAAAAGAAAAAAATAATAAGAAAGATTATAAAGAAAGAAAATTAATATTAAAGTCTGATTTTCTAATAAAAAACAAAAATATCAATTTTCTCAGGAAAATATAATTTTTATTATTTTTTTTATTTATTTTGTTAAAAGATTTATATTTTTTGTTAAAAGAAATTGATTTCAAAGGATTGAAATCTGTTTAAAAATTTCCAAAACTAATTTTAATTTATAAAAAATTAAGTTTAAACAGATCTTTACAGTCCTTGTTTTTTAGACTATATGTTCTTAAAACATTTTCTAGAGGTTTAAAATAAATTTTTCATATCTTCCCAGCCATTATAATGTGTCAGTCAATAAATCATTAATACCACTTAAAAGTGAAGTTAGCTGCTCATTGGTCATTGTAAATAGCTTGTCCTCCTGTTTATCAGTAGTACCATTTATTATAGACATCTTAACAAAATATTCATCTTGATTGTTGGTCTTCTCTGCCTCAATTGTTTTCAGCCTTGCAATCCTAATGCTTTCATTTCTGTAATAAAATATTTATAAAAACAATAACTAAAAGAAAAATCGATTACTACTAAAATCAATAATAAAAAAAGGTTATATTTGTCGTGCAAGCTTATGAGGAAAAATACATAATTATAAGTTGCCAAAAATTGATTTAACAAAATTAAGAATAATAATTAAAAGATTGATTTTAGCAGCATTCATAGAATATTTAAGTAATCTAAGTTAAATCTTTTGACTGTGTATTTTGTGGGCCGCTAGCCTGTATACACTTACATTTAAAAAAAATAAAATAAATTATTGTATAGTTTTGTACCAATGAATTTCTATTGCCTTTGTTCTATGGTGGATTTCATAAATGGCTCAACCAACGTTTCTTTATGAGCTGATCCTGTTTTACCAATAACTCTAGGCATTTCTAGATTATGTTTGTGGAGTTGATTAACAGAAACCATTTGATACATATAATCTATTTTTAGAATATTTAGTTCTTTAAATGAGGGCCTGATCTTTCCCCTCTATCTTTAAATTTCATAACTCTTATCAGGGCTTTCTGTAATATTAGTATTAGTTGACTGAGTGTGGATGGAGCCGCACCCCAACCAATTAATCCATATCTTAAAATAGAAACTGCTATAGCATAGTATAAAGTGCGCCTCTGATCCACAGTAAGAAAAACTCTAACTCTAAGCATTATTTATATTGTTTGTCTTAATCGTTTTTGTAATTCATGTATATGTTGTTTCTCCTTAAGAAAAGCATCAATATGAATTCCTAAATACTTTGTTGTTTTGACTCTTTCTATTTTGGGAAAAAAACATTTTTGATGGCTTTTATTAAAAAAACATTTGTTCGGAAAAATATTTAAACACTTTTTTCTATCATGAATACTAATTTCCCTGATATCAGGTTGTATTAAATAATAATGGGAGATTGATAATAATGGGACATATAATGGGAGATTAAATTAGTTTAGTTGAAGATTAAATATTGTTTTGAGAAACTGGTGATAAAAATTTAATCTGTCATTAGTTTAATCTCTCATTTACTAATGCTTCATTAAAAAAATGTAAGAGAAACCGGACATAAGAAAAATAAATAAAAAAATATCAAGTTAATTAAAAATTCTCCAACTATTAATTATTCTAAAAGTAAGTTAATTTGAGTTCCTTGGAGTCATTCCTTAATTTTATTTTTAAAAGTTTTTGTTTTATATTTTTTGTGACCTTCAGGTCCAATATTGTATCATTTTACACCATAACAGTAAATTGATTTTAATTTTATATTTTTATGACTACTATCTTTTATGTTTTAAAAAACTACATATTACCAAAATAAAAGTAAACAATTTTCAAAATCTCATTGGCTCATTTATCCTTTGGAAATTAATTAAAAAGCTAAAAATAATTATTAAAATTAAATTAAATACTAAGAGAGATCTAATCAACAATACATTTAAGTCAGTCATGAAAAAGTATTGTAAACAAACGCCTTAAATATTTAAGCCTCACTCAAAACTAAAAATGTTAAAATAATACGAGCCTCAGACCGCAGCCACAACGGCCGTAGCCTCAGCTGTACTTAGTGGCAGAACGTATGTACTGTTTGCACCACTGGGGTTGTTTCAAGTGAGCTGAAACCGGTCTCAATCAATTTAGTTAGTTTAGTTAATTTTGTTTTAACATAAATCATAACGTCATAAGTTGGGTTAATGATGTTATAAATTTTTCATTAACAATCATAACAATCGTATGAATAGGCTATATCTTTTTAGACATATATTTTTGGCATTAGGAAGCCAAACAATTGTTTGGTATTACCTTAGCTTCTCAGTCAATCGATCTCTATGCTGATGAAATACAGAACCAATAACAGAAGATTGGTTGGATTCCAATCCAAGCTGCTCTAATTCAGCGGTTAATTCTTCTCTAGTAACTCCATGGCAGGCAGAGCTGTGCAGTATCTGTCTTACAGCTGATAAACAAGCTTTCATATCATTCTTATCTGAAATTCAAATTATATTTTTAATATGAACAGTGACAGAGAATATTTGATGGCAAGAGCAAATATATATATATATTTATAATTATATATTATATATATATATATATATATATATTAAATTTTTTTGAGCCCGTGACTTGTTATTCTCATTGGGTTCGTTCGATCAAAATAATATTGGTTTAGTGCCACACAAAAGTTTGAGTGCTTACAGATTGGAATCTAATTGATGGATCTTGACTTAACTCTACATATGGACGACTCATAGGTCATATTGATACATTTCATGTCTCAACGAAATTTGTTCACTTATAAAAATAAGGAATTAGTACAAAAAATAAGTTTTAAATGCTTACAGCTCAGAATCTAATGATTGATCTTAACTAAAAATAAAACTTAGACAACTCATGGGTCAGAATGACCATATTTTATGACTCATCAAGATCTGTTCTCAAATAACGATAAGGACTTAGTGTAAGGAAATAAATTTTGAGTAGTTCTATCTCAGAATTGTTTCGATAGATCTCGACTAAACTTTTAACTTAAAATGCTTAGAGGTCTGAGAGGTCACCTTTTAAGTCTCATCAGGTCAGTTCTAAAATATTAAAGGTTTATTGTAATTTAAAATTTTGAGAGCTAACTGCTCAGAATTTTATTGATAAATCTTGACTAAACTTAACACTTAAATGACTCAGAATAACCATATTTAATGACTCATCGAAATCTAATCTTAAATACCAATATAGTGTAAGGAAATATAGTGTAAGGACATAAAATTTGAGTACTTAAAGCTCAGAATTTAATCGTTAGATCTTGACTAAACTTTAAACATGGTCATAAATCAGAATGAACACATTTTAAACAACATCGAGATCTGTTCAAAAAAAAATAATAGGTCTAAAAATATTCAGTCCCAATAGATTAAAAATCTAATCAATGTATCTTGACTTAACTTTCAATTTATACTACTGACAAAGATTATGTAGTATAGTAGTATTATGTGGTATACTACATAATCTTTGACTACTAATTGATCACAATGAACACCTTTATATCTCAAATAATATAAATAATAACATTTTTATACCTCAAATAATACTATTTTGAGTTCTAAAATAATAGGCTTAGTTTAAACAAAATTTTAGTGCTTACAGCTCAGAATCTAATAGAAGGATCATGACTAAACTTTTAACAACTACTCATATGTCAGAATAGACACGCTCTACACTAAGTAATAAATATTCTAGGGTATAGAGTAAAATAACACTCATATTACAACAATTGTTAATTAAAACTTGGGAACTAATGGATGAATCAGAACTATATAAATATTATTTTATTTAAAGTACTTATAAGACAAAATAGTTATCTTCTAAGTCTCATCAAAGATTCGTGTTAAAATAAAAGAAGTTTAGTGCAATACATTAGTCAGAATAGTTACCTTTTTTCTAAAGTATTCTAAAGAAAAGCGGGTTTAATGATAACCCACATAAGCTTCATAAGTCATTGATATAATTTTTATTATAAAGAAATAAGTAACTTTGTTTGAGATTGGTTAAATTTACTGAAGGACCAGTGTTTTTGATGATATACAATTGTTTTATTGAAACAATTATATCTTAGAAATGTTTTAGGAAGCCATGCAATGTATTTGTATGTTTTTGACCAAAAAATATTTGTTATATACATATATATTGATACATCGTAAAGAATATCCCAATAATTAACGCAATGGTGTAGATATGTGCTAAAGTAATTCTAAATTTTGTAAATAATAATTGCTTTATTATTAGGCTTGGAAATCGCCAAATGGACAAAAACATCCTGGACAAAGAATTTTCTTGCTGTTATAGCTGTTAACAACATCTATCTCTTATAGACTGGGCACGTGATGTATTTGCCGAACGAAGTAGTATTATTGTACTGTTAGTACAAAAATAAAACTGATTATCTTTAAGGACTGGTTTATATCATGAGATCCTATACATTATAAAACACCTCTAGGTAGAAAGCATGGGTATGTTTTAAAATCGGTTACGTGGTACGTTAGTAAATTATAATTAAGTATATGTAATCATTTCATAAGCAGGTTGTTGTTAGATTACTAATGTTAAGCAACATCGGTCGAGGTCAATAACTGAATGGGTGACCAAGGGTTTTTAAACACAATTTTTATGTCACAGCAAAGCCTAAATTAAAATAAAAAATAAAATAAAATTTAATGTATTACTAACCAAGAAGTGTTCCTTTAGTTAAATCCTCAATTTCAGCATACTGAAAACAAATCAGTTCATTATGAATTTTAATTTAAAGTTTAATAACTTTTTATTGATTTTAATAATAAATATTAAAATAAAAATTATGCAGTCCTACATAAGACAATTAAACATGCCAAGTTCATCTTATTATAAGAATTAGTTTCTTTTATCAAATAAAATGAATGTGTTTTATTGGAAAATCGTATTACTGTCGGAAAACCATTCATTCAACAGAGTTGAAACTGGGCACGAGTGTATCGATTTATATAATTGACAAGTATAGAAATATGATTATGATTATTATTTTATATTTATTTTGTACTTTTAGAGTAGTTGCTGTTTATTGTTATTCTGTAGTAGCGTTTTCTTTTGATTTTTTGTAATTTATTTGGTTTGTACTTTGTTGGTTAGGCACTGATGATGGTTTGTTAAAACTGAAAGCTGGCTCTGTCTATAAATTATCTTTAAAATCAGTGGAGAGACTGTTTCTTTCAATTCCTTTTATTAATTGACTCCACAGCTCAACTTATTTAATAAGTATAGAAATGTTCATAGTAGTATGTATTATCTACGATTTGTCGACATATTGTGTTAAGTAGCATGTAGCGTGGTAGCATGGGTGACTCTAGGGTATAAAACGGGTATACAATTTTTACTATTTGAGGACGAGCGAAGCGAGTCAAACATCAATATATATTATATGAGTTGGGTATTTTGAGGACAAGCGAAATGAGTCCTAAGATATGCTTAAACATACATTATAATAAAACACACAGTTCTAATCAGTTGTCAGTGAGGGAAAATAATGCAGAGCCAATGAGGTCTGTCCTGTGTATGTTAAACTACACCCAAAATTTCATATCAGGCTAACCTCATTAGTTCCTTAATCATATTTTCCCACGCTATTAACAAAATAATAAGCGCGTAATAATATATGCGAATCCGATATCCTGAGAAAGAGCAAAGCAAGTCCCAAACGGAGAGGATAAGTAAAGCAAATTTGGAATTAAGAACTAAAAGGAAAAGTTCTGAGCTCATTTTTTCTTTGGGAATTCGGAAAGAAATAATTTAAACGTAAAACGTTATTAACTATTACAAACATGTAATAATACACTGTTTCCTCGGTTATGTACAAAGCCAAATAATTACGAAAAGTTGTTTACACCTACTATATGCTGACAGACAAAAATAATTCAGGACGTAAAATGAGAAGTCCTTACTTTATCTATCCTAATCCATATTGACCAAAAACTTGATTTTTCACTCACTTTTCCCATTTATTTGTATGAATGAACTGAAAAATTCTTTTGAATGCGATGTCATCCTATCACACCGTCCCCTTAGTATTGTGACACTGGACTGTATTTCCTGTATTCCATTTAAAAAGGGTTCTTTTCATAATTCTATCAGCAAAGCGAAATTCCTATTAGTTCTAATCCTCAAATTCACTTCCATTTTATAAACAGGAATAGGAGAAGAATAGAAAAATTATTACCATCTTTCAAAAAATAAAATTTATTGACCCTCGTAAATAACTTGGAAATTTGTAAACCCGTCAAATAAGCATTTGATTGAACCCTGAAATTTATAATTTCACCACAATACATCAAAAACGACCATTAATAAAATCCTCTTAAAACGGAAAATAAAAAAACACTGCAATTTAAAGTGAAAGAATAAAAAATATTTATGATTATTCTTCTATTATGAATTCCTATGCACTTGGAAATCGCCAATTAAGTTATACTATGAAATTTAAAATAAATAAACCTTAAGTGGCTAAAGATGTATAATTTATTGATCTTTAGAGTAGGGTTTTCGGTAATAGTTATTTGTGTAACTAGGCAGGAAAATGGAATATTACTGACTAGTATCGAAGTTAGCCCTCGAGCCGAAGGCGAGGGTGTGCTATCTTAATTACCTGCAGAGACAAAGCCTAGGCAGGTAATATTATAATTTGACTGACGAAGCAAAGCCGAGAAAGGCAATATACGATTCGGTAATGTTTCTTTAATGTTTTTTACAGATCTTATCATCGAGAAAGTTGACCACAGAGTAGCGCTCGATTTTGTGTTTGACAGTTCTTTTAAATACGCTAACACAATGTTTTTTACTTATTCTTTACTTTTTTCTGAGCACCATTCTTTGAACACTTCATATCAAAGTTTATAAATAAACAAGTTGTGGAGCTCAGCTGAAGTGTACCCCATATTACTGTTAGTACCTCAAATGCTCACTAGCAAGCGCTACTTTCGTTTACGCTTACCTTTTTCTATTTAAATACATTACAGATATTACGTTTTTCAGCTATTATTTACTTTTTTTCATTTTTTAGATCGACTTATTGCTAATAAACTATTCTTTGTACTGGACTTGATTTCTTTGACATGTAATAGTTTTATATGATTCTTTTGTATTAATTTTGTTAATATTATAAGAAAATAGACAAAACGTATGTCAATAGTTAGCTTAAAAAGTAAGAAATATTAATCGTTTTTGGTACAAATACATTTAAAGTTCTATAAATAACCACAATATTTGTATTAAATTAATTAATTTAGAGCTTAGTTTTTATTTAATAACTTAGCATTTATTAAACAAATGCAAATACGTCAATATTTAGGGTGGAACATTCACATACATCAACATTTAATTCTTTATAAACATGGTCCTATATTTTCAAAAAGTAGTGTCTACCCTGTGCAATTGACTCGCGAAAGTTAAAATTTATAATTAAAATTTTGGTAACTATTCCCAAATATGGTATTTTTGTCACCACTTTTTTTGTCAAAAATCTGTTTCAGAGGTCCCAAACCACGAAAAAGTAAGATTTGTAAAACTGTATATATATATTTATATATATAATATAATATATATATTATATATATATATATATATTGTGTTGTGTGTGTGTGTGTGTGTGGTGTGGGTGGTGTGTGTGTGTGTCTGTATGTATGTATGTATTTCTAGCGCATTTTTGTAAACATGCTATCTGTCTAATGGATGAATATTATTCTGTCTAACTTGGTACAAAATTAACCTTAGGAAGGATACGATCCCATGGTACAATTTTGTTAACGCTGAATCGAATGAACCCAGTCCGAAGTCAATACGACCACTCTAAGTGACCAAAAGTTAAAAAACCATGGAAATAACAGAAACCAAAATAACGGTTAGTAAAAACAATTTTTGAGTAGGTTGTCGTTTTCAATGTTTTTTGTGGTGCTGAATCTAATAAACTGATCTGGAATTGATAAACTACTTAAACCAAGGGTTCTTAGGTTGAAGTTTGGCACCGGCACTAATTTTTTATCGTCTTATTTATAGTATTTAAGTTTCTAACTTCTAATTAAATCTAGCATAGAGGTCCGCGCCGAATTTTTCTACGAATTCAGACGAAAAGTAAACTTTATTGCTTATCAATCCTTTTTGCTAAAGTTTTCGGTTTATTAATTAACCTGAGTAGTAGCGTCACGACTTGTTATTGATTGTTTCGAAATAAATAATATATGAACAAAATATATATAAACTGAACTTCAAATGAATGTAACAATGTTGTGCCGAGTACTGTTAATCTATGGTATAAATATGCGCATATTCTTTGAACAATTGAAAAAATAAAAATAAGTCGTGCTGTTAACTGCTCAGTTATTAAATATATATCGAAAATTAAAGCTAGATAAAAAATAGAAATAATGAAAAACCGTGGGTAAATTAAGAGTTTTCTGGCAATAAATTTTAAAAAAATATCGAAAAATCAATGATAACAAAACTTATATAACAAGGAGGAGTAATAATGTTAATTAAAAATAAATCAGGCTCATAATGTTTAATTAAAGTCTTAAAGACACTTAAAATTCTTAAACAAGCACGAAACCGGGACTAAACAAATGTAAAAATGATAGGAAATTGCCTGATAACTGCTTCATAAAAGATCGTCATGTCCCCTGGCGGATTTTTTTTGGCACTACACGTCGGGGTTTTAGCGCGGTATACGAGCTCCACAACTTGTTCTATTTATAAAACTTTGCTTCATATGCTTTGACATACCTACTTCTGATTTGCCGGGTAGTAGGTTCTCTTTGGCATTTGTAGCTATTTTCAAAACATTTGGCGGGGGATGTTCGAAAAGTTTGGCTATCTTCGACGGTATTCACAAAACGTTTATAGAATCGATATAGAATAAACTAACTTTTAAACTGTATTAAATACGGGTTCGTATGATAAAAGTAGTGAATGACTCGACAAAAAAGATGAGACAATAAACCCAAAAAAAGTGTTGCCTTTATATAATCAATAAAATTTATTTCTAATTAAAGATTTACATTACGAATTGTTTTATTTTAATTTTAATTAGTTAAATAATGTAATTATTCATTATATAAATTATTAAATAAATTCAATAAGCTTTTTATTATTAACTAATCATGTTTACAAAAATTATCTATAAACTTTATTTACCAGCATAGGCAGAGGCGGCTGGGAAATGCTACTTTCCTGCCTAGGCAGGTAAAGTGCAGTCATTCATGACTAATTACCAGCCGATCTGGGAAATACTACTTTCTCGCCTAAAATTAGTTCAGTAATGCTTCATTTTTCTGCCGTGAGGAGATAAAATAATTAATTGTAGTTACCATAAATTTTATAAAAAAAGGATTTTTTTTGAAAAAAAAAATATGAAGGTACAATACAGTAAATTAAAAAAATCTTTCCGTTACTTTTTTCTATCGGAAGTGTGAGCCACTTCACAGCCAGATAGTTGTCCTCGTAAATAAGTTTGACGTATTAGTATTTTTATAACTGGCACACTACAATAATATCAGCGAATAATCAAATGTATTAGTCGAAAACCGTATTTTATTAACATAAAATTATATACGTCAAACGATAATATCGGAACTGATTTTTTTATTATTATTGGCATTGATTTGATAGATCATACAGCCATAAGAGCATCACGTTTATTTTTTAAAGTCGCATTTATGACTATATATATTTACAAGAAAGAAAAATAAATTTTTAATTTAATTATTTTCCCCTTTATTTTTATCAGGATTAAAAAGCATTACTTTTCCTTATTTATACCGTAGGTATATAGGAAAAAATAGTCTATTTGAAAAAAATCCGAAACCGGGATAAACGGAATTAAGCGTTGCAGGCGTTTCTAAAGCCTCCACAGTGGTTTTCGCAAAGTTGTCTGTCTGTATGTGTGTGTCTATTATCATCGTAGCGCCTAGTGTATTAATGCTAGAGAGTTGAAACTTAGTACAAAAGTATATATATATATATATATATATATATATATATATATATATATATAATATATATATATATATATATATATATTATATATATATATATATATATATATATATATATATATATATATATATATATATATATATATATATATATTAATAAATTATCGCAATCAGTATTCATTTGCTATAGTAAATCAAGTTTTGAAAAATTCTCATTCGCCAAAGTAAGACAACAAAAATAAAAAAATGTTTTTACGTTCAAAATTATTAATATATTGATCATTTCAGTTCTAATAATATTATTCTATTATCTTAAATAGGGATCAATATTAAGGGAGCAAAGCGGAAATAATGTATTTAAAAAAATACTTACGTTTATATGATTATCATTAAAAAAGGAAAGAATCATATTTTCACAGAGTTTTTCTAAATTTTCTGAACTCTGAAACAAAAACAACAAATCAGCGAAGTGTTAAAATTTTAAAAACGAATAATTAGAAGTTCAATTGAAATTAAAGAGATATAAAAAAAAAATCTTTTAATAACATCTACCATATGAAGAATAAAATTGTAAAATTTATAGAGCCTTTTACTATGAAACCTCTTATTTTTATAATAAATTAGATGGTTGAGCAAAGGATGTTTCCTTTTAAGCTGAAGTGGTTAAGCGTACTCCGTTACTTATGAAAGGCAATCCTGAGGATGTTAATATAGACCTGTTTCTGTTTTGCCTATTCTCTTATATGTAAGATTTTCATCTTATCTTATCCTAAGTACAAATTTATCACTGCTAGACAGTATGGGTTTAAAAAGAACAGCTCAACTAATAAAGCAATTATTGGTACTTTCGATAACATTCAAGCAAAACTGGATGAAGGGGTTAAGTCAGTAGCGGTATAGCTGGATTTCTCTAAGACGTTTGATTTGGTAGAGTTAATGTATAAACTACACCTTACCAAAAACCACCTATGTGGTAAAATGCTCCCCGCCAAGTCTTCATTTCTTATTCAATGATTCAGAGATAAACTTTTCTGTCCCGCCAAGTCATATTCGTATTGGGTGTTGCTAACCTAGCAATTGGAAGTTGCTAGGTTGGCAATAGTCAGGGACCTATTTACATTGAGAGGCAATCATCAGCTTCTTCTCCTAGGCGGCAAGCCAGCGGTGTGAACTAGTTTTTTTTGCTATGTTTTGAAATATCAAACAATTCAGGTGTTCGTGGAAATTAATCATAACAGATTTTAGCAGTCGTCATAATTGCAGCAGATTTACTTACCTGCATAGATCCAGGAGTATACATAGAAATGAATGAATAAATGAAACGATAAGGGTACTATATAATCAGGCACTATACTATATATACTCTTGGAAACACTACATCTAAAGGTGATTCACTTTTCTGGCTTGCCACCAAGGAGAAGAAGCTGATGATTGCCTCTCAATGTAAATAGGGACTTTAACTATTGCCAACCAAGCAACTTCACTTTGAAACGCCTATGACAGTCTCCACCCAATACAGACATGACTTGGCAGGACAGAAAAATTGATTCCCCTACTTTTTTGGACCAAAGACTTGGCGGGGAGTATTTCTACAACGTAAGTGGTTTTTGGTAAGATTTCATTCAGAGATTTTATTTTGTACGGCTTCTCAGCGTAGGAATGTCGAGTTTGAGATTTTATGAGGTAGGAATGCACACGAGCATAAGACGAATCAAAAAAGTCCTCATATGTCAAAATCCGTTTAGTAGTTCAGGCTGTAGGTGCGTCAACAAAAAGTGCAGGAAGAATAAAAAGCCGTCAAAAATGACATTTTCAAACCTCTTTTTGTCCACTTCTGTTAGGCCGATTTGGACGATTTCTTTTATTTTTGATCTACAAGGCACGCCTTTAAAGATATTATAATATTATTTATGTACCTATAGGCGTTTTGACGCTACAGACCCTCAAAAACCCTACTTTGTAGATTTTTGACTTGTTTTACTGACTAAGCGGGGTATTTTTACTTTTCTTCTTACCTTGACGGAGCGGAACGCTACTGCGTTCCGAAATTATTGTCTTGGCTTTAGAGGGGTAGCATTAAAACTTTTAGCCTCCCATCTAGCAGACAGGTATCAGTATACTGAACTAAAAAGATATAAAAGCCAAACTTATAAATCCACTATACACAAAATAAATAGAGAATTTCCTCAAAGCTCTAATTTGAGTCCTCTCCGTTTTATTTTATATATAAATGATATAGTTAAGGATCTAGATCAGTGTGAAATTAAAATTTATTGCAATAATGTCCTTTTAATTTTTCAAGAAAATATAAAGACATGTTTAAATAATAAAATAAATATTGAATTAAATAAGCTCTTCATGTGGGCATTAATAAACGAAGTAAAAATAAACCAAAGCAAATCTATTTTTTGTATATTTTTTTATTAATTACTATTAACTTTTTTTAAATATATTTATTTTAAAGGTAATAAAATAGTTATTTATGCCATAAGGCTGAGAAGTGTGTCTTTATGTCACGGCAATTAGATTTACCGACGAGCGAAGCGAGTCGGGAAAAATTGCCAAGACATAAAGACATTCTCAGCCGGATGGCATACACTATTTTTTTTGAGGTAGCATCATTAACTAAAGCACTCATTAAAAAAAATCAAAAAATAGCACTCATTAAACTGCGCTATATACTTAATTGAAAAAAAAACAAACTTCCAATTATTATTAAACTCCATATTATCGTCGTCATTAATTCATCCCATAGCTTCACACTTTACTCAAAAATGTAAAAGCTTTTACAAATAAACACACAAAATTGTCAATTAGAACACCTTTTAAAAACGAAAAAAATTAGTCTACGAACAAAAACAGAAACAAAATGAACGTTTTTAAAGAAAACTCATGAAGTTTTAACACAGATTGTTTTTTGAACACGCTACATTACAGTAATGGCGGCAACATATGAATTACTTTTACGTCCTAGAAGTTTTTTTACATTCATTATTGTCCTCGGAGGTGAAAAGTACTAAAATAACCTCCTAAGACAATAATGATTGGCTTCTCATCCTAAAAAAACGGTCCAATAAAGTGCTCAATTACGTACTACCTCAAAAAAAAAATAATTTATAAAAAACTTAAGTAAAACAATGAAAAATTAAAAGAAAATTACATGGTCAAATATTTGGGCATGATATTAAACTACGAACTTAACGAGGAGCAACATATAGACTCTCTTGCTTTTTTAATATTAATTAATAAGTCTATTTATTTACTTAAATCATTCAGAAGTAGATCACTGTCAGAAAAAGAATTAATTAATCTTTATTTTGGTTTTTTTCAGTCAAAACTTTATTGGATTATTTTATAGAGAAATATTTTTCAGCAATAAAACTTCTGAGATAACAACAAAATGTTACACATAATTTTTAGAAAGAAATTAAGAACTAAAATCAAAAAATTGTTTCAAGAAAAAGAAATCTTAACATATGCTTCACTATCTATATAGGAATGTTTAAAGCATGCTAAAATTATGTTTATGAGACTAGAAACAAAAAGAATTTTAAAATTAAATGACATAAAACAAATTATTATAAAAAACTATTGAATACAACAGGATTATATTGTATAATAGCTTAGAAGATAGTGTAAAGAATGGAGCAGATGATAACACTTATTTAAAAATGTTAAGAAGCTTCTTTTAGAAGATACTTACACTGTAGAACTGTTTCTTAATAGAAAAAAGCAAGCTACTACTAAAGAAAAGCATTTTAAATATTTTTTTGTTCTATTTAAAAGTAAACATGTTTTTTAATTATTTAATATTTTTATTTTAATGTTTCGCCTAAAGTCATTTTAAGGGGGGTGAAAGGAGAAGGGGAAGTCTACTCACTCTATAGGGTTCATGTGTAAATAAAATGGACAAAACACTATATATTTTGTTTTTATTTTAGAAGGCATGCTCACAGCAGTTTTATCAATCAGAATGGCTAGATTTCATTCATTTATAGGGAATAATAACATAAACTTTAAATAATTTATATATGAATAGCATTAATACCCAAGCATTTGGTACTCCTTTGCGGACTACAAAAATAGAACCTTTAAACAGCAAGAAAAATCTTTGTTAAAGATGGTTTTGTCTATCTGGCGATTCTCAAGCCGTGCTTTATAATTGTTTAGTAAGTTCCTTGTTTTGATAAGTTGACAATCAAAAATGGAATTCTTCAATCGTGTGCCTTTACTTCTAATGAGAATACAATAATATTCTTAATAAAATGGGCCATAAATTGAACAATTAAAAAACTACTATTATTTTAAAACACAGAATAGCATTATTTTAAATACATAAATATTATTTTTTATATTTTTTTAGACAAAAATGGTGTTCATTGTGATCATTCAGTGGTATAATTAAAGTTAGATCAAATATATCTTTTGAACATTGATAGTTGTCAATCTATAAGCTTTGAACATTTTTACACTTACCCCTATAATTATTTTAGAGAAGATCTCGATGACGCATAAAATGTGTTTATTCTGACCTATGAGGATTCTAAGTTTAAAGTTTAGTCAAGCTCTATCGATTAAATATCGAGACATAAGACTAACATTTTATTTCCTTACACTAACTCCCTATTGTTATTTAAGACTGGATTTCGGTCAAAATAGTCCAAGAGCCGGACCTGAAAAAATGTGACTCATTTTGTCCTACTTTAAACCAATGTTTTCTGAAAATGTACCATAAATTAAGAAGGAAAAACATAGTCTGTCTATCCAGAGTGGAGCCCTTCATATGATTGCACCTGGCCAAAATTTTATAAAAGCACACGAATTTCAGATTTCTTGAAATAAGTGGTTCCCTGTGGGTTATGTGCAAAACATGAATAGAACATTTTTTAAAGATGATAAAATTTCAAATAAACCAAGTCTTCAATCATCAAAATGGGATAACTACAACCAAAGTTATAGGTCATTCAAAAACACCAAAAATGGTTAATTTATGCAGTCAGGAAATTTCTTTGAAAAAATATCGACTTTTTATGAATTTTTTGGCTATTTTACAAATTTCATAACTTTAATTATGACATTTATAAATTACCTCAACATCAGTACTTATCGACAAGATAATGGATCTATAACTACTAAATGGTATTGCAAAGAATTAAAGAGCAACAGGTTTTGAAATTTCAAATCCAATCACCCGCACCATCATAACTTCAGTTGTAGTTATCGGGTTTTGACAAAAACACTTGTTCTAAAATCAAATGCTGATTTTATCAGCTTTAAAAATATTCTCTTCGTGTTTTGCACACATCCTACAGGGAACCAACCACTCATTGCAAGAAATCGGGAATTAGTGGGATTTTTTAATATTTTGAGCGAGCTCATTCATATGAAGAAGGGCTCCCACTCAGGATAGGCAGACTATGCTTTTCCTTCATAATTGAAGGAATATTTTCAGAAAAAAATGGTTTGAAGCAGTACAAAATGAGTCACGTATTTAGGCCTGGCTTTTGGACTAAAAGAAATGTTCATTCTGACCCATTAGTAGTCTTAGTTTAAAGTTTAGTTAAGAACAATTAAATTCTGATCTTTGAGCGTCGAAAGCTGATATTTTTACATAAAATCACCAATTGTTATTTGTGAAGGAATTTTGTTGAGACATGTAATGTGGTAAATGTGATCTTTGAGTCGTCTAAGTGTAGAGTTTACAGTCTATCGTTTAGTTTAAAAATCTTCACAGGTCAGTTTAGACACCACCGATTCTTAAGAAAAAAAAATCCTTGTAAGAAGGGAGCGGGAAAAAACAATGTAAACAAATCAGGTTATTTTTCCCGTATTTTCTTTGCGATGGTTCTTTAGATTTCTTTTGTGTAGTTTTATTTTAAAATATCATTTTTAAGATTAATTTAAAATTAGTTTTCAAAACGATGTAATCAAACAAACCACAAACAAAAGAGAACGATTGCCGGGAAGAAGGTTTTTTCCCTACAGCGGTTATTGAGGTAGGGATTTTTTTCTCCTTTTAAGTCAGAGGTTGGCAGCGGCTTCTCTGATTGGTCAATCCCCAAAATACTTATGACCTTCGGGATTTTTAAACTAAACGATAGACTGTAGTCAAGATCCATCGATTAGATTCCAATCTGTAAGCACTTAAATTTTTGTGTTACACTAAACCCATATTATTCTCGAACGGATCCTGATGAGACTTAAAATACTCAGACCTATAAGCATTCCAAGTTTAAAGTTTAGTCAAGATCTATCAATTAGATTCCGAGCTGTAAAAAAAGAATTCCCACACTAATACCCTACTGTTATTTTAGCACTGATCAAGATCTGACATAGTTTATGGTTCCTTCTGATGATGATTAGTCTAAGTTTAAACTTTGGTCTAGATCCTTAAGTAGTTTAAGCAACCAAAATTTTTTCAATTATATATATATATATATATATATATATTATATTATATATAATATATATATTATATATATATATATATAATATATTATATATCTTGTGTGTGTGTGTGTGTTACGTTAAATTGGATTAAATCATAATATTGATTGTTATGTAACCTCCAATAAAGCCTAAGAAATGTACTATAGATTTTTTGTAAAAAACATCGTGTGTTGTGGGTTTGAACACAAATCTATGGTACTTGTAAAATATTGGTATCAAACTTCTTAATATTAATCTAATTTTTCCAAAGCAGTCAACACTATTTTATGCAAAAATTCAACTCTTTAATGTCCAAAAAATGGTAAAAAATAACCATAAATGAGTAATAGTGATTGTAAAACACTCATAAATTTAAACTCGCACGAATCGGGGGCAGACACCGTTTTCCAAAGTCTATAAAATATTTTTTTAATGTTTATGTATATAAATTGATCTACGCGATATAAATAAATATATATGCATTTATTAAAATATTTCGGGTGGGTGTATCATTTACAAAGTGAGAAGAAACCCAGCAGTAAAATAATTAGGAATGAGCGTAAATAAATTTTAATTTGTTTAATGATAGTTAATCAATTGTATTGTCGTATTAAACAAATTAATTACAATAGCCGCATATGTAGGATTTTAATTTAAATAGTTCGATAAGAGTAATTTTGATTAAAACAAAAAATTAAAAGATTAGAGACCGCGCCTTTTTAAAATTTAGATACCAAGAGAAATAGTGTTTTATTCATAGTGATAGCTAACCAATGACGTTCATATTAATTATTTTAAGTTAAACTCTCTCCGTAAAATTGAATATTCTGACACCAAGGTCGGCAAGCCGCGCGAATTTCCTTTGAAATACGGGCTTCAGTGCTTAAAATCCCAATTTTCGCTAAGTTTCCCGTTTATGCATTATAATTTCAGCAGTAGCATTGGTACTCGTAACTCGATTTCTTTTTGATTTTTCAGAGGAATTGCGCATATTTGTTTCATTGGCTTTACAAAAAAAAATGCATAAATTATTTGTGCAAAATCAAAACTTAGTTAATGCTTACTAAAAGGTTTCAGCGCATTTCCTTGAATTTTATTGTATATAAATCAACCCGTAAATGCCTAATGTGAATAAGCCGGAAAAAATGTGATAAGTTTAGATAATTAATTTATACAAACATCGCGAATGTATCAAATGATTTCGAAGGTTTAAGTTATTCTAAGTTAACTGGTTTAAACTTTATTTATCAAGTTATTTATCAACTTTATTTATCAAGTTTAAACTTGATTCAGCAGTTAAAATACTTCGGTAAATATAATTTCAGGTTTAAACGGATTTCACGAAACCGTAGTTAAATTTATTTTTATGAATACCAAACCTAGTGTTAAGCTAATTCTTTTGAAACCGTCTTTAAACTAGGATGGTGAATACGTGGCTTAATAGTGTAAAAAACTCACCAGAGAGGACAAGGTGTTTATTTGCATGAGCAACCAGTCGGGGCAATCTGCATCTCCGCAAAATCTGAATTTCTAAAACAAAAAAGGTAAAGACTATAATTACAATTGTAAAATTAATAAAAGTGTTAATATACTATAACTAGAAGATATAGGCTAACGGCAAGATAAAATCATAACTTAACTCAGGGCTCTATGCCTTTGAGGGTTTGATGTTGTTTTTATAAAATGGATTTGATTTGAGTGAATTGTGGCTTTAATAGAACTTTGGCAACAACACCATTGGCATATTTCTCGTATGCCAATGGACCCAATGGAGTATACGCGGAGAAAAGACAATTTTTTTTGTGAAACATGAGTATTGAACAGCAAAAAAAACAATAAAACTACAAGAGTTAAACGTATTAAATACTTTTAAAAATAAATTTATCAATTTATTATTATTAAAATATTTACAATTTTGCTGTAAATATTTCTTTGAAAGAGGTATATTGGGTTACTCTTATTTGTATTATTCTTAATTCTTATCAATTAGACATTGGCAATTACAAAGTTTATTTAAAAAGTTTATTTGGCCCTAAGTAGGATCGAGTGAGGTCAGTACGTGATTGGTAGACCACTGAATTAAAACGTATATGTATATATATATATATATATATAATATATATATATATATATATATATATAATATATATATATATTATATATAATTATATATATATATATTAATATATATATATATATATATATATATATATATATATATATAATATATATATATATATATAATATATATATATATATGTGTGGTGTGTGTGTGTGTGTGTGTGTGTTGTGTGTGTGTGTGTGTGTGTTGTGTGTGGTGTGTGTGTGTGTGTGTGTGTGTGGTGTGTGTGTGTGTGTGTGTGTGTGTGTGTGTAGTCCATACAGTCACCAGCATCAGTTCAATTTTTATTAAATAACATGTATACATTGTTTAAAAATCCGTCAAAAATCTAAAAATCATTTAATTGAGTTCCAATTTGACACGGACCTTTTAACTTCAATAAAGAAGTATATATAGAGTTTTTTTTTAATACGGCAGGTATATCTATGGTTTAAGTCGGTTTATGTAGAATCGAACTAGGCCAGGATGTGGATGTGTGACCGCTGGAAATAAAAGCAACTTCTAATGTCTTAGAACGAGGCAAGCGAGTCCTCGGATAAATAAGGCGATTTACACATTATGAGAACAAGCGTTAAGTTAACAAGCCTTAAAAGATAAGGTGAGGAAAATATCAGAGGTACCCCGGAATTTTATTTTATACAGAAGTATTGCTGGTCCAATCATCAGTGATATTGAAATGCAATTGATAATCTATAATTGCATGAGCACTGTCCCCACTACATTACGATGCACTCATGTCGTAATGTACTTGAAAACGTGTTTGTCAAACAACATTGTAGGATTGCCCAGACACTCAGTTCCGATTCAGGTAATAGTACGTGAAGTTCAACTCTGTCGTTAAGTTGAAATAAAGTTGATTTGTGTAGGTGTTTCAC
Source organism: Microvelia longipes (assembly GCA_018340805.1). NCBI lineage: Eukaryota > Metazoa > Arthropoda > Insecta > Hemiptera > Veliidae > Microvelia > Microvelia longipes. Next base: position 18,759,555 of record JACMZG010001870.1, on the reverse strand, counting down.
CGCGAGGTTTAAATGTAGTTACGACTCATCGATAAAGATCTCACTGTTGCAGTGGTGGAAATGAGGTACCACCAAACTCTCCAAATCGTAAAGGGTTAAAAAAAAGAAGAGTATACCTATTTTACATTATCTGGACTATTACTTTGCTCCTTTTAAGCGTAGTTTATAAGACTAGAGTATAAATTCGTGAAACTAATTTTTTTCTAAGATTTTAAACTTGAAATAACTTTTTGTATTTAAAAATAGCAGACAAAGTAAATAATCACATCAATTCTCGATACGAACAATGAATATAAATAATACATAGGTAACAAATTAGAGAAGGAAGGACTGATAAAGCGCAATGACGGCATAATATTACAGTGAGATGTTGATAACATAATACATTGTACAGGAATCATGCATTATAGGTACAAGGTTAGCTGAATTAAAACTAGTTTAATCTAACCTAGAATTCTTTAGTACCGCGAAAACCACTAAAGCTGTAATTCCACATCATAGTGCAAGTTTTCAAGAGGTATTTGTAATAGACGTAACAATTCTGGAGCGATGGCCACATGTCGGGCGAATTTCCTTTGGAATGCGTGTTTCCGTGCTTAACAACAATCCATTCTTGATTAAGGATCCAATCGATGAGGAGAAGTTGGAGGTACCCCGTATCGATTTATTATTTTGAGCCAGCTATAAGCTGATCACACATATCAAAAATTTTTTACACGGGTTAGTACATAGAGATATTATTCTTAAGGAACCCCTATTTACTGTGACTATGACTATCCACTATGAGAACAACTGTGACTATCAATATAATCAAATAAAAATCGGGTACGGGGTACCTCGGAACTATTCCTCATCACATCGGATTTGCTATGCTATCCTCCCTCTGGTTAAGAAGTCCTCAGAATATTACAATTCGTTAAATATAGACCAAGAGCCCAGGGGTGTTTTGTTAATTAAAGTGTAATGGCTGGAACCGGTCTCAATTTTTCGTAATACTTCCTGAACAAGGATCTGCAATTCTGCGACCGTATCGGATGGGTGTCCCAGGCAGAAGCACTTTAGGGGTCAAAGGTAATCCCTGGGCGCCCATCCGATACGGGTCGGCAGGAATTGCAGATCCTTGTTCAGGAAGGTATTTACGAAAAATTAAACCCGTTTACAGCCATTAACTTTTTATTAACTTAGGTGGTACATTTTGACCTGGTATAAAGTGCGTTTTTACCTGGGACACCCATCCGATACGGTCGGACAGATTGCAGATCCTTGCTTCAGGGAAGGTATTTAACGAAAAATTGAGACCGGTTCCAGCCATTACACTTCTTTATTAACAAAACACCCCAGGGCGTCTTGGTCTATAGTATACTGCAACATGTAAACATAGTTCAATTTAAAATAGATAAATTTATTCCAGCGGTTGCCCAATCAGGCACTGACTACACTCGAAGTAGCTTAATTTTTTATTGAAATAATGGATTATTGTTCTATTTGGAAATGAAACTTAGGTTATACTTATTTTTACGTAAGGTTATACATATTTTTCTCTTTCTTTTACCTTGTAGAAGGTCATGCGTAAAATCTACATGGGCTAAATCTTCAATACGGTCGCAACATTTTTTCCGCGCATGGAGCTTAACTTACTATTGAGGTGACAAAGAGCCTGAGAGACCAAAAAAGATTGCTTCAAGCTTCTCAATGGTATTGAGAATTAGGGCTGTCCCCGTCTAGTATATATCTCTATTGGTTTAGTTAAAAAAGGTAGTTTCCCTACTTAATTACTATATTACTTATTACTAGCAACTTATAACCTTATCTTTTCAATTTTCCTTTAGGGTTATTTTGATTATTATTTTATTCCCAAATTTTTCTTTTTTTTTTTTAAATGTACATTACCTCCTAGGAGCAGAGGTTTACCATTTGAAAATTTTTACGTACTATTCTAAATATTTCAGTTTTAATAATGGGACTAATTTGCAGGCACATTATAGATTAAAATATTATAAAAATATTTTGTGTCAACTATTTAGGCTTCGCTAAAGTTCGCAAAAACCACATACATTAACAGCAATGAGTTAGAATATAATTAACACTTGAGTTATATGTTAAACCACAATTGTATGTTGACTGTATGTCAGTTAAACTCTGATGATGACTGTTAAATCGAAAGCCGGTCAGTTCGTTAATTGCCTTAGGTCGCTTAACTGTCGACAATTTCAAATTGTGGTTAGACAATATATATTTATCTTGATAACTACCGAGTTTTGCAAAACATCGAATAGTTAGACACAATCAAATTGGTTGGAGAGACACCTAGGAAATGTAACAAGCAAAAATGCAATGCTACATCTGGAAACTGTTCCATCATTCGACATTCGTCATCTTTGATGGCTCGACATAATGTCACGTGTCCCACTCTGTTTCGTTACGTCTATACTCATATGGGCGCCGACAGAGCCTGACTCACATCTGACCCTTCAATTAATTCCGAAGAATATAATGTGAAGTATTTACCAGGACGAGCGGTGCTCTTACGGCCATCATTGCATGGCAAGCAAACATACTATCATTTGATTACTCCGAGTTTTTGCAAAACATCGAATGTTGACACCATTAATTGTGCAGAGACACTAGACAATGTAAACAGCAAAAATGCAATGCTTACATCTGGGGGAAAACTGTTCCATCATTCGCATTCGTCATCTTTGATGGCTCGAAATAATGTCATGTCCCACTCTGTTCGTTTCGTCTAACTCATCAGGGCGCGACAGAGCCTGAACTCACTCTGACTTCAATTATTCCGAAGAATATATGTGAAGTACTTACCAGAGACGAGCGGAGCTCTCTTACCGCCATCATGATGGAAGCAAAACATATATCATTTGATTACTTACGAGTTTTGAAAACATGAATAGTTGCACAATCTAATTGTGCGGCAGAGACACCTAGGAAATGTAACAAGCAAAATGCAAGCTAACAAATCTTGGGAAACTGTTTCCATCATTCGACATTTCGTCATCTTTGATAGCTCGACTAATTGTTTCATGTCCCACTCAGTTCGTATTACGTCTAACTCATAGGGGCGCCGAACAGAGCACTGAAACATCACTTCTGACTTTCAGTAATTCCGAGAATATATGCTGAAGTACTTACCAGAGACGAGCGCGTAAGTACTTCACATTATATTCTTCGGAATTAATGAAGGTCAGAGTGAAGTTCAGGCTCTGTCGGCGCCCTTGATGAGTTAGACGTAACGAAACAGAGGGGACATGACATTATGTCGAGGCCTTTCAAAAGATGACGAATGTCGATGATGGACGTTCCCGATGTGCATTTGCATATTTGCATTGTTTACATTTCAGGTAGTTCTCTCGCACATTAGATGTGTCAACTATTCATGTTTTGCAAAAACTCGGTTAGTATAATTGATATATGTTTTTGCTTTGCATTTGCATGATGCGGTAGAGAGACCGCTCGGGTCTTCAGGTAGTACTTCACATTATATTCTTCGGAATTATTACAGGTTCTGAGTAGAGTTCAGGCTCTGTCGGCGCGCCTGATAGTTAGACGTAACGAAAGAGTGGGACATGACATTATTCGGAAGCATCAAAGATGGACGAATGTTCGAATTGATATGGAACAGTTCCAGATGTACATTGCATTTTTGCTTGTATACATTTTCTAGGTGTCTCATCGCACATTAGATTGTGTTCAACTATTCTGGTTTTGCAAAACTCGGTAGTATCAAATAGATATATGTTTTTGCTGCATGCTGATGGCGGTAAGAGAGCACCGCTCGTCTCTGTAAATACTATCACATTATATTCTTCGGAATTATTGAAGGTAGGAGTGAGTTTCAGGCCTGATCGGGCCCTGATGAGTTAGGACGGTAACGAAACAAGTGGGACATGACATTATGGTCGAGCCATCAAAGCTGGAACGAATGTCGAATGACTGAACAGTTCCAGAATGTAGCAGCATTTTGCTTGTTACATTCCTAGGTTGTCTCTCGCACAATTTAGTTGTGTCAACTATTCATGTTATTGCAAAACCGGTAGCTATCAAATGATAATATTTTTTGCTTGCCATGCCATGATGGCGGTAAGAGAGCACGCTCGTCTCTGGTAGTAACTTCACATTATCTTCTTCGGAATTAATTGAAGGTCAGAGTGAGTTAGGCTCTGTCGGCGCCTGATGAGTTAGACGTAACGAACAGAGCTGTACCTGACATTATGTCGACCATAAAGATTACGAATGTTCGAATGATTGGACAGTTCCCAGATTGTAGCATTCGCATTATTGCTTGTTACATTTCCTAGGTGTCTCTGCACAATTAGATTTGTGTCAAATATAATATTTGTTTTAAATCAAATTCATTATTTTTTATCCAAAATCATGCTGAAAGCTATACCACAAGGGAATCTCGTTTTAAAAACTAAAGATATTATTTTTCAGTGAACGTAGTGGGCGAAGTTTATGAAGTTTACAAAATGAATATAAATATGACTCTGATGGGCTTCGGTTAAAACCAAGTTAAATGGGAGTTTAATTAATTATATAAACAATGAACAAGCAGATTACCTTACAAAAGATTCAGCAGCATTTAAAACAGAGATTACTTTATTAAATCCAAAAGTTTCAAAATAATATAAGAAATGAGTGAAAATAAACATTGTAACTGCATTGATAGAACCCTAAGAGAAAGAAAACAAACTTTTTCATTATTCTCTTTTTAATAGAAGCGTGTTTATAATATCAATATAATGCTAGGGAGTAGGTGAGTACTATATTTGTTCCCAATTTTGCAAAATTTATAATAAATTAGTATAAAGTATAAAATAGAGCATTTGAACTGAATAGACTAAGGAAGTTTTAAAAATGAACCAATGATTTTTAAAAAAAAGAAGGGTTAATTTTGATTTTTCGGATAAACTGTTTTCTACATAAAAATCGTTTTATTTGTCCCACTAAGACAATTATCCCCATAAAAAATAAAATTCCATAAACATTTCAAAATTACCACTTCCTCAGTNACGAGGCACTCATGTCGTAATGTACTTGAAAAACGTGTTTGTCAAAAAACATGTAGGATTGCCAGACACTCAGTTTCCGATTCATGTGATAGTACAGTGAAGGGTTAACTCTGTCGTATAAGTTGAAATAAAAGCTGATTTTGTGTAGGTGTCACCGGCGAGTTTAAATGTTTTACGATTCATTCGATAAAAAGATCTCACTGATTGCAGTCGGTTGGAAAATGAGGTACCGCAAACTCTGCAAATCGTAAAGGTTAAAAAAAGAAAAGTATACCTATTTTTACATTAATCTGGAACTATTTCTTTGCTTCTTTACGCGTAGTTTATAAGACTAGAAGTATTTAAATTCGTGAAACTATTTTTCTAAGATTCTAAACTGAATATAAACTTTTTGTATTTAAAAATACAGGGACAAAGTTAAATAAATCACATCAATTTCGATAAGAAACAATGGAATTACAAATAATACATTAGGTAACAAATAGAGAAGGAAGGACTGATAAAGCGCAATGACGGCATTAAATGTAAACTTGTTGAGATGTTCATAACATAACACATTGTACAGGAATCATGCATTTATAGGTACAAGGTAGCTGAATTAAAACTAGTTTAATCTAACCTAGAATTCGTCAGTACCGGCGAAAACCCACTAAAGCGTAATATCCACATCATAGTGCAAGTTTTTCAAGAGGTATTTTGTAATAGACGTAAAAAAAGTCTGGAGCGATGGTCCACATGTTCGGTGCGAAATTTCCTTTGGAATGCGTGTTTCCGTGCTTAACAACAATCCAATTTCTTTGATTAAGGATCCAATGCGATGAGGAGAAGTTGGAGGTTTACCCCGTATCCGATTATTATTTTGAGCCAGCTATTAAGCTGATCACACATATCAAAATTTTTAACACGGGTTAGTACATAGAGATATATCTTAAGGAACCCCTATGTTTACTGTGACTATGACTATCCACTATGAGAACAAACTGTGACTATCAAGTATAATCAAAATAAAAATTCGGGTACGGGGTACCTCGGAAAAACTATTCCTCATAACATCGGATTTTGCTATGCTTATCCTCCCTTCTGGTTAAGAACGTCCTCAGAATAATACAATTCGTTAAATTTATAAGACCAAGAGCCCAAGGGTGTTTTGTAATTAAAAGTGTAATGGCTGGAACCGTCTCAATTTTTCGTTAAATACCTTCCTGGAAACAAGGATCTGCCAATTTCTGCCGATCCGTATCGGATGGGTGTCCCAGGCAGAACGCACTTTAGGGGTCAAAGGTAATCCCTGGGACGCCCATCCGATCGGGTCGCAGAATTGCAGATCCTTGTTCAGGAATGGTATTTACGAAAAATTAAACCCGTTTACAGCCATTACACTTTTTTATTAACTTAGGTGGTAAATATTGACCTGTTTAAAGTGCGTTTTACCTGGGACACCCTATCCGATTACGAGTCGCAGAATTGCAATCCTTGTTCCAGGAAGGTATTTACGAAAAAATTGAGACCGGTTCCAGCATTACACTTTTTATTAACAAAACACCCAGGGGCTCTTTGGTCCTATTATATACTCAACATGTAAACCATAGTAATTTAAAAATAGTAAATTTATTCCCGCGGTTGGCCCATCCAGGCATAGACTACTCAGGATAGCTAATTTTTATGAAATAAGGATATACTTGCTTCTATTGAAATGAAAACTAGGTATACTTTTTATTACGTAAAGGTATACATATTTTTCTCTTCTTTTACCTTGTTAGGAGGCTTACATGCGTAAAATTCTTTCATGGCTATAATCTTCAATACTGGTCCGCCAACATTTTTTCCGCGCATAGGAAGCTTAACTTACTCATGAGGTGACCAAAGAGCCCCTGAGAGACCCAAAAAAGATGCTTCAAAGCTTCTCAATGTATTGAGATAGGGCATGTCCCCTCTAGTAATATTCTCTATGGTTAGTATTAAAAAAGTAGTTTCCCTATAATTTTACTATATTACTTACTTAGCAAACATTATAAAACCTTATCTTATTTCATTTCTCCTTTTAGGGTATTTTTTGATTTTTTATCATTATTTAAATGTACCATTACCTCCTAGGCAGACAGAGTATTACCATGAAAATTTTTACGTACTATTTCTAAATATTTTCAGTTTTAATAATGGACTAATTTGCAGCCATTAGTTAGATTAAAATATTATAAAAATAATTTTGTTTCAACTATTTAGGCTTCGCTAAATCGGCAAAACCACGATACTATTACAGGCATTGAGTTAGAAATATAATTACACTTGAGTTATATGTTTAAACCACAATTGATGTTGACTGTATATCAGTTAAACACTTTGATGATGACTGTTAAATCGAAACCGGTCAGTCGTTAATCCTTAGTCGTTAACCTGTCGACAACAATTGTGGTTAGACAATATAATATTTATTCATTTGATAATACCAAGTTTTTGCAAAACATGAATAGTTGACACAATCTAATTGTGCGGGAGACACCTAGGAAAGTAACAAGGCCAAAATGCAATGCTACATCTGGGAACTGTTCCATCATTCGACATTCGTCATCTTTGATGGCTCGACATAATTGTCTGTCCCCACTCTGTTTCGTTACGTCTAACTCATCGGGCGCCGACAGAGGCCTGAACTCACTCTGACTTTCAATTAATTCAAGAATATAATGTGAAGTACTTTACCAGAGGGACGAGCGGCTGCTCTCTTACCCGCCATCATTGCATGGCAAAGCAAAACATATATCATTTTGATACTACCGGAGTTTTGCAAAACGATGAATAGTTGACACAATCTAATTTGTGCGAGAGACACCTAGGAAATGTAACAAGCAAAATGCAATGCTACATCTGGGAACTGTTCCATCATTCGACATTCGTCATCTTTGATGGCTTCGAACATAATGTCATGTCCCACTCTTGTTTCGTTACGTCTACTCATCAGGGCGCCGACAGAGCTGAACTCACTCTGACTTCAATTAGTCGAAGAAATAATGTGAAGTACCTTACCAGAGACGAGCGGTTCCTCTTACCGCCATTCATGCATGGAAGCAAAACAATATTCATTTGATTACTAACGAGTTTTGCCAAAACATGAATAGTTGACACAATCTAATTGTGCGAGAGGACACCTTAGAAATGTAACAAGCAAAATGCAATGCTACATCTGGGAACTGGTTCATCATTCGACATTCGTCATCTTTGGATGGCTCGACCATAATGTCATGTCCCACTCTGTTTCGTTTACGTCTAACTCATCAGGGCGGCCGACAGAGCCTGGAACTCACTCTGCCTTCAATTAATTCCGAAGAATAGTTAAATGTGAAGTATTACCAGAGACGAGCTGTAAGTTACTTTCACATTTATTTCTTCGGAATTAATGAAGGTTCAGAGTGAGTTCAGTCTCTGTCGGCGCCTGATGAGTTAGACGTAACGGAAACAGAGTGGGACATGACATATGTTCGAGCCATCAAGATGACGAATGTCGAAATGATGGCAACAGGTTCCCAGATGTAGCATTGGCATTTCTTGTACATTTCCTAGGTGTTCTCGCACAATTAGATTGTGTCAAACTATTTCATGTTTTGCAAAATCGGTAGTATCAAATGATATATGTTTTGCTTGCCCATGCATGATTGGCGGTAAGAGAGCACCTTTCGTCTCTGGTAAGTACTTCACATTATATTCTTTCGGATTAATGAAGGTCAGAGTGAGTGTCAGGCTTCTGTCGGCGCCCTGGCAGATGAGTTAGACGTAACGAACAGAGTGGGGACATGAAATTATGTCGAGCCATCAAAGATGACGAATGTCGGAATGAGTTGAACAGTTGCCAATGTAGCATTGCATTTGCTTGTTACATTCTAGGTGTCTCTCGCACAATTAGATTGTGTCAACTATTCATGTTTTGCAAAAACTCGTTAGTATCAAATGATATATGTATTTTGCTTTGCCATGCATATGGGCGGTAAGAGGAGCACCGCTTCGTCTCTAGGTAAATACCTTCACATTATTATTCTCGAATTAATGAAGGTCAGAGTGAGTTCAGGCTTCTGTCGGCGCCCTGATGAGTTAGAACGTAACGAAACAGAGTTGGGGACATGACATTAGTCGAGCCATTCAAAGTGACGAATGTCGAATGATGAACAGTTCCCAGATGTAGCATTGCCATTTTGCTTGTTACGATTTCCTAGGTGTCTCTCGCACAATTAAGATTGTGTCAAACTATTCCATGTTTTGCAAAACCGGTAGTATCAAAATTGATATTGTTTTTGTTGCCATGCATGATGGCGTAAGAGGCACCGCTGCGTGTCTCTGTAAGTACTTCACATTATATTCTTCGGAATAATTGAGGTCGAGTGAGTTCTAAGGCTCTGTCGGCAGCCCTGATGAGTTAGACGTAACGAAACAGAGTGGGACATGACATTATGTCGAGCCATCAAAGATGACGAATGTCGAATTGATGGATGGAACAGTTCCCAGGATGTAGCATTGCATTTTTGTTGTTACAATTTCCTAGGTTGTCTCTCGCACAATTAGATTGTGTCAATATAATATTTGTTTTAAAACTCAAATTTCATTATTTTATCAAAATCATGCTGAAAGTAATACCACAAATCTCCGTTAAAACAACTAAAGATATTATTTTCAGAGTGAAGTAACGTGCGAAGTTTATGAAAGATACTACAAAATGACATATAAATATGAACTCTATGGTTATACGGTTTAAACCAAGTTAAATGGTTTAATTAATTATATAAAAACAATGAACAAGCAGATTTTACTCACAAAAGATTCAGCAGCATTTTAAAACAGAGATACTTTATTAAATCCAAAAGTTTCAAATAATATAGAATGAGTGAAAATAACATTGTAACTGACGATGATAGAAAACCACTAAGAGAAAGAAAACAAAACTGTTTTCATATTCTCTTTTAAAGAAGCAGTGTTATAATATCAATAATAATGCTAGGAGTAGGTGAGTACTATATTTGTTTCCCAATTTTGCAAAATTTATAATAAATTAGTAATAAGTATTTTAAAAATAGAGCATTGAACTAATAGACCTAAAAGGAAGTTTAAAAAAATGAACAATGAGTAAAAGAAGGGTTAATTTTGATTTTTCGAAAAAATGTATTCTACAAAAATCGTTTATTTGTCCCATGAAACAATTTCTCCAATAAAACAATAAAAATCTCCATAAAAATTTTCAAAATTTACCACCTTCCTCAGCTCTTAGGAATTTTGAAAGTCATTCAATCTGGATAAATGATACATCGCTTTAAAGGTCTTGACTAGTTAGAACAAAAAAAAGGTAGTATGTAAACTTCGAAGTGAGATATTTTAATTACAAATATATACAAAGTTGGAAGGGAGGGGGTAAATTTGATTTTATTAATATATTTTTGGAGAAAAAATAGTCCTCAGTGGAAACAAATAAACAATTTTTTATTAAAAAAATTCAAAATTAAGCCCTTTACTCTACATTCATTTTTCTCAAATTTCAATATTTTTTGAGTGTACCGTTAAAATAAAAATACAATAAATCATAGTTTGACAACATGCAGGAGCTTTATCAAGAATGACTTTTTTTAGAAAAATGAAATTCACGCATCGTCCATTTACACGTATCTTTAAGGCCATCCGGGGATACCTTGTATTTATTTATTTATTATAATTAAGTAATATTTTTTATATATAGACTAAAGTCAAAAAAGGGCCATTCCTCTGAATAGGACCGAAAGAGCTCCTAGAGACTAATGTTTTTAAAGTACTTAAAAATATTCTAATTTCTAATTATGACCTGAATCTAAGCACTATTAATTTTTTTAACTTTAAGAAACCTAGTCGGAAGATTAGGGCCAAAAAAGTTCCTATGAAAACTCGCATACCCTAGCAGCATAAAAGGAGCTTTAGATTTTTGTTTTTAAACTAATTAAAAATATAATTTTTTTCAATAAATTTTAAAAGGACTGAGTCTCCATTAATCATTTAATTATTTGTCAATTCATAACAGCCCAAAGCTCTAAATTAATTAAAATATCCTCTAAACTTTTTAGATATTTATGTCCCCTATTCATTATGCCTAGACGTTTAAGAGCCCCGTTACGAAAACTTGAGCTAATGATGGCCTTTAACAAACGATTCAGGTATAAAGCAGTACAAATCGGGTCCTAGACATTAAACATAAAATAGTTTAATTAAATATTACATTTGAATGAATAAAAATTTAAATTTTAATTTAATTATTCAAAAATGAAAAGGTAAAATAAATACGTGTTTTAATTTTACTTTGATTTTGTTCTTACTCCAGGGCGTCTGCTTTGGATACACTGATCTTTTAAAAGGGATTCTATCATTGAGTTTTGTTTTAGGAATAGAGTACTGCTTCGATGTTCCCGGAGCTTTGCAGGTCTCAATGATGCAGTATTATGATCTTTCTTATTACCAGTATTCATTATTATATTCTCTTTACTCGCTGCCTAATATCTTGCATAGTCTTATTGGAGGATTTCTCATAGACAGGTAAAGTTACAGTCACATGAGCAAACAAAAAATACAGAAAAAAAGAAAAATTGATGAAAAGAACCTACAGGAAAATTATGAGTAAATGTTTTTGTAAATGTAAAAGAAATTATAAGTAAAGTTAGTTAGATTAATTGCAACAACTTCATCAATTTAAAACAAGCTAATTAGTTTATTAAATAGAAACATTTGCAGTTTATTAAATATAAACAAATTATTGGTAGTTGGAAGTGTTTGTTAGGCTCATTGTTAACTTACGTCACATTAATACTGATAATTAGACAGACATAAGAAAACATAAATTGAAAACGAAGTTAAGAAACGTGAATAGATAACTATCCATAAGTAAAAGTATAATTCACAGCGCTAAGTTGATATGCTGGTTTTAAATCGATAAAGGAAGCCTTAAACTTTTCGAAGCTTGCTAAAATATTTTTTTAAATATTATTATTAATAACTATAAATTATGTAAATTACGTAATAATAATTTATAATAAATAAAATTATTTATTAAAGCTTTTGAGGAGGAATAGGTCCAAAATAAAAATAAAACTAATTTTGCCAAGCTTTCGATATAATAATATTATCTTTTCAAGGGTTAACATAATAAATAACAACAAAAAACAGTTCCATGGTTGCTAACAAATAAATGTTTGGACAGCAACTAGAGTAACAGACAAATAATTCCGTCAAAAACAAAAAAGGTAACAATGTTGTAGAGTTACGTAAAGATCTAAACGAATCTCGAAAGCTCGGCAAAATCAGTTTTATTTATTCTTTTGGACCTATACCTCCTCAAAAGCTTTAATAATTTAAAGTAGAGGTCTCTATAAAGTTTTTATCTTAAAATTATTTAGGCGTAATCGCATTGCATATACCTATTGCTACTATTGATTGTATTTTTATTTTTACTTCAATTCTTTTGTGGAAAATAGCCAAGACTAGTCTATTGGTATCACAATAACTTTTGAACAGTTTATAGTATTTCAACTCAACAAGGCATGATTCTTTGATAAATTAAGCTGATTGGGGAACACAATGCAAAGAGCGGGCAGTCTCTACCCTAACTTTATCTAAATAAAGAATTTCAACTCCAATTAGGTAGATAATATAATGAATTAGAAGGGAGGTATATCATACCTCCCAGCCCTAGCTGACTTACTAACTTCCTATGGCTTGCCAGCCAGTTAAAACAACATTTTTGCTAAAATCAGATAGGTTAAGTTATTTTTTCTCCTCTGTAGGTAAAGATAATTAAAAATACTTTTTTTTAGAGAAGTTAAACCTCTCTTTTTGTCATTAAGCTATAAAATTAAAAAAAAGGCGACCTCATCCCCCCGGTCAATTATGTTTACAGCGGTAACCTTCCATAACATATTATAGTATTAAGGGAAACGAAGAAAAGAGTCTCTTCCACAAAACAATAATTATTCAAAGCGCTTTCACAACCTAACATGAGGCCATCATCAGTGCCAGATATATAAAAAAGAATAAACGGCTAGAGAAAGACATTAAAGGTAAAAACAAGTTAAACTGTATGGTCTATGAAATGGTCTATTACGACTCACCGACATCGTCGAGTCGAAAAAGAAGAGAAGGAAAACTGTGAATTCACAGTTTAACTTGTTTTTACCTTTAATGTCTTTTCTCTTAGCCGTTTATTCTTTCTATTATATCTGGCACTGATGATGGCCTCATGTTAGGTTGAAAGCGCTTTGAATAAATTTATTGTTTTGTGGAGAGACTCTTTTCTTCGTTCCCTTAATTATGAACAACTCCACTGGTTGCTCATTCAAAATCATATATTATAGTGAGTTATACATAGTAGTAAAGTAACCCCCCGAAGCCAGTTTAGATAAAACCTGCTAAAAAGCAAAGGCTAAATATGATAATAATATTAGTATACTACAGAATAACAATTTGTTTATATTTAGTTATAAAAAATAGTATATAAATAACTAAAATAATCATTTTAGTTTATTTCATAACTAAAATAATTTATTTTAAAATAAAAAATTTGTGTTATGTTATAGAGTATTTGGTCTGAAGATTGGAACAATAGTGTATTTGAGTGTTGCACTGTTTGGAATGGTTTTATACTCGATAGGAGCCATATATAAACAATTCTCTGTCATGTTACTCGGAAGGCTTGTTTATGGGTAACATTTCATAATAACCTATTTTCTTTACAAATGACAAATTTAAAATTATTGTGATGTAGATTTAAAAGGAACGCTAAGAAATAAGTAAAATCCTGGCGTGAAGGTCTGCAAGCTGGGAGAATTTCCTTAAACGTTTGCTTCCTTACTCAAGCAATCCTGTTTTCTATCAGGTATTCAGTTTGGGTACCAGTCGTTGGCGCTCCAAGTTGTTGGAGCTCCATTCGTACACGCGCCATCATTTGCGCTCCAATTCGTTGGAGCGCCATTTATAGGCGCTCCACATCGTTGGAGCTCAACGATATGGAGCGCCAACGAATGGCGCGTCAACGAAATTGCCTGCACTTTAATTTTCTCCTGTGATTTCTCTAAAAATTCATAGAAGCTCTAAATCGTTCGAGCTCCATTTCAAAAATGGAGCTCCAACGATATGGAGCGCCAAAAAGAATGGCGGCTCCAACGACATGGCGCGCCTTAACTTGACTTTTAACTCCTTATTTTTAATGCAAAACAGTACAGCCAACCAATCAAAAATTAACTTATGACGAAATACTTGAATTATCAAGTGCAAAGTTACTTAAACCCTACTATGCTCGGAGAACTGCAATTAATTATTTTGCACTAAAAATTTCAAATGGAGCCCAACAATGTGGAGCGCCTATAAACGCGGCGCTCCCAACGAATTGGAGCGCCACCGAATGGACCAGAATTGGAGCGCAAACGAATTGGTAGCGCAAACATTGCACCCTTTCGGTTTTGTAACATAGTCGGAACAATTCCCTGAATTCTTCAAAGGAAATGCACTTCTTTATCTAATAGCATGTACAATACTATGCTTGTACTAGCTTCATCAGTTCTGCACAACATTTTGGCAATACAAACGAGAACACAAGCGTTATGTGCATGTGTTAAGCATTATGCTCCTCTTTACACATTTTTGTGCATTTCCATAACCAAGGTAAAGACCTACCTTCATCTTGGTTAATCTGTGCCTGTATTTGACATCCCCTAGGATGTCTACTACCTTCCCATACTTTAGTATCAATCCCGTCATCCGAGCACCTCATAATTGTTATTAATTTCAACCCTTTTCATCAAGAAAAAACAATATATTTTTTATATTGTACAACAAAAAGAGGTATTAATGGACCTGTAAAAAATTGGCTAGTGTGAAAAGGTTAATAAAAAGAGACAGTAGTTCAAATATAGTTGAAAAAACAACTACCGAGCTTTCAACCAGGGATCCTGGTCGTCATCAGCGTAACATTTTACCCTGATGACGACCAGGATCCCCGATTTGTGCGAGAGACAACTAGGCCAGTAACAAGCAAACGAAATGCTACGACTGGGAACTGCTCCATCATTTGACAATCGTCATCAAAGACATGTGATCCACCCCATGTGGTCTTTTTTAGGATAGGAGCCGAAATGAGCGGAACAGTGTGCATTAACATTTACGTGTACAAATGGTTCAAAGATTCTTACGTCAATTTTGTGTACTCTTTAAATGACAACATGGGATATGTAGGAACAATTTTAGCTTATTCAACTTCTCAAAGTATCTATGGATTTTTCCACGAGTACTACTCTGGAAAGAAGACACTAGATTTTACTTTAGTGGCAAGTAAGTTAATTTCCATGATAAGTTAAGTATAACTTTTTTTTTGTCACCAATGGTGCATGCAATTAATAAGATGTATATGGTATTGCTAAGGAGTGATGGCTATTCATTCCTAAGAAGTGTAGTAATGCTATTACTATAAGGAGTGTATGTTACTACCAAGTACTATGTATTATTACCAAGAAGTATATGGTATTACTAAAGAGAGTAAGCTAATAATAATGAGTATATGGTGTTAATAAGAAGTATATACTATTAACTAAGAGTATACGTTATTACCAAGAAGTATATGCTATTTGTAAGGAGTACGCACTCTTATATTTTACACGGTATTATATTTTGGGATATTATTTCTAATAAAGTCTAGGTAACAAAACTGGTAACGCAAATTTGCAACAATTACGAAATTAAAGTACTCTGCTAAAATACATATTCTCTGCGTTTTTATTGGAAATTTCACCCTGTTTTAATGTCAACTGTCTATTTTTTAAAGTAATTGATATTTATTAAGTTCAATTAATTTGGATTAGTTCTTAATATAGAACGCAAACAATTCTCGTAATCATAATGTTAAGGCTAACCCGCGCAATAAAATTAACTTTACCCTACTTAGTAAAATTTACTTAATTAGCCCCAGTTAATTTATAGCGATTTTTCATACTGCTTAATTCAATCCCTATTCCATTTTATTCACTTATTTTAAATCAGGGCTTTAGAGGAAACATATTAAAACTTACTTCTTTAATTGTTAATTAGACACAAGTGAGACTTTCAACAATTGTTTTCCTTTTTCTCACCAACTAAAGAAGGTATAGAAAAAGTATTGCGACCGCCGTCAAAATTCGAGCCCGAGATTTGTTTTTAGGGACTTTTATGTTGCTTTAATTAGTTTTCGTCATGCCGCCTGTCTGTCTGCTTATGTTAGTGCGCCTTTGTCAGGCACAACTTTAACTGTGTTTTAATAGATCATGAGAAACTTATTCTATTAGCTAATCATGCTGAAACATCAAAAATTCTCTAATACTAAGACGACGACTGATCTCTTCCATTCTACTAAGAACCAATATTTTAGCAAATTTAAATCAGTTATAACTATGATACACAAGAAATGCATATAAAAGATTAATTAAGTGTAGATAAAGTTTCAGAAACAAATAATAAAGTATTTTTGAAAGTGCAAATTAATAGACCATAACAATAAATTTTTCTTACAGCTAGTACGCTGTTTCTAATGGCATACGTCGGGGGTTTAATAGCTGCTTTGCTAAAACCACCAGTGAAGAGTACTACAAGTAACAATACGGAAAGTGAGTCGAATTTGGATTTAAAGGAACAAAATGTTACAATAACGGACTGCTTTTCATTTCCATTACAGTTTTGGCTGCTTTGTATACTGTACGCTTGCTATACTAACGGAGTTTATTCTATACAGGACTTTCAACAGTAAGAAATACTTTATTTTATACTTTAATAACAATTGTAGATTAACGACATAATATATTTCGACTTGGCCTGTTCTTTTCAGAGGAGCAGATAAGAAAACAATATGGTTTATTCCTGAAGCAAAGTCAAGGAAGTACAAAATGTAACAGGAACTTCGAGGTTCTGTGTAGCAACTTCACAAGATGTTTCCTAAAAAAGCGAAAGCCAGTTATATTATAGCTGACCAATATAGTACAGGAATTGATGGTTACATTGAAGAAATCCACCCCAATAATACCAGCTTTAAAAATTTGCTTAGCTCCACGCTTAACCTTTAAAACTTAGGACTCTCTCAACTATCTCATACTAACACAACTATCTGTCGTTTTCAGAGATTTCCTGGTCAAAGAGTTCACTATGTCCATTGACACTGCAAATGCTATCATCAATGGACTGACTATCCTCCAAGTGGTCGTATCAATACCTTTCAGCATAGTTGTGGATAAGATTGGAAAAAATACGTACATTGTTGCAACATCCATAGTAATTACTATAATAGCTCATGTTCTTGTTTGTCTTAAAATACCACCCTATATTTCATTGGTAAGAATCACAATAAAAGAGTTTAGAACATACTAGATAAGCTTAACTAGTATTATACTTAAAAGTAAATACTATTATTGTATTATATTTAGAGCATGGACCATAGTATTGTACTAAGGATCTATAGGATATTGTACTGTAGGATCGTATCCCTACAGAAATTAAAACAGCAAAACGCTTTTATAAACCATTTAGACCATCATCAGTCATTGAAAAAAGGTCGACAGATAAGTTTTAATGGACAGATATTAAAAACAGACCTAACACAATCAATACACTAGAGATTCGTTTCTTCTAAGCGAAGTAGCAAGTATTCTTTTAACAAAAACCTAGAAACGCATATTGTTTATGAAAAATTGATGGCACGAGTAACATCTTAAACAAATTGGTAATGTGTTAAGTAAAACGTTAAATTTCTCATTTATACGTGTCTGGTGTCGTCCTAAAAGTTTTGGAATACTAAATCAAAAGGAGGCAATGCCTAAGCGATTCAACCAACCTATAAGCTAAGAAGTATTAAACTTGTTAGACAGTGTTACCTCATTGGTTTCATCTGAAAACTTAAATAAATACCTTTGCAGGGACTTCTTGGAATAGGATATGCCATGATGGCAAGTACCATATGGCCAATGTATGCATATTCTCTGCAGAAGAAATATCACGGACTAGGCTATGGAATGTAAGTTTTTATTTGTTAATAAGAAAATAATTGATAGAAATTATCAGAAGTGTACAAAGGAATCCTTTAATGATTTAATTCCGCATTGTTCCACAAACAAAAGAAACAAATTCTGAAGATGATTTAATATTTGCAAATAATGCTGTAATTTTTGTAATATCTTATCATAAAATAAAGTATCTGTCATGAAACGAAATATCTATTTTAGGATGAAGCACACTCATCATGAAATAAAATATACGTCAAAAGAAAACATATTTATGAAGAATTAAATGATGAAATACTTATCATAGGAAACACCTCTGCTTATCTAAACTTCCCTCTACATATAAGTAGATAATACTTGGTACAATCACAAGATATTTATTATTATTTCTCTCTACGATAGAGTAACTCTCTATCGTATCGAGTATTTCTCTCTACGATAGAGAAACTCTCTATCGTATCGAGTATCTCTCTACGATAGAGAAACTCTCTATCGTATCGAGCATTTCTCTCTAAGATAGAGTAACTCTCTATCGAATCGAGTACTTCTCTCTACTCTATCGTACAGAGAAATATCTTGTGGTGGTACCAAGTATCATCCTAATCACAGAAACTGGAAAATGAATGTTCCTAATCCAACAAAATGGATGTTTCTGATCTCTCTTCTTTTAATTAGTTAACCATCAAGAACATTAATGTTTAATATGTTGTACTTTTCCAGAGCATCTTGCTTTCAAAGTGTAAGTCTGACTGTTTCTCCAATGTATGCGGGAAAAATTATTGATGCAAAAGGATATTTTGCGGCTGAGTACTTTTACTTTTCTACTTTAGCAGGTAAACTAATAATTATTTTTAACAAGCATTTAGTTTGGTTTTGTTAGTACAGTAAAAAAGTATAATCAAATAACAAACTTAAACCCTGTTCAATGGCTACCATTCTATTCTTAGGTGAGTAGTAAAACACGCTATCCTTAAACTTCGAAAATTAAGCGGCATCAGGCGTAATCAGTTTATGGAATGACGCCCCAATTCTAATTAGACAATGTTTGGTAGGAGCGAATTTAAGTTAGCATGGTTTGGATTATACTATAGTATTTATATCTTTGATTAATATATGAAATTTATAAGATATAATAATTAAATTAATAATAATAAACATATATATATATATAAATATATAATATATATAATATATATATATATATATATATAATATCTAAGGTCATAGAGTTAATTTCTCAGCAATAAACGTACCCCAGTGCTTAAATAGTAAACAATAAAAGCTACACGTTTGAGATGTGTTAAGCACTGTAGCCATTATCTATATTCCTAATTGAAGTATTAAAATTTACCATAACATGAAATTGTATATATTTGTCTTAATTCCTTAATCTTATCCTTTTTCAGTCAGTCTCATAGCTATAATAATTATAAACAAATTGGACAAAAGGTCGACAAAAATTCTCAACATGTCTGCCCATGAAAGAAAGGAATTACTTACTCAAGGCTGACAAAAGTGACACAGAGTGTCTTATCTTCAACTTTTGAAGAATGCTTAAATTAAGAACTAGTCCCGAATTTTCCGAAAAGTGGCTGCAATAATAAAATTATAATTCAAGTGTTGCGTTTAAACAACAGCAGTAGAAACAACTCCAAGTAATGCATCTCAGAATGTTGTAAGGACAATAATGAGTTCTACTAATATTACACCCCTATTAATATACCGAGGTCTATCGACGAATAAGTCCGACCTTTTAAGTAGGGTAAAGTTATATTTGTTCACATTAAGTTTGGATAAAGGATCCAAAGGTGTAGTCTAATCGACAGGGTTGACGTCTCCGTTCTCCTTCGTAGATGGAAAATCTTTAACAAACTTCAAATAACCTTCCTGTGTAACTCAGTTGGTTAAGGTGTTGTTAGTTCGTTTTGAAAGAGTTGACTAGTCCAACTCTAGGATGCGTTGATTCATTTTTAAAGGTCAGGCAGAAGTCCAGATGGACTCTCAGGCAGAGTCCAACTTTTCTACTCCATTCCCTCCTATTTTCAAAAATGATTTTGGATACTATTTTTTTAAAGTAATATTTGAGTTTTTTATTTTTGTTTTTACTTGTAACTTTTTTAAGTAAATAAATAAATTATTTACTTAAACTGAATAGTTTTTACTTGATGTTGCTAGTTTTATCAAGTACATTAATAGCAAAGTCATCTTAATGCAATTATAATTGTAACTAATCATAAAATTTTATTTAGACTACCGACATGAAATCCACCTGTTTGAGCAGGCAGATAACAAAAACTTATTTAATCCCTTTTATGTAAGGCTCATAAGGTTGATCTGCCGAAATGAATTTCCTGTTAGAGTAGGCGGATCGATTAAACCGCACAAAATATTGCATTTAAAAGGTCAGGTTTCGAGCTTCTGCTGTTGAATAGAGACGTCATGCGTTTCCTCTATTCGGGCAGACAGACTGACTAAGATAGATACTTTTAGGTTGTGAAGAGTTGTTTGGGGCCAATTCCAAGCTGGGGCTTTGAAGTCTTTTTAGGACCTTTAATATGAGCTATTTAGGGAAATCTCCTATTCAAGTAGACAGACCGATTTCCTGTTTACGGTTAACTATGGGGTAAAAGAACAAAAAAAAAAAGTTCCTTACCATTGTGAAGCCGATTTATATTAGCATGCAGTAAAGATCTGAAACAAACAAAACATCATGTTACAAGTTACTTATGGGAAGGACAAATATTAATATAATAAAGCATTAATCATAGCAAAGGTTTAAAAATTATCTAAGGTATATAAGATGGATGAAGAAAGAAGCTGTAGTCTCCTAAAGGGGAAATTGGTAATTACTGGGAAAATAATAAGATACCTCGATTTTTTTCGCAACTTGGGATTCACTTCAATCGTTCTCAGAATATAAAATCGCTAGATTTATACTGCAACACGTCTTCGGACTCGCTTCGCTTGTCCTCTGACAGTAAGTA
This sequence comes from Microvelia longipes, assembly GCA_018340805.1. Taxonomy (NCBI): domain Eukaryota; kingdom Metazoa; phylum Arthropoda; class Insecta; order Hemiptera; family Veliidae; genus Microvelia; species Microvelia longipes. The sequence goes on along the minus strand of JACMZG010001870.1, from coordinate 18,738,540 downwards.
CGTTTGTATTATTCTTAGAGGTCCCCAGTCAGGTACTGACCTCGCACGATAGATGCTCAACTTTACGATCCAACTAAAACTCTAGATATACTTGCCATAATGAAACGACACTTGGTATACTTATAAATTACAAAAAGGGTTATGTTTTCGTCACTAACCTACAATAATGGCACAACAACATTTTGAAAATGCACGATACGCGGAAACTTTTGTCGATTATGTAAGTCAGTCAGTCTGCTTTTTAGACTTTTAGTTACCAGTGTTTGTCTAATGCGATTTTCTGGAAATATAGAGTGGTAATTAGAACAAGGTTCCAGACATTTTCAACATAATACATCCAAATCTATTGAGCAATAGACCCGCTGACTGGAGTAGACCAGTCACGAGCCCGCCATTTCGGCGGCAAAAAAATACCTATAACATAGATGCTGACCCCACAGTTGACAGGAGCATTAGCATCCCCTAAATACCAGCTCTTAACACTTTATCATCTGTGAAATACATTCAGATCAAAGTAAGAGCGCACTAATTAGGGATCGTGAAAAAAATAATGATCGGTGGGCCTTAATATGTTATTCATGTTATAATAATTTATAATTAAATTTTTAATTATAAACCAGGTATTTCTTGACCAGTTTAAAAATTATTTTTAAAGTATGAATATCTTGATTTATAAAATTTGAGCATGCGCAATCATATGAAAGGCTCCACTCTAGATAGGCAGACTATGTTTTTTCTTTCAGAACAATTGGCTTGAAGTAGTACAAAATGAGTCACATTTTTTCAGGTTCGGCTCTTGGACTAGTTATAACAGCAAAATAAGCTTTGAGAGAGATAAGATAAATGAAGATACATTTACAAAAAGATGTGTTATATTCAGCTTAACATTTGAAATTACGAATATATAGAAAGTATTAATTTTTTAGTGAATTTTAAAAGAATAAATGGCTTAGTGGTAGGGGGTCATAAAGGGGGATAAGGGTGGTAATGGATTTTTGGAAGAGGACTAATCAAGAATATGTATATTTGTTCATACACGTTTTTATGGGACCCGATAACTTTCGAACACTTCTCAGATCGAAAGTGACGACTTCGAGACTTTCTCAATCTTTCTTGATACAAAAATCAACCTTGCTAGGTGGCGGAATTCTATTATAAAATATGTGTGACATTTTTTAACCGACAGTAATGGACCAACTGAATATTATAAAAATTAAAATCTTCAAACAGCTTTTAGAATATATTCTTCGAAGCCGCCTCCATTGCCGACAGGTCGTTAAGGCGTTAGTCTTTAACTGACCTTTGACACCCACGGAGGTCTGGGGTTCGCATCCCAGGTTACGCTTTCAGTTTATAGAAGATTATTATTTAGAATTAATCGCCAACTTTAGAATTTACTTTGAGCGTAACGGTGCTACTACCACCCGAGGTGGTTCCGAAAGGGTTATCCCTGATGAGCCGTAAGGCTCTAAAGGACATTATTATTATATTAATATTCTTCGAAGTAAAAAGTATTTACCAAAGAACAATTTTATACCATAAATATTAAACGAATATTTTTTATACATATTTAAGTCTAGAAAAGAAATTGACAAGTATCGAAGTCTATTTACATAATAAGTTTTAAACTGCCACACTTTAGCTGAAAAGCTAAGAAAAGCCAAGTAAACAATAAACTTGCCTATTGCCTAACAATAAACGAAGAGTAATTTTATCCAATGCAAAGTGATAAGTTTCTTTTACTACTTCAACATAACTTTAAAAGATGAATATTTTCTCAGAGTCTCCACAATTTTTTTCAAGTCCCAAGGGAGAGAGAGAGGACTCTCTTGGAAATCCTTTGAATATTCATATTAGTCTTAAAGTTTATTATAATAAAACATTATTGCAGCTATTACTGCTAGCTTAAAAACATTAATCAATTGGAGGCTGAAATATTTTTTCTTTAAAGTTTTTTAGGTTATTTTATTAAATAATTTTTAATGTGGCACTAGATAAACAGTTTCAGAATCTTTTTTTATAGTAACACACACGACTATAATCTGTTGACAATATGGGCAATTATTGTTAAGGAACCATGAGGTTGGTCTGATAGAAAATTGTGGGCGTTGTTTAATATCCAGGGAACACCATGGTCAGCATTATTTTTCGAGCTGTCAACTGATTATAACCAGCGTGTATTACTATAGTAAGAGAAAACTACCTGTTTCACTCACGCCCCTTGAATTTAAACCCCTCTATCAATGCTTCATTACGGTACGTTTAAATTCGATTTTATTAAATCAAACAAATATAGGCTGAGGGAACATCGGAACCTCTCCTCGTCTTATCAAATTAGCTACGCTCATTCTCACTACTTCGGACATGTTCTCACGTCCTTAAAATATGAAAAATGCCTAGCTTATCATTTAATAAATCTCCAATTTTCGTGTTGCCAATTCCAGTCACAAATCCTCCTACTGAATTACGTCCGAGATGCTCCTTAACCAAAAGTGATCGGCAAAACCCGTGGACATTAGCTTTATTTAACCGAACCTGGCATTATTTATATATAATATATATAAGATCGTAGGTATATTATGCCAACTTCTTAACTAAATTGGAAGGTTTTCGATTTTTAAACATTTCAAAAAAAACGTAACATTTTATTCCCAAAAAAAATAATTAATTGCTGATAATGAAAATGAAACTTAGCAATTTTTGATCTTATATAGCAACTACGTTCGAGCCAAAAACTATACAATCATTTTTCCTTTTTAAATTTTAAATTTTTTACCTTAAGATAGAATTTTTTGTACAATTTTAACATCTCAGCAGATAAACCCACTTGAAGCTGCGATGATGACAGAATACACTAACTCTATACACACAAATACCACTAAAAACTACTTAGGAGTCTTAAAAAAAATCTTTTCCAATAACCCACACTATAAAATGAGAAAAAATTCAAAACTAAGTACCAAGTGCATTAAATATAACAATAAAAATATCTAAATTCTAAAAATAGACATAACACTCCTCAGAATGGAATTATAATTTATGCAAAGCCTTCTTATATATCTTTAACATTAATTTATTCCATATTATTTTCTTCTAAAATGAAGTCGAATATTTTCGAAAATCCTTTAAATTATTCAGCATAGTACACATTAAGAACAAAAATGATAAAATGTTTTGTTTCTAAAAAGATAGGTTTATCGCATTATCTATTTAGCATTCATATCGTTAGAGTATTGTTTAACAGTCAATTGTTTTCCAGTTTTATACACAGGTTGTAAAGGGGGGAAAACCCCGAAAATCAGAGAAGAAAATTTAAAGCTAGATAGACTAACCTGTCAGCAACAGTGATTGTAAACCTCCTCTTAATTTCTCTAAATCCATTTTTACTCTATTTTCTGTTATCAATAGTCTTTATTCCTATGCTTTATCTCTTATCACAAAAGAGAAACAAAAATAGCGAACAATAGAAATAAGGCATTAACCATGTGAAGTACATTTATGTATCTCTTTTTTATGTTTCTCCCTATAGAGAGAGAAATACTATATATACCATTAGTCTGTTCGAAGAAAAATATAAGTAATAGTAGGACTAGTTATAATCTAGCCTACTACACTAGTCTAGGCATCTAGACTTTAGTGTAATCTCTTCTTGCGATCAAAACATATTCTAGGTGGTATATACATGATACTTTTTATACAGGCATACCCAATGCTGCGATTTGTTTACCAAGCAATTTTAAAAGCCTCAGAACTTTGCTAGAAATAGAAAAGAAGTTCAGGTAGCATTATGTATACTCTGATATTTGAGCCGCAATTAAGGCGCTAAACTCATCTCGGGTCTCAAGCGCTCTGGCTGGCGAATGCCAACGATAAGTAGAGTAACTTGTAGTGAATAAGCTAGAAGAAGAAAATTGAAAGCTAGATAGACAAACCTGTCAGCAACAAAGATTGTAAACCTCCTCTTAATTTCTCCAACAGAGAAATAGCGAAAAAGTCACACTGGTCTGAGTTCCTAGCCTTTGAGGAGTGAAGCGGAATGAAACTGCCGATAAACATGCCAGGGAAGGCTTCTGTAAACTCTTCGTAGGACTAGAGCCAGTGATAGGACTTACTAGAATGAGTTAATTTAGTCAAGTTAACTTTTTTTAAGATGACTGGGCACTGGAAAAACCAGAGATACACTTCAAATGAAAGCTAATAGCAATCTAGCGAGAAAATGTTAAAGGAACCCGTAAACCATGAGTCTATGGTGTATGGAAACAGCTTAAGGTACATGCTAGTATCCTGACCAGACATTGCTCAGGATACTATATAATATTACAAGGAGACTATATTAATTATTAGACTACTCTAAAAAGCGAAGCTAAGCCATCATATTGATACATTTATTTTTCAGTGCCATTTCAAAATCTTTGTAGGTGATAATGTCTGCATTTAAAATTAATATTGTCGATTTAAAAATAAACAAGAGTTAAAAATAAAATGAAATCTGCTTAACTCCCCGTCTTAACTTTAAGTGTTTAACATCAAAAGGTATAATTAAATAAATGTCTCGAAATTATAATAATTTCACACAAGTATAAAAAATATGAAAGGCAAAAAGTATCAAGAAAGTAAGGGTGAAAATTGGAAACAATGCATAAAAATTCTAAGAAAATTATTTTATAAACAAATATTTATATTAATTTTTAATATAGGCGTCAACAGCAAATCATGCTTATTATTCAGTTATTTCATATCAATATATTTAACTGGCTTGATGTGATTTTATTCCATAAAACCTTATTCACACTAGGATAGAGTCTGTAGTTACACTATAGGGAAGAGATTTCATCTAATTAATCATAATAGAGTTTGTCTTTCCACAGATGAAAGTTTGTCATATATCATCTGTGGGAGAACTTATTTATTATAAGCTATATCCACATTTCAATATTTATCGGATTCATCAAATTAATCAATATTTCTATACAGTCCGGAGGGGCCTATTTTTCTACGTCATAAGATTATGAACCATTTGGTTATAGGATTAAGAAAAAAGTAAGAAACCAAGAGTCTGGTGATTCAATCCTGGACTTGTACAATATACTGACTTAATAATTTTTTTAAATTACTACACAACTACTTATTTTTTAAAATACTAAAAAAAGTTTTTAAAATAAAAGTGAAAGTCCAAGAACCAGGTCTAAATGATGTACTACTTCAAACCAAATTTTTTTGAAACCAGAATAGAGCCCTTATATGAATACGCTCACTAAAAAATTAAAAAGTCGCACAAATTTTCAGTTTTCTTGCTATAACTGGTTCCCTGTACGTTCGAGTGCAAAACATGAAGGGAACATTTTTTAAATTGAAAAAATGTCCTATAAAACGAGTGTTTATTCGTCAAAATCTGATAACTGTTACTAAAGTTATGACATTTGGAAAAATGTACGCCTCTTGGACGATCCAGAAAACAAATATTTTTAATCCCGGTCATTTCAGTAATTTTATACCTACATTCGCTTTATACTAACGATACAAAGTAATAATATTTTTTACTTTTCTGACTACTACAGTAGGTATAGGAAAAGTATTTGCATCACTCTAAAAATCTAACGTGTTTCAACAAATTATCCGTTTTAGGCATTTTTTATGACGTTCTCGGGTTTTTCATCGTGCTGTCTATTTTTTGTGTGTATGTCTCGGTCACGCATAAATCCCGCTGATTTGCTAGAAAATTGAAACTTGGCACAGAAATCAGACTGTAGGCTATTTGTGCTGCCCGGATGATGATATAATTCAGATGTTTTTATTTTTGTTTAATATTATTTAATCATGATAACTTATTTTTATCTAGATTAAAATTCTTTTTCGTCTTCTTGAGTGTATCAAGAAATCTGCTCCATTTAAAGGTTTAAGTCGGTAGGCCAAAAATGAGGCCATTTGATTAAAAAAATGTTTCTTATTTTTGCTTTCACAATGCCTTAACTACTTAAAAGATACAGAAGCAAAAATAAAATATACTTTATGAGTTCTTTTGAAAACGAAAAGTGACATTAATAACCCAAGACATTGATTTAATTACACAACCTAAAGAAGAAAATAGAATTAAAGCCAAGACATAGTCACCTTCTAAGAAGACCGAGATAATAGGAATTAAACCCTAAGACATTAACTACATAAAACAACAAGTAAAAATACCTTTAAACATAAGTCAACTAAATTTTAGCTTGAGGTTTCCCAGACATAGGTTAACCATGTACTTCTAACCTTCTCCTAATACTAATTTTCAAAGTAAAAATCACTGAGAAAAACAGAAAATACACACAATTAGGGACCTAGAGAGAGTAATTTGATTTTTCCTTGTGCAACTGTCCCTTAGGATGAAATACATGTATTTGAACAAGGTGATTTCCCCTGACGTTAATACAAGGAAACACAAAGATACGATGTATTAGTGGACGTAAAAGAAGTATATAAAGACTAAGACAGAGTCTTAGAGACCCTCACATTAGTCATGGGACCTTTTGTGGCCGCTCTAGCTTTTTCATTGATATTACAGGTAATCGTTTTTTCTTATATAATTCGTAATGCGTATATATGATAATTCAATAATCAATTCATTTGGACACAACGGTTTATGCTCTCAATTTTTACAAAAATTATTAGTTATAAAAGATTGGCAAACTACATTTCAACTGATGCGACCCACAGGTATAATGAAATAAATCAGTGAGAATCAAAATCAGTTGGAACCAAAGAGTTTTAAAAACTGATCTGATAGACCCTTTTGATCCATCAAATGGACCAAAGGGCTAAAAACGGACATGCTGCTACTTTTCTTAATTTGGAAATGATGATAACTTCTATTTAATTGTAAACCCTTTGATAATAATTATTCCATTTTTATTTCTTAGTACGAACATTTAGTTGAATTAATCAATAAAGTAATAAAAAATCCAGGGTACCTCGGAACTTATCCTTATCTCATCGGATTCGCTCATCTTCCTCTTCGGACTCGTTTCGCTCGTCTCAAAAATACACTTCACCAACTTTTACTGCTACATGTCTACATGCTCGTTTCGCTCGTCCTCAGAAAACACTTCACCAAATATATACTGCTACATGTCTTCATACTCTTTCGCTCGTCCTCAAAATACACTCACCAAATTTATACTGCTACAATGCCTTCATACTCGTTTCGCTCTCCTCAGAAATACACTTCACCAATTTATACTGCTACATGTCTTCATACTCGTTTCGCTCGTCTTAGATACTAAATGTATCCGTTTAATTCTCAAGCGTCTCCAATACAGCACTGACCACGCTCGATACTGCTTAATTTTTATGATCCAACAAAAATCATGGATATACTTGTCGTATTGAAACGAAACTTAGTGTACTTATTTATTAGGTAAAAGTATACACATGTACTAAATTTAAACTCATTTGAACTTTTTTTTTTAAATTTTTTTAAAAACGTACACAAGTCAATTGATAAAATAGAACTAATGCTGATAATGAAATGAAACATGGCATATATGTTAGTCTTATACATAGCTACATGTGTGCTGAATCTCAATCCGATCGCATCAGGTTTCCGCGTTTATGATTTTTCGAAATTTTCGCTGAGTCATTCATTATTGCAGATAAATGAAGTCATTAAAAAAATATTTTCGAATAGCACAACTGCAGCGGTTTGAAACGAAGTTTTCAAACAAAGCTGAAGACTGATTTTTAACAAGTTTTAATTCCATAGCATGCAATTCACAGCTTCCAACGAGATCAATTTCATCTTCCTAGCTTGAAAAAATTTAGGAGCTATTAACGATTTTATGTTGCAAGGTCAGATAATTTTTAAAAAATATTAAATTTGACCGTTTGGGAAACGGATGTACGTTTGTGAGACATACATATAGGACGTTTTTTGTTCCCCTTAAAGAGTTCTATTACCTCTTTTTTGGTGGACTCTTTATATGCTACACCCCGTATAATATAATTATTGTGTGTAATTATTACAAACAAGCCCGGCATAATTTTTTAAGAAAAATTAGTTTAATAATTTTTCTAATATTTTACAGCGATTTTACTATGTAAAAATTGGCTGATAAGATAGCTCGTGTGGTGGTCTCCGTCTCCATGGTAGCCGAGAAGTTAAGGAAATTAAGAAACGTGTAAGGACCCTATTCCATGACCCCTTCTTAGTGAGCTCATTTTACCAGACAAATTTGCTAAATAAAATTCGTGCAAACAAGCATTTTCCCCCAAAATAATTAATATTACCAATTTTGTGGTCGTGGGTAGTTAATAACAATTTTATACTATGTTTTGTAATTATTTGTTAACTTCTATATATTTTGAAAGACTCGCAAATCACGCTCTCCTACCGTTGTTTCTTTATACTTAACTCTGCTTAAAATATTAAGTATTAAAAACTTGGTGTAAACTTTTAAATCTTATTTTCAATTTAACTTTTCAACGTTTGAGTTTTACATCTATTAAAATTTAATAAAGCAAAATTAAGACACAAAATAGTATTTTAATTCGAGTTTTTCTCAGAAATTATAAGGGTAAAATAATTTGTAGCAATTTAACTTAGCGGCTTTGTAAGTTAATAAACTTTTGAACTTAACAAAAATATTTATTTGTTGGGAAAACACATTTTAAAGTTTTAAAATAATAACAAGCAGTCAATCATGGATCACAAGGCTTCCCTCCTATTTGGTGGGTTAGCGAGCTATCGAAGGACTGTATTAGCGTGAGCGCTTTACTTGCCTCAAGTACTGCGGGCGTTTTTTGAGCGTGGAAACATGATACATATAATATAAGAAAATAATAAAAAGAAAGTACAGCTTACCGAAGTAATTAATCCCAAATTGAAGATGAGGCGGCAAAGTGAAGGGGGTAAAGTGTAGGTGTATTAGTATGTATATAATTTATATGTTTTAGGCCTGTGTAAATAAATTATTATAAAAGAAACCTGGTTTCATGAGGGTGAAATAAAGATGAACTCAAACGGATATTTTTACTTTTACGGCACATTTAAATAAGCGAAACTCAAAATAAAATCTACTTCGGAATACTAATTAAAATCTGCGAGAGCGGGCGATGTTCAACGACAAGCGGCAAGTGCGTGTGCGTGTAGGTTTCACAAGCCCTAGCTAACCTTACTCATAGACGTACTAATATAATTGATAAAATAAAGAAATAGATGCGGCCTAAACATACTCCCCCGGGCATGAGTAAGCAAAAATCATATCAAAAAAAAATAAGAGCAATGAAAGGAAAAAAAAACTCTTGAGAAAGGAAAAATCTGAGAGAAAATTATAAAAGTGCAAACTCCAAAATCTGCAGTTGATGTAAATCATAAAAAACTTGAGCTTGCGATAAAAATAAAAATAAACTAATCTTCTAAAATAAAAGTAGAAAAAAAAGTTCCTGCTGAAGCGTCCTACTGGAAAGGTAAAGGACACAATTTAACTACAGGTCGACGATATAGGGAATCGCCTATACGAATAGTAGCAACTCGTATAGTATTGTCGGAACCCGGATGCAGTTCTTCAATCACGGCTAAAGGCCACAGCAAAGGCGGACAATCGTCCTTCTGAACAACCACTACCGTACCTATCTTTATCGGGTTAGTAGCAGTATTCCACTTCTCTCTGCTTTGAAGAGTATGTAGATATTCTACGTGCCAACGGCGCCAAAATCTTTGAACCAAGTTATCCAATAATTGGTAACGAGATAAGTGATTAATCGGTTCGAGTTCTACTGCAGTAGCAGGTAATTCAGACAGTGGAACTTGAAGCAAAAAATGCGCAGGAGTAAGAGGCGCAAGATCGTTAGGGTCAGAGCGTAGCAAACCTAAAGGGCGGCTGTTTAAAAGAGCCTCTATTTGGGTTAAAACAGTATAAGATTCTTCCATAATATGATTTTGTGATACGTATTGTAACCTTCATAGTTAGATATAAGCTTAAACAAATGGGTTTTGACACATTTAACTTGGCTTTCCCACAATCCTCCAAAATGTGGAGCAGACGGGGGGTTACACATCCATTTAATACGACTCTTAGACAGAGCTGTGCAAGCGTATTATTATATGCGTCACTATTAGTCAAAGTAAAAATTTCATTCAGGTAGGCTCGGGCACCGATAAAATTAGTGCCGCAATCCGAGTACATACACTCAACTGGGCCCCGGCGAGATAAAAATCGTTTAAATGCGTTCAGAAAAGTTGGGGTTGATAGATCAGAAGCTACTTCGATATGAATGGCCTTGACACAAAGGCAAACAAATAAGCAAATATAAACCTTCTGTGTTTTGACACCTCTCTTTCTATAAGGAGTTACTAGAAAGGGCCCCGCGTAATCTACACCCGTGTGTAGAAAAGGTTTAGATTGAGTTACTCTAGGTTTAGGTAAATCGGCCATAAGTGGAAAAATAGGTTTAGGGCGAGCACGAAAACATAAATTACAAGAATGAACTCTCTGACGCACGAGTCCACGACCACCGAGTATCCAGAATTTTTGTCTAATAAGGCAAAGAACAAGAGTCGGCCCGGTGTGAAATTAGATTTATGATAGAAATCGATAAGATTGTAGACAAATGCATCCTTCTTGGGCAACAATATTGGATGCTTTGTAGAAAAGTTTAAATCAGAGTGAGAGAGCCGGCCCCCGACCCTAATTATCTTATTTATAGGGTCAATAAAAGGATTTAGTTTTTGAATAGACGAGGGGCATGGCCGGTTATTTTTTATACAATCATATTCATGAGAAAAATACTCTTTTTGAATAAATTTACAGAATTTAATTTCAGTGGAATCGAATTCAGAAGGATAAACGAATCTATTGTAAGTTTTATCACTATCACGACGTAAATGTTTAAAGCGAAAAATATAAGAGGAGACGCGTATTAATATATCATAATCCAGGTATTTATTTATTAAGAAACGAAACATACAAAGCTCATTACGTTCAGTATAGTTTGTATTAATAAACACTTTGCTTGTCTTTTCTTCGTCAATTATTAATTCATCCCTAGGCGGACTTACGGCCGAAACCGGCCAAAGGTTAGGATCCTCAATTAGCCATTGAGGGCCAGAAAACCAGAGTTGGTGTTTTAGTAATTCTTGAGGCGTCAAACCTCGACTTAAACAATCTGCGGGGTTCTCAATACCCGATACATGCTTCCATTTTAATGTAAATGGAGCGGCTTGAATTTGTTTAACACGATTAGAAACAAAAGAATTCCATCGGTTTGAAGAAGATAAAATCCAGTATAAAGCGATCGAGGAATCAGTAAAAGCATAAAAACAAGAAAAAATAAAAATAGGTTTATATGAATCAATGACAAAAGAGTAAAGTTGTGCGAGAAGATTAGCCGCACATAATTCCAATCTAGGAATAGTTAAAATATTTTTCTTAGCGACTTTTGTGCGAGAAGCTAAAAGAGTTACGCGGACTTCACTATCAATTACTGTACGCACATATATGACAGCTCCATAAGCTTTGAGGCTAGCGTCACAAAAACCAATAAGCTCTGCCTTAACTTCAGGCTGGAGACCGATATAACGCGGTATCTTAATGGTTTTTATGGCAGGTAATTGTTTAAAAAATAAAACCCATTTCTTCATAATACTAGACTTAGGGTCTAACTTAGTGTCCCAAGCGACTTGTAGAGTCCATAGTTCGTGAAGTAAAAGTTTTATAAAAACAGTAATAGGCGATAAAAATCCTAGAGGATCGAATATTCGGGCTAACAAAGATAAAATCTCTCTTTTAGTTTCAGCTCTATCGGGAATAAATACGTCGTATATAAAAATATCACAAGATGCGGTCCAACGAAGTCCTAAAATTTTTAAATGTTAGGTTACTATCTATGTTAAAATTATTGGTAGGCATTTTTACTTCTTCAGGTAGAGTTTTAAAAATAAAGTAGAGTTTGAACACCATTTTACTAAGTCGAAACCTGCGGACTTAAACATAGCAACTAATTCTTGATAAGCGAGCGAAGCCAGCGATAAATTTGGAAAACTACGACAGTAATCATCAATATAAAAATCATTTTTATATATGCTAAAGCATTAGGCCATTCGGCGGAGTCCATGGCTAACTGTATTAAAGTCCTTTGCGCTAAATATGGAGAAGGTTTGACACCGAAAGTTACAGTATTTAGAGTATAAACAGCTACACATTCGTCTGGAGAAAATCTCCAGAGAAATTTTTGATATTTACGGTGCTCCTCGTTTATCAGTATCTGCAGAAACATCTGCTTTAAGTCAGCGGTTACGGCGATTTCATAAGCGCGAAATCTCAATAAAGAGAGCGTAGGTCGGTATGAAGTTTAGGTCCCGTGTATAAAACATCATTTAGCGATAAACCTGATGAAGTGGGGGCGCTAGCGTTCCAAACAACGCGTAATTTCATGGAAATACTATCAGGTTTCAGAACATGATGATGGGGTAAAAAACAACCCTCATCAGAGCTATCTAAACAGAGCGATATATGACCTAAATTTAAATGATCTTGAATAAAAGAATGATATTGTTCTTTAATATTAGGTTGTAGATCTAAGCGTTTTTCTAGAGATAAAAAACATTGCATGGCCTTAAACCAAGAGCTTCCTAAGTCAGTAGGAGGTCGTTTAAACGGTTAAGCTACAGAATAACGACCATCAGCGTGTCTTGAAACAGAGCGCGTAAAAATATTTTCACATTCATGGTCAGATGACAAAATCGAAGGAGTAAAAGCGTTATTGGGAATATCTTCCAAATCCCAAAATTTAGAAACAAGTTTTTCTAAATTAGAATCTTTATCTTCTAGAAGAGTGCAGTAAGTGCAAGTGTTATTAAGTGGCAAGACGTCAGAGGCTTGCCCCATAAGAATGTATCCAAGACAAGACCTGAGCGCGACCGGAGCGTCTTTAGGGCCATAAATATTACCTGCGTTTAGTAGATAAGGAAAAATCGATGCCCCTAAAATTAAATGTATTTCACTAGGAGTATCATAGTTATCATCGGCTAATATTAGACCTTCTAAATGGGAAAATACATTTTGAGTAACAACAGAAGCACTAGGTAAGACACCCGTAACCTCGTCCATAACTAGAGCGTCAACGGTAAAACTATGTTTATTATCTAAGCGAGAAAAAAAAGTAAAGCGAGTAGAATATTTAATTGGATGCTTCACAGAACCAACACCCAAAATATATGTATCTATTTTTCTTTTTCTAAGTCCTAACTTATCACAACATTCTGTAGTAATAATATTAGATTGACTTGCAGAATCAAGCAGAGCGCGTAGCGTGTGAGTTTGTTGATTATTATCTTTCACCAAAACTTTAGCGGTTGAAAGTAATACGGAGGTTTTATTATTTGATTTATTAGGATTATGAGAGGAACAAGATATTGAGGCACTATTGCTATCAGAATGAGGCATGGTTTGAACTTCAGCGGTAGTTAAAACAGTAACCGAAGGTTCATTAGTTGTAGTTTCACTAGAAGGTTTACTCTCATTATCTTTTGAACTAGCGACATAGCTGACATGAAGTAAACTATGGTGTGAGCGATTGCACTGGCTACACTTACGAATAGATTTACATTGTGAACTACTGTGCAAATGTGATAAACAATTTAGGCAGAAGCCTTTTTGCTTGACGAGCGATAGTCTATCGTGAGTTTTCATTTTCTTAAACTCTGGACAAAAATATAAAGCATGCTGTTTCTTTAGAACAGACCTGACATGATTTAAAGCCGTTATTTACATGTAAAGAGTGGGACGGTCTAATGGAATTAGTATTAAAATAATTAGGCTTTTTACTATTATTATTAAAAGTAGGGGTAGAGCCTTGATTTTTATTAGCAGGTTGCCTAGCGAGAAGTTTAGCGTGTTCCCTTAAAAATGAGACAAGTTGAGTAAAAGTAGGAATTTTATCTAAGTTTGATTGACTCGGCGTTCTATGATTAGGCGTAGTAGAATCGGATCGGTTAGAGATATTTTGAGAAGCTGTAAGAGATATAGAATTTTCAAACTGACGTACCGTGTCGGGATGCAAACGAGATAAGGCTAAATGAAATAATAAATAATCAGAATGGTCAGGTAATTTTAAATTAAGATAAGCTTTAGCGGGAGAAACAAAGCCT
>JACMZG010001870.1:18665964-18723415 GCA_018340805.1 Microvelia longipes | reverse complement strand
TACTTGTCGTATTGAAACGAAACTTAGTGTACTTATTTATTAGGTAAATATACACATGTACTAAATTCAAACTCATTTGAACTTTTTTTTTTTCATTTTTTACAATTTTTTTTAAAAAAACGTACACAAGTCAATTGATAAATAGAACTAATGCTCATAATGAGATGAACATGGCATATATGTAAGTCTTATACATAGCCACATGCGTGGCTGAATCTCAATCCGATCGCATCAGGTTTCCGCGTTTATGATTTTCGAAATTTTCGCTGAGTCATTCTATTGCAGATAAATGAAGTCATTAAAAAAATATTTCCGAATAGCACAACTGCAGCGTTTTGAAACGAAGTTTTCAAACAAAGCTGAAGACTGATTTTTAACAAAGTTTTAATTCCATAGCATGCATTCACAGGCATTCCAACGAGATCAATTTCATCTTCCTAGCTTGAAGAATTTAGGAGCTATTTAACGATTTTATGTTCAAGGTCAATAATTTTTAAAAATATTAAATTTGACCGTTTGGGAACGGTTGTACGTTCGTGAGACATACATGTAGGACGTTTTTGTTCCCCTTAAGAGTTCTATTACCTCTTTTTTTGGTGCTCTTTATATGCTACACCGTATAATATAATTGTTGTGTGTAATTATTACAAACAAGCCGGCATGATGTTTTAAGAAAAATAGTTTAATAATTTTTCTAATATTTTACAGCGATTTTACTATGTAAAATTGCTGATAAGATAGCTCGTGTGGTGGTCTCCGGTCTCCATGGTAGCCGAGAAGTTAAGGAAATTAAGTACGTGTAAGAACCCTATTCCATGACCCTTCTTAGTGAGCTATTTTACGCAGACAATTTGCTAAAATAAATTCGTGCAAAAAGCATTTTACCCCCAAAAATAATTAATATTACAAATTTTGTGGTCGTGGGTAGTTAATAACAATTTTACACCATGTTTGTAATTATTTGTTAACTTCTATATATTTTGAAAGACTCGCAATCAGCTGTTTTCCGTTGCTTCTTATACTTAATTCTGCTTAAAATTTAAGTATTAAAACTTGGTGTAAACTTTTAAATCTTATTTTCAATTTAACTTTTCATGTTTGAGTTTTAATCTATTAAAATTTAATAAAGCAAAATTAAGACACAAATAGTATTTTAATTCGAGTTTTTCTCAGAAATTATAAGAGTAAAATAATTTGTAGCAATTTAACTTAGCGGCTTTGTAAGTTAATAAACTTTTGAACTTAACAAAAATATTTATTTGTTGGAAAACACATTTTAAAGTTTTAAAATAATAACAAGCAGTCAATCATGGATCAAGGCTTCCCTCCTATTTGGTGGGTTAGCGAGCTATCGAAGGACTGTATTAGCGTGAGCGCTTTACTTGCCTCAAGTACTGCGGGCGTTTTTGATCGTGGAAACATGATACATATAATATAAGAAAATAATAAAAAGAAAGTACAGCTTACCGAAGTAATTAATCCCAAATTGAAGATGAGGCGGCAAAGTGAAGGGTGTAAAGTGTAGGGTGTATTAGTATGTATATAATGTTATATGTTTTAGGCCTGTGTAAATAAATTATTATAAAAGAAACCTGGTTTCATGAGGGTGAAATAAAGATGAACTCAAACGGATATTTTACATTTACGGCACATTTAAATAAGCGAAACTCAAAATAAAATCTACTTCGGAATACTAATTAAAATCTGCGAGAGCGGGTGATGTTCAACACAACGGCAAGTGCGTGTGCGTGTAGGTTTCACAAGCCCTAGCTAACCTTACTCATAGACGTACTAATATAATTGATAAAATAAAGAAATAGATGCGGCCTAAACATACTCCCCCGGGCATGAGTAAGCAAAAAACAAAATAAAAAAAAATAAGAGCAATGAAAGGAAAAAAAAACTCTTGAGAAAGGAAAAAATCTGAGAGAAAATTATAAAAGTGCAAACTCCAAAATCTGCAGTTGATGTAAATCATAAAAAACTTGAGCTTGCGATAAAAAAAAATAAACTAATCTTCTAAAATAAAGTAGAAAAAAAAAGTTCCTGCTGAAGCGTCCTACTGGAAAGGTAAAGGACACAATTTAACTACAGGTCGACGATATAGGGAATCGCTTATACGAATAGTAGCAACTCGAATAGTATTGTCGGAACCCGGATGCAGTTCTTCTATCACGGCTAAAGGCCACAGCAAAGGCGGACAATCGTCCTTCTGAACAACCACTACCGTACCTATCTTTATCGGGTTAGTAGCAGTATTCCACTTCTCTCTGCTTTGAAGAGTATGTAGATATTCTACGTGCCAACGGCGCCAAAATCTTTGAACCAAGTTATCCAATAATTGGTAACGAGATAAGTGATTAATCGGTTCGAGTTCTACTGCAGTAGCAGGTAATTCAGAGTGGAACTTGAAGCAAAAAATGCGCAGGAGTAAGAGGCGCAAGATCGTTAGGGTCAGAGCGTAGCAAACCTAAAGGGCGGCTGTTTAAAAGAGCCTCTATTTGGGTTAAAACAGTATAAAATTCTTCCATACTTAATATGATTTTGTGATACGTATTGTAACCTTCATAGTTAGATATAAGCTTAAACAAATGGGTTTTGACACATTTAACTTGGCTTTCCCACAATCCTCCAAAATGTGGAGCAGACGGGGGGTTACACATCCATTTAATACGACTCTTAGACAGAGCTGTGCCAAGCGTATTATTATATTCGTCACTATTAGTCAAAGTAAAAATTTCATTCAGGTAGGCTCGGGCACCGATAAAATTAGTGCCGCAATCCGAGTACATACACTCAACTGGGCCCGGCGAGATAAAAATCGTTTAAATGCGTTCAGAAAAGTTGGGGTTGATAGATCAGAAGCTACTTCGATATGAATGGCCTTGACACAAAGGCAAACAAATAAGCAAATATAACCTTCTGTGTTTTGACACCTCTCTTTCTATAAGGAGTTACTAGAAAGGGCCCCGCGTAATCTACACCCGTGTGTAGAAAAGGTTTAGATTGAGTTACTCTAGGTTTAGGTAAATCGGCCATAAGTGGAAAAATAGGTTTAGGGCGAGCACGAAAACATAAATTACAAGAATGAACTCTCTGACGCACGAGTCCACGACCACCGAGTATCCAGAATTTTTGTCTAATAAGGCAAAGAACAAGAGTCGGCCCGGTGTGAAAATTAGATTTATGATAGAAATCGATAAGATTGTAGACAAATGCATCCTTCTTGGGCAACAATATTGGATGCTTTGTAGAAAAGTTTAAATCAGAGTGAGAGAGCCGGCCCCCGACCCTAATTATCTTATTTATAGGGTCAATAAAAGGATTTAGTTTTTGAATAGACGAGGGGCATGGCCGGTTATTTTTTATACAATCATATTTCATGAGAAAAATACTCTTTTTGAATAAATTTACAGAATTTAATTTCAGTGGAATCGAATTCAGAAGGATAAACGAATCTATTGTAAGTTTTATCACTATCTCGACGTAAATGTTTAAAGCGAAAAATATAAGAGGGAGACGCGTATTAATATATCATAATCCAGGTATTTCGTTATTAAGGATCGAAACATACAAAGCTCATTACGTTCAGTATAGTTTGTATTAATAAACACTTTGCTTGTCTTTTCTTCGTCAATTATTAATTCATCCCTAGGCGGACTTACGGCCGAAACCGGCCAAAGGTTAGGATCCTCAATTAGCCATTGAGGGCCAGAAAACCAGAGGTAATGTTTTAGTAATTCTTGAGGCGTCAAACCTCGACTTAAACAATCTGCGGGGTTCTCAATACCCGATACATGCTTCCATTTTAATGTAAAGGAGCGGCTTGAATTTGTTTAACACGATTAGAAACAAAAGAATTCCATCGGTTTGAAGAAGATAAAATCCAGTATAAAGCGATCGAGGAATCAGTAAAAGCATAAAAACAAGAAAAAATAAAAATAGGTGCAAATGAATCAATGACAAAAGAGTAAAGTTGTGGCGAGAAGATTAGCCGCACATAATTCCAATCTAGGAATAGTTAAAATATTTTTCTTAGCGACTTTTGTGCGAGAAGCTAAAAGAGTTACGCGGACTTCACTATCAATTACTGTACGCACATATATGACAGCTCCATAAGCTTTGAGGCTAGCGTCACAAAAACCAATAAGCTCTGCCTTAACTTCAGGCTGGAGACCGATATAACGCGGTATCTTAATGGTTTTTATGGCAGGTAATTGTTTTAAAAATAAAACCATTTCTTCATAATACTAGACTTAGGGTCGAACTTTGTGTTCCAAGCGACTTGTAGAGTCCATAGTTCGTGAAGTAAAAGTTTTATAAAAACAGTAATAGGCGATAAAAATCCTAGAGGATCGAATATTCGGGCTAACAAAGATAAAATCTCTCTTTTAGTTTCAGCTCTATCGGGAATAAATACGTCGTATATAAAAATATCACAAGATGCGGTCCAACGAAGTCCTAAAATTTTTAATGTTAGGTTACTATCTATGTTAAAATTATTGGTAGGCATTTTTACTTCTTCAGGTAGAGTATTTAAAAATAAAGTAGAGTTTGAACACCATTTTACTAAGTCGAAACCTGCGGAC
The DNA here is from genome assembly GCA_018340805.1 of Microvelia longipes. NCBI lineage: Eukaryota > Metazoa > Arthropoda > Insecta > Hemiptera > Veliidae > Microvelia > Microvelia longipes. The sequence continues at coordinate 18,718,826 of JACMZG010001870.1, read as the reverse complement.
TTAAACATAGCAACTAATTCTTGATAAGCGAGCGAAGCCAGCGATAAATTTGGAAAACTACGACAGTAATCATCAATAAAAAATCATTTTTATATATGCTAAAGCATTAGGCCATAATTCGGCGGAGTCCATGGCTAACTGTATTAAAGTCCTTTGCGCTAAATATGGAGAAGGTTTGACACCGAAAGTTACAGTATTTAGAGTATAAACAGCTACACATTCGTCTGGAGAAAATCTCCAGAGAAATTTTTGATATTTACGGTGCTCCTCGTTTATCAGTATCTGCAGAAACATCTGCTTTAAGTCAGCGGTTACGGCGATTTCATAAGCGCGAAATCTCAATAAAAGAGAGCGTAGGTCGGTATGAAGTTTAGGTCCCGTGTATAAAACATCATTTAGCGATAAACCTGATGAAGTGGGGGCGCTAGCGTTCCAAACAACGCGTAATTTCATGGAAATACTATCAGGTTTCAGAACATGATGATGGGGTAAAAAACAACCCTCATCAGAGCTATCTAAACAGAGCGATATATGACCTAAATTTAAATGATCTTGAATAAAAGAATGATATTGTTCTTTAATATTAGGTTGTAGATCTAAGCGTTTTTCTAGAGATAAAAAACATTGCATGGCCTTAAACCAAGAGCTTCCTAAGTCAGTAGGAGGTCGTTTAAACGGTAAAGCTACAGAATAACGACCATCAGCGTGTCTTGAAACAGAGCGCGTAAAAATATTTTCACATTCATGGTCAGATGACAAAATCGAAGGAGTAAAAGCGTTATTGGGAATATCTTCCAAATCCCAAAATTTAGAAACAAGTTTTTCTAAATTAGAATCTTTATCTTCTAGAAGAGTGCAGTAAGTGCAAGTGTTATTAAGTGGCAAGACGTCAGAGGCTTGCCCCATAAGAATGTATCCAAGACAAGACCTGAGCGCGACCGGAGCGTCTTTAGGCCATAAATATTACCTGCGTTTAGTAGATAAGGAAAAATCGATGCCCCTAAAATTAAATGTATTTCACTAGGAGTATCATAGTTATCATCGGCTAATATTAGACCTTCTAAATGGGAAAATACATTTTGAGTAACAACAGAAGCACTAGGTAAGACACCCGTAACCTCGTCCATAACTAGAGCGTCAACGGTAAAACTATGTTTATTATCTAAGCGAGAAAAAAAGTAAAGCGAGTAGAATATTTAATTGGATGCTTCACAGAACCAACACCCAAAATATATGTATCTATTTTTCTTTTTCTAAGTCCTAACTTATCACAACATTCTGTAGTAATAATATTAGATTGACTTGCAGAATCAAGCAGAGCGCGTAGCGTGTGAGTTTGTTGATTATTATCTTTCACCAAAACTTTAGCGGTTGAAAGTAATACGGAGGTTTTATATTTTGATTTATTAGGATTATGAGAGGAACAAGATATTGAGGCACTATTGCTATCAGAATGAGGCATGGTTTGAACTTCAGCGGTAGTTAAAACAGTAACCGAAGGTTCATTAGTTGTAGTTTCACTAGAAGGTTTACTCTCATTATCTTTTGAACTAGCGACATAGCTGACATGAAGTAAACTATGGTGTGAGCGATTGCACTGGCTACACTTACGAATAGATTTACATTGTGAACTACTGTGCAAATGTGATAAAACAATTTAGGCAGAAGCCTTTTTGCTTGACGAGCGATAGTCTATCGTGAGTTTTCATTTTCTTAAACTCTGGACAAAAATATAAAGCATGCTGTTCTTTAGAACAGACCTGACATGATTTAAAGCCGTTATTTACATGTAAAGAGTGGGACGGTCTAATGGAATTAGTATTAAAATAATTAGGCTTTTTACTATTATTATTAAAAGTAGGGGTAGAGCCTTGATTTTTATTAGCAGGTTGCCTAGCGAGAAGTTAGCGTGTTCCCTTAAAAATGAGACAAGTTGAGTAAAAGTAGGAATTTTATCTAAGTTTGATTGACTCGGCGTTCGATGATTAGGCGTAGTAGAATCGGATCGGTTAGAGATATTTTGAGAAGCTGTAAGAGATATAGAATTTTCAAACTGACGTACCGTGTCGGGATGCAAACGAGATAAGGCTAAATGAAATAATAAATAATCAGAATGGTCAGGTAATTTTAAATTAAGATAAGCTTTAGCGGGAGAAACAAAGCCTTGTAAGAAAGCATCTAAGCTAGAAGCTGTTTCCTTATGAGGCTGCTTAAACTGAAGTAGATTATCGACGTAAGATGCTAAGATACGAGGGTCTTCATATCGTTCTATTAAAGCTTCCCATATGACAGAAAAATCTTCCTGAACTCCAGGTAGTTCGGTGATAAAACATTTCGCTTTATCTTTAAGAGCTTCTTTTAAAAAATAAATCTTTTGACTATCAAGTAAATTAGGATCATCACATATAACCGCTTTGAAAGTTTGATACCAAAGTGGCCATTCTTGTGGCTTCCCATTAAAAGTAGGTATAGGGAAGTCCGGAAGTTTAATTTTGGAAACAAGTCCTTTGTTATGATTATTAGCGTTACTGCTATTAGAAATATTAGCAGAAAGATTAGCGGCATCTAATTCTGACAGCTTAGCTTTAACATGAGTGTATAAATCATCAAATGAGTTGATTGATTGATAATTAACAACATAAGCATCATTTAGATCTAAATTTAATGAATTAATATTCTCTACGACTTCATAATATTCTATCTCAGTGTCTGGGAGTCTGACACAGCGAGCACGAAACAACGGAATATTAGATTCGACGTTTAAACTTTGAATTAAATCAAAGGCGTTTTGCATACGCAAATATAAAGTCTCGCGTTTGGCTTCTAATAATTTGAGGCGTTTTTTAGCACTCCTAGCCGAGCCAGGAGACAGTGGCTCTTCTTCACGAGGCATTATAAACAACTTCTAAAAATGAATAAGATTTAAAACAAAGAAAAATGGCGAAAAAATAAAAATAGGCGAGTGACGTCTTGTTTTAAAGAGCTGATCGAACAGATTTCGAATATAGCAAAAATAAAAATTGTCGAAAAAGCTTTACCTTAGCAAAAGCGCCGTAAAGAATTAGATAAATTCATTTAAGTATATAATAAGGAAGAAATTAGCGGTAATGTTGACATAAATCATATGACTTATCAAAACAAAGGCGAGATTAAATACGTAACAAGAGGAGTAGTATCGAGGAAAACTCTCCCCTCCTGACTAGATACAGCGCAAGTAAAACAAGGATAGAAGGGTTTAATAAAATCTATAATTAGACTATATGACAATAATAATGTTAGGCGCGTAAAGATTGTAATAACTGATAAGCGTGATACAAATATCCGACTCGGAGGCCAAAATATGGTGGGTTAGCGAGCTATCGAAGGACTGTATTAGCGTGAGCGCTTTACTTGCCCTCAAGTACTGCGGGCGTTTTTTGATCGTGGAAACATGATACATATAATATAAGAAAATAATAAAAAGAAAGTACAGCTTACCGAAGTAATTAATCCCAAATTGAAGATGAGGCGGCAAAGTGAAGGGTGTAAAGTGTAGGGTGTATTAGTATGTATATAATGTTATATGTTTTAGGCCTGTGTAAATAAATTATTATAAAAGAAACCTGGTTTCATGAGGGTGAAATAAAGATGAACTCAAACGGATATTTTTACTTTACGGCACATTTAAATAAGCGAAACTCAAAATAAAATCTACTTCGGAATACTAATTAAAATCTGCGAGAGCGGGCGATGTTCAACAGTACAACGACAAGCGGCAAGTGCGTGTGCGTGTAGGTTTCACAAGCCCTAGCTAACCTTACTCATAGACGTACTAATATAATTGATAAATAAAGAAATAGATGCGGCCTAAACACTATTAGCATAAATTAAAGGTGCATATAATTTTGCCGTTTAAGCTTGTAGAAAAAACATTCATTTAATATAAATATATCATGATCTGTGTGATAGCCACAGAACTTTAAAACATTTAGCACGTTCACACACACTTTAGATCCGCGTATCGTATAGAGTACGATCTCTCAATACGGTAATTTAAGCTGTATGAACCATGCGGAAGGGATCCGATCGCATACGCTAGAACTAGGGAGATGGAATCTAAATGGATCCCCCGATATGCTGTCTTTTTGTGTGTGTACCTTTAGAGACCATCGTATTTAACGGATAACCTTCTCGTCGAAGTATTATTTCACTTTATTTCACTTCTATATGTATAACCGTTTTTGATTAAATAACTTTTGGAATTAAAAAGGTTGTATTTACCGCAAGTTGAAGAAGCAATCGAAGAATCGGCTACCGTCGATACTTGCTGTTGGATATAAATATCCCTTGACCGGTTTCGGCATAACGCCATCATCAGCAGGCGGCAACACTCGAGCTCTCAACTAATAAAGTTATATCAGTGATTAACTTCTAGTCTCAATGAGCACGACGAGGGCATCTAGTTCATCCTCATCTTCAGAGGCTCGTCGTGCTCATTGAGACTAGAAGTTAATCACTGATATAACTTTTTAGTTGAGAGCTCGAGTGTTGCCCCGCCTGCTGATGATGGCGTTATGCCGAAACCGGTCCAGGATATTTATATACAACAGCAAGTATCGACGGTAGCTGATTCTTCGATAACTTTTGGAATATTATTTTTTTAGTGTAACTTCATTATTATGCAAAGAAATCACAATTTAATTAAACTTCCTTATAACCAAAAGTGAAGCTTCACTATACAAGACGCCATGTTTTGCGGGATCAGTTATCACTCGATCGACTAAACAAATACCTGCAAGAACCGTGAAGTTAGCTGACCGTATTGTATACGTATTCTATACGATCCGCGGATCTAGAGTGTGTGTGAACGTATTAATTATTAAAAAGACTCATTATATAAAAAACTGGTACGGGGTACCTCGGAACTTTTCCTCATCACATCAGATTCGCTACACTCATTCTCCCTGCATTGGATTCGCTTCGTTCATCCTCAGGATACACGAGTCGCTATATTTATGCTACAACACTTCTATCTCGTCTTCAGATAGTAAATACACCCGCTTCATTCCAGCAGTCACCCATCCAGGCACTAACGACTCTCGATGCTACTTAACTTTTATGATCCAACAAAAATGATGGATATACTTGGCGTATTGACACGAAACTTAGTGTACTTAATAATTACGTATAGGTGTACACTTGTACCGAATTTCAACTCAATTGGATTATTCTTCGACTGTTACACGCAATCCGATAAAAATTGAACTAACGCTGATAATAAGATGAAACTTAGCACATGTGTTAGTACATAGTACATAAGTACATAGCGTACCACATCTCAATTGTTCAAAAATGTTGAACTAAGTCATTATTGCGGGTTAATAACGTCATGAAAAATAGTTTCTGAATAGCACAACTACACCTATAGAACGATTTTCGTACAATATTTAAAATCTCTAGCATAAATATACTGGGAGCTACAATGATAACAGACACACAGACAGACAACTTTGTGAGAACCATATAGGACCCGAAACAAATGATTCCGGTGACATCCAGGTTTCAGATTTTTTTTTAAACACAATACTTTTCCTGTATATCTACGGTATAAGTGAGGAAAAGTAAAAATTATTTGTGATTTTTAAAAGTTTAAATTAACCCCATAATATAAGAAGTCATCTATTAATAATTATAAGAATAACTATACAAATAATTAAAAGAAGTTAACTTTCAGTACGTCTGGACAGTGATGTAAAAGGACAATGAACTCAATAAAGTAATTTAAATTAGAAAAACCAACACAAAAAGAAAAGCTGTGGCTCCACCACCTTAAATTTAACCATAAAAAATATAAATAAATTCGAAGTCTATTAAAGATTAAGAAAATTTACAAGTATAACGCATATCTTGAATTTTTATAGTTTAAAGGCCAGTTCTTAAAAACTTTACAATGGGCAGAATTTAGATTAGAAAATAAAGACTGAATGATAGAGGGCTGATTGAATGTTGTTATGACCAAGAGGTCCAGGATTTTAATTGTATCTTTCTCTGTCTCGAGGCGGTGAACTACCGAGGTCGTCAGTTAAGCTAGATTTGGGAGGAGAGAAACGCAAAAAGTAGTCTTCAACCGCGATTGTGAAAAAGGGGCATTCTTTTATTTTTACATTATGGAAAGTTAAAATTAAATTAAATCAATTGAATAACTCCTTAGCATTATTATGAGAACCTTACATGTACCATAGCGGAGTCATTGGCCATAATAAACATTATCTTGTCTAAATGTAGAATATACAATTCAATGCTACAACACCTCTTACGAGCAAAATAATACTTCAAAGATGTTTAGACATCTAAACATCTTAGGAAAGATCTAAAATAAAATACAGTCAGCTGTATCTGAAAACCAAGGAAAACAACCAATTAAACAAGGCATACAAAACTAGGAACGAATAAGTAATTCTTACAAGACAGAACAACATTCGCATGAATGACTTATCTGTGATAAACCAGTTAACTAAACCAGACTAACTAAGAAATGAAATCCTGAGTTACAAGGAAACCCCTAGGGTCAGGTTTATAGAAAGATTACAAGTGAAAATCTTAGTGAATTTTCTCTTAGCTTTTCGAGTGGGGTTATAGTGGGATTTACTCTATAAATAAACAGACACGTTTCTTTAACTTAAATAAACTCCTATATTGGAATTGAACTGGGCAGACGTATCTATTTCTACACCTTCGCATCCGTTTCTGATTCGATTGGATTCAACTAGAACTTCCATTCATGCAATCAAAACTGCATGAAGCGCTAAATTTTTAAAATAAAAATATTAAAGTACATTTGTTTTTTCAAATTTTTACCAACCTTTACTTTATTGAATAGCTAAATCCATAAAAAGCGTGATAAGTTTACAAACAACTTAATTTTGGCTCAAACCTCAATCCTTTGCAGGATGTGTTATGATTATTTCTCGAATTCAATCATATTTCTTTTTTAAAAGAAAAAGCCTAAAACATTGCTCAGGAATGAAAAAAATAGCTTGGTACTTTAATGTAGTATACTTTGCCCAGGTTCTGAACATTTTATAATATTACCCATAGAGATATTATTACTAGAGGGGCTCTATTGGTTGAATTTTGAAACACTGACAAAATAACCTGACCACATTCGGTTATAATGTAATCAAATAATCAGCACAAAATTACAATAACTTATATAGTAGTACGTTAAAAATACAAATCAAACACAAACAAGGTATAGGAAGCCGAAAACAATAGATTTATTATTGCCTTAACCCACTCTTGAAGGAGGTTTTAATGAGGTTACACAGAGCCCATGAGAGCCCCCAATACGATGTTTCAGGCCCTTCAATGTATTGAGATAGGCTATGCCTCCTCTAGTATATATCTCTATGATATTACCCTATATCTCACCGACAAACTATCTCACTATAAATCTTTTATACCAAATTACCTACCCAATAGTCAGCCAGTCATTTATTGCTTTTGGTAGCAATATATAATATGGTAATAAATGTTTTTTAGGCGACCTGCTCAGAAAGGACGGTAAGGAGCGGTGATATAAGAGCAGTGCTAGGGGAAGCAGACCCAGGATTTTGGCCAAGCAGAGGTCGCCGGGCAGGATCAGATGAAGATGCCGCCCCACAGCCACCGTTCTGGGCACACAGAGGAAGACAACTACAACTACCGCCCTGCAGACAACCATCTTATCTACTCCTACAGCAAAATGAACTCGAACCCTGGACTCAGCGAACTAAAAGACAAGCACAATAGCACACGGCACCCGCACATCACGACCCACCTGATAACACCTAGTCATTAGATTAACAAAAATGTAATTATTTTAAATATAATTAATATTTTCACCTAACCAGTAACGATTTATTTCATTAAAAAGAGTTATTAAGTTTTCATGGAATATCATTGACAGCGTTAGAGTTTGTTTTATTAATTGCAAATTCTAATGATTCGTAAAAAAAAGTCTGCGAAGTTAGAAGGTCGTCCGAAACCTAACATATAGGCGGGAAACACGAACGCACAAGCAAAACACGCAGCAAAATCGATAAACTTTTTAACGATAGGTTAAATACCATAGGATATTGGTTTTTAACGATATTTAAATTAATGATATCCTAAGATCTCATTTTAACTGTTTATCTCTTACCTAAAAAGAAATTATTGTAGGTAAGAGGTTCGATTGGGAAAGTGTTGAAAAATTCCTCCATCCAGCAATCATAAATATAACCAACAAACGAAGTCAAATGAGCTTATCAAACTTATCAAAAAGTTTGTCACAGTTGCTAGCCGAAAAGAAGGTTAATAAGAACATCCACACCTTTCAAATACAAATAAACCTTTTAACTTGGTTTGTCACGTAAATTAACAAACTGACATATCCATAGCCAAACTGTCAAGTATATTGTCAAACTGTCAAGTAAATTGTCAAGCTGCCTCACTTAATTAGATTTATCAATTATTATATGTCAATAATAGTTTGACAATACGAAGATCCCACACCCAAAACGCAAGAGTCAATAAGGCTTTGATAAACAGGCTATTAAATAACCCACAATTTTATTTAATTTATAAATAAAATTAAACTCAAACCCATTACTTAACACTTACATAAATGAATTTAGAGCGCGTCAAAATTATATAAAGTGAAAAATAATTAAAAGAATTAATGGAAAGAAATTTAGAGAAGTTGGAAAGATCAAAGGAGAAGATAAAATATTTTAGAGTTTATTTAATTATCTCGTTACGCGAAATTTTTGAAAGCTAAGTCAGTTAATAATCATCTTTCTCATTTTATAATCGTGTTTTCCTTAAAGTTGTCTTATTATATTTTAATTTTTTTAAATAAAACACGGGATAAGAAGTATAGCTTTCAAGCAGGTTACCTCAAAACTGTTAAAACTAAAATGAAAGATTTGTACGATTATTATAAAAATTGATTAAGATAACAAAATGTTTAATTATTTTTAATATATTTAACGAGGTTTTCAATGTCCTGAAAACTCGCTAAAATAATTTGTGAAATATTTAACTTCATGATTTATCAGTAAGAGATTCAACTTGAAGTTAAAATAAGATAGTGACAAATAAAAGAAAGAACAAACACAGATTAACTCGTTTAAATTCTAACAAACACATTAATACAATAGTACAAATGTCGCGAAAAATTAAAACAAAATATTAGGGGTGCAAGAAAAAGAGTGACACGTCATATTTAGACAGTTAAACAAATTCATGTCGTGCTTAACTCGAGGCTATGGTCCGTTAAGCTTAACAAGATACTTCCATACACATTCTCTTCCAATTTTCCACACAAAATTTGTTTTTCTTTTATTTCCCACAATGAAAAATTGGTATAATTCGGCGTCACATTACATCTGGGATTTGTGTAATGAAATACAGCATAAATAACAAATATGATAGGTAAACCATTTTAACCAAGAGCCGAAAATGAAAAACGTGACGTATTGAAGCCCTTTGTACGATTTCGCACGCTCAAAATTTTAAAAAATTGTTTCTTGAAATAAGGGGAACCTGTTGCTCGTGAGGAAAACATTTTAAAAAGTTCAGAGCTTTTAGGACTGAAGTCTTCATTAATTAATTTTATATAAACATTTTAAAGGTAATACTATTTCTAATAAATCGAGTTTTTGTAAAATAGGATATTTTAACTTAAAAACAATTTTAACGTTGCAACCAAAGTTATTGCATTGGCAAAATCATCAAAAATATAAATTTTTGTAAAGCGATCGAATTTTTTTCACAAAATGTCCACGTTTTGTGCATTTTTAAGTAATTTTCAAAATGCAACAACTTTAGTTGTAGTAATCTGATTTTGAAAACAAAGACTCGATTTGTTAAAAATTTTATCAGGTTTAAAAATGTCCTCTTCAAGTTTTGCGCACGACCAACGGGGAACCACTTATTGCAAGAAGCCTAAAATAAAGTAGATTTTCTCAAATTTGGTGCGAGCGCAATCACACGGAGACCTCCAATCTGGAGAGGCAGACTATGCTTTTTCTTTATCATTTAAAGTATAAAACATAAAAATTAGTTAAAAGCTGTACAAAATGATTTCATATTTCAGGTCTGGATCCTATACTAATATTTTGAATTCATACTTCAGTGCGATTTCATAATTATTAAGAATTATTATTTTTAAGAATTTTATATTCCTTTAAAGAGATAAAAATAAAATAAACGCCTACACCTTCTAAAAAATTATGTTAGTAAAAACCTGAGCCAGGATTAGAGTAAGTAGTTGTAAATAATTTTTATGCTTAGTCATGGATTCCTTGTTTGATTTCTTTCTTTCGAATAAAAGTATCAATAGGGAATTATATTATTTTGTGACATAGCCATACATCAGCTAAAGGTTCTCCACAATAGGTTTATTGCAGATGTTTCTGAGACATTTTTATCAAATAACAAAACAAACATTATTGTTACAAGTAATGGCTGAAACAGTTGTAGTGCATTAAAATGACTTGTTCGAGAAACAATCCTATGATTAAACTCTTGTGGGAGTTTAAATTCTAGTAGAAGTATAGAAAGAGATAGAGTAGAAGATATAACAATTAGTTGATATAAACTGATACAGATATAATAGATAGATGTGACAATGAGAGATGTACTTATTCAAGGATACTGCAGCTCCCGAAATCAGGAGAGGAGTTCAACAAGGAGCTCGCTTGTTCCTCCTAATTCCTTCTGCTGTCGAGGACAGCGAAACCATATATATGTAATTTTGTGGCGGGTTTAGTTGGTTTCTTTCTCACTGTCTTCTCCGGTGTCAGACAGGATTATCTAGAAGGGCTCCAGAGGAAAAAAGTTGTACTAATAGATTATAATGATCTATTAGGAATTCATACAATATTTAGTAGTGGGATTTGGAGTGCTCTGTCACATGTAGAAAATTAAGGTCATTATGGATGGTGATATTGGAAACATAAAAAGGAGCATTAATAATTTTTATTAGGACATTGCAGAAGTAAGCCAGAAATAGTGTAAAATCATTTAATTTATTTTAAAACAAAATGTTTTGACCAACTATAAGTATGAATAACCAATTGGAATTTATTCGATTGTAAAATTAATTTATAGCAAAAATTGATTGAATTTTAAGTAAATCAAAACCGTGTTTAACTGTGAATCCGTTTTCACTAAATTAAATTTTATCACTTGCGTAAAGTATCATATTTTTTGAACTCTACAAACAATTTTGAAGAGTGAAGAAAAAAGTATTTATAATTCTATCCGTTATTATCACAACTATAAAACAGAAGCAAGCTCAACAAATACGTAAAATTGTTAAACACAATCATGTTTATTTAAAAGAAATTATTTTCTCATGTTGACAATTCTATTACTAAAAATGTTAAAAACTTAGTTATTATTACAAAATAAAACGAACAACTCATATCCGTTATAAAGAAACACGATGAAAAATAACAATTACATATCTTCCACTAGAGTACACCCTTTTCATTAATATGTATTATCTATTCGAGACACAAAGTAATGAAATTATTTAATTGTTGTCTCGAGGGAAGGAATAAACAAAAATTGAATAAAATTAGAGTTTAATGGAATTATAAATGTAAATGCGAGTTAGAATTGAGTGCATTTAAAAGTAAGATTTTAAGCTATTCTTTGAATAATTTAATGGTAAGGTTGAAATTTTATATAGTGAATTACAGATAAATATAATAAGAGTATAATTTCGGTTATGAGATTAAACAGATTTCTAATAAAATTAGAAATACAATGAGCTACAATTGTCCACAAAATGATTAAAGTGCGTGGGTCAGAAGTTTAAATTGCCTAAAGATCTTGTGCATTAAAAAAGGAAAAAATCAGGTACGGAATACCTCGAAATTTCCCACTTCACATCCGAATTATTCCAGGGGTAACTTATCTAACTACTAACTTTGCTCAATGCTGCTTAACATTAGAAATCCAACAAAACCATATACACAGGGTGGCAGATTACATATTTATCACCTCTACTAACTTTGCTTCTAATAGAGCAATGGCCAAAGAATGCTATCTTCTTCCACTAAGTCGAATACCAGGAGCTTAAATAACCAATTTTTTTTATTACTTTTTTTTACAAAATGTTCTTTCTAGTACAGCCATCAGATTATCAAACTATGTTTTTCTACGATTACTTTTATAATTTTAAACTAGAACATACTATGATATGGACCTTTTCAAAAACTAGACTACTTGCTAAACTCGTCAATACCACTTTATATATCACTAAATATAATATAAAAATATATTATGATTTTTTGACTAATGAGTTTTATGTTTCATTAATGACGTTATAAAAAATATTTTTTAATCAAATTTCAATTTTCTAGCACAAACAAACTAGGAGCTAAGATGATTACAGATACACACATAAGCACAGCCAACTAGGTAAAACGTACTTAGAAATATTATATATATATATGTCTATCTGTAATATATATATATATATATATATATATATATATATATATATATATATATATATATATATACTATCTGTAAGTATTGTCTGAAGTAGGAATGAATGATTTGATTTGAGTAAATAGTTTTCCTGCAAATAAAAAAAAACTTTTGAAGTATTCTTGGTCACAGAACACTTCAACATCTGTTGCTAGACACTTCTCAATAAATATTCAAATTAATAGAAACGGCTCGCAGAGCAGCAAGTGTTCTTTTTTATTGATAAGATAGAATGAAAAGTTTAATTTCATACTTGGCAGCTTAGTTAGTAAAATCTTTCGATATTGAAAATCAGAGGTTTGGAATTTAAATGAGAATCCTATAACATAATAAGTAATTTTCCTTAATACAAATAATAGTCAATTTACCTGTAACTGGATCGAGACTAGCGACCTGAAACAAATTAACGCATAAATTAAAAGTAAATTTAAACAAAAAAAATAAATTATTAATAAAACAATATCAGAATCTTATTGACGGATTGTGACTAATCCTTTAACAAGTACTAATACTAACTCAAGTATTAGTTAACTAAACAAGGAAGTAAAGTATCAACAAAACAAGGAACTTAGTTCCAAAATGAAGCATGGCTTAACTATCGTCAAATGGACGAAATCAATCTCAACAAAGAACAACCTCTATCTTTTTGTAGTCCTCAATGGATAAATATACTATAAACCAAGCGAAGCTTGGGTATCACTGCTAGTATTTTAATATAAAATTGCCAAACAATTTTAATTCTTTCTTAAGCAAACAAATTTTAACAAGGTAAATTAAGCAAACTAAAACTACCCCCGTAATTTTAAAGAATGTTTAAGCTAAATACATGATTAAAGTTTTACAGAATTTTTTTTTAAATTTTAAATAAAAGTTAAAAATGATTCTACTTTATTCCACTTAAAGCAGCTAAAATTAGGGGAAAATTTCGTTATAATGAAGATGAATCAAATTTACAAATTTTATTGTATAAAATTAGCTTCTGTGCGTACACATTTTAGAATGATGGAAAATAAATGTTGAACTATAAAAAAAGAACGATTATCTAGGAAGCACACCCTCCGTACATGTCGGCACATATGACTAGTACACAGTGTCCCTAGTTGTCCAACCAAGGCTCTATCCAAACTTACCGCTCCAGTTAGTGCCTGCGACTAGTGCGCAGTGTACCTCGTTCATCTAGACCAGCTAGACATCGCTCTGACAAGCGACGACAACTATATCACTTTGTGCTCAGTAAATCTAGTTTTACAAGCACCTATAGTCTCACCTGGCCTGCCCTCATTAACCAGACTCACTAATCTCATCAGCTCCTCTAGCCTCACTGCTCTGGCTACTCCAGCCTCACCTAAAAGAGACTCTAGCAACCCCGACGACAGTGCGCGCACATACTCAATCTTTACTCTGACCTGAAAGGCATTGCTCCGCAGTGCATCTAAGAGACATCTGTCTTCAGTCACTTACGTTATTCGTGCCCCGGCTTCACTTTTACAGACTAAATTTTCGGACGTACAAGGTTCAGTATATCTATCCGACCTTCATCTCCATCAGCCCGCAGAACCTTGACTTTTCGTGAGCTGGAGACAACGGAAACGTGGATCCAGATTTGTCTCTGACAAAACAGGAACCAACTTTGAATTTGCCTCGTAGCAGGCAAGGAAAACGCGTAAAACCCTGGCTGGGTTGGCCGACCTTAAATTTAAGACCTCCAAGGTGTACGGCACAAGGAATAACCTTATCAAGGTCCTTCCCCGGCTAGATTTGAACCCTTGACCTCTAGGTCGAAAGGAGAGCGCTATACCACTGAACTACCGGACTCTGTTATTTAATAATTAAGTTAAAACAAAATTTACTTACAATAATAATTAAAGGGGTTTCAAACAAGCTTGCTATAATAACCCTTAGTAATCACTTAAAAGTATATATCAACTATGAAAAAATAACCTTATCATATAATGCATTTTTTTCGAATATAACTGACATCTCATATTTAAATTAACCTGCTATAATCTGGCTTGTCATCCTATCTCTTTATTACTATGTGAGCTTGTAAATTCACGTATCCTCATTTCTTATTTTATTGTAAGCTAACATTTTATTCTTTGGCTACAATTTTTATCAGAATCACCAAATATGGTGAAGTCTAAATGTCGTTATATTTTTTTTAACAAAAGGGTAAAGTTAAGTTTCAAAGTATGATATCGAAAGCGAAAGACACACACGATTATGACACCGCATAATGAGTTTAGGAATCGTACAAAATTTAACAAAAAAAAAGAATGGGGCAATTTGAAATATTTAATTGCCAGGCAGTACTTATCGGATATCTAATCAATAGAATTGTTAAAAGCTAATCTTCCCTTTTAAAACATTTTTAGAAATCTTTACCGTATTCCTTACAGGACAGCATCCCTATCCTACAATATTTACATTTTTATTTAGTAGATTCACTTATCATTACTGCAAAAGTTAGGATTCACTAGCTTTCGAATCGCTCCCTATCTTAACAACAGAAGCGTTGAGCCAACTTAAATCGATCAAAGGAGTGCAAAAGTAACTCAATAAGTCTATAAGAGACATCTACTCAAGGTAAAACATTGAATCATTTATGATAATGTGAATGAGTTTTCAAAAATAGTCGATAAAGAGCCTATAAGATATAGGAATATTGGCAAAGAACAGGATGATATATACCTTCTATAGTTGAAAGAAAGCTTCAGCGCAAGCTTAGGGAGAAATAAAAAAGAGAAAAGTGATAGTAAGTAGACGTCCGCTTATGTTTATTTTTCGTATAGCTCCTGACTTCGGTAGCAAACTTTTACCAAAATTGGCTTTAACAAAGGATGACTAATTAAGACAATTATCGGGGAATATGATTATTCTGACTTAAACAAAAGACTTGAGGAGACTCTACAAAAGAAATCTAATCACAGTGCAAATGGGTCTATCCTCGACACCGACCAACTCTTCACATTAATTATAATAAAATAATTCATTATAATAATAAAATGGAGGGAGATAATGAAGTTGAGAAAATTACTGATATTGTGACTGATATTTCAATTTTTAAAAAATTGAAGATATTACAATTTTAGAGAAATTCGGTTGTTTTAGGGAAAAGCCCAAAGATAATTCTTAGGGCTTAGGGGTAATTCTTACTATTCTTCCATCCAATTTAAGATAATTCTTCAAGTATGAAAAGCTGTGTATATTTTTATTATATCAGATAACATTTTCATGATTGATAAGAAACATGATTAAACGTTAACTTTACTTTTGCCTTATTATGCAACATAAAAATATAAAATCGCAAGAACAATTACTTAGTCCTAGAAAACGAAATGCTTAAAACGTACACAACAGGGTAAAGAAAATACAGGGTTGTGATTTGTTAAAAGTGCTAAGTTTCAAAGAGTTTGGTATCACTTTATTTTATGTGATAGAATGCTTTTAGTCAGTCTTGTTTGTATGTACTGAGATACTTGTTATTTTTTTTAAATAAAAGGAAGTTCCACGAATAATACAAAAGAACAGAAGCAAAAAAATGGTTTTTTGAAATAAGGAAAGAGTTTAAAACATCCTCTCGAAAGGTTTAATCTTTCTACTTGATATTCAGGAGTAAAAATACAAGGGGCAACAGCAGCCCGAGATAGCAGATAATAGAATCAAGGATCAAGTTAATATCTCCATCCTCTATATCCCTTGGTTTTCAACTTTAGCTAAGAATCTATAAACATTGACAATCTGTCAAGAGAAAAATGTGTCATAAAGAAGGAAATGGATTTTGGAAAAAGGATTTTACTACAAGAATACTAATTAGAAATAAGGAAGAGAAAAATATTAAAAGAAAATAAATAAAAGAATATTTGGTACTGCTTATCACACAAATAATTCCAAATAAGCCTAAATTATTCATCACAACACTAATTTTGCATAATTTATAGCATGCAGAAATGCAAAAATTAATATAATAATATGTAGTTTTGTTGTTGACAAGCTGTCGATGTTTTTTCATTATTAGTTTTTGTTGAAATCATTTTTTTGTTTTCACACAAAGATTTATATTTGTTATACTAAGTTATTATTTAATGTATAAATATTGTGTCAACTCTTCATGTTTGCAAACCTCGGTAGTATCAAATGATATATGTTTGCTTGCCATGCATGATGGCGGTATCATTGATCAATGATTCGTGATCATTGATTCGTCAATCAATGATGACGAATGTCGAATGATGGAACAGTTCCCAGATGTAGCATTGCAGCTTGCTTGTTACATTTCCTAGATGTCTCTCGCACAATTATATTGTGTAAAATAAACTAGTAGTATTATACTGTAGCCCGACGAAAATTTCTGATTCAGAAGAAAAATTCAATGAAGGCAATGATGAAGGAAAGAAGAGGGAAGGATACAACCTCCGGTCCCGTAAGGTAGATGAGAAAGGTGGTCAATCAACAAGCCCATCAGGTACAGGTTGTAAAAATCCCTAGGGTCTCTTACATTATGCCAACAAAAGTTTGGTGAATGTTTGGGCACAGTTAAAGAATGAACAACGAATTTCATGAAACACTTTATTACAAAGTTTCGTTTTGTCTCTAGACAAGAACAAAAAGTCAGGAAATTTTACAAAGTGCACAGCCAGATTGATCAATTAAATAATGAAAATGGTTTACCTATGCTACTCACTGGTCTTATAGCTAAATGGTGAAGAAAGGGTCGATTAAAACGTTGCCGAAAGATTTAGTGGAGATAAACCCGCAAATCGAACCTCTTTAAAATATATTCAAATTGGAGAATAAATTGGAGCATGGTAATAAGTCCGCGCAACTAATTTTTTTTCAAAATGTACGCGGTTTTGCCAATTTACCATACGAATTAAAAGAGAAAATCAAGGTAAATTACACTTGATGTAATTTACCTAGTAAACTAAGTAAGATATTGAGAGAAAGAGTACACAGAGATAATATTAAGCAATTACTTGATCACTTATAGCAAAGTGAAACTGTAGCTGGAGTCTTAAACAGATGATACTGATGTATTTGTCAAACTTAAGGTATTTACAAGTTTATATTGTATCGAAGGATCAATTAAGACTTTTAACTGTAGGCTTAAAAAGAAATAAGATAATAACGAGCCAAGCTCTTCAAGACCATAGATAAAGTGCCGAAGAAAGTTAAGAGTTGTGACTGTGGAGCCTCCGTAGTACTCCAACCTCAATGCAAACACTGTAACCATAAAAGAAGTAAGAGTGATACCAAGGTAACATCAAGTATCTCCGAATAGACTTTTACTGCAGAAGAAAAAGACTTGGATAAAGAAATTTAAAAGATGCTGGCAATCACATCATAGAGGAGTTCGAATCTCCAAGGCTAATGGTCTCTAAGGAAAATGGTCAACTTATATAGGAAGATTTCAGGAAGCTTAATGCTGCGACTATCAGCAAGAAATATTCAGTTCCAAAGTTCGAAGATTTACTTCACGATTTAAAGAAAGTAATATTTGTTTCTTCAGTTGATTTAAGATCAGGGTATTGGCAGCTTATCGTACTCATAGCGAAATAGAGACAAGACAGCATTTGTGACGCCATTAGGATCCTACAGGTTTAAACGCATGCCGGATGAAAAAAAAATATATTTCGCGCTTCGCAGTAAATCGCCCAACCGCTGACAGAACTTAACAAAGTGGATGAACTTGAAGAAGAAGCATTCGTGAAGCTAAATCAGATCTTAACTCAAGCATCTTTATCTTGAAGACAGAGATGCCAGCAATTATGGCTTTAGGACTTTTTTTGTTTTGATTTTGCGGGTGGGTATCTTATCATACTCTAACCAGAAATGATATATATGCATACATACACACACCTTGACTTAAAAGCAAGGTACAACTGGCTAAACAGCAGGTTTATTGTACGTAGCAACTCGACGAGCTCTCTTAACATTCTCATTATCAAAACATATGTTGATAGTATGTAATGTTCTTGAAAATTACAGATACTATTATTAAAACATATTTTAATAAATTTTTAGATAAATATTTTAATAATTTTTTATTAAATATTTTTTAATTTAAATACAAAGGAAATTATTTATTATTAATTTTTTATTTTAGTTTTTAGCCTTAAAAACTAAATTAATAAAACAATTTAAAAAACTCCATCTGTTACCTAATGAAAGGAATATAATTTTAATATCAATTTTAAATGACTTTTGTTTGCTCAGTTTAATTGGATATTTTATTTATGATGAAGACGTATCCAGTGGGATGTGCTCCCAATGGATATATCTCTAATTGATACATACGGTCGTTATTGGTTAAATATATTTAATAAATATTTGCAATTAAAAAAAACTGGGTACGGTGTACCACGAAACTTTTTTATCATATCAGATCCTTAAGGCTCATCCTCACCACTTCAGGCTCGCTTCGCTCGTACTCAAAATTAGAAACCCCCAAATTTAGTACTTCTATCGTCTCGCTTTGCTCATCCTTAGACGAAAACATCACATCGCTCCTCGGGCAGTCCGGTAAATAAATTTTTTTAACAATTAAATTATGCTAAATATTTTTCATGGAACTATATCACGAATAAAATATTTTGCGATCATTTATATTGACATCGAAATTTGCAAATTTAAATATAATTGGGGAGGGATAATAAAATCAACGAAATCTAATCCTGTCGTAATATTTTTGCCTTTAAACTTTTTAAAACATACGTTTTTCACTTTACTCATTTGTACCGTAGATACTTCCGACCATACACATACATACATACCATACATGTAAATTTAACTCATGCATACAATTTATTTATTTTTAAAGTCATCTATATACAATATAAATTAAAAAAAATAATTTAAAATAAAATTTAAAAAATAGCAAAAAGAAATTTTAGCCTTAAAACTAAATTATTATAATTTAGTTTTTTAGTATTGTGTTAGAACTAAAAATTCGAAGGTGTCGAAATTTTGGAATTTTTCCAAATGAACCAGTGTTTCACCTAAATCATGTTTCTAATTTTCATTCAATTCAATGTATCTGATTTTCTTAAGACCTCCTGAGTGGTTTTTAGTGTTTGTATGTTATTATCATAGCTCCCAGCACGTTTATGCTATAGAGTTGATGCTTAAACAGTAATCAATTATCAATTAATCAATTAGGTCCAGTTGTGCTCTCTGTTTTATTTAATGGTAAGTATAAAATAAAATGAAACTCAACTATAATTATTAATAATAATATACTAAAAATCTTAAACTCTTATGACGGAGTTTTAGCAATGGAAATTCGCCAGTAAAAAAGTTGAATTCTTGTGACTAAATATACTATACTACTAAATATAAATATTAAGAAAATTGCAGATTGCACCCAGCCATATGATCATGAGAGTTATAGGGATTAAAAAGAATTACGGTAATTGATACCGTAATTCTATATTTATATTTTCTTCTATATTTCGAATTATTCTTCTATATTTATGTCCGAAAAAGTTATAGACCGTCAAAGATTGAAAGATTGAATTCAAAGGTCACCAAAGTCAAATTTAGCTGATTGATTTAACTCTTACAGATGTACATGAATGTCAAATTTTAATTAGATCGGCCACTTTTTTTAAATATGCTGTTAACCAATGTACAATAATTACCAATACAAGTAATTACAAACTAATCAATTACAATAATAATACAATGACTAATCAAATACAACAACGTATGAAAAGTTTACATATTGTCTTGTCTTTATTTGAGCTTAATATTAAAATATATTTTTTAGGATTTTCTAAAGGGCAATTAGGTAAATTTTTTAGTTTATTGGTAATTAGATTTTTATCTAAGGAAATTATTGGTTTAGACTTCCTATATTAAAATGTTAACAATTGTAACATAAAACCAAGAAAGTACAAGGTAAATTTTTGATCATTTCTTTGAAAAAATAACCTTCACATACCTACTAGAAGCGTAATGCTTACAAGTGAAGGTTTTATTATTATTATTATTATTACAAGGGACCTTTAGCCTAGAGGTAACTTCGTGGCGTCGATGCTGAGGGCCGTTCTGCGGCCCCTGTGGCCATATCACCACAGTCCTTGTCCTTTATTAGGTCGTCGTATTTCTAGTCTGGCTTTCAGGCATACTGCCACAATATATTTCCAAATATATTAGCCAAGAAACATGATTGGTTTACATAAATCGTATATGTCAAACAATAAAATCGAAATATCAAATCCAATCCAAATTTTTGCTGATTCATTACTACGGGCCAATGAAGTCATAAATGTTTCATAAAAATAGGGCTCTGTAATTCAAAATAGCTGTATCAAGTTTCATTCCGCTTTGAGAAAGCGTACAATAGTCATCATAAGTCAGAAATATATATATATATATTATTGTATTGTACTGTATATACTGAATAAGAGCCAAACTAATTAACTTTTCGTTATTAAACGAACGTGAGTTCTTACATTTCAGAAGATTGGGACGGCGCATTGTTTGTATGCTATTATGTTTGTGTGTTTGTTTGTACGTGTCACGATAACTGGCGTAAAAATGAACCGATTTTGATAACATTTTGGTGTATTATTATAGAGATAATTATATTAAAACTTTGATTTCAGGTTTTTAGGGTCAACAAAAAACTTTTCCGATATACTTAAGATTAATGGAGGAAGAGTAAAATTTACATATTGTATTTAATACACATTATGTGTTTGTTTAAAAATATAGTGCACAAAATTACATTTGCATTTTAAAAAAAAATGATAGTTCACAAACTAATTAATTTTCATTACTGCTCCAAGAGCCTTAAAAGGCCACTAATGTATTTTAAAATGTAATTAAAAACAAAAGGCTAGAGAGTAAAGTCATTAATAAGCACACATTATTTAAGACAACATAATTAACTAATACTAAAACATTAAAATTGATTACGATAATATGGTTGTAATAGTAGACTGTCTAAAGTTTAAACAATGAGATAAACAGTACTATACTTTTCTGAATTGCAACTTGACTTCAATACTTAATAACTTTACTAATTTATTGCATATTTTTATTTTATTTTACACAATTTAATTTATTCTGTGGAGAACATGGTAAATGACCATTATAGTCCACAAGCCAAACCTGAAGAAACGTTACTCGTTTTGTGATGTTTTAAAGCAAATTTAACAAAAAAATTAGCTTATGAGATTAGGGTCATGGAATGGGGGATTGGGGAGAAAGATTTTTTGAAAGGGAGGAGATCTCCCTGATCAAGAAAATATATATATATATATATATATATATATATATTATATATATATATATATATATATATATATATATTATATATACATGTTGCGATCAATTTGAGATTTAGTACGCATGTATCCATATATAAGACTAACATATATGTGCCTAGATTCATCTCATTATGAGCATTAGTTTAATAATAAATAGGTACACCAAGTTTCGTTTAAATGCGACAAGTAAATCTATGATTTTAGTAGGATCATAAAAGTTAAGTATCATTGAGCGAGGTCAGTGCTGTATGGTTGACTGCTGAGAATGAAATGGATGTTTTTACTATCTGAGGATGCGCGAAGCGAGTACGAAGACGTGCTGCAGTATAAATTTGGAGAATTGTTTATTCTGAGGACGAGCGAAGCGAGTCCGAAGCTGGGAGGATGAGTGAATCCGATGTGATGAGTGAATCCGATCCTACCCAATTTGTTCTAAAAAGGTATGTTTTTCAGGAATTTTTTTCAAGACATATTTACTCTTGTGTAGATGTCTGTATAGAAATATAAATATAGAAATTTAACAGCTGTTCCCAAATCCATGAGATCAGCTGTTCTGTAAAGAGTTAAAAGAGGGAAAGAACCAAGTATAATACAATGATGATTAAATTTACATTTTTGATCAAATGTACCTATAATATAACATCAGTATGTTACGTTTGCCATGGTTAGAGATCACCATGAATAAACTCTGACCCTAGTCAGCGGATAATTAACTCTCTATAATATAACATAATTTTTTCCAATTTCATCAGCAGTTAGATCCCTCTATTTGTTACATCTATCAATACGTAACAACAAATCCAAAAAAATGTTCAAATTCTAGGAATAATATGTTGATGTAATAGGTATAAAGATAAAGAACAGATTTGAACCAATATGAAAATTTGGACCAAAATAACTAATTGTTAACCAACTAGCATAACTGAAAATCACCAAGATAAAAAACAGCATTAACAAAAAAGTGTATTTATAGTATTGGGGAGGAATCTGGCTGAGATCTCTATTAAATTTAAAGAGGTATTGGGCTAAGCATTATACGATAGATTAGCACTAGGAATCAATTGGGGGATTGAAAAAGTTGGTACAGCCATTAGTGCGACAGAAGCTATCCCGATTCATCTTCGGGAATTTCCTGATGAATCTTAAGTATAAATTAAAACACTTTCGCTAAAAATACACTGCTCAATTGTTCCTAAAATAAAGAAAATGTAATAACCCAATTCATTCTCACTCCCAATACCTGGAGTTTAATAGAAATTCCATAAGAAATCTGACCCTTGTAACTCTGTAACCCTTGTAACTCTCACACACAATCGCCAGGAAAACTCAAAGATTTTCAATAAAATCTAAAATTCAGTCAGAAAACAATATCAACTTTATCTTCTTAACAATTTTCTATTTAAGTTATAAAATAAAACTTTGATACTTCAGCAAATAATAGCACTGGTGCTAAAAACTAATTTTAGCAGCTTCCTTTTAACACAATTAAGGATTGTTATTTAAAGCAACAAGAAACACATTGTTTGAAAGAGAAAACTTCAAAAGGTTTAGGCTTATAGGTATTTATTAAGAAGAGATGAAAGTAACGATGGTAATAACTAAAACTAGATAGTATCATATTTCTGACAAAAGTGACCCAAATACTGTATACCTTATTAATATCAAATAAACTCATTAGATTCTGATGATGACCTTTAGTTGGTTGAAAGCCGGTTATGCTTTATTTTAAATAAATTTTTGACACTAGTGGAGAGACTTATTTTATTGCTTCATTAGATTCTATTTAAAACTAAAATCTAATGAGTTTTTATATTAAAAACAATATAAAAGTATAGATTATAACAATACAAAGATAAATTCTATAGAAGTAAACAACCTTAGAACCCAATAAGCAAGCATGCTGCATTAAAATTACAACAAATCGGGTACATGGTACCTCGGAACTTTTCCTCATTACATCGGATTCGCTACGCTCATCTCCAAACTTCGGACTTGCTTTGCTCGTTGTCAGAAATACAAGTCGTTAAATTTATCCGGCAAAATGTTTTTGGAATTATTTTAGCTCGTCTCAGATAGTAAATACATTCGTTTCTTTCCCAGTGGTCATTTATCCATGCACTGACCACTTTCGATACTGCTTAACTTTTATAATCCAACAAAATAATAGATATACTTGTTGTATAATAACGAAACTTAGTACACTTATTTAAGACTAATAAAAAATATATACTAATATACTATAAAAAATAATATACTATAAAAATTGAAGTAATGCTGGATCGCATAATTTATTCGTGTTTTATGGTTTTTCGAGTCATTATTGCGGGTTAATGACGTCAAAAACAAATTATTTTCCGAATAGCAAAACTGATTTTCGTACAAAGTTCCAACTCTCTAGCATAAATACACAGGGCGCTACGATGATAACAGACACACAAACACACATACAGACTGACAACTTTGCAAAACCCACTCAGGAGGCCTTAAAAACACCTAAATCGGAAAACTCCGGTGACATCCCGGTTTCAGATTTTTTGCAAACACAATACTTTTTCTATACACCTACGGTAAAAATGAGGAAAAGTAAAAATTCAATCAATTCACGTAATACGCATCCATATTTTTTGACTGGCGGTCATCAGAGACCACGATTAAAGCCAAAAATTAAAGCAGGGTCAAAGCAGTCAGAGATAGTCAAAAATTGTCCGTCAATTTCTTATCAAATGAGGTATATTTTTTTTGCTAAGAAGCATATACTGGGAATAAAATCTATCCTTCGGGTTTAATTGTGGCATTAATAGATTTAAAATTTTATTTATTTATGGCTATAAATTAACTGTGACATTCTTTAAAAATTCGTAAAATTAAAAATATAGTTTTTAGCGAATTTTGTTAACACATTTTTTTGTCCGAATACACGAAGTCAGAAATAAAAAATATAACGGAATAAACCCCTAAACAATTTTTACCCTCAATTTGATTTGATGAATAATTTCAACCAATTTGTATTTTATATTTCCTTTTTTTATTGCAGTTTTCTCTTGAAATGTGTTTCAATTTACAAAAAAACTCGTAATATAGAGGGTCATAGCATCCAAGGTGGAACTTTTAAATAAATTATAACATGCAAATGTATGGAATCAATTTGGATGTAAACGCGTACGCAGTAGAAGAAAAAGAATATTAAGTAAGTGAATATTTTGCTATTTTAGGAGAAACATAATTCTTGAATATCATAAAAAACCATACAAACTTGGGTAAGCCCGAACAAGTAGGGGAAGGGAAATAAACACACATTTAAGATAAGATTTAAAAATTCAAAAGTACACATAACTAATAGTGTAACTTAACGCTTTAGCGAATTTTCATCATGAAATTGCGCCTATGAGGGTGTTTGGATAACGGTGAACTATATTAAGTGCTTTACATTCTAATTACATACTTTTGAACATAATTAAGACATAAATATATATAGGCATTTTGTCTTGCCTTTTGTTTTATTTTGCTTGTTTGCTTATTTTATTACTTTTTACCTTGTAGTTTTTTTAATTTATGACTTGGTTGCCCTGATGAAGAACATGTTAATGTTCGAAACGTCGGCACAAGAGAACTGAGTGAGTTTTCTTAGCCTTATCCTGATTCTTTCTAATGTTATATCTTGATGCTGATTTATTTATATCTTATATATATATATATATATATATATATATATATATATATATATATATATATATATATATATATTATATATATATATTATATTTATTTATTTATTTATAAAAAAAATAGATTTATTATATATTTAGAATTCACTCCTTTTAACTACATAAATGTAACTATATTTAACATACATTAACTATATATTCGGGGCCTAATCATGTAAATAAATTAATTATCTAAAATCAAAACCAGACAATAGTGATTGCATTTCTTTGGTTTAAATTTTACCCACCTACTCCGGGCATACAATTGCAAATAAATTTTACGTCCCAATCAACGAGGCATACTATGAAAATAAATTTGATTTTTATAGTAATATTTGATTTATATAATATTTATTTATTGCTGAATTTCAACTCAGTTGGATTATATTTCAATCTTTCACGATATCGTTCGATACAATAAGAAGCTTACGACCTTCTTAGCAGCTCTACAGCCACACAGTTTGTAGCATTAGTAATTTAAATGGCATATTGCTACGATATCAGCGATATAGCTACATTAGTCGAATAGCGTGATTTTTTACATAAATTATAAACGACTAAATCGAATAATAAAATTAAACTTTATATACGTGTTTAAATATGTAGGAGTAATGAATTAACGAATTTCAGCATTATCAGATAGCTTTATGCGTTTTAAATTTTTTATATTATCCTAGGACATTATTATTGTAGTACTGGACTTCGGCACCGGAGGTCCGGGGTTCACAGCCCGGGCTATGCTCTCAGTTTTTATGCATAGCATTTGATATAAAAAGATTTCACCAACTTTAGCTTTACTTTGTGCATAGTAGATGTGACCCACCAGAGGTGGTTCCCGCAGGGCGAATACCCTGAAGGGCCGAAAGGCCCTAAAACGGGCATTTATTATCATTATTCTTATTGTGGTTTAATGACATCTTATACATTTAGTAAACAATAAGGTTCTGGACATTTATGAGGTCGATTTTTGTACCTAATTCTAATCTGAAAAAGCTTTCGAAATATATCGTTTGTACACACATATCTTGCACATCTTGCGCGCACACACCACACAATACATATATATATATATATATATATATATATATATATATATATAATATATATTATATATATATATATATATATATATATATATATATCTGTGTGTTTATATAAACGAGAATGGCTTTTAACGAATTTCCTTTGGAAATTCGCCTAATGGGATAGGCGTCATGGCGGAATTCGAACCTCGGACCACGACACAAATCCGTTTCAGAGGTCCCTAAACACTCTATCTTTCGAACGGATTAATATTTTTTAACCAAACTTGGTACAAAAATCAACCTTGGGAAGGACACGAACCCTATTGAAAACCAGGTTTTGGTGACGTCATTAACCCGGTTTGCTGAGTCAGCGAAATTTTCAAAAAAAACGGCAAAATTCAGGGTTAATATTTTTTGCCGCGAAAAAGGTCAATATTTATGTTTTTTGAGACGCTGAATCGAATGAAACCGGTCCGAAGTCGATACGACTACTCTAAGTGACCTAAAAATCGAAAAAACCATTGTAAATTACCGAAAACCAAAATTTAGGTCGATAAAAAATAAATTTCGAGTAGGGTGTCGTTTTCTATGTAATTTTGGGCGCTGAATCGAATGAAACCAGTCCGAAGTCGATACGACCACTTTAAGTTACCAAAAAGTCGAAAAAACCACAAAAATTATAGAAAACCAAAATTACGGTCGTTAAAAATTAAATTTCGAGTAGGGTGTCGTTTTCAATGTTTTTTTGGGCCTCTGAGTTGAATGCCAGTGGTCCGGAGTAAATACGACCACTCAAACGCTGGGTACCTGGGTTCACATCCTGGAAGGGTCGATAATTTTTTATCGTTTTTTTTACTTAATATAAGTTAACAACTAGAAAATAATTCTGGCGCGGTGGTCCGCATGTCGGGCGAATTTCCTTTGGATGCGAAAACTCAAACCCAGAGTACCTGGGTTCAAATCCTAGTAGGGACAATAATTTTTATCGTTTTTTTACCTAATATAAGTTTACAACTAGAAAATAATTCTGGCGCGGTGGTCCGCATGTCGGGCAAATTTCCTTTGGATGCGTGTTTCCGTGCTTTTTACATTATATAAGTTTACAACTACTAAATAAATAATTCCGGCGTGGTGGTCCGCTGTCGGGCGAATTTCATTTAGAATGCGTGTTTCCGTGCTAAACAACCCATTTCTTGCTTATGCAAGAACCATGCCCATTGCGTGGTTCCGGTTCATGCTTTAGAACCTAAGCAGTTACTCAATTGTCAAGCACTGGTCGTAACTCATTTTCTGTATTTTCCAAAGGAAATGCGCATAATCATCCAGTTGTTGTACAAAAACTATGCGCCTCTAAAATTAGAAGTACGCACTATTATTTGCACTAGTTTAAAGCTTAGTTACTTATCTTTAAGCTAAGTCAGTTATCTTTAAAGGTTTTAGCGCATTTCCTTTGGAAAATACAGACAAAATGAGTTACGACCAGTGCTTGACAATTGAGTAACTGCTTAGGTTCTAAAGCATGAACCGGAACCACGCAATGGGCATGGTTCTTGCATAAGCAAGAAATAGGTTGTTTAGCACGGAAACACGCATTCTAAATGAAATTCGCCCTACAGCGGACCACCGCGCCGGAATTATTTATTTAGTAGTTGTAAACGTATATAATTTAAAAATTCTGGCGCGGTGGTCCGCATGTCGGGCGAATTTCCTTTGATGCGTGTTTCCGTGCTTTTTATATAAGTTTACAACTACTAAATAAATAATTCCGGCACGGTGGTCCGCTGTCGGGCGAATTTCATTTAGAATACGTGTTTCCGTGCTAAACAACCATTTTCTTGCTTATGCAAGAACCATGCCATTGCGTGGTTCCGGTTCATGCTTTAGAACCTAAGCAGTTACTCAATTGTCAAGCACTGCTCGTAACTCATTTTGTCTGTATTTTCCAAAGGAAATGCGCATAACTATCCAGTTGGTTGCACAAAACTATGCCTCTAAAATTAGAAGTACGCTCTATTATTTGCACTAGTTTAAAGCTTAGTTACTTATCTTTAAGCTTAGTCAGTTATCTTTAAAGGTTTTAGCGCATTTCCTTTGAAAATACAGACAAAATGAGTTACGAGCAGTGCTTGACAATTGAGTAACTGCTTAGGTTCTAAGCATGAACCGGAACCACGCAATGGCATGGTTCTTGCATAAGCAAGAAAATGGTTGTTTAGCACGGAAACACGTATTCTAAATGAAATTCGCCCGACAGCGGACCACCGCGCCGGAATTATTTATTTAGTAGTTGTAAACTTATATAAAAAGCACGGAAACACGCATCAAAGGAAATTCGCCCGACATGCGGACCACCGCGCCAGAATTATTTCCTAGTTGTAAACTTATATTAGGTAAAAAAACGATAAAAAATGATCGACCCTTCCAGGATGTGAACCCAGGTACCCTGAGTTTGAGTGGTTGTATTGACTCCGGACCACTGGCATTCATCTCAGAGGCCCAAAAAACATTGAAAACGACACCCTACTCGAAATTTAATTTTCAACGACCGTAATTTTGGTTTTCTATAATTTTTGTGGTTTTTTCGACTTTTTGGTAACTTAAAGTGGTCGTATCGACTTCGGACTGGTTTCATTCGATTCCGCGCCCAAAATTACATTGAAAACGACACCCTACTCGAAATTTATTTTTTATCGACCTAAATTTTGGTTTTCGGGAATTTAGAATGGTTTTTTCGATTTTTAGGTCACTTATTATAGTGGTCGTATCGACTTCGGACCGGTTTCATTCGATTCAGCGTCTCAAAAAAACATAAATATTGACCTTTTTTGCGGCAAAAAATATTAACCCTGAATTTTGCCGATTTTTTGAAAATTTCGCTGACTCAGCAAACCGGGTTAGTGACGTCACAAAAACCTGGTTTTCAATAGGGTTCGTGTCCTCCCGAAGGTTGATTTTTGTACCAAGTTTGGTTAAAAAATATTAATCCGTTCGAAAGATAGAGTGTTTACAAGAAAGTGTCTAGAAATACATATATATATATGTATATATATATATATATATATACATATATATTATATATATATATATATATATATATATATATATATATATATATATATATATATATATATATAAAGTTTCAAAAAAAGTATTTTTTCGTCATAAGGGACCTCTGAAACGGATTTGTGTCGTGGTCCGAGGTTCGAATTCCGCCATGACGCCTCCCATTAGGCGAATTTTCAAAGGAAATTCGCTAAAAGTACGGAAACACTCATCCAAAGGAAATTCGCCCGACATGCGGACCACTGCGCCAGAATTATTTTATCATTCCTTTTTTTCCTTATTTTTTCTTTGTAAATTCGCTAAAAAACTAACGCTGATAATGAGACATAACTTGGCACATTAGTTGGACCTATAGAGTACAACATGCATGCCAATATTCAAATTGATTCAAACATTTCACATCGTTATTATTTTTAAAAAAAAGTATTATTATTGACGGTTATTAATCATTATTGACGAGTAATGACGTCATTTTAACAGACTGAATGTTATAAGCCACACAGAAGTTTTTAAATACCTACAACGGGACGTGATATCTCGATGTCTTTTTTATGCACTAAGACATTACTTTTCCTGTGATAGAAAAAGTAAAAGTGTGCGTTTACCCTAGAATTCAAAGTAAAGGAAAAGAATTTCATCTAACCTTTAATCGTTGAACTTATTACAACTTAGTATTATTGAAAACGTAAAATATTCAACTTATTTCAAGCTGTTTGATTTTCAAGTATAAGGGTTCCTAAAAACTTTAGATGAGACTTGATGAGGACTAAGCTAATGCTGGAAATTATTTTTAGGGCCAAACTAAAGAAAGAAAAACTTAAGGACAAGTTTCTGGGTAAGGAGAAGGACTCCCACTCTCTCAGGCATTGCTCAAGGAATACTTTTAATCCTGCAACTGTTTCCGTTTACATAAGATAAATAGATCTTAATCTAAAATCAACAGAGATAATCACAATGAGTTTTTTAGTTATCTAAGTAAAATAAACCTTGAAAAGAGCAAAAAAAATCTCTTTCGATTTTTTTTAACATCCCTGATTTGTTTAACCTTAGAAATAAATAAATTCGTCTGAAATTTTATAATAATCAAGGAATTCTTAGTTCCTATAAGTGAAAGATAAACAACCAGAAATACCCCGATTAAATCTAAACCATAAGGTAACTGAGGTTAAACCAAAATAAACCCAAGATGAAATAAATACGAAAAATAAACTTAATTCACCGGGAATAAAACCTATAGGGTACTTGAATACTTTTAGAAGCCTTACTTGTGAGTTAAAAATAAGTTTTTTGCGTATAAGATTAGTGCAATAACGCGCTTCGGGTGTCTCACTTCCATCATAATTTAATAATCTACAGATGTAATGATAGAAAAATCGAATTTTATCAGGTAATGATATTTTTATCGCATAATACTCGTAAATAAAGAAAAATGGGCATACATTTTTAACAATACACATAGTACTACACACGGCTAAAATCAATTAACAGATTGGGAAAATAGGGTTGAGGAACCAATAAGGTTGGCCTGATTTGAAATTCAGGGCGTGTTTTAACATCTAAGACTAACCTCATTGGCTCCCTCGCATTATTTTCCCGCGCAGTCAACTGATTTTAGCCGTGTGTCGTACTATAGTAAAAAAATATAAAAATTCCCGTTTTAGGGCCTTTCGGCCCATCAGCGTATTTACCCTGCGGGAACAACCTCAGGTGGGTTACGTTACTCTAAGAAATTAATTAAAGTTGGCGAAATATTTTTAAATACAAATACAATTTATATAATCTTTGAGCATAGCCGGGCTGCGAACCCCGGACCTCCGATGCTAAATAGAGTGCCTATAAACGGAGGCAGACATCGTACTATAATGTTAGTTAAATTTAAAAAATCAGGTACGGGGTACCTCGGTACTGTTTCTCACAGCTTCAGACGCGCATCGCTTCTCCTCTGAACGAATCTAAGCTGAAATTAGTATTACTCGATACGCGCGAAAACAGAATAAATATGACTATATTTGCTTGTCTTGATCATCCAAAGCTTCATGATCATTCAAAGCTTCATGATCATTCAAAGCTTAAGATGGTATTACTTTAGTCTTGCTATGCTCGACCTCAAAATAAGAAGGCAATTTATAATATAAGGGGTTATGACTTCAAACTTAAATCATAAGTTGTTATGACAGAGATATTGTGGTATAAACTCAAAAAAAGTATAACCCCTTTTTTAATACTATTATGGTTGACAATATATTAATTGTTAAAATTTTTATACTATTATGGTTGACAATATATTAATTGTTAAAATTTTTATACTATTGTAGTGACAAAATATTGATATGTTGAAATGGGTGTTGACTTAAACTGACCCTTGCCACGCTCTTATTATAAAATTGTACCCGAATATTTGGAGAACACAGTACTTTTCCTATGTACCTATAGGGTAGGCCAAGAGAAGTAAATTTTAAAAAAAATAAAAAAAAATAAAAGCCCTAGAAAAATTCGTAAAAACAAAATTAGTCTTTACAAACTACTCTAATTGTGTTGACTAGGCCACCGTATAAACTTTATATTAAATGAAGATGAGATGAGCTTTTAAAAGTTTTAAACATCTCTAAAAAATGGAAAAATACTAATGAAGACAAAACGTAAAAGAAAAACTTTAAATTTGAAATAATTACAATAACGAATATGACAAATGGGTTACGTCCCATACAAAATTTCACAACAATTAAATTACTGTCATCGTGCAAGTTATGTTTTCCCCGAGAGCCATATAGCATAAATATTTTGCAGGGTTCTTTCTCCAGTAACACCTGTTAGGTGGTAACCTCTTTCGATACAGCTTAACTTTTATGTTCCAACTATAATTGCTGTATTAAAAGGAAACTTATTTCAGTTATTAAGTATCTAAAGAAATAAACCGAATTTTAACCAAAATTTCTATCGAATTTTAAAAGGGATCATTTTTCAAGTTAAGAATTTATTGTTGTTAAAGATTTATTGTAGTTAAAGATTATATTTATTTAAAGATTTATTGTTGTTGTTAAAGATTTATATTTGTTAAGAAAGATTTTTTTTAAACTTGTACAAGTCATTCGATAAAAAGAAAAGATGAAACTTGGCAAATATATGCGTGCTAAATTTCAAATCGATCGCAAAATTTCTCCATGTCTTATGCATTTTCGAACTTTTTGCCGACTCATTATTGCCGGTTAATAACTTCATAAAAAGCATTTTTGCGATAGCACAACTAGACCTAAAAGATTAATTTCTATACCTTAAATCAGTTTCAACACTTGAGAAAAATACACAAGGAGCTACGATGATAGCAGACACACATAGAGACAGACAACTTAGTACAAACCACTCAGAAGGTCTTAAAACACCTGAAACTAATAATTCAGGTGATATGGCGGTTTTGAATTTTAGAGTTTAAAATTGCAGTTATGGTGTCTTTTATATCTAGCTTAGAACCATATATAGCGCATTTTACTTTTATTATAAAGGATAGATATGTGGATTTAACATAGATAAAGTTAGACCTATAAGAGGACTTTAAACAAAAGAAACTAACTTAATATTTTAGAAATAAACCAGCGGTATCTAAGGTAGTACTTCAAAAAGTACAGGGTACCACGGCTTTCGTGACAACTTGGACTCCCTTTGCTCGTCCTCAGAATGTCTTCTTAGCCAAAGCTTACGGTTATTTTACTTCGGTCTTTCTCAATATTAAAGTAAACCAATGTCTAGGGTGCTATAATTTATAGTTCACATCATTTGATACTACTGTGTTTTGCAAAACATGAATAGTTGACACAATTATATTGTCTCAATCCATGGTTAATTTAAGCTTTAGCATTCTTCATTCTTTTATAAGAATTTTTAAAACGTTTGATGACTCGGCAAAATAGGTTGACGGTCAAACAAAATAATATCATCCGGGGAGCACGACTACATCATGGGGTCTGATTTTTGTGGCAAGTTTCACTCTCTAGCGTCAACACAGACACAAAAAGCATAATTAAAACCATTTGGATCGTTTTAAAATTGCGGATAACTATAAGGAAATATTGATTTCGGATTTAAGAGAGAACACAATACATTTCCTATATACGATAGTAGACGAGGAAAAGTAAAAACTCAACGGAACAATAAATGAATTTATCGAGAGAAATCCAGTGTTTTACAGGTGACAAGTATTAATGGTCAATAACTTTCTATGTATAAGGACATTTATTGAAATAAATTACTTTCAAAGTCGACTTAGTTCTTAGCGTCCGAATTTTATATTAAATAAGAATTGCTATTTTTTCCTTATTTTTACTGTAGGTATATGTAAGGAAAAAAATAGGAATGTATTTTGCCATTAAAACGTTTGCCTTAACGATAGGTTTTTTAAAAATATAAATTAAACTGTAGTAGTGTTTAAAAAACTCTCAATAGCACCGATTATTTAAAAATTGATAATCGAATAATATATGAAATGGAGGGAGGGATCATTGAACCGAAAACTTAATCGTAGTCATAAAATATTAAAGAATTAAACCATACATTAAGATAAATAAGTAAAATTGGTGAGATCCTTTAGGTATGATAATTTAACCTATAATAATTTATCTAGAATAATGATTAATTACAACTATTATTGGCTCAATAATTACAAAATCCTCACGAAACAAATA
This sequence comes from Microvelia longipes, assembly GCA_018340805.1. NCBI lineage: Eukaryota > Metazoa > Arthropoda > Insecta > Hemiptera > Veliidae > Microvelia > Microvelia longipes. The sequence continues at coordinate 18,684,576 of JACMZG010001870.1, read as the reverse complement.
CCGTTTAAATTTTTTAAGAACAGCTGATGATCGTACGATTTGTATTATCCTTCTCTAACTTCTATACTTATAGAGATTATTGCCCAAAGATTAAACAGTGAATAGCTTTCGTAGGTCAAGTACAAGAAGAGTAACAAATATACAAGTATATTATTCCCACAAGTTCCAAACATCCAAAGATGCTACAAACCTCCTATAATCTTTGAGTGTCCCAATTTCAATATAGTGATCAATGCACTCATAATACTAACCATGTACTGTTCACTTGTCCTTTTCTTGATAACATAAGGTGCTCGCTCATGATACTATGGACTAGTCAAGAATTCTCTTGGCCTCCTTCAAATAATAAAAACTTACTTTAAGACAAAGACTTTCGGCACGAATTTATTAAATTTATAAAAGAAATTGATTTTGAAAAATTAACAATTGTTAAACAATACACAGTCGTACCCCGCAGCTATATTTCAACTATAAGAAGTATCTCAAGATTAGCAATACATATAAAAATACTAGTACGAGTATAAAGTTATTAAACTACAAAACCAAAAATATTATTTAACATTTCAAGATATTTAAATCGAAGAAGAAAGAGTCATCATGCATGTTATGTCGTCACGACGGTAAACTGCAGAAAAGAATATATCTTCTTTACTGAAAAGACAAAAGAAAAAAAAATACTAATTAAAGTCGAGATTACTTAGCTACAAAAGATTTTTATAAGCAGAATGGTTGAAACAAGTTCACGGAGATTAAGTTACAAGGTATAATAATTTCTTTCGTTGTTCTCATATTAACTATATTAAAACTAATAATATTGGGTACTAAGAGGAATAACTACTACTATCTACTAATTACTATATTTCGCCCTCTACCTCAGGGCATATTCATGTAATCTACAACAATAGATAAATACAAATAAGGTAAGGTAATGTTACAAACAAACAAAAAATTATTAACTTATACAATTAGTATAGATCGTGTATAAAACAAAATAGATTACTTACAATTTAAATTAAAGAATCTTAATGCTAATTGTCAATAAAGATATAAAGTTATAATTTTAAAAACAAATAAATTAAACGGCAAGAACTGTAAAAAACATGAACAGGTGAGTATTAATACTGAGAGAGAGAGGGATAGGTAAAGAATTAAGAAAAATTATTGTTGAGAGAGGGGACCTATATAGATAGTATAGGAATTAAAAAAATATATCTTATTGACAATTAGCATTAAGATGCTATAATTTAAATTTTAAGTATTCAATTTTTATTTATGCACATTCTATATTTATTGTATAGGTTGATAATAATATTTCTGTTTCTAATATTGCTTTTTACCTAATATATTTGTATTTATCTGTTGTAGATTACATGAATATGCCCTGAGGTAGAGAGCGAAATAAAATAATTAGGTGACAGTAGTAGTTATTATTCCTCTTGGTGCCTAACCTTAGTATTAAAATAATTTTAATATTACAGCTATATATTATCAACGTCTAAAAAAATAGTGTTAATATTAATGGCGGAAATCAAATCAGAAATAAGAAAAAAGTAAAGAAACCTAGCATGCGAAGCGAACCCTATTACTTTTAATCAATATTAAAGTAATCTAGCGAGCAAAGCGAGCCCTTTTTTACGAACCTTATTTTTAATTTAAGGAGTCCCTTTTAACCTTATTTTACACTACATCAAGTTTGCAAGTGAAACGAGCCTCTTTGCATATATATATATATATATATATATATATATATATATATATATATATATATATATATATATATATATATATATATAAAACACAAGCGAATCCTTTTAATGTATATTATTTAAAGAACAAGCACTCTTAGCATATCATAGAGTCAGTGCCTGGATCGCTAGGGATAAAACTAATGTATTAACTATTTGACGACGAGCGAAGCAAATCCAAAGATTTGTCGAAGTATCAATTCGGTAATGTCTTATTTTGAGAGCGAGCGAAGCGATTCCAAAATAGTGAGGAAAAGTTCATTTTTTAAGAAACTCTCTCAACAAATCTAGAATTTTGTGTTCTTCAACATATCAATATTAAATTTCAACGAAAAAGTATGTTTTAGAGAAGAGTATGAGTCAGTTTATGTATGTATGTACCTAAGAAGTATGTAACGCCATTACGCTAGATGATCTGATTTTAACAATATATTGCCATATTAGCTTGACTTATAAAAAGGTTGCAGTAGCAGAATAGCGAGTAAAACAAACTTAGCGTATTTTTATTCCTATAAAAAATTGCAATCAGGGAAGAATTTTTCAAATCGATTCTGGGCTAGGGACCAGAATACGGACAATAGATTTTGGATAAATATTTTATTCCATCGAGATCGAAGCAATGCCACCTTACGCTTGAAATAATCATGGCATTCTGCGGATTAGACGAGTGAAGCGAGTCTGAAATTTTTAATAATAGTATTGAGGTTTCCTGTACCCATTTTTTCCTCGAAAATTTGCTACAATCAAGTCAATCGGTCATGTAATAACAAATAAATTCAAAATAAAACAGTATGGCCGATTAGCGCCGAAGAGACCTCTGTAATTATTTCTCGCCGCCTACCTTAAAAAACAAAAAAGGATTCTGTCCACCACAAACAACTAAAACCGAGATTACAGTAAAAAAAAAAAAATCAAGATGGTAAAAATAACTTGTACGTCAATGTGTCCTGCCTAGAAAATCAAATCAAATAAATGGGCACCCCTTCACAAATGAACGAATTATTAATGGAAAATGAGATATTAAGCTTATGTAAATAAAATTAACGTCAAAAAATTTATGAAAGTAAGAGAATTCTAAAATGCATTATAACTTAAGTCAAGAGACGTAAAAAATTAAAATACTTCGCCATAAATGAAATCAAACAGGTGATAATTACCAGTGAATTAAGCAAATGGCATCTATTCCTTCTACGCCTACATCATACAGGGTGGTACTGACGAAAAAAAAAAATTTAAATTTTCTAACTGGGGGCGTGGGAGGGAGAGGGGTGGGTTCTGGGAGCACCGCCCCCCTTATATGATGGAAGCGGCAAAGTAAAGGGGGCACATTGTGCTTCGGGACTTTGCTGACAGTACACGGACCCCATAGAATTCGAACCTTCATCTTAATTACGACATTGTACATACAACACACGGCCAAGTAACTTATACTGTAAGTTATAAATTAATTATTACTTAAAATGTTTTAAATTATACGAGATACATTTTAAGAAAATTTACTGAAAATATTAAAACTACTCTTAGAAAAATGTGAGAAAATTATTACACCATTTTTCAAGAGACATTTGGGAAAATAATAAACAAGTATTAAAAAAAATGATATATATATTTTTTTTCTTTGAAGCGTTTATAAATTTAAATTTATAAAAGCTTATCAACACTATTCAAACACTAATGAAAAAATTAATTTAAATTTTCTACGATTTCAAAATACAAGAATTCAAAAGAAGAAAACAGCATAAATATTTTAAACATTAAATGTAATGAAGGTCAAGTTTAAAGAAACGGAAAAACTGCAACTACTAGATAATAAGATATAAAAATGTATTAGAAATCTATTTTAATCAAATATGGTTATTTGAATGATCGTTTAGAGTGATTTAAAAGGCGGAAAAACAATTGATTTGATTAATATTAATTTTGATGAACAGTAAAAATAATTATAATATTTTAAATAATACGTATACGTGTAAAATGTTCCACTGATGCCATTTTAATAATTGATACTGTTTCGCCAAAAGGACAGGTAACAGGTAGGTAAGAGCAAACTCGGTAAAATGTAATTATAATAATTTAATAAGCAAATATAATTAGCGCAAATGACAAACTAGTTGATTACTTTTGGCTAGCCACACACTATTTTGGAGCTAAAACATTTTTCGAAATATTAGATATATGCCGATCAAAGGCGGCATTGATATAAAATTTGAAATAAGAAAATTTGAAAATTTAAATATAAGAAGATTTTTATTCAACTGCAAGGGACATCTTCAGGAGCAAAATACATTGTAAGGATACATTAACGATACACATTGAAACTAAAAACACCTATTATTTATCTGATAGTAACTGAGATGTAGAATAAGCTTATATATACAAATATAGTTTGTCTCTTCACAGATGAAAGACGCAATGAATTATTTACATCACGATACATAATTCTCCTGAAGATAATCAGTGGAAAAGAAAAATCGGTACTACATTCAACTTCTTCATTAAGACGGCAAAATTTTTAAACTTATATATTAAACAAATATTCGAATTGGTCAAATAATATTATTAACAGGAATTTAAATGGTTCTAAAACTCAAAAAAGTAGGAATTTTTTAGTAAAAAATTTTAGTTTTTGTATATATATTTTAAAGGTTTTTATCGCGTATTTTAAAGAAGGACTGCTAATTTTTACAACCAATTTTCTGCTTAAATTGCACATATTTTAAGTTATGGTTTCATTATAATGGTTTTCTCCGTAGTATGGTCCAACCATAGTTATGGTTTTCTCATTAGTAATGTTTATTTAAATTGTTGGATAAATTTCCTCAGGCATTTAAGAAAAATTCCAGGTTTCCCCCTGATTAAGACATATTATAATTGTTATTAAATACATTTATTTACTTATAATAAGGCGTTACCCTTAAAAAATACTTTTATAAAAAAAAACTTCTGATTTGCTCCGAGGGAACCAAGTCAGAACGAGTCTAAAGTTTTGAGGCAGTTCCTCGCCAATTCTATATAGTGCGGAAAAGTTCCGAGGTACCTCGTACCCGACTTTTTAATGTTCACTTTAATATCGGGTGTATCAAGTTTTTGATACACCCGACTTTTTTATGCCGTTAAAGGAATCGAGATTGAAGGTATCGGGAAGAGAAATTTGACTTATCAAGCTTTATTTGTAATAAAAATTAAAAACTTTTTAATTCAGCAACCCTTTTCTTTAATGATGTTTGTTAATTATCACGTGTGAAATTACCTAAAAGTGTTTTCATTACTCTTTGCTTTTACTTAAAGTTTGCTTTCTTTTCAAAAACACTTCTTGACACAATATTACAATCAGAAAGTGGAAAAAACTTTCTCTATTGAGGCTTTCTGTTTTATACTCTCTTAAATTACAAACTTTTTTGTATGTAACCTTTGCAATTAAATTCATTTTATTTAAACTGTTTTAAAAAATTTTATTTGAAGAAAATATATTGAGTTAAAAGTTTTAATTTACATCGTTTTTTGACACAATTAAAAAGAATGTAAAAAATGTAATAAAACAAATTTAGTGCAAGTATAACGAATCTTAATATGAATACAGAGGTGTTATATAAATTATATTGGAGGTGTTATATTTAACATTCAAGCGGCTCTCAGTCTACACAGACCATGTGGGCGACTCTGATAAAAACAAGTTATAAGCGTAATTATTTGCTGAATGGCTGTAAAGTAACCAATTTAATGACATAAAAAACCAGAATAGAATGATAATGGTTTTAAAGGGCTTCGCCCTACATCATCTTGGCTTAGCCAGAAGATGATTCGAACCCTAGATGGGGCTGCATCTATTTCACTAGTTTCGGCGAGACATGATGTGCTAAGTGTTCCTTACTCGCTAAAAAGTGTTGTACTAAGCACCTTAATAACTGACCTACTTATAAGGGTACGAACAAGTGGTTTACAGAAAGACAAAATGTACAAAGGACAAAATGCTGGTTTAAATTATGTAAATATTAAATACAATATTGCAAATAAAATAAGTATTAGTATTACACCTAAATATAACTTACGTATCTGTAGTAATTTACAAACAGTTATGTAAAAGTTTACAAAAAGCTGTTAATATTTATTAACGTTCCTGGATTTTTTATGCCCACTTCACGTATTTCATGAAATTTTCATTAGAAATCACAATTATAAGAAAGCTCGTGAGGCGAAAATGCTGTAATTATTACACGACAAATTTTCATTAAAACGTGTTTTTCACAAGATTCCAATGAAAAAGTCAATGATCCTTTTACCGACTTTTCTTTGGAAAATATCACTGGTAAAGTAAGTGGCAAAACGTTAGTTGGAGCAGGGAGTGATTCCTTAGTGTTTTATGTTATTTTGAGACTGAGTAGAATGAAACCCTAACCCCTTATTCGAACTCGCTAAATCTTTAAATTTTGTAAATTAAATCCTATATAATTTGTGTGCGGTAAGTGTGTCTATAAGTGTGTGTATGTGCGAATGCTTTATCAATAAATAAAATCAATAACATAATATAGACAATATCTATTCTTCTACTACATAGCTTTCGATAAAAAATATAATAAATTACCAGTTTTGTATCGTCTTATTTGTTTATATATTTAATCAAATACTTAGAATACCATATTAAAAAATACTTAAACTAAAATATATGTTGCAGATATTTAATCTAAAATTTATATTAACAACGCCTTCATATCAATATAAATGCAATTAAAATATTAAAAAAGTGAAATTCAACACTGCCCTCCACTTTAGCGTAGGGGGATATACCTCTACGTAGAATAAAAGTTTAAATTATAGTAATGTTAAAAAAATAAAGGTTATTAAAAAAAAAGAACATAACGAATGAGTCAATAAAACAATTCGCAGTAACCTGGTAAATAAAAAAACGAACAAATTGCATGAGGTATCATTTTTGTATATTTTTTGAGGCTCTGAGTCGAATGAAACTAGTCTAGACCCGCATTCGAATCCAGGTTCCATCAATAAGTATTTATTGATTTATTATACACTATTTATTACACTACATAAGCATACCAACAAAAAAAATGAAATTCTGTGCGAGGGTAAACTAGCAGAATTTACTTTGGAATGAATAATTTCTTGCGCATCAGTACATTTCTTGCTTGATTTTTCCCTATTTACGTTATCTTTAGTACCCTTAAACCTGTAAATAAATGTTTCTAGATTTTTTTCAAGATAATGCGCTAAAACATTTCAATGATTAACATGAATTCAAAAGAGTATAGTTTAGTATATAAGTTCCACACTCTATATGTTCATCCTTTCAAAATCACCTCTTTTAAAATCTTTTATATAAGATCTGTTCATGTTGATAATTAAAATATTTTAGCGCAGTTGCTTTGGAAAATCTAGGAAAAGAAGATTACAGGTCAAAGTTTTACCAGACAATAACGAGTTAACCGAAAAATCAAGCAAGAAATATCTTGTCCAAAATTAATTCATTGATCGTTGAGCAAAAAATCAAAAACTTCAAAGGAAATTCGCCAGGCTTGCGAATCTCCACGCCAGATTATTTTATAAGAGTTAGTAATTAAAACCTTATAACTTTTTTTGATGTAATTAAACCTTTTTCTGCTTATCATGAAAAATTATTATTTATAAATTTTAGTCAGAATACAATGTATTTTATTTTAATTTTTCACGTTTATTATTATATTTTCTTTAATTAAATTTTCACAGGTATTGCTCCCTTTAAAACACTTAGTTGAATTTAATTCTAAAGTTGACAGGATTCAAGGAGTTACATAATTTCTATTATCATGTTGTAATAAATATAATGTCAATTATTATAACAGGGAGCGAGTTGTTCTATTTTTTAATAGGAAAGGTTCTACTTTTCCTACTTTTTATCTTAAAAATAGATAATATAAGTAATAGAAATAAAAAAATGCTTTGTCTAGTTGTTATATTATTTAAAGAATAAAATACATACTGTATTATTATATACAGTCTTAGAACATAATACTAATAGTTAGAGCATACAATATATTCATAAGATTTTGCTGAAAGTTAAATCTTAGTGTAGCAGTATATACTAATTATAGTTAAACAAAAAAATTACTTCGGTTTGGCTGGGGGTTTAACCCCGTGTTCAACCAATAGTTTAGACTCCACCCCGATAAAGAATGAGTAACAGGGTTAGAACTTCGTGATCAATCCCGTTCGCAAGATTAATATCAAGAGGGGGGGGATTGAACCCCTTTGGGGGTTAAATACAGGGTTGAAACCCCTGGTAAACCCCGCATGTGAATAAGTAAATATATAGTTTATTATACTGATAATCAACTTGCAATAAATCATCTACAAGATTATACTAATAGTTAAACCTTACAATTATTAATAAGTCAAATGGACTAATAATCGTACATAAAAATCGGGTACGGGATAACTCGGAACTTTTGCTCATCACATCGATTTAACTAGTCGCAACTCACACGTAATCAGACTCGCTACGCTCGTCCTCAGATAGTCAGTGCATCTGTTTCATTTCCAGGGGTCCCCCATTAACCACTGAAAACGCTTGATGCTGCTTGCATGCTGCTTAATTTATGATCCAAAAAAAAATGAATATACCTGTCCTATTGAAACAAAACTTAGTGTACTTATTTATTGCGTAAAGGAATATTCTTGTAATAAATTTAATGATCAACTTAATCATATTATTTTCCAATTTTTTACAATTTTATGTGCATAACATCCGTAAAACAAAAATATAAAAAGTTAGCTTTGTTAGAGAAAAAAAATTAACAAGAAACAATATTTTAAACAATCGAAGAAACAAAATTAGTGAAGACTACGTAATTTAAATTGAAGCTTAATGAGCTAGCATAATTTTTATATAAATACAACAAATAATAAATAGACTTAAATGTATCCACACATGCAATATACACTCCAAGTCAAAAGTCAACATTGGTAGACAGCCGAATACGGAATACAAAAAAGAACGTGCTTTGCTTACAGGTAGGCAAAGGGAAATGTTGCGTTTTTCACGTTAATGGATAAATAAATAGAGGAGCGTAAAAAAGAATATTTGAGTCAACAAGTCAACAAAAAATAAATACCTACTTGGGGCTTTTAAAATACATATTACAATGAAATGGAATAGGAAAACAAGGGTGCTGTAATTTACAGACCTCGCTATGGTCAACCTCAGAATAAAACTGTTATTCTGTTATAACAGCTATAACACGATACAAGTGTTATAGCTTTGGACTCACTTCGCTATCCTCAGAATGGTATGTTTCTAAAACTTAAGCATAGAATGGTATTATTTATGCTACAGATACAATGTAAAATCAGGTACAAGGTACCTCGGTACTTTAACTCATACTTCGGACTTGCTTCAGAATGGCATGCTTATCCAAAGATCAAAGTAGTATTACTTTAGTTAGTCTAATATATATACATATATATATATATATATATATATATATATAATATATAATATATATATATATATATATATATATATATATATATATCGCATTTTTATGTCTGGGCCCCGTTTCACGAAAGTTCAAGTCTTTTATACTACAAGTAAATAGCTACAACTAATAAATATAAGAAATTTGTTTCACTTATGTACAAGTGTAGACTGGCAATTACTAGTGGTTTTTAAAACATTTTTTTTTCAAGTTTTATCATACATCTCCTCAGGAAATGAGCATATTTGTGTCAAACTCCAATCAAATTTGATTATCTCCCCCACAAATCTTACAAACTATTGTACAAAACCAACATGTTACTACATGTGTCAAAATTAAGCATTTCACGAATATAATTACAATTTATTGCAACGAACAAAAGTTTTTGTGAACAACGAGTGAAAATATTACTAAACCCCAGTTTCATTCATACGCGAAAATCATTTTGAATGCAATTATTTCTAAAATACGAGAAGTAATATTTTAAAAACGTTTTACAAACTCATATTGAGAATTATATTACTAAAAAATTAAAGGTTTGCGAATTGCGAAGTACCAAGGTTCGAACTTGGGTAGAAATTTTTCATGTAATTTTCATAGACAAGAAAATGTAGTTTATTAAATAGAAAATGCTACAAATATATCCTTGGTAACACTTGTAAATTTGTCATTACAAGTTGTTTTTTACATTTACAAGACTTGTACTTTTGTGAAACAGGCCCCTGGTGTTATGAGGTATTTGAAATTGATTTTCAGAGTTATTTTATCCTTTTATCTTTTTTTGTAAGAAATATGATAATGTTGTTTTATAAAATAAACAATTAGCTTCAAAATTTTAAATTTTAGATGGATATAAGTAAATTTTTAGAGATTAGCTGATTTTACCCTTATTCAAACTAAATACTTTGTTTATGTTGAATTTAAATAAAACTTAAATTATTTTTTAATGACTGACTTTAAATCCAAGTTAAGGGGGGAGGTTGGGTCTTTCTAAACAATTAGGAATAGGTTAACCCCTAAAAAACCGAAAACACAATTAATATTTAAATCTCTGATATGACTTTTTTTAAATATTACATTTTTCATGTTTTCTGGTGAGCTGAGAAAGAACCAATTCAATTTATAATAAAGGAAACAGAAGTAGTTATTTAACAAAAAATATAAATATAAGCGGCTCATAGCCTCTACGCGGAATTAAACCTTCAGGCTGCATCTTGGCCTGGGTGACCTCCCTGTAGCCGTTTCGCAGCCACACTGTTTGTAGTTTTATTATTATTTCTTGTTAAATGACATTTTGCCATGTAACCAGCAAATTTACATCGACTAACCTCACAGGCCCACTTCACGGGCCTGCTTAGCTCCCCGTAGTTCCATGGAAACCATTTTGACCTGTCTGTCTTGGGCAGTACGCTAGTGAAGGCAGATCAAGTGGCAGTGGTCTTTCTTCCATACTACAACCCCACACTCAAGCACTGCCGAATTACAACTTATCGTAACAGATATCGGGTACGGGATAATTCGGAACTCTCCTTATCGTTTCACCCAACTAAGCACTGAACACGCTCGATGCTGCTTGACTTTTATAATCCAACAAAAACCATAAATTTACTTGTCGTATTAAAACGAAACGTACTATAAATATTTATTAGCTAAAGGGAAACAATATCCAAATTTAAGCTCAATTGGATAATATGCTGACTTTTTACAATTTTTTGAAAACTTATAGAAGTCATTCGATAAAAATTAAACTAATGCAAATAATTTGATGAAATGCAAACAATTTTCAAAATATTTGCTAAGTCATTATTGCGAATTAATGAGATAAAAATATCTACCGGGTACCACACCTTTACCTAAAGATTAATTTTTGTAATAAGTTTCAACACTCTAGCATACATACACTGAGGGACACGATGATACAGACACTCAAACATATACAGACAGACAACTTTTTGAAAACCACTTAGAGACCTTCAAAACACTAAAACGGATGTTTTCGGTGACATCTCAGTTTTAGATTTTTTTTCAAATACAATACTTTTCCTGTATTGCTACGGTTTTAAGAATAGAAATTTCACAGTTTACAAATGTTTTTACAAGATAACATTTAGAAAAGAGTAATTCTATGACATCTAAAGAAATTTCGTTGAATTTAAATTATACCAGGGAAAATACTGAATTGCATTAAATTATAACAAATAATAAGCAATAAATTTGGGTATGAAGTAGACCCAAATCCCTTCATCAATCCGGCTCTCATCTCCTTAGCCTACGGACCGGTTTCCTTGGGAACAAACAAGCATTATTTCCTACACCTTTAGATATTAAATAGAATTTCAAGGGATACACTACAGGATTTATAACTCTTGGTTCGTCCAGTACTGCAACCAGACTGCAACATGAACAACATTAGAAGCTAAGGAAAATATTAGGTTTGAATCCTAAAACGATATATTAAAGGCTAACCTGCTTGTTGGCACACAGTTCAGTTTAAAATCATTAAAAATTGAGCTTTTCCATAATGAACTACATTATATAAAGTTTTACAGTGGAGAAGGATTGGGAGTGAACCCAAGCCATCTGTCTTTAGGCAGTTTGAGTGTTCTATAAAGACTCCAGGTTTTATAAAATGTAGGATAAAATGTGAGAGAATCCTGGTCCCATTTGATGTAAGATCAAATGAGACAGACTATTGGAATCATTTGATGTAAGATCAAATGATATAGATTCCTGGTACCATTTAATGTAGGATCAAATGAGACAGACTCGTAGTATAATTTGATGTAAGATCAAATGAGACAGATTCCTAGTTCATTTAATGTAGGATCAAATAAGACATACTCCTCGTCCCATCTGATGTAGGATCAAATGCGACAGACTTGTGGTCTCATTCAATGCAGTATCTAAAAAAATAATAACACCCACTGTTCTCCAGTGTCACCGGATTTTTTTGAGGCTTTTATAAAAGAATTTCGCAAAAGTGTACGATTATAAAATCTCTAATAAAAAATTGATGTCAAAAACAAAATATTTAACAAAAAAAGTCGTTCAATGACAACTTTGAATAAATAAATCATCAGTTGATCATCAAAGCAAAAGTTGCACCTGACATGTCTTTGTTAACGATGATATAACAGGCGAATTAACTGATTGGTTTATTAAACATGATTTCCGAAATTCCGACACTAGGGAATTTCGGTCGAAGGGGAGGACATAGTTGACTAGACCTCATATCCCTTTCAGCCCCAATTCCAAATCAACCCAACTGTTATTGAATTCCTGGCTTTAATGCGATAAACGAAAGGTCTTGACATTAGCATACTACTGAGAGATATATACAATATTAAAGACAATAATTATAATTTTATAGGGATTTAACCTCATATGTATTTATGTCAACAAATGAAAAACATACGAGTACACTTACCACAATAACACTTATAACAAGCATATAAAAAGAAGTTATGGACAGAAGTTAAATTTGATGTATTTTAAACGAATATCCCAAAGGAAAATTAATTTAAAACATAAACTCTAACGCCAAAATCCTCAAAATAGTTGACTAAATATTGAGTGTAAATAGGTCTATCCATTAGATAATTCTTTTATGTAACGAATCTTGGGCGACTTGAATTTTTGATTTAATGGAAAGTCATTCATTTGATATTTTATTACACTATTATATATTTATACTATATTCATATTTATTATACTACGTGAACACCATAGTCCTCATAATAAAAAAAATCAAGTACCTACTAAAAAATAGAAAATAATAAGGTAGAACTAAATCTAGTGGAGAGTTCATGAATTAAAAATAAAAGCATAATAAATTACTCCACTAAAGAAACATCAAGCATATAACTGCATTATAAGGTAGAGGTAACAACTCTATCCTTGACCATGCAAAGGATTACATTGTCCTATGATACATTTACATGGTAGCTGATATTACTGTATCCTTAAGGTACTTGGATGGTCCCTCTATGGTTATGCCACGGATAGAAGTGTCCAACAGGTTATCTGCAGCTATAATCATAGCATAACTGTAAAACAGCTCTATTCTCCTAATATTAAGGATCGTGTATAGAGGATGTCACTCTTAGTCAACCCTTCTTTCCTAAAAAAGACTTATTAAAATTTTTTTTATTAAAAAATAAAAATAATCCAAATTTCAACCTCCAAATGTCAGCCTCAAACTTTACAATCCTTTTATTAAGAGGCAAACTAACCACCCGACTAGTTTCGTCAATTGGATAATTGAGGAAACTATAATCAAATTTTCATTTGATATATCTTGTTTTGCAAAACTATGAGTTTTGCAAACATGAATAGTTGACACAAAAAATTGTGCGAGATACACTTAGGAAATGTAACAAGCAAAAAGCAATGCTAAATCTGGGAACTGTTCCATCATTTAAAAATTTTCATCATTGATGGCTCGACATTACGTCATGTCCACTCTGTTTCGTAAAGTTTAACTCATAAGGGCGCCGACAGAGCCGAACTCACTCTGACCTTCAATTAAAATTCTGAAAAATGTAATATGAAGTATTAATCAGAGACGAGGGGTGCTCTCTAACCCCATCATGCTTGACAAGTAAAACATATATAAATTAAAACTACCAAATTTGCAAAACATGAATAGTTGACACAATATAATTGTGTGACAGACAATTCTCTCGCACAATTATACTGTGCCAAGTAAAATATTACTCGTCAGAAAGGCTGATAAGCCGATATGAATATACTATTCTAACTTCTTACGCAGAGAAAGTCTTATATATTTTTAGATTATTTATTTATTTATTTATTTATTTATTTATTTATTTTTATTTTATTTTTTTATTTTTTATTTTTTTTTTTATTTATTAATTCATTAATTTTTTTTTTTTTTTTTTCTTTTTTTTTTTATATATTTTTTTATTATTATTATATGATTCTACACCTATCTATACTAAATCTACCAACACCCGTCAGAGTGCAATCACTGGATTGTTTCTCTTACCAGCCTCTCAAGTCAACGAAACTATGCTAACCCTAATACTTGTAACAATAATTGTTGTTGTATTATTCAATACAAAGTGTCAAAAAAAAAAAATTATTTTTAGGTAGCTTCTTAGATTTAAAAGAAATTAAATAATAGAACGACAAAAATTAAGACAACGATTTCAATAAAGACAAAAGGACAAAAATAGATGTAACCTGAGTAAGTACAATCTAGCGTGAACTAACTTCATAAATATATTAGATATAGTAATTATATGCCAATAAAAAGAAAAGATTAATTTTATAAATAAATTAAAGGATATAAAATATAACTAAATAAAAAGGGATGTGAAGTCAAAGAAAAAATTGAGGGGATTGGAATGGGACTGATGTAAAAGTACAGTATGGTGAGATGCAACTAAATCTTAGACGAAAAACCAGAAAATCCTTGTGAGGGATCTGAACAGATCTTAAAAGGCGCTGGCAGACCACTTTAAGTCTCTGCAGACCACTTTAAAAACATTTGGGTGTTTTTAATCGACGTTATCCCATAACGTCGTTAAAAACTACAAATGAGTATCATATTTTCAACTTAACCCAGTAGTTTAATTATTTATTAAATCAAATTAGTTTAAACCCCTTAAATATGCGCACAATATCATACTTCAATAGATAGCTAATAACTTATGATTCTTTTAGCGAACATCAATAGGAATTTTTCGTCTAAATAGGAATTTAAACAAAAATATGAATAAAAAATAAATTCTCGGTCTCTAATCGTTTATGCCAATATATTACCATTAAATTAAAAGATTTCTAAGATTAAAATAAAACTAAAAGGTATTATTCAAGAATCATTATAAAGGTTTTAAATACCCAACCGCACAATAATTCCCTTAGGCGATCGTTTTATACAAATAATTCATTTAGAAGAACCAAAATGTATTCTAAATAAATGTTTCTTTTGACATTATTGCCGCGGGCCAATATTCTTTTTTTGTACCCATTAAATTCCCCTCCAAAAAACAACATAAAAATGTAAAAAATGTAATTATCAGAGAAACAAGTCTCATTTGGATACACATGTATTTTAAAATAACCTGTTTGCCGGAAAAATAACTTAAGAGTTAAAATAATATATAAACCAAAACCAAGTAGGGATTCTGTCGTTCCTCTTTGATTTTTAAGTGAATGGGGGAAATACAATAAGTGCCTCTAATATATCATATCTATCAATTATTCACAATATATATATTATCTCATTACAGTTATCTTATTATTATCTTATTATTTTCAAATATTTTATTTAGTATTTTTTATTTCATTATAACAATACTTTATTTAATATCCTGTCCGGAATAGGTAGAATGGGTACCGGAATCTCTGATGTGGGTACATTAGAGAGGCGCCTTGGAAATATTTCCACCGGAAAATTAAAAAAAAGTAGGGAAACCCCTATACTATACTATGTAAAGAAATCGGGTATTTAAGAAATACCCGATAATTTAATAGGGTATTTAACCTCGGAATTCTTCTCATCACTTTGCTTTCGCTACGCTCATCCTTCCTACTTCGCTCGCCTTTAGAATATACAAGTCGTTTAATTTTTTCTGAGGAAAAGCGAAGGGAGTCCAAATCTCAATCTGATCGCATAATGTTTCCTTGATTATAAATTTTAGAAATTTTTCGAGTTAATGACGTCATAAAAAAAATATTTTCTAAACAGCGCAACTACACCTATAGACTGATTTTTGTGCATAGTTTTAACTCTTTAGCATAAATACACTGGAGCTAAGCTGATAACAGACAGACAGACAACTTTGTGAATATCACTTAGGAGGCCTTAAAACACCTAAAACGGATAATTCCGGTGACATCCCGGATTTTTCCGCACAATACATTTCCATACCTAAGGTATAAATTTGAATAAGGAAAAGTAATCCTGCGTTCATCACTACTACACATTGTATGTGAAAAATAAAGGTCTTGAAAAAATTACCGGAATTCTGCCATATTGGTATCGAATCGCCAGGATATGACTTAATGGTATGCTTCGATTTAACTTGTTGTAGTTACCGTAAAAAAGACATTTTGGTAATCAGATTACCATACATGTCAGATTATTATAAAAAAATAATTAGGTATTTAAACTCCTACTGGCTGACTTAGTGGGAGTAGAGACAAATTTTATCGCTATAGCTAATTTTATTGTACGGAGCTGATTAATCTGGGTGATATATTTGAAACGAACCACCCTGTATATACAAATATATTATATATGGTTCTTGTTTGGTCATAAAAGAAAGCCTCTAACAAACACCTATTTTGTCATCAAATGGATTAGGATTAAAGGAAATGTTATTCAACCCTCAGGCAAATATACAAAATTCATTACTTTTATTTTATACGGATATGGATTAAAATATATAAATATTTTTCGTATTTTCACATCATTAAACTTATTACCATTTTACCGCAAAGAATACAAACATCAATGAGTATTAAGAAAGAAATATACATTAATCGTTTGATACGAAAGTTCAAATTTATCGTAAAAGCAGTGAAGGATTTTTATCATTTACAACAATAAATTTGGATGGACTTTTTACAATTTCGCTAATTCCTATATATAGAAAAAAATTTGGGGCAGGAGAAATTTCCTTGAAATTCTTGCTAACCTATCCAGTTCTTGCTCAGGTTTTTATTTTATGCATGCTTTGGAATCAGAGCAGTTGCACTAGCATGACCAATAGGTTGTTCATAACTATGCTTTACCCTGCTCAATTAATTCTGCACGTTTTGAGCAGTCATTAAATTTACCAGTTTTTTCGCCTTTTTGGTCACTACGAGTGGTCGTATAAACTCACGGCCAATTTTTATTTGATCAGGGAGTCCCCATTCTACATTTCTCACACCCGTATTAGCTCATATTTCTTTTGGAAATTCGAAAAAAGATCTAAAACCACATCTTCTTAAATCTGAAGCTTGGGAGAAATAACGTATAATCTAACCACGGCGATTCTTTTTACTCAGGAGACAGAGAAGCTAATAGCAAGGAGAATAAAGGAAGGTAACATTTAAATGAAAGTTTAAAACTGATTGGAAGAGACTTAAAATTAAAATGATAGCTTCTTTTGAGATCGATTATAAGAGCTGTTATAACATGAAATCGCTCGTAAGAAACAACAGATAATATCCTAACCTGATCGATAACTGTAGGAGGGACTTGAAAAAAGTTTCAGAAGTATCAATGTTGATTACACAAGATTTTTTATTCGTGATTGTTGGTCCATGAATTTTAAGAAAAAGTATGGATAATTGTTCAAATGAACTTCAAGTGATAACGATTGAGTTTATAATAAAATAGAAATAAATACATACTTTTTTTAAACAACAATAAAGAACAGAATAAAATCAACAAGTATAAATCATTAAATTATTATAATTGTAAATTATAATTGTTTCCTATTTTTGGAGGTCCCAAAAAGGCAAAGATTTGAGCCGGCACTAATAGTAATTTTTTTATAATTTAAACTTATTTTATAAATTATGTTAATGCAAAGATAAAATAAAAGCTTAGATATAATAATAATATGATTTATAAAAAAATAAAACAATAATGTAAAAGAAAAAGCTTTAAAACTAATAGTTTTAATTAATATTATTAATTAAAATTGATTTTAATATTAATACATGATTAGCGTGAAATCATAATTAATTTAGTTTTATTTGAGTCATTATAATTGATTATAGAAATAAAAAAAAGTTTTCTAGAAACAGAAACCAATATAATTAAAAAAACAATTAAAGGGAATGTCAAGAATAGTATTTGTTAGAGAGGAAAAGAAGACGAAATAGAGACGAAAAGGATAATGATAGCAAATAACGCAATATGGCGAAAATAAAAATAAAAATTAATTATAAATTATTTATAAAATTATAAATATCAAACGATAAAATCAGAAAGAATGCTAATAATAAATTAATTAGAGCTTGTCTTTTTACTGACAGTGATTAGTTACTGATAGTGAGTTTTGACTAAAGCTAAGTACTGATAGTCATGAGTTAGAGATATTAATAAGAGATGGTTAGTGAATAATTATTAGTAGTAAGAAGCAAATGGTAAATAACTAATTTAATTTAGATTGAGGAAGAAAAAAACAAACGGAAGCTGATTGTTTATAAGACTTTTAGCGAATTCTCATCATGAAAATGACGCTTTTTTAATTTAGGATTTTTTGAGAGCATCCCGTATAAAAATGATTATACCTAATTATTATGCCGTATAGGTTAAATGATTTAACCTAATCCAATGACCAAAAAAATACAATAAATAAATCGAATCATATAACTGTGCATTAACTAATTTGCATTTTTAAATTTTAATCTTATTAATTATATTAATTTAATTT
>JACMZG010001870.1:18646051-18664797 GCA_018340805.1 Microvelia longipes | reverse complement strand
TATTTAGTAGATCCGAAATACCAGGAAACCACGAAGATATCCCATCCCCTGAAATAGCTGCGTCGCATGACCATTTAAGAAAAATTGCTGGACATATTGCGCAAATTATGACTGAGGTGGAGATAGGGATTTTGATTGGCAACAACTGTCCGTCGATTTTATGCCCCTCGAAGTGTTAAGGGGCCAAGCCAAAGCATACGGAAATAAAAACTGTGTTGGGCTGGGGTATCATTGGACCAAAGCCTAAAATTAAGAAACCAATTTTTAATCACGAGATAGAAGTATTTAATTCTCAAACATCCGTTCATCAAGATCCTGGTACTCAAACAAAAGAAATAGTAAATCGTTGGGTCATAGAAGCAGAAGACCATATAGATGATCTGGAAGTTAAACGTTCGTCAGCACTATTCGTTAAATTGAACTCTTATGATTCGCTTTATAAAAGATTTGAAAGTTTCGATTCGTGGTCCTGTTTGAGACACAGTGTCGCTATATGTGTCAGGTATGTTAATCGATTGCGTTCTAAAATTAAGCTAAAAAGGATGAATTCTGAACCCATCGAGACCCTTGATGTTCAACCAATTACTGCATCTGAGATTATGTATGCAGAGTTTATTATTATTAAAGAAATTCAAAAGCAGTATTTTCCTGAGGAAGTAAAAGCTTTGTCCTCTGGTGCTAACGTTTCTCTTAAGAAGAATAGTCCTTTGTATAAATTAGACCCGTTTATTGATGAAAGGGGATTAGTTAAAGTAGGAGGTAGGTTAAGGTATGCTAGGCTGTTAGTCAACGAGCAGCACCCAGTCATACTTCCTAGAAGCTCTAAGCTGTCGATATTAGTAGTTAGGTATTATTGCCAAATCAGACATGAAAGTAGAAATATGACCGTTTGTATTCGCTCTAATGGGTTTTGGATATTAGGTTGCTCGCATTTAGTTCGTAAGCTTATTGCGTCTTGCGGTGCTTGCAAGGTTGCACGGGGAAAGTTTGTAGAGCAAAAAATGTCTGACTTACCCGTTGACAGGGTTGAAAAAGAGCATCCACCTTTTTATTATAGCGCTGTAGACTGCTTTGGTCCTTATTACATTAAAATCGGTAGAAGACAAGTAAAAAGGTATAGACTGATTTTCGCGTGCCTAACGTCTCGTGCCATTTCCTTAGATACAGTTGACTCTCTAAATACTGACTCTTTTATAAATGGGCTTAGACGATTCTTATCTGGCCGTGGGCAAATCTATCAACTGAGATCTGACACGGGAACTAATTTTGTTGGAGCTCAGGAAGAGTTGCGCCGCGAGTTAGAAGGCATGGTCACCACTAAGGTTCAAACGTTTTTAAAAGAAAGAAGATGTACCTTTAAGTGGCAAATAAAGTGTAACCTAAAGCCTGGTGACATCGTTCTCACCGCAGAGGACCAAATCCCTAGAAACCATTGGGATCTCGCCACGATTCAAGAAGTTTTACCAAGCAAGGACAATTTGATAAGGAAAGTCAGCCTGCGTTTGCCTTCAGGCAAGATAATCAAAAGGCCAGTCAATAAGATGGTTTTGATGTATACTGATCGTACTGGTTCGATTCCCGCCAAGGAGCCTAAAGAAATCAAGTTATCTCCATAACTTCGAGGAGACGTTTTATTTTGTTTACTTCAAGATTTAAATCATTTTCAAGTTGTCAATTTCGTTTCAAGAACATTCCTTTTATAAACTTTAAGTATTATAGAATCAGTTTCATAAAAGGTTTATCTTTTCTTTAAAGTAAGTCACTGCGCTGCATAAGGCAGCGACATTTACTATATAAGTAACTGAATTTTTCATTCTGTTTATTTGATTATTTTAATAATCGAATGTGGTCAGGTTACTTTTGCGATAATTCAAAATTGAAACAATAGAGCCCCCTAAGTAATACATCTCTATGGTTATGGTGAACATGCTATCATACTCATTCCAACATACCACATAAAATTAATAAATACAACGACGGTGTGTTAAGTACTGAAAAACGGTAAGGCAAATGTTTCATAAATAAGCTACTAAGACGCCTATTAATGATTTTATGCCTACATTTTTCTAAAGCATTTTACAAGAATGTCTTAAAAGTAGAGTTATGAAACTAAGAAATAATGAACAGTTTAAGACGAATAAGATATTTTTTGTGCGCTATGCAATATGAGCGAAGGAACAACAAAGAGTCACAATAATGCTAATGCAGAGTTGACATTACTCTTAACTTAAGCACTTCACCTATAAGTGGCATCCTAACATAGGTACTTCTAAAAACAAGTGATTCTTCAACATTGTAAAATTGAAAAATGAGCACATAGCGTTGAATTTAACGACGGTTTAAAACATTTTAAGATAGTATAAAGGATTTTTGAAACTTGGAATTTTTATCTAGAAATTTAAGAAGCAGTATAACTTGTGTTTGATTAAAAAAATCTTGTAAATTGTTTGAAATACTTTTACGGTACAAACTGTTGCAACACAGTTATATGTATTGGAATAAAGGTAAAAAGAAGGGATATCAAAAGAGAAAACATCAAAATCGGACACGGTGTACCTCGTAACTTTTCCTCGCCTTATCGGAATTCCTACTTTTATCCTCACAATTTTGGACTGGCTTCGCTCGTCCGAAAATCTTGCACATTTTTTGATACACTATTACTGTAAAAAATGTTACAACACAGTTAAATGTATTGAAATAAGGGTAAAGAGAAAGGAGATCAAAAGAGAATAACGGTCTCCATCCAGGCACTGACCGATGCAGCTTTAACTTTTATCATCCAACAAAAAGCGCAGATATACTCCCTGTATCTTAACAAAATATATAATTGATTTCTAATCAGTTATATATTATTTTTCGATATTAAAATCGGATACTTCGAAACATTTTCTCATCACATCGTATGCGCTAAGCTCAGCCTCACTGCTTCAGACTCTTTTCGCTCGTCCTCATGATACACAATTCACCAAATTTATACTGCAGTATGTCTTCGTCCTCAGATAGTAAATGCATCCGTTTCATTCTCAGCGGTCACCCAACCACCACCAACCACGTTCTACGATCCAACAAAATCATAGTGTACTTGTCGAATTGAAACGAAACTTTTTACAATTTGTTAAAAAAACTTACACAAGTCATTTGATAAAAATTGAACTAATGCGCAGATAATGAGATGAAAATTGGCACATATGTTAGTCTTATACATAGTAACATGCGTGCTAAATCTCAATCCAATCGCATCATTTTTTCGCGTTTTATGAGTTTTCAAAAATTTTGCAGAGTCATTAGTGCGAGTTAATGAGTTCATAAAAAAATATTTTCTGAACAACTTCAGCGGTAGACTGATTTTGTACATCAGTGCATTATTTGTACATCAAGTTTGAACAAGTCTAGCATAAATGCACTAGGAGCTACGATGATAACAGACATGCACATACAGACAGACAACTTTGTGAAAACGATAATCCAGGTGACGTCCCGTTTCGGATTTATCGCAAACAATAATTTTTCTACACACCTACGTTGAAAAAGTAAAAAGTAGGATTGCCTTGACCTTTTTTTTGTAAATGACTTTATAAAAAATCTTTTACGAATAACACAACTACAGCGTTAGACTGATTTTTGAACAAAGTATCATCTCTCTAGCATAAATACACAAGGAGCTACAATGATAACAGACAAACACACATACAGACAAACAACTTTGTGAAAACCACTCAGGAGCCTCAAAACACCTGAAACAGATCATTTCGATGACATCTCGGTTTCGGATTTTTTGCAAACACAATACTTTCCCTATATATCTACGGTATAAATGTATACATAACGAATAAAAATTAAACTAATTCTGATAAGATGAAACTTTGTTTGTTGTAAGAACATTTAGACATGCGTGCTAAATTCTTTATAGATTAAAACATGTTTCCTCGTTTTAAAAATATTTGAAATTTTAGCTGGGTCCATCTTTTAGCACAACTAAAAGATGGACTACAAAAATGTTTGTGATAAGCTTTAACTCTCCAGCACAGACACACTGGAAGCTACGATGATTACCGACACAAACACACAACTTTATTTCAACAACTTAGTTTCAACACATGAAACGAATAATTCAGATAAAAACCCGGATTCGGATATTTTTGCAAACAAATTACTCTTTTTCTGTATACTTACAGTTTAAGGAAAAATTTAAAAATAATTAAAAAAAAATTATTGATTATCCTAAAACAGTTAGAACTTATTAGCTACATAGTTAAGAGAATACTAATAAATACTTTTATTACCCTTACCCCTTTGAACGAATGCTGTATAAGTCCTCAATTAATCTGTAATAAAAAAAATAAATAAAAAATTTAGCAATTAAATTAACAATGAAAAGTAAAATAAAACATAATAAAATGTAAGATAAGAAAATAAATCCAGCAAAACCAGAGACAAGAAGGAAAGGCTAACGAGCCTATATTTAGGTCTCTATAGAGTTAAAACAATTCTACTCCTAGATATTTATCTTTTAATTAAATTTTGAAAATAGATTTAGTATTTAATTCAATTAATTGATACATTTTTTATGCATAAGGTTTTATTGTATTCCTTTTAAAATTTTGTAAACATTAAGTCACTCATTTCACATGATTAAAAGTAAATTTATTTAGTGTTAAATTTATGTCTGAGGCATATTATATTATATATATAGTATAATAATAAATATAAATAAAATTGTAAGAGACACCTAGGAATATAACAAGCAAGAAACAATGCTTCACATGGGAACTGTTCCATCAATCGACATTCGTCATAATTAATGGCTCAACATAACGTCGTGTCTAACTGTTTCGTTACGTCTAATTCATCAGGGCGCCGACAGAGCCTGAACTCATTCTGACCTTCAATTAAAATTCTGAAGAATATAATATGAAGTATTTACCACAAATGATGACGAATGTCATTATTGATGATGAATATCGGATAATGGAACAGTTCCCAGATGCAGCATTGCATTTTGCTTGTTACATTTCCTAGGTGACTTTCGCACAATTATATTGTGTCAAATATTCATGTTTTGCAAAACTCGGTAGTATCAATTTATATGTGTTTTGCTTGCCAAGCATGATGGAGGTAAGAAAGCACTGCTCGTGCTCGTCTCTGGTTAATACTTCATATTATATTCTACGGATTTTATTAAAGGTCAGAGTGAGTTTAGGCTCTGTCTGTGTGTTTTATTAGGCTAAGTTATATTTATAGTAAATATTACTAATGATTTGCATGATTGGCCCATATTAGATTAGTATTAGTCATGAGTGGGCATAAATAAGACTATGTGATATTGTTATTATGACTATATTTCGCTCCATACTGAGCATATTCATAACAAGTTTATACCTAAAAATAAAAACCTTTTATAAGTGAAAAATTCATAATGAATTTGACTTCCCTGTTCATTATGAATTTTTCACTTATAAAAGGTTTTTTGTAAGTATAAACTTGTAACATGAATACGCTCAGTATGGAGCGAAATATAGTTCTATAAAAACAATAGCACATTGTCTCATTTGTTCCCACTCATCACTACTAATATTACAAATAACACATCAATAAATAATAAAAAGCGTGCGATATAATAACTAATACAAGTTTGATACAATAAAAGGCTGAATTTCTTCTCCGTAACATTTTAAACAAAAATATCAATAAATAAGTTAAATTATTAAGAAGACAAAAGCCATTTCAGAGTTCACTATATAATCCATCTAGCCTCTGATCCAAACACAGTATTCTCAGTATTCAGTAAATAAAGTTAAATAACTAATTTTAATGTCAAAAGAAACTGTGACATCAAAGGTTACAGAGGGGGGAAATTAAATCTAATACGTCCATGTGTTGCAGCATAAATTTATTTATGGAAAATTACATTGAGTCGAGGTTCATGAATAAATGCATTTATATAGGCTACGAAATCCAAATTTATTAACATGCATACTGCCTTTATAACATGAGCTTTCATTCATAAGTATGTATGTGTGTAAGAGTTCCAACAATTTTTGTTTTGTCCCGCAATAACTATATTTGTTTTTTTTTTTTTCTCACTAACTACTACGACAGTAGTAGTTACAGTGTTTAACTACTACAGTTACACAAAAAAGAATTTGGAACGATACGTAGATCGAACTGCATTGTATATTTAATTTTTAGGATTATACAGGAATTCTCCTCATTCACTCAAATACTGAAAGTTACGAGTTTTGATTACCTATAGCCAAATAGCGAGGAGAAAACCATTAGACCATAGATACTAATCCGTTAATAAATGGTAATTACCAAAACGCTACTTAAAAATATAAAATTTATTAGGAAGTGGTATAAACTAACCAATTACAACTAAATAGGCCAATTTTGCCATTCTTGTCCTTTTTAGTAAATGTCCTAAGAAAATTCGACTCTCGCCAGAATACCCATCCCATCAGAGATTTTTTTAAAGGAAATTCTCTAAAATGAACTAATGAGATAGAGATCATGGAGAGGAGATGTGGATTTTTTTAAATGAAAATATGACATTTAAAGAATTATGATCTATTGCTCATAATATGATAAACTTAACTTCTGAAAGACTAGTATCAATCTGTTTCAAGACTATACAATATACACACTGTAAACAATAACAATAAATCATACACACACAAGAGAAAAAATTAATATATATATATATATATATATATCAGAATTTACCTCTAGAAAACATCATTTAGTTTTACAAGCATGGAATATATAGATAGAAACTAAAGGAAGAAGCAAAAAAAATGCACACGCACTTATTTGGTAAATACTATAAAAATATTTTTAACAATTAACCAAGAATATTTCTCGGCTTTGTATTTTTATTGCAAACACAGTACTTCCTTCTCAATATTTCTACTTTAGAATGTGGGGAAAAGTAAAAATCAATTAACCTCAAAGTCGTCTACTAAAGATTTACCAAAGCCTATGTATCTATTATCTTTCAATAGGGTTTGAATCTATTAGTAAAATTATTCAACCAAAGTTAACACGATTAAGGAACCTATTACTTGATAAACAAAAAGAACTTAATAACTTTATTTGAGCCTATAAGGATAGTTATTTTAGTATGTCTAAAAGTTATCTGTAAACCGAAAGCAATAGATTAGGCTCTGTCTTTATTTTGAAAAATTCTGGCGCGGTGGTCCGCATGTCGGGCGAATTTCCTTTGGATGCGTGTTTTCGTGCTTTTACATTATATAAGTTTACAACTACTAAATAAATAATTCCGGCGCGGTGGTCCGCTGTCGGGCGAATTTCATTTAGAATGCGTGTTTCCGTGCTAAACACCCATTTCTTGCTTATGGTTCTGGTTCTGCTTTAGAACCTAAGCAGTTACTCATTGTCAAGCACTGCTCGTAACTCATTTTGTCTGTATTTTCCAAAGGAAATGCGCATAATTATCCAGTTGGTTGTACAAAACTATGCCTCTAAAATTAGAAGTACGCACTATTATTTGCACTAGTTAAAGGGTTAGTTACTTATCTTTAAGCTTAGTCAGTTATCTTTAAAGGTTTAAGCGCATTTCCTTTGGAAATACAGACAAAATGAGTTACGAGCAGTGCTTGACAATTGAGTAACTGCTTAGGTTCTAAAGCATGAACCAGAACTTAAGCAAGAAATGGGTTGTTTAGCACGGAAACACGCATTCTAAATGAAATTCGCCCGACAGCGGACCACCGCGCCGGAATTATTTATTTAGTAGTTGTAAACTTACATAATGTAAAAAGCACGAAAACACGCATCCAAAGAATTCGCCCGACATGCGGACCACCGCGCCAGAATTATTTCTAGTTGTAAACTTATATTAAGTAAAAAAAAAAAACGATAAAAATTATCGACCTTCCAGGATGTGAACCCAGGTACCTGAGTTTAAGTGGTCGTATTGACTCCGGATCACTGGCATTCAACTCAGAAGCCCAAAAAACATTGAAAACGACACCCTACTCGAAATTTAATTTTCAACAACCGTAATTTTGGTTTTCTATAATTTTTGTGGTTTTTTCGACTTTTTGGTCACTTAGAGTGGTCGTATTGACTTTAGACCGGTTTCATTCGATTCAGCGCCCAAAAATACATAGAAAACGACACCCTACTCGAATTTATTTTTTATCGACCTAAATTTTGGTTTTGGGTAATTTACAATGGTTTTTTCGATTTTAGGTCACTTAGAGTGGTCGTATCGACTTCGGACCGGTTTCATTCGATTCAGCGTCTCAAAAACATAAATATTGACCTTTTTCGCGGCAAAAAATATTAACCCTGAATTTTGCCGATTTTTTGAAAAATTCGCTGACTCAGCAAACCGGGTTAATGACGTCACAAAAACCTGGTTTTCATAGGGTTCGTGTCTCCCAAAGGTTGATTTTTGTACCAAGTTTGGTTAAAAAAATATTAATCCGTTCGAAAGATAGAGTGTTTACAAGAAGTGTCTAGAAATACATATGTTATATTATATATATATAAAGTCTCGCGAAACTTATTTTTTCGTCATTAGGGACCTCTGAAACGGATTTGTGTCGTGGTCCGAGGTTCAAATTCCGCCATGACGCCTATCCCATTAGGCGAATTTCCAAAGGAAATTCGCTAAAACGAATAATAGAATAAGTTTATCCGATAAGTTGTATAAAACCAGCTTGCACTTGCTTAATCGGCTCAGCACATATTGAGTACGCATAAGAAGCTCAGTTAATGCTAATCTTTAAAATGTTTGATTGTACTTCCTTAAGAAATGCAACAGGTAGAAGTGATCCTCTACTTCGGCAAAAACTGAATTGGTGAGCAAAAAAGCATACATTCCCAAGAAAATTCGCCCGGCTTGCTTACCTCTGAGCCAGAACTGTTTTATAGTTTTAAACGTATCTAGTGTAAATATAACGATAAAAATATTTACGGAACCTAGATTTGAACTCACGCACTTTTACAAATTCTTTGTAAAGCAACCGAGTTTCAGGTTTTCATTTACTAAGGTTTTTTAATTTTATTTGTTACTTAAAGTGGTCGTATCGACTTAAAATCAAATGTATGCGATTCAGCGCCCCCCCCCCCCTAAAAAATTAAAAAAGACCCTTTCCTGACAAAAAAATTGCTAAAAGTAAAAATAAACCTAAGTTATAACATATTAAAAAATTGGTAAAAATGGCAACAAAAAGCCCTAAAAAGATACAATGGGATTATAAAAGCCTCTGAATTTTGAACAGAGCACCATTGTGCCACTAGATCAAATTTTAGAAGATTAAAATAAAAGTTCTACATCTAAATTCTATCACCCAAAGTATTAAGTTCAATTCTCACGATTTAATAAAGAAACTTATATATTAGATAATTCGTAAAAATACAACCTGATACAATTCTACGTCTTAAAATTTTGTTAGCACTAAGTTCTTATTTCGAAACTTTTATTTTTAAAACAAAGATATCACTTGTAAACTTTGAATAAAACATTATCACGAAAAAAACTTTATAAAAGATAAAGAGTTTGAACAAATTAATGCCCCGTAAGAATATTTTTCGCAGGTAAAATATTCTTTACATAAAATATACATAATTTTAAAATTTGAAAAAAGTGTAAATCCTCGTGAGAAGATGTTGATAAAAGTTGCAGTAGAAACAAAGTTTTTACTAATACACATATTGAGTTGAGATCAATTTTCATTAAAATTAATTCTCTATTTGAATTTTCTTCTAAAGTGTGTAAGAAAAGCATAAGTACTAAACGTTGGATGCAGATAATGAGGCAAAAAAAGATTCAGGCGTGGGCAAGCCTGACAGAAAAAAACAACGTTACTTTGCCAGAGGTATGAGGAATATAAATAATACAAAATAAAAAATAATAAAAATGAAAAATAGGTGAATAATTTGTAATTTACATTTATTTTCTCAATGTGTTAAAGTAAAAAAAAAGAATTTCCAAAAAAAATTCGAATGAAATATTCACACTTCAAATAAATTGTAAAGAAAATAAAGAGGGAAACAAAACTGGGTTTTCATAAAAAAAAACGAAAAAAATGTGTGCTGGTATAAACGGGTTATAATATTAGAAACAAAACGTTAATAGCAGAATGTGGGGTAGGAACGATCTAAATGCGGCATTAGCTTATAGAAAAAAAACTAAGAATTAGAACAAGATTAGAATCTAAAATTAGCTTTGATAAAATTAAATCTCGGCTAAAGACGAGAAATAAACAAAAGGTATGAAATCCTCAATCGATGATATGTGGGAGGAATGAACTAAAATTTCAAGTTTACTAATACTGAACACAATAGAGGAACTAAAATCACAATAACAGTTTAAAAAATTACGTAAAGCAGGGATTTAAGTACAGAAGAGAAGTGTTGTAGAATTGATAATAACATAAGAATGGAGAATGGATAACAACACCTGTGATCTTGATATCGCATTATTTAGCTATAATCTTTCCAACGTAAATTTATTTCAACAATAAATGACACTTTTTGATTAAAAATGAACATGTATGTTCGAATAAGCGTACAAAAAATACGCAAAACATTAAATACACGTAAAAAATAACATATATTATTTTCGAACAATTATATAATTAGTAATACAAACAAACATATCATTATTCACACTAAGAGACGGATACTTATTCGTACAAACAAGCGTATAACTATCCATACATTCAACACATATAATTATTTACACAAACAAACATGTAATATACATATATACAAACAAATCATATAATTACTCATACAAGCACACATATAATTATCCATAAAAGAAAACAAATAATTATTTATACAAAATTTATAATTATCCACACAAAAAAACTAAGAAAAGCATAAAATCAAATATACTCAAGATTCTTGAGTATATGAGAGGTATTGGGTTCTTGAGTCAAAAACCCAATACCTCTATTTAAAATATTATTTTATTTAAATGTTTGATCAAAACAAGTGATGTAAAAGTAAGAAAAAATCAAAGATAATTCTAACAGACACCAATTAAATTCTAAGAACAATAACATTTCCCACGAACATCTTATTTAAATTCAATTATTATTAATAACACAATGACTGTTAGAACAGATTTTAGAGCTAATGTTATTTTATTCAAATGCTATAACAACATGTTAGAATATTATTTGACCTTACAAAGGCAGTTAACATATAATTCAAAGTTATAATAATAATACACGTCATATTTACCAAATTAGGAAGTATATAAATATATATATATTATATATATATATATATATATAATATATATATATATATATATATATATATATATATATATATATATATGTTGCGTTTTGTGCGTGCGTGCGCGCGTATGTATGGAATAAGGATCCCAAGCTAAAACGCTGAATTGATTCCAAACTGTCCCCTTCACTGATCATCATCATAACGACTAATTCAGCGTATTTTTTTTCAAATTTTAGTTAAAAATAAGGCAATGAAAAATCCTTACTCAAAAGAAATACGAGGCAGAGGGTAATGACTCTTTGGATTGGCCGATAGTCGAACAAAGAATCTTGAGATTATTTCTCTTAACAATGCATGCTCTGGCCGGATTTTAAATACCGGTCAGGACGATAGCTGTTTTACTGCTTACATATAGACAATCAAAAATTTATTATTTTCTTACTCTGCTTTTTGAAATATCAATCTTATAATCAAAAAGCCTAAACTAAAAGACAACTACCGATAAGAAAGAGATTTGCTTGGGAAAGAGAGGATTTGGGTAAGTTAATAATACACCAATCAAATATTATAATCAATAACTTTTGATTATAAAAGTTATTAATACCTCCAATCCCCCCCCCCGGATTCACCTATGATTCCCTTAACGAGGTGAATTTGGAAAAACAAGAAATATTTAAAAATATAAAAATTTCACAAGAACAGAAATTATACTATATATAGTATTAAAGCACTAAGAGAGAATATTCTGATTAGCATAAATACAGGAATTTTTTAATTAAAAAATATTTCAAAATAAGAAATGAAACATAATTTTTACAAAGCAGGATAACCATTTAAGTTCTTTAACGATGTATGCTTACGTACCATGAATATACCGTGTATTTCTAAGAAGAATCGAAATATGGTTGTAATGCAAAAAATAGGGAAAATTTATTTCGTCCCATTCAGTGTCGTAGATCCTATATTATATTATTAACTAATTAAAATTTTAAAAATTCAATATAAAAGATAATACAAAGTATAAATAATGCAGAATAAAATGCGGACTGCAACCCTATAATGATGATTATTCAAGTACTTTTTATATAAGATTTAATAAAACTAAATGATCTTTAAATGATGTTTAATTAAACGTCAAGATGAATCAAGAGCTGTGATCACGGCCACAGAGGCAGACAAGATTTAATAAACTAAATAAGATTTTTTTTAATATTTTAAATTATGATTTATTATTTAAATATTTTTTAATAAGATTTAATCAAACTAAGATTTATTTCGTCATCAAAATTTCAGCACAATTAGATTAATGTTAGCACATATAAACAAAACATCAAGATAAATAAAGAGCTGTGATGACGGCCACAGAGGCAGACAAGATTTTATAAACTAAATAAGATTTTTTTTAAATAATTTTAATTATGGTTTATTATTTAAATATTTTTAAATAAGATTTAATCAAACTAAGATTTAATTCGACATCAAAATCTCAGCACAATTCGCTTAATGATAGCACATATAAACACAACATCAAGATGAATCTGCTAAACAACTTTTGAAAACCGGCTAAAACGGAGAATTCAGAGTAAATTTCCGTTTCGATATTTTTGACTGAAAGCTTACTATACGAAAGCCGATGAGGAAAAGTAAAAACACTGATGTAATAAATTGACCTTTTTTCCTCGCGACCCTAAGGTTTTCTCCTGTGATATGCAAATTTTAATGGAAACGCTTTATTCCTTTGTGCATCACGATAAATACAGATTAAACGATGAATAGAAAATACTAAACTGTATATTGTTAATAAAATTTAAAATAAAATAGATTAATCGATTTTCAAAACAAACAGGACGCAAAGTTAGTAAAAGAGTTATCCCCAAATTATTTACTAGACTAAAAAATCTATTGTAATAAAAAAACAAAACTTTTTAACATATTTTTACTTCTTAAAAATTTTTGGAAGGGAAATATTATGTATGAGAAGGTTTTATTGCATTGTGCTCCTCATATCCTGTAATACTAGGAAAGCATAAAATAAGCTAAAATTGTGACATCCACTAATTTTTATCAAATACCCACGTTTCAGCGCCAACAAATCGTCAAAAATTGGTTCTTATAAGAATGTATTAAGTATGGATGGATAAATGAATGCGCTTGTTTGAAGAAATAAATCAAGCGTGGATTTAATAAATTATAAATAAAAGAGACACTAAATCATTATAAAATCATTTTGGTCAGTACAAGTTTAGTACCCTTTTCTATTAGGGTCAAACACGGTGAAAATATTGTTTAGCTCAGGCTTTATGTCGAAAATGATAAAAAGACAATAGGTTACGTGATTCAACTCGAAAGCACAATAATACAACTGGTTAAAGTTTTCAAAATTTAAGGCTTCAAAGGATGCGTGGTATACATACCGATATTAGATTCTCTGGAATGAAATTTGGTAAAAGGAAGATATTGCTACATAAAACATCAGCAAAATATCTAAAACATCCAAAATATCCCACAGGAGAATCATAACAGTAATACGAAATTAAATAAAGGAAGATACCGATAAAAATAAGAAATTATTACAAGGATAAGTAAAGCGATAGATTCCGGTATACGTTTAACATCCTTACAAAAATGTATCAGATATACTCTACGGAAGCTATTTCAAGTAGAAGGACAGAAACGAAATTGTAGAATGCCAAAATATGGAACCATAACGCTAAATTACAAAACGTTCAAAGTATCATTACTTACACGTTTGTACTACATTTCTAAAGTTGATAGCCCTGATAGATTGTAGGAATATTTCGACTCCTTTTCCAACTACTGGGGGTGAATTCCTATACATGGGAGATTTCGACACAAGCTAATTTATTTAAATTTGTTCTCAATACTAAGCAAGATTTAAACAAATTTAGTTCAATGGAACATGCTCATATTAAATACATAATAAACCTTTAACGTATTATTTTCCATAAATAAAATCAGTTTGCATAAAAATCCCTTATGGTAAAGAATAGGATGTTTGAATTTGTTTATAACATAAAAGAAAATTAAAAGTATTTTAATGTTTTTAAATAAGTTTATAATAAAGTGACGACTTTTATTTACTTATAACATATAATAATAATTTTACATAATTTGATAGGTAATATTGTAATATACACCAAAATATCAGGTATGAGGTACCTCGCCCCTTTTCCAAATCTTACCGGATTCACTACCTTCATTTTTAGAATATGAAAATTGTCTTCAGACTCGCTTTGCTCGTTCTGAGACGGTAAAGTAAAAAGACCCCCAAGCTCCTTGCCGCTCCGCAGCCACGGAAGAATCCTAGGGTTAACGGGAAAAATGACACATAAATAAATTTCTTCATTTTTTATATGATTAAAGTATTTCTCAGACCTTTTTTAACCAAACGTAAAAATCACTTAAGTCAAAACTATCTTTAAATGAGATAAGGAGTGCAAATACATTATGACTAAATCCAACTATTTATCAATTTGATAAAAATAATAATTAATAATTAATAATAATGACTTATTTGGCTTTTTCCAGCCGACCCTAGAATTAACCGTGCTTATTAGTAACTTCTTTGTATAATTTGTTGTTTTATATTTAAGTTTTATTACATTGGCCACATTTAGCTTTATAAAAATGACAAACCCTGTTATAATTTATTTGACATTACATTAGAGAAAATACCTCAACTCTCAGGCCCACTCTAAGCCTGCTCAAATCGTCTTTGGCCACTTTTGAGGCAACTTGTTACAATACTGTCTTAACAAGAAAGTAGGCTGAAGATCGAAGGTGTGTAAAAATGAAAAATGATTGATTTTTTAAAGAAGTTTAAACTTACTAGAATAAAATACACTAGGTGCTACGATAATACCAGACACATACACACATATAAAGATAGATAAACGATAATTAAAATAAATATAATAATAAGACTATAATAATAATATTAATAATAATAGGATTATAAAATAAATTATAAATAAGACACGGATAATTTAAGTAAAATCTAAATTCCACATTTTTAGCGTAAACAATATTTTTTACCAATAATATGAATAAGGAAAAGTAAACTTTTTTTTAAAGTATTAAATAATAATAAAAGTGGGAACCTGAACAAAAATATATATTTGAGATAAAGGTTATAGGAATGGTATATTTTTTTGAATGACAGTATGTCGATTGGACGTCTAGCGCAAAGCATTATTTCATTAAAACAACAAATGAAATTTTGTTTTTTCTCCAACAATAATTGAAAACAAATGTCCAATTAGTCTCGTTTTACTTAACTTTAAAAAAAAAAAAAAATAAAAATAAAATTTTTAAAATGACATTAAAATGTTACATGCGTCTATGATACACGTGCATTTAAAAATGTAATAAATAAGAGATAAAAAAGGCATGAAACAAGAATTTTGTAATCTGAAAACCAGCAGTAAACAAAGCGGGAGAGATAGTGAGTCGAAACTCAATTATAAACTCAAGACTTGGTTAAATAACTCAAGAAAAAGGAGAAATTTGTAACTTTTATATACAAGCCTTCGTAGGCATATCAGTAAGCACCGAAAAATTGAATTTATGCTTCTTATACTTTGTTAACTTCGTATCAACTGATAACGTTATTTATTTTTAAACTTACAAGGAAGACGCTATCAAAACTGAACCAAGAGCGAAGCAATATGGTAGCAGTGTACAAATTGGCTTTAAAAAATGACAGCACCCTGTTATAATTTATTTATTACGGATTTTGACATTAATTGAATGAATTATATAAGAGACAAATTATCAGACAAAAGCAATAATTGAAAGTTGCTCTTCGATTGTTCTACATTTTTTGCTTTTCCTCATTTATGCGGTAAAAAAATATGAAAAGTACTGACTTAACACTAAAATCTACTCCAAGCTGTTAAGACCTACTAAGTCGTTTTCACAAAGTTGACTTCCTGTAAGTGTGTATGTGAGTGTGTGTCTGTTATCATCGTAGCTCCCAGTGTACTTACGCTAGAGAGTTGAAACTTTGTACGAAAACCAGTTTACTGCTGTAGTTGTGCTATTCGGAATTTTTTTATTACGTTATTAATGACTCATAGAAAATTCTAAAGTGGTTAGGATAACGCATCTGATATGATGAAGAAAAATTCGTCAGAGAAAATGCGCTAAAAATTAGCATAAACTAAGCTTCAAATGAGAGCAAATAATGCTGTGCGGCGTGCATAGTATAATCTATGGTATAAGTATGCGCATTTTTCAGGAAAAAATAAACAACAAGTTATGAAACTACCAGAAACTTAAGAAAACAATGAAGTGGCGAGCAAGATAGCACATATTGCAAAGAAAATTCGCCAGCCTAGCGGACTTCCACGCCAGAATTTTAAATTTATAAGAGCGATTTTTCCTTGTTTTGGGAAAAGATACGAGGCAAGTTACATAATAAAATAAGAAATCATATTTCTTTGATATTGAAATGCTTTCTTCTCTTAATATAAGACTAAGGAAATAACAAAGCAAGAATGTGCCAGATTATATTAAATATCTATCCCAACAACACATACATTACATGCATGCAACATACACCAATATCATTAATTAGTCCCTAATTTGGTTATAAACTTTTGACAGTAAATACATATAAGAAGTATACAACTAATTAAAGTCTTTTTGACATTAAGTACATAATAAAAACTTAAAAAGAAAAATATGAAAAAGAACAAATGTAAAGAAATATAATTTAGTAAATAGGAAAAGCACATAAATCTAATCTTAAGAGCTCTTTAATTAAGAAATTTAAAAGTAAAAGCGTGTCAAAGGAAACGAATATGAACTTTATTTTATTAAAAATTCATATAAAGGGTTATTTCGGTTTTCTTATTTAACAATTATTACAATTGAATATTTAATTATTTTATATATTTTTAGTACTAGACCGAATACACACAAATTCATAATCAAATTAAGAGTGATGCGTCAACGCAAATTTTATCAAATATGTAACACATTTAAAGGAAATTTGCATAGGCAATACCTGTACTTTTATATTGTTTAAAAAATTATGTTTAATAAAAATGTTTGATTTAATGATATTTTCTTTTAAAGTGCCTAATAAAACACCATACAGCACAAACAGCTGAACTAGATTCCATAAAACTAAGTCAAAAATTAAGTCAAATAAGGGTGAGAGGAAAATCTGTTCAGATTTTTCGAAATACGACAAGCCGTCTTTACCACTCCAATATTTAATTTTCCTACCCCTTTAAAAAAAATCGGGTACGAGGAACCTTAAATTGGGAAACTTTTCCTCATATACTTCGACTCGCCACCGTTCGTCCTCAGGAATATTAAAAAATGCATTTTTAGCTCTGGCCCATTAGGTTATTCACCCGGGGGAACCACTCAGGTGGGGTTGCATCTACTGAAGAATTAATTAAAGTTGGCCGAAATCATTTTAATACAAATACTATTCAAAAAAAATCTTAGAGGCATAGCCCGGGCTGCGAACCCCGGACCTCCGGTGCCGAAATAGAACGCCTTACGATCACGGCCACGGAGGCAGACTTTCATACAGAATACTATTCATAAAATCTTAGAGCATAGCCCGGACTGCGAACCCGGACCTCCGGTGCCAAATTGGTATGCCTATCACGGCCACGGAGGCAGATTAGAATATATTACTGAATATACAAATAAAAATATATTAATCAAAACTTATGTTTAAGTTATCGCGCATAAATATTTTTTTTAATTATAAATAATGTTTTATTATATATAATATAAATTATTTTAATTATATTAAATAATAAAATATTATATTAAAATATTTTAATAAATATTTTTTATAACTCAAATTGTATGGTTTAAAGAATCCCTGGAAAAAAATAACAACAATCCAAGGGGAATGCAAGCTAAATACAACAAAAAGCCCACCGTATCATATTCTTTTAAAAATATTTTGTAATAAGGATTATAAAAGTATTTTAAAAACGATTAGTGACTCTCCAATTTCAAAATGGTCTATCATTGTCACTGAACTTATTCTTAGAGAAAAACACATACAAAGCATAAACTTGTTTGTGTGTATACGTATACGAATGCCAAACCCAAAGTGTAACGGGGTTAAATCCGTCTAATAAGGATTATTTTTATGTGTAAGGTTTAACGGTGTAAAGTAAAGGGTTGAACCCTTACATTAACAACCTTATACTCATATTAAATATTATTAAAATAACATGAGGCCTTCGACCTCTAGGCCGCTCTCGGCCACATGGTCCTTGTCCTATATGGTAAAAATGTGCAATTTTTAAAGTAATAAGTAAAATTTATTTGTAAAATTTAGTTACATAAGTTCGATTCTCTGCTATGTTTATAAAATATGTAAGCATAATAACTTTTTGAATCACATTTTTTAGATTTTATGTATAGATAGTTAATAAATATTTTTTTTTAGGTAGTACGTAATGAGCACTTTATTGGACCTTTTTGGAATTGAGAAGCCAATCATTTGTCTTAGGAGGTTATTT
>JACMZG010001870.1:18626510-18645440 GCA_018340805.1 Microvelia longipes | reverse complement strand
AGATTTATTTTCCATTTTTTTAAAATGTTGATAAGACACACACACACACACAACAACTTTGTGAAACCCCTGTTTTTAAAGCCTCCTAAGGGGTTTCACAAAGGTGTCTGTTTGTATATGTGTGTCTGTCCTATCATCGTAGCTCCTAGTGTATTTATGCTCGAGATTTAAAACTTTAAAAACACCTGAACGGATAATCCGGCCACATCGGGTTTCAGATTTTTTTGCAAACCATACTTCTCCTAATATCTTATGGTTTACGAAACATATATTTTTGTGGTTAAGGACTCTAAAACAAATTTGAACACCTCCCGGGCGCTCCCTCCCCACTACAAAATCTATCTAATTAGGAAAGTTTTTTCAAAGAAAATTTGCTAAAAACCTTAACAGTAAAAGAATAGGATGTTTTTAATATAAAAGAAAATTTTAAAGATTTTAAAGTTGAGACACGTTTAAAATAACTTGATATTAAACTGAACTACTTTTATATACGTTATAAAATATCCTATATATATAATATATAATATATAATATATATATATATATATATATATAATAATATATATATTATATATATATTATATATATATATATATATATATATATATATTATAATATATATAATATATATAATATATATATACATACATAACTTTAACAATTTACAATAATATATCCAGATGAGTGAGTCCACCTATAAAACTCATATTTCTTTGGAAATTTGATACACATTCTATCGAAACAAACAATGTTTATAATATCAAGTTTTAGCCAAAAAATAATGTATTTTAAAAATAAATTCACTAACCAGAGAATTTAAAAAAAAAATATTTTCCTCATGTATATACCATAGGTATATAGGAAAAGTATTATGTTGCGAAAAATTCGAAAACAGGATCTCCTGAGTAGTTTTCTTAAATTTGTGCGTCTGTATGTGTTTGTGTAATAAGGCTATGTATCTGTTATCATCGTATGTCCTAGTGTATTTATTGCTAGAGTGTAGATAATTAAACAAATATTAACTTTTTTAAACTATGCTCCAGCAAACATTTTTTTAAAACGAAGGTTTTATTATTCACAGCTAAAAAATGATTCATTTTAGCGGTTACTATATATTTAGTACTAAAGAAAAATCTAACAAATTAATAACTTAAAGAAAAATAAAAATTTCCAGAAGTAAAAGTTCAGAAAATCCCTCAGGGGTTGTTTAAAACACAAAGAACTCCTGTCAAATGCTCAAAAATAACATTTTATCTTATTTTCTTTGAAAACAAAGAAAAGAAAATAATTTGCTGTTTTTCTTTTTTAAGAGTGTTGTTATTAAAAAGGTCAAATAATATTAGGTCAAATAAATAGCATTATATTTATGGAACTTGGCGGATGTATCAGTGGAACAAATTTCAATATATGTATAGGAAAAATATCCAGTAAGATATAATATCACAAGGAAGAAATATTAAAAAAGCGGAAGTGTAAATATTTAAAGAACAAATAAGATTAAATTAAGAAGCAAATGTAATAAAAAATTCTTTCTCACTCAAAATGCATGCACTGAGAAAAAAATATACAAGTCCCTGACAGAAGAAATTTATACTTTTCTCTATAATAGATTTTTATACACATTATAGGGATATTTTTTTAGTAAGACGTGTCTTACATTGTCATTTGTATAGAGTATAAGTTATTTGTATGTTTTATACTTATAATTTATACATAAATTTTTGTGACGTCACAACATCGTCTACCTAATCTGTATTAATCATAACTGTTCAAGAATTTATACGAAACATGTCACTGGACGTAAAACTTCAAAATTTCTAAATAATATCTTGCAGGATTTTCTAGGTCGTATATTGCCTATGCATCTAAATATTTTCTTTTGAATAATCAAAGATTTAAGCGCACAAGGTGCATTGTCCCAGTGCTTAACCCCATATAACTTTGACTTGACAAGTCTTTTATAAATCTGTAGAACCCCTTTTTCAGTTAAACATTTTTTAAGCTGTCTGATTATATAGTAGCTTAAATTTAATTTCTTGTTTGTCTTGTCAATGTGATTTAACCAGCAAATGTTTTTATCAATTTTCACTCCTATTAATTTAGTTATTCTACATTTAGCAATATTTAGTCATTATATTTCAAATTTAAATGATTATTTACCCTATTAACTATTCGAAAAAAGTCTGATTTGATTTAGCTTTAATCTATTTAATCTAATCTACCTTGCTAGTTTTTTAAGGCCATGAGACCGTTATTTCCAGCATGTCACCATTTGAACCTACAAAACCTCAGTTAAAACTTTGTACAAAAATCAGTCTATAGGAGTAGTTGTGCTTTTCGGGAAATATTTTTATGATGTCATAAGACACAATAATGACTCAGTAAAAATCATACAACGCGGAAAAATGTTGCGATCAGTTTAAAATTTAGCACGCATAAAGCTATGTATAGGAATAATATATTTACAAAGTTTCGTCTCATTATCAGCATTAGTTCAATTTTTATCGATGACTTGTGTATGTTTTTTAAAAATTGTAAAAATTCAGGAAATTACACAATTGAGTTAAAATTTAAAACGAGTGTAAACCTTTACGTAATAGCTAAGTACATAAAGTTTCATTTCTTTAGACAAGTATATTCATTTTTTTTTGTTAGATGGTAAAAGTTAAGCAGCATTAAGCATGGTCAGTGCCCCTGGATCGGTCACCGCTGGGAACGTATTTACTATATTAAATTACTATACTATTACTATATTTACAATATTAATCTGATGTATTTACTATCTGAGGACAAGGGTAGCGAGTCTGAAGTAGGGAGGATAAGCGTAACAAATCCGATATAATGAGAAAAAGTTCCGAGGTACCACGCAATCGACTTTTAAATTAGAAACATAAACTAGAAAACATATATTTCCAAGGCACACTCTTTAAAAAATCGGTCTACTTACAAAGAAAATAAACTGCATAAAAAATAAAAATATAAACAGTACATAAACTGTAATTCAAGTATAATATTTTTTTACTATCAACACTTTCTTAGAACTTCGTTTTGAAGGAAGAGAAATAATTTAATAATAAGAATAATAATTTTAGCTGGGACTCGTGATACATAGCTTTAGCTTCAAATGATTATAGTAGTCTTAGTAGTCTACTCTTTATGAGAGGAATGAAAAAGAGAGAATATATCAAACACATGAGAATAATCATCCTCTAAAACCTGACCAAGAAGGTAAAAACAAAGGGATACGTCAACACTTTCTTCGAGCATAATCGTAACTCCGAGTACTGCCGAAATTGTTATAGTATATTGTCATAATCTTAGTAGTTAATAAATATGCCCATTGAAATCGGATCAACATCAGTAACAAACATGAAAAGTTTTTTATTTCATTACAAAGCGATACAAGCGCGGTCCTAAGATATTTTTCAGTCTTAGCTTAAATTTAAATTTTATTTTGAGTCAGTAACATTCATATTTCAACCATTTAAACTTAAAAGACCTTAAATGAAGGTTTTTATCAATAAGTCGTTTTAGAAGCACGAACTCCTTACTTCTTAGGTATAAGCTTCAAATAATATTAATCAACTGTGAAAGAATGTTTACTTATTTTTATTTAACGGTTTTATCTTCTACTCATATATTAATTTAATTTATATTTAATTTAATTATTGAATGCAATTATTAATTATATCACTTACATCACTAACTAACAACTTTACATTAGGCTTAATGATAACTAAATTATACTTAACATTTTCGCTAGTATTAGAAGCAAAGTCGCTTCTCTCTTTAAGGTCGAGAGAAGGTTTAGCTTAGCGTAGAAATAATAATAGAAACCCCTCTAAGCATCTCTGAAATGCGTAAAATCTGAGGCATTTACGTGAAAAGATAATAAATTAGTTTAAGGTAAAAAATAGTAAGGTGTAGGTAATAAGGAATAATGGTAATAAGTTATTAAGGTAAAGGTGTAGAGGCAATAATTCAATGAGGTAAAAATGATTAGGAGTCAAGACAATAATTTAATAAATATGGGTAATTAGAAGTAAAAAGCAATAAGTCAATAACATACAAAAAGTTAATAAGAAGTTAAGAGGCAATAAGTTAAGACGTAAAGATAATTACGTTAATTATTCTAAAGGCAAAAATAATAGAGTATGGGTAATAAGGAGTGAAGGTAAAGGTAATTAGGTGCAAAAGTAATAAATTAATAACCAAAAGGTACTATGATATTTGTATAATAAGCTCATAAGAGGTAATAAAATTAATAAAGTATGGAAATAGGAATTTCATGATTCAAAACTCAAGTAATTATGGATAACATTTTTGTTATAACCTAACGTTCATGACGTTATAGCATTCCACTGCGATTATTTTAAGAATAGAAGCACATAAATAAAGTCTAAAATATATTAACTTTATGGAAAAATAAAGAGTTAAGTAGCACTAAAGTAACAAATAATAAATATATTAAAGCAAGAAACTCTAGCGCTAAAGCTTTTAAAATAAAGGAAAAATTCTAACGCTAAAGTACACCTGAATTTTTATAACTCAAAAGAAGAGGCACTTCTAAAAATGATAAAATAATTCCCCGTGGAATCAAAAGTCAAGTTCTCAAGCCTCTTTTATATCTTTTTTTTTAATTTCACTAAGGGTTAAATCTCGGGAGTATTAAAATACTTAGTTTAATATAGAAAACTTTTTATTCTTGCAAGATATAAATTACATGAAATCTGGATAAAATATAATATATTATTTATTTATTTAGATGTTGACTATATTATATAAATATATTTGACTATTCTATAATATGTAGCTATATGTTATTTCAAAAATAAATCAAATACTTATAATACTTATCTAATAACTTTGTTTGCATTACTTTGAGAAATAGTTATTAACTTATCAAAAGAAAAAAGTGAGTGTTTGCTCCCAGGACAGTCAAGAAAATTTCTGAGGTCAAAGCCGATACTTTAATAGTAAAGTTATACGGAAGATAATAAAAAATATGTTAGATAAAATTTTAATTTCTTAGCATGTTTTTAAAGTTACACTAACAAGCTGACAATCATAAATCTCAACAATGAAAAGATCTAATAAATAATTTTCTTTTTCCTTTCATTCATCTCACCGGTATGTTTATTTTAAAACTGTTTTTTAACCTCTTTGACGTATGTATAAGTTTTAATTTTGTATAGTAGTCCGTTTTGTATATTTTTACTTTTTATTTACTTGTTTAATTATTTCTTATTATGTTATATTTATTTGTTTGTTAGGCACTGATGATGACCTTTTTGGGGTTTAAAGCCAGCTTTGTTTTTTAATAAAGTAATTAAGTGGAGAGACTTTTTTATTTATCATTATAGAACAGGCCTTTGCTAACTTTTAGCTCAATATTATAGGAGTATATAATTTTGCTGTTAAAGTTAGCGTGTTCATAAGAAAAAAGCATGTTCATTAAATTAAATATCTCAAGAACTGTGAGTCCTTAGAAATGTCATAATTATCTACAGCTTTCTTACCTAAGTATTACTAAGATCTCACAAGGCTGTACCTTGGAATTATTATGTAACAAAATTTTAAGAGTCTAATAAATTAAAGCCAATGCTTAGACAATTACCAATTTAGGAAGGCTTAAAAATACCAACGATCATACTTGGTAGTCAAGTTTCTAGTTCCTAATTTCAATCCTTTTATTGAATAATAGCAATATTTCATTATTGAATTTATGCTGTGTTAATTCAATTTTTTTAGGGAAAAAGTCATAAATTTAACAGATTTAACTAACTTTTTATGTAATTTTTAGTATCGCATTAATAAATATACATATATTTAATAATAACTTAAAAAGTCAAACATAAGTAGCAATGGAATTTACATTATTATCTCTATAAGCGTTACGCTATCTGATAATACGTCGGAAAATAGTTATAGGCTGTCAAAAATAACAAATTCAAAAGTTATTTTTTAAGTAGCATCAACCGCGAATGAGGTTGAGGACTCTTCCAATTCAGAAAATTTCGAAATATTATTAGAACTACTTTTTATCATACAAATATTTTGTCATAATTTTTCATGGTTTTTTAAACTTTCAATAAACGTCATTTTGATACGCCTAGTAGGAATAACCCCAAAATCTAATCAGTTCTTCTTCTCATAGGATTTGGATTTTGAGCCAAATTTCATTGGAATTGGATCAGGATGTTAAAAAAGAAAAAATGTCCAGTATTTAAGTGGTGCATTTAATACCATTCGCAGAT
The DNA here is from genome assembly GCA_018340805.1 of Microvelia longipes. Lineage (NCBI taxonomy): Eukaryota > Metazoa > Arthropoda > Insecta > Hemiptera > Veliidae > Microvelia > Microvelia longipes. The sequence goes on along the minus strand of JACMZG010001870.1, from coordinate 18,639,183 downwards.
TTAGTACGTAGTAATTGATTCCGTATTTAGTACAAAAAAAATTAAATAGTTATTGTTTCAGGGTATTTCTATGCAAAACCATCTAAGTAAAAGTAAAAAGAGTAAAAGTTGGAAATTGTTAAACATACTTAAAAGTGTTCGTCTCCAGTGAGGATGGAACTTGTAAACTTCAAGTTAAAGAATCGAAGGCGCTTCAGACTAAGCTAAAGAGAAAATGAAGAGCGAGAGTGAAATAGTTGCCATGGCAAGTAAGTTCATTTTATTCTTGCTAACTACTTTTTCAGGGAGAAAAGTAACAAATATACAAATATTCATTAAAACGCAGGGTGAGAAGAATTCTACAATGCACTATGATCAACTACCAATATGCACTTAAAAATGGTTAAGTTAAAGGCTAAGGAAACTAAAGCTGAAAAATGAAGGAAATTCATGCTAAGCTCTAACCCATTGAATTATGACTAGGTGTGGAGGGTGAAAGTATCATTTTAGAAAGTTTATAACAAATTCTTGCTGTCGAGTGGCGCCACAACAGTATCTTCGCCAGAGACTTACAGCTTCGGAGATGGAAAGTCTGAAATAATGGAGTCTTAAAAATCCCAGGAAATAAGATTCAGTATTGTAAGAATATGTAAGGCCAGTTGAAACACTGGATTTAAGAGAATCTCATAAAATGCAGTCGTAAAAGACTATAAAGACTATAAACATAAACAAAATTATAAAGATGGCAAAAAATAAAAAAGATAAAATATGATTAAAAGAGCGAAAAGGCAAAACAGATGGTGAAAAATAGAAACAAATACAACAAGAAGAAAAAACAGAAAAGGGGAAAGACTAGAAATATAAACAATTTGAGCCTGTTTGACAAAGGTAACTTTTACTTATAAAATAATCGGAATACTGCAATGAAAGATTAGTATGATTTATCAAAATAATAATATCCTTTCTACTCCTTTTAGAAGGTATGACGATTTTATTAATTTTCTTCAAAAGTCGATTAAGAATGCAGCAAATACTTACAAATACAAAATAAAGATAATAGAAAATTGTTAAAGGATATGTAGCTTTGATAAAGTTAAATAGAATACAAAGAAAATACTTTTCAGTAATTAATAAAGGAAATATTTTGTTTAAAACTCCTGTAGTATCGCATATATTACATAAATACCTCTAAGATAAGAATGAAACTGCTTGTCTAGACTAGATAGTTATTAAGATTATTGGAAGAACCTAACGTAACAATATGGATCTCTTTGAACTGAATAATTAAAAAATCATAAAGTATTCAGTTCTTATTTCTTAACAGTAAATTCGAAAAATAAACTTTTCTTTTTATGTATAAAAATTCAACAGACATGAATAAAAAGTTGTATCCTTTGTTTTTGATGAATATGTAAATACTGTCCAACTTTTTTCTCTACCCACATTGTGCTACCACGTTCATAAAAACCAGAACCCAGTATTTACACTTTAATGTAGATTTTCTTCACTTTTAAAAGCGGGTTTACTCAGCTAATGAATCCAGAATCTTTTGAAAATATCGTGATGAAAACTTGTCGCATGAAAGTTCATTTCATCGGGAAGTATTGTATCTAACTTTTAACCACCCGATAACAGCAAACTGTTGAAGTAAAACAAATCTTTTCAAACCAAAACACGTTTAAGTAGTTAATTATTCAAAAGAAATTATAATAAAATACATTCAATAATTTCTACACGAAATAACTCAATAAATACAAGATATTCAAAATATATTAAAAAGCCTTAATTAATTAATCTTAAAACGCAAAATATTCTTGATTCAGAGTTAACAATTTAGATTGAAGGGTTTTATAAGACAAATATTTAGCACAAAAAGGTTTTATTTTGTTACATGACTTACTTGCTTCAACTTGATTGATAGGCATAATTAAAATAAAGGCTAAGCTAAGATTCTTTTTTATTCATTTTATTTTCATTTTTTTTAACATGCCTCCTACAATATTCTATTTTTAATGAAAATATTATAATAAATAAAGACTTAAATAGAAAATAATTAAACCTTCTTACAACCTGTCGGTATTATAATAATTTAAAATATTAACATTATCTTAAGATAAAAGGATATTTAATCTATTCCAGAACGCACATATTTACTGCCTCTAAGTCCTAACAATTGTGACATTATAATAGCACTGGCCCGGAGGTCCGCAAGTAAGGCAAATTTCCTTTGAAATGCATAATTCAAAGGATATGCGCATTTTTATACCACAGGCATAATTTAAATATAGTATAGTTGAAAGCTATAAGCAGAATTTAATTTTTAAAACTATACACGCAGCAACCGTTTATTACAACCAAGTTACTTTTTCTTTTCACAGGTAAAAAAATGATAATTATTAGCGGCACTAATATATTTAATACTAAAGAAAAGCAAAAGAAAAAATCTAACAAATTAATAACCTAAAGGAAAATAAAAATTTACAGAAGTAAAAGTTCAGAAACTCCCTCAGGGGTGTTTTTAAAACACAAAGAATTCCTGTCAAATGCTCAAAAATAACATTTTATCTTATTTTCTTTAAAAACAGAAGAAAATAAATTTTCTCAGTTTCAACAGTGTTGTATTAAAAAAGGTCAAAATAATATTGGTTCATATAAATAGCATATATTATTGAAACTTGGCAGATATATTAGTGGAACAAATTTCAATATATATAGGATACAAATATTCAGAAAGATATAACATTATAATGGAAGCTATATTAAATAGCGGAAGTTTAAATATTTAAGGAACAAATAAAATTAAATTAAGGAGCAAGTTTAATAAAAAAAATGCTTATTTACAACTCGTGTATATCAAACTAAGTTAATGAAAAATATTGTTTGCAAAGTATGGAGCACTTTATTTTGCGGCGTAAACTTTAGAGTAAAATATTTTTATGGTGCACGAAATACTGACCTAATAAAATATAATAAAGGAATCTTAAAATGTAAAAATTGATAATCTAAATAAAAATGAAAGTATATTGCCACATTATATCTTGAAGAGTAACGATTAGTAACACATAAAACAGATAGCAATGATCAATAAAGATATATAATACAATGGAAAATATGATTTGACACTGTTAGACTAGAACATTTTCATTCTGTTAGAATCACACAGAGAACACACACATTTAAACGACTATTTTTACTTTTTTCACAACCCTTGACATTCAAAAAAGTTAATATCTCATTTACATTTAAGCTAATTAGTAAAACTAAAGAGCAAAACCTCACAGGAATCTAAAGCCTTCTGTGTTTCACACACTACAACGAAACCATTCGAGCGGAATAAATTTTTTATTTTCTTATGTTACCTTAGACTCTAGACATTTAAATAAAAAACATAAAACATTTGGCCACTAGGCTCTTTGGCGGCCTCAAGTCTGTGGGGTCGCTTGACGGCCCCTGCGCCTCTTTGTGGCCGCCAGGCGGCTACATGGTTCCAGTCCTATATTGGTTTGTCACATTCCTAGTATATATAAAAGGCATACAGCACAGTATAAGCGAATTTCCAAATACATTAGTAAAAAAAACAAGAAGCCTTCTCGGCAGAGTCATTATTATGTTAATGATGTCATATACAAGTTTCATTAACAATAGACTTATTGACATTAATAAGATTGATCTTATAGAAAGTTTTATTCCAAAAAACGTTCAAAAGTTATCATGTGCCATAGAAACGTCTAGGAACAAAAACCTCGTACATGCGTAAACACATATACATATATATGTGTGTAATCAGTGATATGAGTATAAACCAATTCTCCTTTGGGAATTCACGTAAAACTATCCCTTTTTTGACAAATTTTATATATTTTTTGCACCTCTTAAAAGAAATAATGAATTTATAAAATCAAACGCCTGCATTGAAAAAATATGCAAGAAGATAATATATTCATATATTACTACTAAAATTCTATTGGCAAAGACAGTACCAGTGACCAATGGACTGTGGCAAAGTATATTAGAATGGACAAACTCTAGTTATATTAATTTGCTATACATGCCGAGAACAAAAATAAACATAAAAAATATATCCTCAAATCGATGCAGAGAACTACAGGTAATGTATGCTAGGTTAAATTAAAATATTGAGCAATTAATAGCAGACATATGCAATAACCAATTATAGAATACACATGAAAATGTAATAAATATTATTAATATTTATTGCATTTTATTTATTTTATAATTTTTCTTGTAAAATTTATACTTCATAATTTTATTACCAAAATTATATGTATATTTTCTCAAAAATGTATATTTCTTTCACTATTAAAATAAATTTAAATTGTAAACCATACAACCACACACAGAAATATTTATTGAAATTGAAAAAAATATACATGTTTTTAAAATTTGTACATTATTACATCTATGGAAACTATATCCATTTGACGCAAATTCATTTTTTTTTAAAGATTTTCAAATATACTGCATAAATCATGATTTTAAAGTTAAAATAAAATGAATAATAATTTAATTTTTCTAAAAACAAATAAAAGAATAAAAATAACATTTCACTTAAATAAAAATAATTAAAATAAAAGGAGGAAAAATATTTCAACCTGGAATGAGTGGGCAAATCTTAATTTCGACCTGGCATCTATTATAACAGCTTTGAAAAATCTTTTGTTGTATTATAGAATTATGAAAAATTGTTCTGAATAATACAGTTAAAAAACAATTTCAGAGTTCATTAGTTTTCCGTTGCCTTTGAGCTTGTTTTGTTTTTATCGAAAAAGTTTTTATATTTGCCACTTCTTTTATTTCTTTGTTAAATAAATATACCCACAGGGAAAGTTAAAATGAATATTTTGGAGATTATATTTCAGAAGAAATACAGTAATTAAAATTAATCTGAATACTTTTAAACTTGCTATAGTTGTTTATATATTTTATTGTTCTAACTAATAAATAGAATATTATTTAAAGGTATATTTTTTACAAGATTTTTATAAAGGATTAGTTATAAGTTCATTAGATCATTCGTTTCAGGCGTTTTAAGACCTTCTGAGAGGTTTATACCAAATTGACATAAACAATAACTCTTCTGAATACTAGCCTTGTTCCAAGTATTAGAATAAGGCTTGCTATAGTTGTTTATATATTTTATAGTTCTAACTAATAAAATAGAATATTATTTAAAGATATATTTTTTACAAAAAGATTTTTATAAAGGAATAGTAATGAGTTCAATGAATCATTCGTTCATAACAACAAACTCTATTCTGATTGTTTCAAATATGAGAATTAGGCTAGATAAGACTTGTATAAGACGGAATTATATAATTCAGATAATATGGTTCCCGCATGGTCAATAATAGTATATTGGTAAAAGATTTCTGGAATATAGGTATGCAATTTAGTTATCAAAATAACTCAATATGCTTGAAGTTTTTAAAGTTCATTTAAAGTAGTAACTATGTCAATAAAAAAAGTTCAAATTTGAACTTAAATAAGTCAATTTACTAAGAACTTTTAAAATACTAAAGCCATGTTTGTAGCTCATAAAAAGGATTTAATGTTAGGACATCTGGCGTGTTCCACCCGTAATAAATATTTGTTTTACCACATACCGCACGACGTCTGTATGAGCGTATACAGGAATGTACGTTATATATTGAAGTCTTTTACCAGAAGAAGATATATTTTACTAATAAATTAAAAGTTTTTACATAAAAATAAAATATATAATATTTCAATCCGATAAATGTAACAACTATAAGTAATACGATTGAAATAATAAATATAATTTTTAAACTTGCCTGTATAGTATTTAAAACTTTCAAATTAATTTAAAAAAAGGACTATAACGAGGACTTATACTAAAAATCTTCTTTATAAATAATTTCAACAGATTTAGTAATTTATTTAGTGAACCTCAATTAAACCTTTCTAAACCTATTTCTACAAGAAACTTAATGAGTTAAATTGATGGTGTCTATTAACAGTTAGATTACATTTATACACAGAATATAATTCAAACAGATAAGCTGAGTTATAGATGAAATCTAACAACAAAATAAATTTAACACCATTTGGGAAGATAAAGAAATAACAATCAACAGTTGGGTGCGAGTTTAAAGCAATAGTACTCTCGTGAATAAAATTAGGAGCCTTCGGCTTCATTCAGCTACGAGGCAATGGGACCTAAATCACTTCTTAGCACAATTGTTTTTGTATTATTTGTTATCACGTAGCCATTAGTTTTCAGTATAATGAATTTTTAAGGAATAATAAAAAAAAGAAGACGAGCCTGCTCGATTTGACTCTTTTTACTTTTCTCTATTTATACTATAGATATGTAAGAAAAGTATTGTGTTTGCACTTAAAAACTGAAACCGAAATTTTACCTGAAATATCCGTTTCAGGTGTTTTAAAGACCTCTTAAGTTTTTTATACGAAGTTGCTTGTCTATCTGTGTATGTGTGTCTGTTATCCCAGTATATTTATGCTAGAGTTGAAACTTGGTATAAAAATCAATTTTTAGATCTAGTTGTGTTACAAGGATATAATTTTTATATAAGTCATACACCAGCAATAATGACTAAGCAAAATTTCCGAAGTTACTTATAATACGGCATTATTATAAACAAAAAAAATATTTATAATAATTTGCAATTCGTCACGCATGTAGTCATGTAGAAGATCAACAAATGTTCTAAGTTCTATCTCATTATCACCATTAGTTCAATTTATATCAAATGACATGCATTAGTTTTAAAAGAAATTGTTGAACATCGAAAAATCATTTAATTCAGTTGAAAAGTGATACTAAATAAGCATCAAGTTTCATTTCTATACGGCTAGTATGTCTAAGGTTTTTGCTGCTTAACAAACGTTTAGCAGCATCGAGCAAGTTCAGTACCTAGATGGGCGACCCCAAGGAATAAAACGAATGTCATTACTGTCCATAGACATGCAAAGCGAATCAGAAGTAGTGACGATGAGTGTAATTAATGCGATATGGCAAGAAGTTTCAAAGAATCCCGTACTCAATTTTTCAAAATTATGAGGCCAAGAAGAATAGACGTTACCAATCTCCCGCCTTCATAAGCTTTCATGCTGTAGACCTCATTTAAATAATTTTATTTGAAAATTAGCAAAAATAAATGTTTAACAACAATGAAAAATTTTGTCTGTGCAATGTGTTTTGAGCCGTTAAGAATAGTTTGTAACAAAAATACTGCCAAAAAATACGTACAATTAATTAAAGAATTTTAATAGATCTTCTTTAATAGAATTTTAATAGGTATTAATTAAAACATAGTTTAAAGAATTTAATATTCTTATATTATATTTATGCTATAACGAACTATGAAGGCATTAAATATGACATAAACAAAATAGAAAGTAAAAAGACACCAGAGCTAAAACAACGTCTTCAGGTATACTTACACCTTGAATACTTCATAAATGTTATTAAAATAAGTTTTAATTATTAAATTTTTTTCTTAAAAAGCATACTTTTTATTAAAAGGTGAATAAAAGATTAGTTTAATGAAACATAAAAGGAAACAATTTAATTTTAAATTTCAGAGAAAGGCATAATACTTTAATTCTAATTTGCAGAAGGAAAGATGAATAATAAAGAAAGTGTTAATTTTATTAAACAAAACTGCTTTATGAAGAAACTTTTAGGTTCATATAAAAGCCTGACATTTAGGGTAAGGGATTAAAAGTAAAAAGTTTCTAATTAAATTTTTTAAATTTATTAATTTTTAAATGTCACAGTTAATATTATCAGATTCTAAAAAATAACCTAGATTCTTAAGCAGAATTTTTTAATATGAAGGATGAGAACTACTTGTGTTGTCAATCTATCTACTCTCTATTGCATTAAGTCACCATATTGACAGTCCACCAAAGCAAGCAGCATGCTCACAGGATGTACCTTATGAGGTGGGTTCCTTATGCTAATTTCTACTATTTTTCGGGGGAATAGAGAATTTCGACCCTTTATATAATTTTGTTTTCAAAAAGTATTAGAGAGCCCCATAAAGTTTGCCCTTTTTACTCTTCTCTTAATAGACATTAATAACGAGTTTAATGGCGAAATTGGTCAATTTGTTTTTGTCAGGATAGGTTAATCAGGAAACGTCGGTCTCTTTTCAAATCTATTTAACTTCTATTTTTTACAACAAAAATCAATTAATTTTTTACTTTTCCTTATTTATACCACATAGGTATATCATAAAATATTATGTTTCCTAAACCAAAACCGGGTATTCACCTGCATTATCCCTTTCACGTAGTTTTAAGAACCTCTCAAGTGACATTTATAAAGTTGTATGTCTTACAGCTCCGAAGATTTAAACCAACGTTTAACTTTTGAGGATCCCAGAAGACAAGATCAACTATTGTTGTTAAAGTTAGGCGTATCTTAAAAACTATATTAAAGTATAACTTATTGGATGCAGTCGTAAAATAGTTAAACGATAAGACGATGTCAAAAAAAAAAGATAAATGTTTATTATTTTGTTGCTAAAGTAGTAATAGAAATAATATTTAACACTAAAAAATTTATATAAAATGTGTAGATAGTAAAAATCGCACTGCTGTATTTTAATGTGATTTTAACGTAAAAATAAAAACCTATTAAATAGCTAAGCACACTAATATCACAATTTCCCCAACAATAAATAAAAATAACATTCTATTCAAATGTATGTACAAGAAGCAAAGAAGGATCTAAATCTAAAGTCTTGAGGAATAAGGATATAGATGTTAGATTTTTCTTATTATAATGTCTCACATAGAAAGCGTAAAAGGAAACACTTAAAATATTTGAGAGCTTGCTTCCACGTTTGAGAGTTTTGTTTGAAAAAATGAAGCATCATATAAGAATTAATAATTATAATCTAATAATAATGGATTATAGCACTTAAGAGAGAAATGAGAACTACTTGTTTAATAATTTATATAGTTTAAATTATAGAGCTTAAATAACAAAGCTATTTACTATAAATTAGTAAATAAACTCTTATATACTACTTAAAAATAAAAGTCACATTAACACCCAAATATCATGTAAGGATATTTATTTCACTTTATAAATTAGCAGTTTATGAAGTAAAAAACATACAAGCAATCTAAAATTAAAATTTGCAATAATAGGAAGCTGAATTTTGAAACATGTGACCCTCTCATCAAACAAAATGGAACTGGAGGAATAATACTTTTTTTATTTGATTTTACTTAAATTTCCGCAAAAAACACAAAATATTACCCAGAAAAGCAAAAAAGAACACAAATATTCAAGTCAGACACTTATCTTAAGTTAGGTATAAAAAGCAACACGTAGGTTTGTATATGACAAAAAGTAAAGCTACAGAAATACATAAAACATTCGTGAATAATTCACAATTTAGATCTAGATTGTGCAAGAAAATGGACAACATAAGAGAGCAGCGAATACGGAATGATACGTTTTAAAGCCGTGTTTACCTTCAGAATAAGAGAAATTCATATCACTCTCGTTATACCAAGAATAGAATTATGAATTATAAACAGGCTATAAAAATATTATAGTAAACGGGCTTTATAATTATATATAAATAACGGGCTTATAATTATATATAATAATATATATAGATAACGGCCTTTATAGTTGATTATAATAAAAGGACTATAAAAGTTTATTAAAAAAAATTAGGATTTATATCTTTTGGTATTACATATTCATATATAACTGTGGTACATTTTGGATTAAATCTCTAAAGAAAATCTAAAACAAAATCTAATTTTGTCAACAAAGCCTTTTTAAGCACTTTTGAGGACGCGTTTGAATATGCTAACGAATACTGGGATTTTTATTTGATAAAATTTGGCTCTTGAGTACCCCTTCAAAAAATAAACATGTGTACAAGTTTCATTCCAATACGTCTTGTTTATCTAAGGTTTATGATAGATTACTAATGCTTAGCAGCATCTAGAGAGGCCATACCTGCATGGGTGACTACTGATAAGGTCTACTATAGTGTTAAATAGTTCCCTTATCTTTAACTAATTGAAATTATCCTATTCTTAGTCTAAGTGGAGAATCCAAAGTTGAAGAAATAAATCTAGTGACTATTTCTCACAAACCTGCGAAAGCTCCAATAAAACTTTTGGCCTAAATTTAAGATTTTAGGATCACTGGCTCTTTAATTTACCTAAAAGACAGGACAACAAATATTTACGATATGCATTCACACAAAAAGACAGACAGTATGTTAAACCTCGTTCAGGATTCTAAAACGCATTGGGGTATTTAAAAAGGAATTATAGAAAAAACCCACTGTTTTTTATAAGAATAAAAAAGTAGACGGAATTATTTTTAAGTAATATTTCAACTCGATCAGTAAGCTCACTTGACTCACAAAAATATGTTAGCGTAGTTTGAAAAATACCATAATCTGGGTGACACAACTAAATCTTAAGTCTGATTTTCGTGCCAAGTTCTATTAACTCCCTAGCATAAATCCAGTATATGATAAGCGCGCCAAAGACAGACGACACACAGAGACAGCATTATAAAAACCACTCAGAACTTCATGATAATGCCTGAAACGGATAATTATGATGAAATCTTGGTTTCGAATTTTTAGGGTGAACACAATATTTTCCTTATACTAAAGCTAGTAGGTAAGGAAACGTAAAAATCGGTTGGCAAAAGTGCCATTTTATAACTTAGAATAATATTTTAATTTTAGCCAAAGCTAGTTATAAAAGTCTGATGATATTACCTATTATTAAAAATAATAATAAATAAATACCATTAATACTTTGCTACAATTGTAAAATTATGATGTAATCATATAAATTATAAATAAAATAAAGTTATTATTATTGTACTTAATTTAATGGAAATAAAGAATTTATTTATTTAAGTTTACGAACTAAAACTACTTAAGTATGTAGAAAATATTTTCGAATAACATTTAATATTATATTCATAAACTTTTTCCTTTTAAAATACCTTTTTTGAAGAAATCAAGTTTCACAAAGCAAAATGTATAACAATAAAATACACAAAAAGGTACAATTATTAAATTCTCTTTTTCATTGAAAGCGGATGTAACAATAAGCTTTTGTTATAAAGCAACCCTTAAAAAGGATTAAATATTATAATTTAATTTTGTCAAGGGTTAAATTAAAGGTGTAAAAAAATATGAGAATTTAAGTTTTATCAGTACTAATATTACAACATTAATCGATCACAAATAATAAGAGACTGACTTTTACTTAAAACATATCCCTTCTATATTTAGAATTGTATTAAAAAGGTTAAGGAGACATTATTTCACTACTACTGAAGATCAAGCACTTTACTACGCTACTGATAGGCGTTAATTATACTATGTCTTTAATAACTTGACGCCTCTTATATATCTATCCATCTAATAGACCCCCTTTACATATAAGTATCATGTTGTTATGTCTCTCGTTATTTTCTATTTATTTATTTTTTTGTGTTTGTTCGTACTTTATTTTCCTTATCTCTATTTTCTTATTTATTTATTTGTATGACTTTTGTATCCTGCGCACATTTTTTGAGTGATTTAATCTTATTTAAACGGGATCTTTACAGGGAAAAGTTAAGCTATACAAACACAATTTAAGTCTACGTTATAAGACAACGGCTCTGCTACGAGCGGCAAGCCTCTTTTACTGATCCGCGCTTCAAACTTGTCTTGGCTTACCCTAAATGAAGACCTAAACTAATATATTAGTATGTTCATATGATTATAGCTTTAATTTGCAACAGTGCGATCTCATAAAAATAAAATTAAGTATTATGAAATACTACATTTTATAATAATTGTAACAATTAGACATTAAAGGTAAGATGATGTGTTAAAAAATTGTCCAAAGGCGGAAAATAGTTCTCCGTTCAGAGTTTTTAAAACAAATTTATGAAAATTTAAATTTTTAGTCCTTTACGTTATTATCGCTGAAGTTAGCAATCCGGCATTTGTCGTGGTTGGACAAATCGTTCAGTTAAAGAAAAGGATGTGTAATTTTGACAAATTTATTTTCTCTAATATAATATGTGTGATAGTAATAAGGACTTAAAGAGTTAAAGCAAAGCGTAAAAGAAAAGTAATGGGCTCATCAACCTAAACATTTCTTCCTTCGTAGGTTTCTGGTTTAAACCTCAAAAACCACACTTTCTTCTAAGTTTAAAATTTAAACCTAAAAAGCAGTAATATTTAGTATTTTCTTACTTCGTTTGAAATTCGGACAAATTTCTTAAATGATAATAAATAAGTCAGTTTCAAAATCATGGCATAAGGCTAATTAACAAAGATTATATCGCTGTAATTATTACATAAATTAAATAATTTTTCTTTATAAAAATTCGATTGAATCATAGAGATATACTAGAGTGGGACATACCCTATCTCAATACAATGAGAGGCATGAAACATCTTTATTAGGCTATGTAAACCTCATTGAGACTCTCTAAGACTGAATTAAGGTTGTAATAAATCAAATGTTTTCGGCTTCCCACAAAGTGTTTGTGATTTGATTTGTACTTTTAACGCTCTACTGTATAATTTAAGTGAAAGTTTGTACTGAGGTGGTCAGGTTGCTTTTCCAATGTTTCAAAATTTAACCTATAGGGCCTCTCTAGAAATATATCTCTATATAACTAACGCTG
>JACMZG010001870.1:18519010-18619010 GCA_018340805.1 Microvelia longipes | reverse complement strand
ATCCACTTTTTTCAACTTTTCCTCTCTAACCTTTAACTCTATATTATCATCTTCTATATTGAAACACATGAACTCTGATTTGTTCGAATTTATTTTAAGCCCTATCTTTTCTGTCTCTTCCTTTAATTCTCCAACATTCTTATTGCTTCCTGTTTATTTTTACAAATTAATATAAAATCGTCTACAAAAGCAAGCCTGTTTAACCATTCCCCGTTTATATTTACCCCTAGCCCTTCCCAATCCAACTTATTGCTTCTTCTTTCTATCGTGTTTATAAAATTCTTAGCTGAGCTAACATCTCCTTGTCTCACTCCTCTTTCCACTTTAATCGTCTTTTTCTGTTTGCCTAGCTTAACTTGTAAGGTTGTATTTGTAAAAGTTTCCTTAAAGATGTCGATATATTCTTCTTCTACTTGGGCTTCTTCTAAGCAGTAAAGCATTTCTTCTCTGTACACGCTATCATAAGCTTTTTCGAAGTCTATGAATACTATTATCATGCTAAAATTGTACTCCTCCGCACTTCTTATAAGTAACTTTAAGGTCAATATGTTGTCCAACGTGGAGTAGTTTTTCCTAAAACCTGTTTGATTAGGTGACAACGTTTGCTCTATTTTACTACTTATTCGTTTTGTGATAATGGACATAAACACTTTATATATGACTGCAAGGAGGCTAATTGGCCTATAGTTTCCGATGTCCATTCTATCGCCCTTTTTAATAATAAAAATTAGCTCAGCGTTTAACCAGGATTTCGGAATTTCTTTTTTTGTCAAACATAAGTTAAACATTTTATGTAAATACTCCACAATAGTTTGACCACCATACTTCAAGACTTCATTTGATACATGGTCTAAACCAGTCGCCTTTCCTATCTTTAGGTTTTTTATTATATTCTCTATTTCATCTTTCATAATCTCCAGAGTTTCACTATCAGAATTTCTTCTAATTGTATACTGTTCACTATCTTTTTCTTTATAATTTTTATTGCTGTATAATTTCTCATAAAATTTAGTTATAATTAATAATATATCATCTTTATTATGTTTAATATCTCCCTTTTCATCTTTCATTGCAATAATTTGGTTTCTCCCTAATGACTGTGAGCGCCAATATTCCTTGATACTGCCTCCCTTCGCTACTGTTTCCTTCAACTCCTTGATCTTTTTCTCTCTACTCCATTCCTTCATTTCTTCTCTCAGTTTTTTAGATATTTCCTTTATTTCCTCATTATTTCCTTTCTTTTTTATCTTTCTTCTCTTTTCAAAAAGTTTCCTTAATTCTTTAGGTAATTTATTCATATTTTTATTTTTCTTTCCCATTGTCTTGTATCATGAAATCAGAAGCTCTTTGTATTGCCCTTACAAGTTCATTATCGTATTTATCTAAATTATTTTCATTATCTTCTATCTTACTTTTCTCTAATTGCTCTCTTAACACTTCTTCGAATTTTTGAACTTGGTTAGAATCAAGCTTGAGTTTATGACTTTCCTTACCTTTGTAACTTCGTTTCTTCTTAATTTTTACGTCTATGTTAATGATGGCTTTTACCGGTTTGTGGTCGCTTCCAATGTCAACTTTACTGTCTGTTTCTACATCCATGAATATTTTTTATTGTTTGATATAAAAAATCAATTTCGTTCCTTGTGTTTCCATCCGGACTTATCCATGTCCATTTCTTTTCTGGGACTTTTTTAAAAAAGGTATTTAGTATAAACAAATTATTAGCCTCAGAAAATTCTATCAACCTCGTTCCTCTCTCGTTCCTTTCCCCGTATCCATAACTCCCCACCGCTTCAGAATCCTTCAAGTCTCCTACTTTGGCATTCATATCGCCCATGACTATAGTGAACTTACATCTGTCCTCATTTAATGCCATTTGCATGTTATTATAAAATTCTTCCACCTCCATATCCTCTGAACTTGATGTGGGGGCGTAAGCTTGTACTACTTTAATTCTACCTCCACCTTCTTCTTTTTTTAATGCCCAAATTAACTTTGAAATCCGATGGCCGTAAGATTATAACTAGTGATATATTTACTACTGCTATGATTGACAAGGAATCCCGTGCCTCCGACTCCTCCCTCTCCATTATAGTAGAAGTCTATATCATCTCCATCTTGACCAGTCCCTCTTCTCCCTCCTCACCTCCCAAGCCAACTATATCCCATTCCTTGTTCTTTAATTCCTCAAGAAGTTCTGTTAATTTATTATTCGTTCTTAGAGTTTTTAGTATTGTACGTATATAATTTATTTTTCTTTTTTCTTTATTTTTATTTCTTTATATATATTTATATATATATATATTATAATATATTATATATTATATATTATATATATAATATATATATATATATATATATATATATAATATATATATATATATATATATATATATATATAATATATAACATAAATATATTGATTCTACTTCATTTTTATCCCGTCAATTTTTAATGTTAGAAGAGAATAGGAACCTAAATTATTATTAATATCAACAATAATATTATAAAAGATTTGCCAATAATGGGAATAAAATTAATTAAAAATAATTAATAAATATATTAATTAAATTCTTATAAAAGATGATTAATTATGGATATTTCTTGTGGGGATTAATATTTGTTGTAAAAAAAGACTTTACCTTCGGGAAACATTTCACATTGTATTAGCTGAATGCTAATGCAATTCAGAAACAAATATATTATCAATACAAGTATTGTTGGACCGACATAAATATAGCCTACTTTAAAATCCATTTAAAAAGGATACTAAGCCAAATTTGGTATTCTAATAGTGTCAATGTCTTTATTAAATTTTAAAACGATAAATGCTAAATAGTAGGGTTCAAAAAAGAATTTTATTTATAATATGCAAAGCACAACAATAATTCTTCAATATATATATATTATGCAACTTTGCTTTAAAATGTGATTTTATTGATGAAAAAATTTGATGATAAATGAACAAAGCGTAATAATGATATAATAATCATATTATTTATGATTATTATATCATTATAATATGATATAATGAATAATAAGCATATAATTTATAATATTATGCAACTTGGGAATAAAGTTATTAAGTAGCTAAGTGCGTTAAACTAAAACATACCTAACCGACATTAATACGACAAGGAACAAATACATAAAGGCATACACTCGTGTTAAAATTCAACTCAATGGTTTTATACTATCCAAATTTTTAATAATCCAAATATGTTATTAGTTATTCAATCAATCAAATCAAAATCCAAATATGATAATCAATAAAAATTTAACTAATACTGAGATGAATTTTGAATAATGAGATGGAACTTAGCATATTTGTTGGTATTATAAAATACAAAATGCGATCCATACATGTTTCACCGTTGTATGAATTTTCGCTCTCGTAAATGATAATCATTGAAGTCAAAAAGACAATCTTTTTTAGGAAGCACAATAAAACATCAATATTTGTACGAAGTAGGGAACTACGATAATAATAGACACAAAACTTGTTAAGAAATCACCCAGATGGGCATGGAAACGCCTGAAATAGATAATAAAATTGAAAATTCATTTCAGGTTTATATGTAAGTATATTAAACTGTAAGTATGTGCTAATACTTACACACTTACTTATTAATATCTCTCTCTAAGTATGGTTTAGGATGTTTTGAGCTAACACGAGACTTCTTCTATATGCCTTTGGTTTAAATAAGTAAAAGTAAAAAGTGGATGGAACGCTAACTACATTTATAGGGAGACAAAAAGGAATATTGTGAATAAAAATAATACGAAAATTATTTTTAAAGGATATTCAGTAAAGTGGACAAATTCAACATTTCCCTTCAATAAACACCTCATGGCCAAATATGATGAAAGAACTCGACTCTTATTATATTTATTTAATTGTCTTAGTTTTAACTTTTTTTCTCTCTATGACTCCGCCACATAAAAATAAACCTTTTTCCTTGAGATCTTCTTACGTCAAAGAAACTCCTAAATAAAACTTGTATAATTGTAATTACGTAACTGAATAGCACGACACATTTTCAAGCAAAGGTTGTGCAGCACTAAAATGGCTACTTGATATTTGGCACTTAAGAATTTTTGTAGTTATTATTAAATTGGTGACTAATTGAAAAAAGACAATAATGAATGAAGGATTAAATAGTCTACGAAAAATCTTTATTTACTCAGTATATTGCATTCCTGTTAGACAAAAGTTGAGTTGAATTACAATACACACAGGGATAAAAGGCAAACGAATATTTTCCTTCATGTCTTCATGTTGATAAAAAATAAGGTAAACGTCACGTCAGGTATTACCTGTATTCTTTGATAGCAAATAAAAATTGAGCTAATAAAATTGAGGCAATTAAGAGGAAAGGTTGTTATTTTAGAAGAATTTAGGTGATATAATTGTTCCCGTAGAGGTTATCTTTGATGATCAATTATTTTTATTAACCTTCTCATGTGTCCACATAACCTATTCTAGAAACTTCTTATCACACACACACGTATATTTTTGTGTTTGTGTATATGTGATAAGAAGTTTCTAGAATAGGTAAGACACATGAGAACGTTAATTATAATAAAAATAATTGATCATAAGAGATAACCTACGAGAACAAATCTCAAGAAGAAGTGACAGTAGCAATCGTTAACATTTCAGTGTAATCTACAGTTGTCGATAATTTATTAGACAAAATCTTTGATAAACTGAGAGCGTAACCTGGGATGCGAACCCTAAACCTCTGCGGTGTCAAAGGATGGTATAATATTGACGTTTTAACTACCTTGACTACAGAGGCGGATTAAGCATGTTGTTCAATCCAAGTAATGAATCTTTTAGAACAGCGATTCGCACTAAAATATAATGTCAACAAATACATCGATTGTATAATACAATGGGAGAGTTCGATCTAATTATAAAACAATTTAATGAAATTACGAGCGTTGTAAAATACATGAGCCATAATAAGAGCAACAAAGCGAACCTTAAAGTAAGGCGAGCTTCATTATCAACCAACATGTCTATAGTTCTATCTAGGATAATCTGGTCACTAGCTTCGGCACACGATGTGTTAAAGTGTCCTTACATCCTAAGAGAGTTATAGTAAAAAGAATCTTAGAGATATAGTTGCCAGATGATTGAACACGTGGTTCTTATCTCTGCATCGTTACCACATATTATTTGCTTAAAATAAAGAGCTATTTGAATATTTGTTTTTATTTACCCCACTGTTCAGCTTTATTGATTTATTTATTTTTTATTTTTTATTACAACATGAAACAACTTGCATTGGTTAAATCGCCAAATAAAATCAAGCACTAAAATTTAATCGAAAAATGATGTCACAATTTTTTACTTACAACACACTTTCGTCTTATATAATAGAAAATAAGAAAGTAAATATACCACAATAAATAAAAATATTAATAAAAAGCATCAGTCTCTCCACAAAATATATTTAAATAAGCAAACCGGCTTTCAACCCACAAAGGTCATCTTCAGGCCTAAATAAAACAAACAATAAATAGGACTTAGCTAATCTAAAAAGTTAAAAAGTCAAATAGATTAAAACAAAATAAATAAAAAATAAAAAAAAAAAAAAAAAAAAAAAAAAAAAAAAAAAAACATTAAAATAAAATTAATATAAATGAATGAATTAGACTGACCGGTGAGAAGAGAATCATTGAGCCTGTGAGTCCTTGCTAGTTATGACTGCGACTGAAGAGAGATTCATTTTATCAGTCCGCAGAGGGGTAGCAGCGCTTGCAAGCGTCCTTATCAGTATAGAACCCGTCCCTTTAGCATTTAGACTCAAATTTCGACTCTCTGTTTTTTGGTTCCTCATAATCTCGTATTTTTCGAGGGAATCCATTTTTCTACCTTTAGAAATATGATGTATGAACCCAGCCTTGTGGTTAGCATTAATATGACCTTCTAGGTTTACATGCTGGTAAAAACTGCTGAGGTCATCGCGCAAGTGCTCTTTGACCCTAGCCTTTAGGTTTCTGCCAGTTTGGCCAATATAATTGGCTGAGCACTCACCGCATTGTATTAAATATACACCACTTTTATTCTCGGGCTTCACAGGTTCTTTCACTTTACTTATCTGGGATCTTAAGGTCGAAGATGTGCTGAAACCGACATAGAAACCATTTTTTCTTAGGACGTTAGCCATTTTTAAAGAAATGTCGCCAACATATGGCAAAGAACACCATATCCCCTTTTTATTAATGGGCTCTAAAGTATCCATAATGTTTAAAACAATTTTCCTATTCTTCTTTCTTATAAGGTTATTAATAATGTGTTCGTTATAACCATTGTTCACGGCTATCAGTTTAATAATATTTAATTCTTTATTATAAGCTGCAGGCTCAAGCGGATAAGTAAGAAGACGATGAATCATTGAATTAAACGCGGCCATTTTGTGGGTCCAGGGATGCGATGACGTAGCATGAATAACGTGATCGGTAGCGCTAGGTTTCCTAAATATTTCAAACGACAAGGTGTTATTACTATTCCTAGTGACCGTCAGATCTAAGTAGTTTATGCTTTTATTTTTCTCTACTTCAATAGTAAAATCAATACTGCCGTAACATCTATTTAAATATGACAAAAACTGTTTTAAATCTGTCATATCTCCAACCCATATACAGAAAACGTCGTCGACATAACGTTTCCAACTATGTATAAAATGTCTATAAGGGTTACCTCTATGGTCCACAAACTGCTTATAAAACCAGTCCATAAAAGCATCAGCCGCCAGGCAAGATAAAGGAGCGCCCATAGCTAGACCTGGTCCACCAGAATACAGAATATTGTTAAACGTAAAATAATTTTGTTTAAAACAAAATATCGACTAAGCTCATAAATTCTTGGTTAAATATCTTATCAATAGAATGTTGTCTTAAAATAGAATTGAGTATGTTAAAGCTAGCTTGGCATGGCACATTGGTAAACAGATTCACAACATCAAACGATACTAACATGGCATTATCTGGTAAAAATATGGATTGAAAATATTGTGTAAACTGCAAACTATTTTTGACAGAATCAATAGGTTTAAAATTAGTCATACTATAAAAAGTTCTGTTAAGATATTTAGCAACTTTTTCAGCAGGTGCTGAACAATTAGGAACAACGGGTCTTATTGACATTACGGGTAATTTATGTATCTTAGGTGCTCCATATAATCTAGGAGCTAAAGGGTTCATATGGATAAGTGAAAGTTTATTAAATTTATCAGAAAACACACTAGTAGATTTCTTGACCGCCTGCCGTATATTAGACTGGTATTCTTCAGTGGGGTCCTTATGCATAACTTCATAACCATTTTTTCTTATGAAATCTTGAACTGTGTCATTATACAGCTGCTTTTCTAAAACCACAGTACAAGTACCCTTATCCGCTTTAATAACAACTAATTTATGATCTTCTATTTTTTGTTTTAAACTATTAAGAGTTTGTTTCTGGTCTTTCATAAATCTATCATGTTGTCTACCAATGTTTTTAGGAGTTCTTACGAAATTTGAAAGAAGCCGAGCGCACTCGGTAGTTATAATTTCATTGTTAGTTAAGGAATCAATCGTCGATACTAGTTGGACCATATCTGTATCAGATGTCGTTCTGGGAGGGGAGTATTTAAGTCCGTAGTCAAGTAACTTCATCTCTTCGCTATTAAAGGGGTTATTCCCATTCATAAGTAATAACGTACGTGCATGGAATGAATGAAGTGGTTGTGAAGTAGTGGGGGGCTCTAGTATACTCTCGTCTTCCCTCCTATCTGACTGAGATTCAACCTCTTGGTTAATAATGTTCACGGTGTTATTACTGTTGTTATTATTGTTGGATTGATGTGTCTTGGATTTTAACCGTTCTAATTTATTTTTCATTATATCTAATTTTTTGTTTCCAATTTCAATAATAATATTGTGGAAACTATTATCTAAATCATTGACAAAATCTACTCCAGATAAGGATGTTAATTTTTTCTGTATATACTTTTTATAATGACAATTATTATCTCTTGTTGCGTACCAACGCTTTAACTCATCGTTAAGAATAACATTAATAATTCTTTTCGTAACTCTATAATTTGTTTTCAGCTTATTGATTCCAAATCGAAAGAGAGAAAATTAGGTGTTAAACTATTCCTAAGGCATTGATGTAAAAACCAAATATTCTTTTTAGCATTCTCTTCTTTAACCGCAAGTCTTTTATAAACTGATTTCAATTTTTCTGGGCTAAATGAATTGATTTCAGCCAAAGTATTATAACTTATCCTATCAAACTTACTTGCTTTATCAGGTGCGCAGTTATTAGCTCGACTAGCCATCATAAGTACTATGAATAAGACAGCGCAAGTGGAGTAAATCTTAATAAAAAGCATCAGTCTCTCCACAAAATATATTTAAATAAGCAAACCGGCTTTCAACCCACAAAGGTCATCTTCAGGCCTAAATAAAACAAACAATAAATAGGACTTAGCTAATCTAAAAAGTTAAAAAGTCAAATAGATTAAAACAAAATAAATAAAAAAAAAAAAAAAAAAAAAAAAAAAAAAAAAAAAAAAAAAAAAAATTTGTGGGTTGAAAGCCGGTTTGCTTATTTAAATATATTTGTGTGGAGAGACTGATGCTTTTTATTAAGATTTACTCCACTTGCGCTGTCTTATTCATAGTAAGTATACCACACGTAAAATAATATAAAATTCCTGAAGGCTTATTTAAAATGTATAGAAACTCAATAAGGTTACAAAATTAAATAGGTAAGCGTAACAGTATTATCTACGTAGTCTGAGAAACTGGAAAATAACTCAAGTAAATATTTGAATATTTCAAACTCGAACCTTTAGACTGTCATAATTTGTGTGAAGGCAAAGAAGTTATATAATTTTAAAATTGAGCGACGAAGCAAAAAAAACTTAGAACAATTTCACCTTTTAAACATCTCATATTAATTAATCCAAGGTCCCGACCCCACCCTCTACAATTTTATATATATAATATATATATATATATATATATATATATTATATATATATATATATATATATAATATATATATATATATATATATATATATATATTATATATATATATATTGTGTGTGTGTACAATATGTCACCAAAACACATCATTCATAAAAATTGTAGAGGGTTCGCATCACTTTGCATAGAACTTTTAGTCAATACGTTTTATTTATTATATCATATTTGTCGTTTATAATAGAAAGGAAGAAACACAGAAGTTCATTTTACGGGTGACGGAAAATTTTACAGAAAACAATAGCAGAAAGAAAATAATGCCATAAATATGTACGCCCAATTAGATTGCCTGTATATTATCTTTAAATAAACCTGTATTATTTTCCGTCTCCCATAGTAGTATAAGTAACTAAAACTATAACTAGACATAGACTAAAACTAGACTGTGAGATATTTGAAGGACGACAAAACAGATTAACATTTATCATTCAGTTTTCCTATTATTACGTTAGAAATGTTTAGAAGTGAAATTTATATAATCTAAATTTTAATGAACAACGAAATTATTTTAACACAAAATAAAATCTAGTAGTGATACTAGAAAACCGACATCGTAATTATTCTTAACTTTAATAAGATTTCCTAAAATAATTTCATAACCCATTACACCCTACAAGAACTTTCAACGCAACTTAATCACAAGACAAGAATTTTCGTATTTCCTTAGAAAAGCATTCATCACCATTAGGTTAAAATATAGGAATGGGTTTCTTTAATGCTTCCTCATATTTTCGAAGGATAAACCTTCATAAAAATTAGCTTTCTTTTACTTTGTTATTTATCATTTTTGTGTTCTATTAAATAAGTCTAGCATTTGTTAAAATGTTTTTTAGTTTTTGCAAAAAAAATACGTAATGATTCATAAACGGATTTTATAATAGTTTTACATATTCTTACAAAGGTAAAGACAAATAAAACTAAAAAGCAATATTATAAGGACAAAATATAAACTATAAAATAACAACAATAGATTGTAAAATGTTAATATTTTTAATGCTATTAAAAAGTATGTTTATTAATGACTGATTATAAAAGACAAGCTTTATAAAATATCAAAAAATAAAGATTATTAACAATCATGACGATAGTACACTAAATATAGGCAAAATGTCACAAATCAACAAATAATAAGAGACAACAACATTATGGTCGTTATACTAGTTGTACAGGGGAGCGAACGAAGCATCCAGAGGGCCCGACGCCGGTACGATTTGAAGCCACTTATTTTCATTAGACATCTACTGTCAATAAATAGTCACCACGAAATAAACAATGCTCTTCTTTCTATAAAATTGTCTTGCGTAAATTCCCAATCAATTTTCACATTTTAAAATTGCGTATTATTGAAAATATAAACCAAATTTTATAATATATACAAGCGTTATAAATTGACAAGAAACGGGTTCAAAATCCAATTTAATAGTTTGACATAAGATAAAGTTGCCTACTACCACGAAAATAGGGTAAATTCCATACTTTTAAAGAGGGTCGTTTTAACCTTTAGATAAAGAATTTCAGATCCCTTATTAGTGGGACAACTCCACAACAGTGTGAAATAGGGTACTAAATTTCAACTTAGTGGTCTGATTTCGTAAAAACCCCGTTTTTCTTCATACTAAGATAATTCTTAATATTCTGCTCTTTTATGAAAAAATGCGGAACTCACATTTTCTAGAAATAAGAACCATATTAAAATTAATAAAAAAATACAATCGACTGAATCATTGAGTACGGGACACACTTTGAACATTTCATAGCCTTATCGACATTGCTAAGCTCCTTCTCGCCATTTGAACCCGGTTGGTTTGTCTTCGAAATATGAAATTACTAATTTCATACAGCAGTATGCTTCGACCTCTCTTCGTTAGTCCTCAGTCATAAAAATCGATTTTCGTAGCGGTCAATCTTCAATGTACTGACTTTACTGGAAGCTGCTTATAAGCTTATTATTGATACGCCAAAACTACACATAAAGTAGCTGTCTTGAAATCAAACATGTGTATTGTTCAATTCAACTTAATGATATTTCGACTTTAAAGATTGTTTATAAAACTTATACATGTCACTCATAAATTCGACTCCTGTAGTGACACCCATCTAATTAGCAATTTTTTAAAGGAAATTCAAAAAATAAACTAGTGCTAACAATGAAAAATTTAGCACATTAGCAAGTCTTATACACAAATATATATGCTTTAAATTATTTAAATAAATATAAACATTTTTACTCGTTATATAAATTAATCAAATTTTTGCTGAGTCAAAATAAAGGTCAGTGGAGTCAGGAAGAATAATTTACCAGCAAAATTCAATTACACAAAAAGTTGTTTTTTTGTACCAACTCTACATCAAGGAGTATAGTATTACTTATACTATACTCATTTTTTTAACTCTCTAGCAAAAAACTATACACGTTATGGTAAGAGAAGCAAAAACAGACAGACGATTTGGTAAAAACCATTGAAGAGGTTTTACAGCATTTGACACGGATAATTCAGGTAAAATTCCGTTCCGGAATTTCAGAGCAAACACAATCTTTTTATAATAAACCAACAGCATATATGATAAAAAAGTAAAAATTTTTATGGGTAACCACTGGTATTAAAACTAATCTTTTTATCCGAAAATGGGCGAAGCATTAGAGAATAAGCGAATCGAACTCTAAGAGGTAAGGAAATGTTCCTAGTATACAATAATCTTGATTTTTAAATTCTTTTACAGCTAACTATTTTCATACAAACCAAACTGTTTTTGCTTTATTTCTAAATCCATTTAACAAACAAATCCAGATTTTACGACAGTAAATCTTCAAATAATCAGTATATGAGATTTGACCTTTTTCATATTTACATCAATGCACTAATCAAAATTTCAGTTCAAACTAAACACTACAGTAAATAAATAACATCCATTTAGGATTGTGTTAAAACAAAAAAATGTCAGTATTTCGAAAGTAAATACAATTTTCTCACGATAAAAATTATTATTGATTCTAGCTGGGAGGGTAATACAATTCGCCCAGATACATCTACTGGGATAATCTCTTTTATTTTGAAAATAACACCAGGTTAAAAGAACAAAGTATAAAAAACATTTTAAAATAGGTAAAGAAATCGAATAAACCCAAAAGTGGCAATGAAAAACGGCTATACTGATTAGAGTAGGTTTCTATAATTTAAGCAATTAAATTTATACCACTCAAGAGAATAATAAATTTTATCCCTGGTATATAATGTGAAGTTTAATTTCTAGATTTTTAGTAAAGAAGCACTTATTACTCTCTTAGGACTGAAAATTACTTTTTACTCCCTTGGTAGTAAAAAGTTACTTTTTACTCCGTTGGGACTAGAAAGTACCTTCTCCTTTGAGAGTAAAAATGTTTATAATGGGGGTAAAGCCCCTTATTCGTACAAGGGTATTTTTCATTTGAGCGGCATACACTTAATTTATAAGGTGGACCCAACCAAAAAACAATTAAGGTCTGGGTAAAAAAAGTTGATTTTATTTATTTTTTAGGGGCCGTATCTAAAAAGTTTAAAAGGGGAAATTATGGAGTGAAAATTGCCTTCAGCAAAAATGAAAACGTTTAGTCAATAAAGTTCAATTATGTATTTTTTTGAGATTTTCCGTTAGTTTAATGAATACTAGAATGCGTATGGAATTAGAAAAATCTATTATAAGTCCAAATTTAAATTATAGCCTCTAAAAAAATGCAATCGAGTTATAAATATATCGATGCAGCTAAATACATCTACATCTATCACAACATACATACGGACACCAATTATTTTTTATACTTTAGCGATCTGTAGGATATGAAATGTTTTCACTTAACGAAAAAAGTGGGCCACATGTTTTCCTATTGTTATGATTAATTTGGTTTAATAGTATTTGTTCCTTTCAGCGAGTTTCCTACTAACGAAACGAACAAATTCCTAAGAGACATTTTTTTGTGAAGATGTGTCAACCTTAAAAATGCTAAGTTGGTTTTTTGATTGGTTACTTCAAAGGTTTTAGCACAATTATATCCTTTGAAAAAGGATGCTTAAAATGAGTGAAACAATTAGTTACGAGTAGCGCTTAATAATTGAGTATCTGCTCAAGTTATAAAGCATAAACTGGAACTGTAAGCACGAAATGGATTGTTAAGCACAAAAACACTCATGCCAAAGAAAATCTGCACGACTTGAAGATAACCACGACAGAATCATTAAGTAGTTGTAAACTTTATAATGTAAAAATACGATAAACTATCATCGTCCTTCCCAGGACAAGTACCCTGGCTTTGAGTGCACATATCGACTCCGGACCACTTATACATTTAACTCACTGGCCCAAAAACATCCAAAAGAACTTCCCTCTTTAAATATGTAGTTTATCAGACTTGTTTTATTCAATTCAGCTTCCCAAAAGACATAAACAAAGACTTTTTTCGCGGCGAAAAATAATAATCTTGTATTTTGCAGTTCATTCAATTTTTTTTTTAATCAGAAAACCAGGAGAATTACTTTACAACCTGATTTTCAATAGGGTCCGAGTCCTCCCCCAGGTTGATTTTTTGTACCAAGTTTGATTAAGAAATAAAAATCCGTTCGAAAGATATAAAAAGATATCCGGCTCACCTCATAAGCCTCTTTTTCTTGGAAAAAATCGCTAAAATAGATTAGCTTGAAAGAATGAAGCACATTCCATGCTTTCCAGCTTTTCTCTTTATTCTAATTTCTAAAATAACGTTGTTCCAATAATAGCTTATACCATTAATAATTAGTTTCCACACATAGTTTAATGCTTAGTAAAACTAATTTACAGTTGATTATTTAATTCCCTTCATTTAAATTTTTAAATTTACTTAAAGTATTCTGAATAATATTTTTTTATTGAAAAAGCATACATAACATTATATATAATATTATATATATATATATATATATATATATATATATATTATATATATATATATATATATATAATATATATATATATATATATATATATATTATATATATATATATATATATATTTATAGTCATCTCAGTAATTATTATTTACATCTTCATAAAATTCTAATTAAAAATTTGTTAAAAAACTTAATGATTTTAAATAAATTGAAAATGTAATGATAAAAGAAATAATTTATTATTTATTAGATGTCTTCCATACAAATGTAATCTTATTATGCAATTGAAAAAAAATTAATTGGTGATATTTAGGAAAACTATTTTCTTCGTTATTTAAAAAACACCCCCGACAGGTAATTAATTTATTTTAAAATTAATATAATAAGTAATAATTTAAAATTTTAATTATTAATTTAAGACTGTAAAAATAGATTATTCATAGTGTAATGAGGCTCAGATTTAGACACATTAAATTTTGTACATTTATGCCAATTAAATCATGTTTAAAAAACTATAATAATTATTAATCATTAAAACACAAAGGAATAGAAATTCCTATGTAGGAAGAATTTTCCAAAATTATATTACAGAAAAGAATGTAACAAACAGCTTTCGATATATATCCATACTACGAGTCATTTTTATCTTAAAAATATTTTGTAAAATAGGTAATTGAAAGGTCTTGATAAGAGTAGGAGTGAAAAACGACAGTACCAGGGATTAAAGAATAATCAATCGGTAGTGTTAAATAATTAATCTGGAAGTGAAAATTAAGATCAGAAACGCGAAAATTAAAACAGGAAAAGAGAAACTTGAGACAGAAAAAGAAAATTGCTTCAGAAAGTAATGAACAATCATTTATGTCAGAAAGTGAAGGTTAAAAGCGATTTATTTTAAAGAAACTAATCCAAAACAACAAATATTTTAACAATAAATAACCTCAGGGGTGTTTCGAACATTTTTCTATTGCAAAACCATCAAGGACCCCCAATGAGCAACAACTGCATTATAGTTATGCTGGAATAACTAGTGCTATGGTGGATGATTTAAAAACAAATATAGTAAATAAATTTGTCTAGAGAAGGTGTAATAAAAAGGTACAAAGTAAACTAATTTAAATAATAAATAAATAAAATAAAGTAAACTCAAAAAGACAATAACTTTATAGTGGCTTTTAAACTTTATAGTGTCCATTAACTTTAATGGAATTGAGAGATTCACAGTTCCAGAGATGTGTAAATTTCCTAGTATCAATAATATCTGATAAGTGAGATAAGGATCCTTGTTTTTATTTAGCTCCTTAACCTTTATTTTTTATTCTAAATTTTTTTATCCTTTATTTCCTAAATCTATAGTTTCGTTTGACATCTTTTTTTTTAAAAAAAATTGTGAACAATTTTCAAAATGAAAATATTTAGCAGTTGGAAGCTTATTTTTAAATACGCGACTGAGAAATATATTAGCAAATAAACCGAAAATACAAACCTACAATTCAATTATTATAGTACCAAATTTTAAAAAAATTGTTCACAATTTTTTTTCAAAAAAAAGTTATTAAACCAAAGTAAAAATTTAGGAAATAAAAATAACCCATTTTTCGTAGAATTAGTAAGAACAAAAAGTGAATACGCTCCAACAATAAGTCTAAATTTAAATTCGCATCCACAATCCACATGAATAATTAGGAAATGTCTAGGTATGCCCAAAAAATATGACGACAATACATATTATAAAATATATCATAAATAATGCAGTTTTATAACAAATTACAAAACACATTTTACAAAATACACTTTTTAAGCCCAAATAAAGTAATAATATTATCAAGGAATTTAAGCACAAGGGCTTAAAATTATAAATTTTTAAATAAACCCTCTCATTATAAACGCCCCTCAGGGTTTCCGTAGTTATAACACACGGTTTAATTTAGTCAATTAAAATCTCTTTAATTTATCATTCGTTCAACATTTTACAATTTTGTCTCACTTTCAAATTTTTTTTAAGTTTAACATTTAAAATTAATTTTAAAATTAATTTTAAAAATAATTATTTTAGTTCATTTAACAAAAGTAATTCCTTCATTATTTTATTTTGCGATTATTTTAATTTACTTCATAAATAATTTGAATAAAAGTTTATTTGTGTTCAATAAACATTTTTTCTTAGAGAAAAATTGAGGATTAAATTTTTACAACAATTAAGGCAATTATTTAGGGGCTCATTCTTCAAGTTTCGTCTTTAAGTTCAATTGTTTTGCAAAGTTTTGTTTTTGACAAATTTTTAGAGTAAACTTTCCATTAAAAGTTATTTTATAAAAGAACAATTGACTAAATTGTATCCTCCCAGTCAATAATAATTGAGTTAAAATCACAAATATTTTGTTGTTTAAATCTAGTAGTCAAAGTTGATTTGAAAGTATTCTTAAATAATCTTTTTATGAACGTTTTAAAAGCCTATTGGTATGTTTTTTATGTCTAATTTATTTAGTTTTATAGCTAACTAAACTTCTTAGGGAAGCCTTCGTACGACTTCCGACGACTAAAAGTATTTATTCATAAAAGTATTGTTTCAAGTTCGTTTATCTCATCCTCATTCGATGTTATAATATGAATTGATATATCATAAGACATATATATTGGTTTTGAACTCAAATTGAATAGTAACAATAGAATTCAACAGTTAAATATTTCAACCATAACTATTTCCTATTTTATTTAGACAAAAAATTACTGAAAAAACTGATCTTTGCATTATTTCCCTCAACTGACACTCAAAATTTGTTCAGTAGTCATACACTCCATTTGTGTCTACCATAGTATTTGGCCAATAGAGTGTAATTTCAAACGTTAATAGTTTTAAGTTTTATTAAATTCTGATCAGTTGTTTTAAGAGTTTCCCGTTACAGACAATATTAGTTTCATAATTACATTTTTTTTAATATTTAGAGAATATTAAGATATTAACATTAGTTATTATTGAATGCCTAAATTTAATAAAGTATAATACTAGCAGTTATGTAATTCATATAGAGTAAGTTATATCTTATAATTACTATCAAATACGTTATTCAAAAATCTTATTTTAAAAACCCGCAATTTTTTATGGAGGATAAACATGAGCATGAGGAGCTCATGTTTAACATCGATAATGATTTGAAAATTCTTAAAAGGTAAATGAAACCCATTTTTAAAAAAAAAAATAGAATAAAGTATACCTCGGAAACATTCCTCACCATATCCACTACGCTCAGGTGAGAGTAGCAGAGAGGAAGCGAAGAGCGAGAGGGAGCGAAGTAGTAAGGATCACTACTTCCGTCTTACTTCGCTCGTCCTCAAATAGTAATAACCCGATATATACACAGCGGTCACCAATTCAGACAATGACCTCGCTCGGTGCTGCTTAACATAAGTGATCCCACAAAAACCATAGCTATACTAGCCGTTTTATTTCATTAATAATACAAATTATAATGAAATATAATTAAATTGCATTAAGGGATACACTTTTACCCAATTTCAACTCAATTATTTATTGAGGCCAGGTTAGATTCCGGACTCTAGAAATTTCATCTGAGTCATGGAAATCCTTACACATGCCCGTGCCGTATCAACAGACGGCATCTCACTAAGCCGGTATATCCGAGCCTGTGCGATGTCAGGTACTCTGAACCTGGGTTTAGACAAAATTTAGGACCCTCAATAGTAGTAGATATAAAATATATATGTTTCTGCCTTATAGTTTCGAGAGCAGAAAAGCTTAGTCGGCAGTGGGGGCACGTGTTGTGTCTAGTTAAAGCTATAGAAAGTTATAGTAAATGTCACGGCTCTTTTGAGGATTAGACGCAAAAAGACTGCACTAAGACTCATAAGGTAGAACACTATCTTCTACATAAGGGAGTTAGCAAAGGGCCCCAGAACGTGGCCTACGTGCAAGGTAATCTCACCTCTCTAATCAATATCACTACATATTTTTCGATTTTTAACAATTAAAAAAAGTGTACATGTCATTCGACAAAAATTGAAATTTTTACATATACCGAGATGAAACTTGGCATATTTGGCATCATTGTTGCAAAATTTGAAATCAATCAGAATAATTTTCCGTGTTTTGAATTTTAGCAGTCGTTATTACGGCTTAATGGCGTCATAAAATGATTATTTTCCTGATAGCATCACAAGTGCTATAGATTGACTTTTATACCAAGTTTCAACTCTATAGCATTAATACACTGGGGCTACGATGATAACAGACAAACACTCACATTTCTAATCTACTCAGTTTGGTTATAACATAAAAACATAAACATAAAATCGTTATATTGGGTTATATTATATAACATCGGTTAAACAATATAACATCGTTAAACAATATAACATCGTTATATTGGTTAAACAATATAACATCGTTATATTGTTAAACATCGTTATATTGGTTAACAATATAACATCGTTAATGGTTAAACAATATACATCGTTATATTGGTTAAACAATATAACATCGTTATATTGTTAAACAATATAACATCGAAAACGGATAGTTCATGTGAAATCCGGTTTCGGATTTTAAGTGCCAAGTCAATAATTTTCCCATATATGGTATAAATGAGCAAAAGTAAAAGAAAAAATCAATTCTATTTTAAAATAAAAAATTCTGGCGCGGTGGTCCGCATGTCGGGCGAATTTCCTTTGATGCATGTTTCCGTGCTTCTTATATAAGTTTACAACTACTAAATAAATAATTCCGGCGCGGTGGTCCGCTGTCGGGCGAATTTCATTTAGAATACGTGTTTCCGTGCTAAACAACCATTTTCTTGCTTATGCAAGAACCATGCCCATTGCGTGGTTCCGGTTCATGCTTTAGAACCTAAGCAGTTACTCAATTGTCAAGCACTGCTCGTAACTCATTTTGTCTGTATTTTCCAAAGGAAATGCGCTAAAACCTTTAAAGATAACTGACTAAGCTTAAAGATAAGTAACTAAGCTTTAAACTAGTGCAAATAATAGAGCGTACTTCTAATTTTAGAGGCATAGTTTTGTGCAACCAACTGGATAGTTATGCGCATTTCCTTTGGAAAATACAGACAAAATGAGTTACGAGCAGTGCTTGACAATTGAGTAACTGCTTAGGTTCTAAAGCATGAACCGGAACCACGCAATGGGCATGGTTCTTGCATAAGCAAGAAAATGGTTGTTTAGCACGGAAACACGTATTCTAAATGAAATTCGCCCGACAGCGGACCACCGCGCCGGAATTATTTATTTAGTAGTTGTAAACTTATATAAAAAGCACGGAAACACGCATCAAAGGAAATTCGCCCGACATGCGGACCACCGCGCCAGAATTATTTCCTAGTTGTAAACTTATATTAGGTAAAAAAACGATAAAAAATGATCGACCCTTCCAGAATGTGAACCCAGGTACCCTGAGTTTGAGTGGTCGTATTGACTCCGGACCACTGCCATTCAACTCAGAGGCCCAAAAAACATTGAAAACGACACCCTACTCGAAATTTAATTTTCAACGACCGTAATTTTGGTTTTCTAATAATTTTTGTGGTTTTTTTCGACTTTTTGGTAACTTAAAGTGGTCGTATCGACTTCGGACTGGTTTCATTCGATTCCGCGCCCAAAATTACATTGAAAACGACACCCTACTCGAAATTTATTTTTTATCGACCTAAATTTTGGTTTTCGGGAATTTAGAATGGTTTTTTTCGATTTTTAGGTCACTTATAGTGGTCGTATCGACTTCGGACCGGTTTCATTCGATTCAGCGTCTCAAAAAACATAAATATTGACCTTTTTGCGGCAAAAAATATTAACCCTGAATTTTGCCAATTTTTTGAAAATTTCGCTGACTCAGCAAACCGGGTTAATGACGTCACAAAAACCTGGTTTCAATAGGGTTCGTGTCCTCCCAAAGGTTGATTTTTGTACCAAGTTTGGTTAAAAAATATTAATCCGTTCGAAAGATAGAGTGTTTACAAGAAAGTGTCTAGAAATACATATATATATATATATATATATATATATATATATATATATATATATTATATATATATATATATAATATATATATTATATATATATATATATACATATATATATATATATATATATATATATATATATATATATATATATATATATATATATATATATAAAAGTTTCAAAAAAAAGTATTTTTCGTCATAAGGGACCTCTGAAACGGATTTGTGTCGTGGTCCGAGGTTCGAATTCCGCCATGACGCCTATCCCATTAGGCGAATTTTCAAAGGAAATTCACTAAAAATTACATTTTCTTTTTGTGTCTGTATGAAAATCCGTAAAGAAGTTTTATTCCTGGGCGAAACGATTTGTAAAGTTTATTTGGGCAGATAATATAAAATAGGCGCACAAAATTTTTATAGCGGCAAGTAGAATACTAGCGACCTATTTCACACAAATAAATTTCAGCAGCGAAATAAAGACAACTCAAATAAAAACACACAGGACTAGACATTTCTTTCAAGACAAATGATCGTAATAAAACCAAATCATTTATTACAATAGAGATTTTTTTTTAACAAAGGTTGCTTTTATTTAAACCAAAAGAAAAATGGGAAAAATTGTTCGATGTTTCAAGAATAATAAGGTGAAAGAGAAGTCAGGTGAATAGAAACTTGTTACAGATTCAATTAGGTTTGAATATTAACCCACTCACACAATGACATTCTTTGTTAAACAAATCAAGTCTAATAAACTAGACCACCAGTATGTGGGTGGTATTTAACAAACACAAATAAAGACAATAAAGGCCAAAGAGGCATCTATGGCATAAGATCTGTAATTAATTAATTTTCCTCATTTATACTGAAAAGTATAGTGTTTGCAAAAATCCAAAACCGGGGTGTCACCGGAATTGTGAGTTTTGGTATTTTTAAGACCTCCCGAGTAGTTTTCACTAAGTTTTCTGTCTGTATGAGTGTGTCTGTTACCATCGTAGCTTCCAGTGTGGTAGAAAGTTGAAACTTTGTACAAAAATTAGTCTATAGGTGCAATTGAACCATCCGATAATTAATATTTTTATGACGTTATTAACCCCCAATAATGACTCAGCCAAATTTTTGAAAAATTATAAAACGCAATTTAAGATTTGGTACGCATGTATCCATGTATAAGACTATGTGCCGAGTTTCATCTCATTATCAGCATGTGTTCAATATTTATCAAATGATTTGTGTACCTTTATAAAAAAATGAAAAACCGGTAAATAATAATAATTAATGATAAACAAATAACCAGCGTCTTCACAATTAAAATATTCATTTGAGAGCCGACTTTCAACCAATTTAGGCCATCATCATTCTATCTTGGAGTGCTGAGAAGCTATATGTAATCCTTTTGTAAGATCTAAAATGAACTCCGATGGTAAAGTGACTGGCAAGTTTGTTTATTACTATATAACTTCACAACGCAGCAATCTAGAAATATGAATTGATTTTAATAGATTGAGTTTAAATTTAGTACATTTACAATGAGTACTTCATTAGTACAATATAATTATGTAAAAATGCACCATAAAAGTTAAGCAGCAACGAGGATGGTCAGTGCCCGGATGAGTGACCGCTGAAAATGAAAAGGGATGTATTTACTATCTGAAGACGAGCGAAGCGAGTCCGGAGACGTGTTTCAGTTTAAGTTTAACGACTCGTATATTCTGATAAGCGTAGCGAATCAGATGTAATGAGGATAAGTTCTGAGGTACCCTGTACTTAATTTTTTATGCTTTTTGCCTACAATTGGTAACATAAATAATATACTTGCTAGAGGCAGGCCAAGAACTTAAAAAGAATACTAGAGGGCAGTGCTGTTGCGCTGTTGATTGGTCGGTTATCAACAATATGGAGACCGGCCAATTTTGTTTGAGTAACTTACTTCTGAATTTTAATACAACAGTTATAATTAAAGCCTAGTTTGGTAGGAGTGGTTAAAAACGGAATTTAACAAAATTACTGGTACAAATAAAAATAAGATGATAATGCACAAAGTTCAAAACTATACGGATGAAAAGATAATACCTACAGATTTGCAATGTGTTCTAAGAATGTTTTAAGTGTATAGAGATGTTTTGTAAAATCCTTTTAACATCAAAATAAAGGCAGCAACTGTTCGACAAGTATCAAAATACAACTTTAATAGTTATTTGACCCTGAGCCTTATATAAGTGTTTTATTAAGTCACTTGCTCACATGTTAAAGATAAGATACGAAGAGAAATTCCAGTTACTATCAAAGATATTGAAAGCAAAGAATTCAGGTATTGTTATAAAATATAAGTCTTAGAACATAAATCGTAAGTTATATAATAAATATAACTACGATAATGGCGAATCAAATTTTATTAATTTAACAACGTGAGTTGAATTTGACAAATATAATTTCATAAAATTATGTAAGGAACAAAGATTAGTAAGGAACAGATAATACGGATGAATTAATTCACACTATTTACAAAAGCTTCTAACTCTCATACTACCTATCTCAGAGTACAACCTTAGATTCTCTATATTCTCAATTTAAACAAAACCTCACACAGCAATTAACACTAGAAAATGAGGATTATGAGCATTGTCAAATGCATTAATTATATTAAATCAAAGGTAAATATGCATCTAAGATATGAATCTAACATTAATTTCTGTTTTAAGGCTATTTAAATTTAAAGTGATTAGCCTGAATCCAAGATTAGCCGGCATTCAAGAAATATTAGAATTCCTATGTTATTAACAAATTACTATATTATTTTTTTTAGAAATGAGTCTTACTCACACTCGAGTAATGTTGTAGAATATCATCCCTAACACATAAGCGTCTTAAATAGAAAGACTTAATGTATGAACAAAATAAGAGAAGAGAGAACTTTTGATAATAATTTATTAACACAATTATACTCATTATACCCAAAGGGGTCTTACAGAGCTTCGCAAATTAACGCGAAAATATATACAACATACAAAACAACTACATATTTGAAAAACCCAAAGGACTTGAAGAAAATTAACTGCTAGCAAATACATACAACTTAAACACAAAAATAACCGAATTTACATGAATAAAATATTAAAACAGTCAACAACTAACATTTGGGAGACCCAAGAGTTTTGAACTTTAGGCATTTTTTCACTGCTTTAACATTGTACTTAACTATTAGATAGCAGATAATTCCTGATGCGCACGACTGTTACAAAAATTCAAAATAAAAATATTCAGTTTTTGGGTAGTTTAAAAGGAAATAAAGAACATTTACTGAAACATTTGTAAAATTAATAAAAAAATGAAAACATTCGCTCTCGAGCAACATTAAAAACAGTCAGATATATACATGAAATACAACTTTTAAAAGTGTTCACTATTGGTAAAATATTACAAATAAACATACAACAACACTCCTATTCATGTCTTTAACCAACACACTTTTCTTTGGAGTTTGTTTATCGAAATAAATTTCGTAAGATTAATCATGTCTTTTAAGCGTGAACATTTTTGGACCCATAAATGTTCTAAAAATGTTTTCTGTTTTAATTGCGCTGCATGAAATTAATGCGTGCAATGCTATGTCTACATCATGAGTAAAAGTTATGTCTGTCACGACTCGCCCAACAAAGTCATCTTAATAACGTAATTAGTCAATTTAGAGTGCATCCGCGTGAGCCGACAGTTCTCTGATCATAATGCTCAAGAGAGGAAGGGGGTAGAGGGATGCAAATTTTCCACACCAACATACTGACTGAACTGGTCTCGCGTACGCGTTTGTAGCCTTATGTAGATCAGATGCTAGATTATCTTTGCTATCATTTTAAATAGAATTTTTAAACACAATTTAAAATAATAAAGTCAATAATAAAGAGAAAAGAGAAAAAGAACACAAGAAAGAGAACAAGATGCAGATTTTTAATTTTTCCCGCCAGAAAGGTTTCAATATGAACGAAGATAAAGAAGTGGACAAACTAATCGAGCTCCAGGTAGATTACTTTCGATCAGACCAGAGTATAGTATTAGTATACTTATACTATACAACTTGATCAGACCAAGGAGTTAGTATTAGTATACTTATACTATACTACTTGATCAACCAAAGAGTAGTATTAGTATACTTATACTATACTACTTGATCAGACCAAGGAGTATAGTATTAGTATACTTATACTATACTACTTGATCAGACCAAAGAGAATAGTATTAGTATACTTATACTATACTACTTGATCAGACCAAGGAGTATAGTATTAGTATACTTATACTATACTACTTGATCAGACCAAGGAGTATAGTATTAGTATACTAATACTATACTCCTTGATCAGACGCTCCACTACCTTTTTCGCTTGACGAGCATTTAAGGCTCCGTGCTTAACCGTGTTTTCTGAGCCTGATCCGGGCTGCAATCTTTAGTTCAGAGGGATATAAACGGTCAAACCTTACGAATGCGCCCTTAATAACGCACCGGTATAGATAAA
The DNA here is from genome assembly GCA_018340805.1 of Microvelia longipes. Taxonomy (NCBI): domain Eukaryota; kingdom Metazoa; phylum Arthropoda; class Insecta; order Hemiptera; family Veliidae; genus Microvelia; species Microvelia longipes. The sequence continues at coordinate 18,594,568 of JACMZG010001870.1, read as the reverse complement.
AGATATGCTCAAAGAAGCTTTTAGAAATTAAAAGAGGACCAATTTATGGAACCGATCAGACCATTCCCACAGTTCCCAATTCTAGTTCAACGGCATTTAAAGAAACAAGTATAAAACACCTCTATTGAAAGCAACTTTAGCATAAAAGAACTTGTACACAAACATTTAAAATTGAAATATAAAATTAAAGGTAATACACGAATGCTTCGTTTTATAACACGCTAAGATGAAGATCAAAGCTTGTTAGGGTTGTTGGCATAGCTCATCAGTAAATTTGTTACGACCGGCTTATTTTATACGTCAATTACACAAAAAAAAAACCAGGGTGCTCAAATCCTCGTTATCGAGATGTTGTCTAACGCTTCAAACATAGCTTTATAACGCTAAATACCTATGTTGATGTAATTATAATATAATTCATGTCGATTTAAATGGTAAAATAAACCTACTTATTTCAACTAAGCTGGAAAATGGTTTAAAAAATCACCAACATAAGAGGAAAAAAGAAAAACTAAAATTTCAGTTAAATTGTTTTACTCGTTTCTTTAGACATTTAAGTTTTTCATAATACTTGATTAATTCAAGTTATATTTAAAAGAAATAAAATAGATATACGAAAGATAAATAAAATTTAAACAAGTTAAGTAATCCTCAAGTTACAGACGATTCTTTGATATTTTAAGTTTTGAAAGATAGAAGTTTTAGAAGATAGAAACCGCTGAAGTCCTTTTAGTTGATGTATTTTGAGAAATATTTTACATTGAATTATAAAGAAAGCTTTCAAGCAAATAACATATGTATAGAATAGAATAAACGCGTTACTCTCTATTCTATTTTATGTTGTACTGGGAATAAAGCTTAGATAGTGCAACAATAAACCTAATTCTAACTTTTAAAATTAAGTTGGATTTTATATAATTTGAAAAGATATAACTAAATATTCACAATACACAATGCAAATTTTTTGTTCAAACATGATTTTTTTTTTCTAGTTAAACATCTATGCTGAATATTAGTTAACGTAATTCTTCAAGCATTCAAGCAAAGGTATATCAAATTCTTTTAAAAAAATCGGTTACGGTTTAGAAAACATCACAAACCATGAATATTGGGAAACTAGATGAAAATCAGGTACTGGGTACCTCATTTTTACTAACTTTTCCTCATCACATCAAATTTATTACGCTCATCCTCCCTACTTCGGATTCGCTTCTTTCGTGCTCAGAATATAATAGTCGTTAAATTTATACTGCAATGCGTATTCGGACTAGCTTCGCTTGTATTTAATTAGAGAGTGAATACATCAGTTTCATTCCAGCAGTCACCCATCCAGACACTGACTACGCTCGCCGCTGCTTAACTTTTATAATCCACCAAAATTCATAGATATATTTTCAATTCTTTAAAAATTAAGGTAACGCTGATAATAAGATAAAACTTGCCACATATGTTAGTTTTCTACACGCATGCCAAATTTCAATCCGATCGCATCATTTTTCCGCGTTTTATGATCTTCTAAATTTATGCTGAGTCATTATTGAGAGTTTATTACGCCATAAAAAAATAAAAATAAATATTTTTCGAACACCACAACTCCAGCGGTAGACTGATTTTTGTACAAAGTTTCAACTCTCTAGCATAAATACACTGGGAGCTACGATGATAACCGACACACATACAGACACACACACATAAAGACACACCACTTAGCGAAAACCACTTAGGAGGCCTAAAAAAACCTGTAACGGATAATTCCAGTGACATACCGGTTTCGGATTGTTTTGCAAACACAATACTTTCCCTATACCTACGGCATAAATGAGGAAAAGTAATAATCGAAATTAGGTGATACTTAGGTAGGGTAGTAAGCACACAACATTATTTATTATTCTTTTAAACAATAGGCTAAACTGTGGAGTAAATGATTAAATACAGTTTTATACGTAAATAAATTAAATAGTGAAATTTATACGTAAATAAATTTTACAATAAGTGGAGAGACTTTTGTTTATGTTTACTCATTATTCCCTTTTATTTATATACTCTTATCAAAAGTTAGGAAAAATCTTTTATAAAGCAAAATGGTCTGTCTAAAACACGTAAAAGTTTAAATATAGAAAATATAAAAAATAGCCCTTTTCTCTTTGATATTTGAAAATTTCAAGTTTAAGGAGAGTTTGTAAACGAGAAGAGAAGAAAGAAAATTGTCCTTGGTAGGATTTGTCACCTACTCAAAATGATTTATTCTCTGTATAGGATCAAATCTAAGAAGTTGATTCACGATCTTTGAATGTAGGGGACCAAGATATTTGCTTCTGTGAATCCTTTATCGAATTAGTGGAAATACTAAGACAAAAAATTTTATAGGGACCTCTATTTTAAATATTCAAGCTTTTGAGGAGGAATAGGTAATTAATACAAAAAAAACTAATTTTGCCGAGCTTTCGATATAATTTAATCTTTTTCAAGGCTTAACATATTAAATATGTTAAGCCTTAATATGTTTTTAAATAATATTAAAAATTTAATATGTTAAGCCTTAAAAAAGATTAAATTATATCGAAAGCTCGGCAAAATTAGTTTTTTTTGTATTAATTAGGACCTATTCCTCCTCAAAAGCTTGAATATGGAAATACTAAGTTAATACAAACAAAAATTAGATAATCGTTAACTAAGCTTAGGCGTACTTTGAGTAAACTAGTGGTGAAGGAGCACCCAATATTGTAATTATTGTGGTTTTTTGCAATCATGAATAATACTATTGTAAATGTTAAATGTTGGTATAATATATGAGTACATGCATGAAAAATCTCAAACAGATTAACACATTTTTTGCTAAGGTATTCTTATCCGTTAATGATGTCATAAAAAATATTTTCCAGATAGGACAACTTGACTTAAAGATTTTTTTAAATAAGTTTACACTCTCTAGCATAAATAAACCAAGAGCTACGCTGATAACATATAAATACACACATGCAGATAGACAACTTTTAAAAAGCCACTCAGGGGGTCTTAAAAAATCTGAAACGAATAATTTAGCTGAAATCTTGCTTTTGGATTTTTAGTGCAAACACTAAAAATCTCAAATACCTAAGGGAATACAAATACTTTTCCTAAATACCTAGGAAAAATATGCGTAAAGTAAAAAACGTTGTTTTCTTTAGAAAAAATCATGAGTTGGTATGATTGTTTATGCGTCGGTTAAAGGAGTTGTGTCACACAGAATTGAGTCACACACGCAAGGTTTTCAAAGAAAATTAACGAACAGGCTCAAAGAATGTCTTTAAGCTTTAAAGAAACTAAATAGATCCACATTTAGTTTTAAATGTCCAAAAAGAAAGTCTTAAGATATTGCGGACACTTATTTGTTTTATTTCTAAATTTTAAATAGGAAGAGGAAGCTTCGAGAGTTTTACTTCCCAGGACCAAATCTCTACTCCCACATTTGTTTTCTTAGAGAACAGTACAACAACAATCTTTGAAAGGTTAACCCCAAGACCATGTTCTTGGCGCACTGGAGTGCTCTCTGGGCAAGCTCAAAGACAGCGAAAGCTCAACAAACTTTCCCAATATAAATTCTGTAATAGAAGGCAAAAAACGAAACAAGTTTTTATAAAATGAAGCATTTCAACAGAATAGCAAAAATAGTTTGTAAAGAAGTTACATGATTCTATGTGGTATCAAAGAGGGTAAAAACTTATTTGAGCAACTCTCTATAACATCACGTACCTAATTCAACATCTCACCTGTCCCTATCTTATCAGAAAGTCCATACACCCTATTTTTGTTTTCCTTTTCTCACTTCCTGATGTTTGCGTATAACAGAATTATAATAGTGGTATTTTTCCACGAGTAAAGTTAAAGAAATACAATGAATAAAACTAGAATGAAATATTATAGTAAGATAAGCAGTATAATAATAAGACAGTTTCTACATACTCTTTATATTTTAAACTAAAGACTCTTCTTTAGAAGAGTCTAACCACAATACTTACAGGCAAATCGTAACCTAGATCACATTAAAACTTATTTAAAATATACGAATTTGTTGAAATATGCTCTACAAAAGGTAGAATGGTTGAGTTTACAAATTATTCGTAAGGCTCTCTTTGGATTAAAAAAAATGTTGGGCATTTCCACTAGTTCCCCAAAGTACAATACATTAAAACTTTTTCTGTCTGAGTCATTAAATGAAAATATAAAGATCTTGGCTTTTAGTTTCACTCAAAGTTAAATAGTAGGTTGAAAACCAATTCTCAGCTTGTTTAATGATTAAATTAACATTTGCTCTCTATTGGCATCTCTTTTAAGGTATGTAGTATCGTCAGCAAACCTAACAAATTTACACTATGGGACCAATAACTGAGCCTTGTGGTACTCCATAGATTAATATTTTATTTTATTAAAGTGGGTTCTTTATCCTACGGAGTTAAATAAAATTTTATTTAACTACAAACTATAAGAGTAAAAGGTTATTCTTCAATAAAAACAAGCATCAAAAAAGAGGGATTCTCTCCTACGGAGGGGGCGTAAAATTGCCAGTAGACTAGGACTAGAGCATCAAAAAACCAAATTGTATTTATTTCTTTTATTTGGTAAGTTTGTAGCATCACATATTCTTTATTTTTTACCCAAAACGTACGACTTTCTCCAGACCGATACGAAGAGAATATTTTGGGAAAGTAAAACAGAATGTATAGGCTTGCATCGTATATACTGTAAAGAATTCGTTCTGAATTATTGTAAATGTACAAAAAATTACAACAGATGCAAAACCTAAATTTATTACGCATGTCATGTAAAAGAAATGGCGGCCAAAAAGTATTAAACTTTTTTCCAAATGATTTAAAAATACAGTGGATTTTTTAAAACATTTACGTGGTTTGGACCAACGCAGGTTAAATTAAGCACGAAATGAGAGATTCTTCTAAAGGCTAACTTTACTATAGCTTATAGACAGACACATTCCCCATGGAACTCTCATTTAAACAGTGTAAATAAACAGTAAAATAAACAGTCAACCTTTGAGGATAAAATAATGAAAGTGTTAATCATATATTAATAATAGGATTTAAAATCACATTCCTTCAGAACCCAGTACAGATTTTCAGGCGAAAATAATTTAAATATAAGTTGAAACAATCATCAACTCCTGTCAGAATAAGAACAAATTAGACTTCGGGGAAAATCTAACATGTTATCTTGAATTCAAAATAATTACAAAAAAGTCTTGCTGTGTCAGATACTGTATCCTTTAGAGTTGAGAAAACATAAGCAAGGGTGAAATTAACAAAACTAACGGGCAATGCTATTGTATTGGCAAAACTTGTGAATTATTTGATGTTTCGTTATCATTTTATAAATATTCTAAGTAATTTCGCCATGTATTTAGCGAAATATCATCATACGACCTGTTAGGCAGCCACCTCATTGACGACACATGATGCAGGCCTACTTCGCAGGCCTGCTCGATTTCCTGTAGCCTTCCAGAGCTATTGTGCGCCTAACGTAAGGCACAGAAACTCTTACATATACACATACATAATCATCATTTTCTGATAAAAAATCGTTTAAGTTAATAAAAAATATTTTTATAATTAAAAACAAGAATATTTTTAGGCTAAAAAGAATTTTTAGCCTAAATTTTTTTTTAGACAAGACTTAACCCTAATTTTTAGTTTGCTATGACCTGAAGCATAAAATTTAAGTCGCGGGACAGCCAATGTTTTTCAGTAGTTTCTATAACGTTGGATAGAAAAGCTTATTTCCATGCCTGACGGTTTGCTTTCTTTCCCTCCCACGGTAAAAAAATACAAAAGAATCAACTATCATAATAGAACACAGCCTAAGGCTGGGTTTATTGCAGTTGAATTAACTTGGATTCGACAAGATGAATAATATTAGTTAGTTATGTTGAAATAATATATTTCAGAAAGGAGAGCTTCAGTTATTATTACAGTTAAATAAACAAAACTGGATAATAGATTGTAGGCGTAAACATATTCTAAAGCAATTGATTTAGTTAAATTTTGGATAGCTAAAGGGCACTTACTAGCAAGTTAAGTTAAGATAAAGTTACGAGGGTTCTAAATATTTTTTTAGACTTCAAAATTCAAAAAGGGCCTTTTGTTTCTAGCTTATCTAATTAGTTAATATATACAGTCGGACCTCCATATAACGAACTTCTATACAACGAAAGTCTCTATGTAACGAATTTTTTTACGTTCCCTTGAATTTTGTGTTTAAAAGTGTTTCTATTTAACGAAAAAAAAAATCTATACAACGAACAAAATTTCCAGAAATAAAGATAAAGACAAGACCCGCAAACTTTCAAGAAATTGACCAAAACGGCACTTCTGTTTTTAGCGAATTTCCTTTGGGAAAAAATTCGCTAATGGGATAGGCGTCATGGCGGAATTCGAACCTCGGACCACGACACAAATCCGTTTCAGAGGTCCCTAATGACGAAAAAAAATTTTTTTGAAACTTTATATATATATATATATATATATATATATATATATATATATATATATATATATATATATATATGTATATATATATATATATATATATATGTATTTCTAGACACTTTTTGTAAACACTCTATCTTTCGAACGGATAAATATTTTTTAACCAAACTTGGTACAAAAATCAACCTTGGGAGGACACGAACCCTATTGAAAACCAGGTTTTTGTGACGTCATTAACCCGGTTTGCTGAGTCAGCGAAATTTTCAAAAAATCGGCAAATTCAGGGTTAATATTTTTGGCCGCAAAAAAGGTCAATATTTATGTTTTTTGAGATGCTGAATCGAATGAAACCGGTCCAAAGTCGATACGACTACTATAAGTGACCTAAAAATCGAATAAACCATTTTAAATTACCAAAAACCAAAATTTAGGTCGATAAAAAATAAATTTCGAGTAGGGTGTCGTTTTCTATGTAATTTTGGGCGCTGAATCGAATGAAACCGGTCCGAAGTCGATACGATCACTTTAAGTTACCAAAAAGTCGAAAAAACCACAAAAATTATAGAAAACCAACATTACGGTCGTTAAAAATTAAATTTCGAGTAGGGTGTCGTTTTCAATGTTTTTTGGGCCTCTGAGTTGAATGCCAGTGGTCCGGAGTCAATACGACCACTCAAACTCAGGGTACCTGGGTTCGAATCCTGGAAAGGTCGATAATTTTTTATCGTTTTTTTTTACTTAATATAAGTTTACAACTAGAAAATAATTCTGGCGCGGTGGTCCGCATGTCGGGCGAATTTCCTTTGGATGCGAGCACTCAAACCCAGAGTACCTGGGTTCGAATCCTAGTAGGGACAATAATTTTTTATCGTTTTTTTTACCTAATATAAGTTTAACCTTTAAAGATAACTGACTAAGCTTAAATATAAGTAACTAAGCTTTAATCTAGTGCAAATAATAGTGCGTACTTCTAATTTTAGAGGCATAGTTTTGTACAACCAACTGGATAATTATGCGCATTTCCTTTGGAAAATACAGACAAAATGAGTTACGAGCAGTGCTTGACAATTGAGTAACTGCTTAGATTCTAAAGCATGAACCGGAACCACGCAATGGGCATGGTTCTTGCATAAGCAAGAAATTGGTTGTTTAGCACGGAAACACGCATTCTAAAGAAATTCGCCCGACAGCGGACCACCGCGCCGGAATTATTTATTTAGTAGTTGTAAACTTACATAATGTAAAAAGCACGGAAACACGCATCCAAAGGAAATTCGCCCGACATGCGGACCACCGCGCCAGAATTTTCTGTAATTTCCCAGAACAATTATTTATTGATTTTCACCCTGCCTTATTTAATTTTGCGAACTCTTTCTTTACAATTTTCTATGAAATTAGGATTAACACAGCATAGAACTAAAAATCTTTCAGTTTTAATTTGTTATTCGGTCTGACCAGTTCGTTTGTGAAACTTTTTATTTGTTTGTAAATCGAGTTTATTAAAATGTCAAAACGGAAATCGCTGTCCCTTTCTGAAAAAATCAATTTATTAAAAGATTCTGACGATGGAGTCAAAAACAAAGACTTGTCTCTGAAGTATAAAATCGCTCCTAGTTCTATATCAACAATTTTAAACATCGGGAATCTATACTTAGGTTATACGAAACGAGTGGCTATTTAAAAAAAAAAGTTCTCGAGTATGCAAGTAACACATTACATGTACAAAGACATTGATGACGCAATTTTACAGTGGGTGACAATGTTAAGGGACAAAAATATGCCTGAGACAGGACCGCTAATAAAAGAAAAAGCAGCTGAATATGCAACTGCGAGATAATTATTCATCCTATATATCCATTAAAATATCATAAAATAGAACAGAGTTATTTATTTTTTCAATTTCTATACAACGAAATTTCTATATAACGAATTGTTTAACTTGAACCTTTAAGTTCGTTATATAGAGGTCCGATATATATATATATATATATATATATATAATATATATAATACACAAAATTTAAGACTACAATAGAATTCTACTATATGCCTCATTAAAAACTATAATAAATGGTCATATACGTACAACATGGACAATGGTCATATTGTGTGTATATGATCATTGGTCATATAAATTCTAGTCAGATTACCTCTGTCTTTATATTTCAACTCTATACCTCTTAAACTTAATGTTACCTCATGTAAATAAAATAGGAAAAGAATCTTATTTTCAAAAAGCATATGTAACACTACAGGAATTTAAAAAAAGGGTCAAACACGTTTTACCTTAAAGTACAAAAATATCAAAGGAATAGAAAAATGCAACATGCAGGACAATCCTTTGACTCAAAAAATATTTGGATAGGTGAAGTTAAGAAAGATGAGGTTATTCCCAAAAGAGTAAGAGATCAATAAAATTTCCTTGCGAAAAATTCTGGAGCTAGAAAGCGCCTCTTCATTTGAAGTCTGTTTCTTACTTCATGTTAAATAGGATTTAAAATACAAATGCTATTTTACAAAATAAGATTTATAACGCCTATCATTTGATACAACCGAGTTTTCCAAAACATGAATAGTAGACCCAATATAATTGTGCGAAAGACGCCTAGGAATGTAACAAGCAAATGTTATGCTACATCTGGGAAAATGTTTCATCATTCGGCATTATTGATGTTCAGTCTCTATTGGTGCCCTGATGAGTAAGACGTTAAAAAAGGAATAGGACGTGGCATTATGTAATTTATAATGTCCATCAAAATCGAGATAAAGCAGCTCAAACTCTATCAGATTGCATCAAAGGACCCACTTTATTATCTAGTAATATGTCCTTCCCAATGTTTCCCAAAATATTTGTTGTAAAGTCTTTATCAAAATGCTTCTTGTAATTTTCATAAAAATGTAATGCCTTTTTGTTCTTTGGTTTCGTATAACTATAATTTTTAATCATAACGATATGAGGAAATCCACGGGGTTAAAAAAATGTTTATTTGAAAATTCGCTCAAACGAAATATAGAGTAACGGGCTCTTAAATGTCTTACTAAATAAATACCGATAAAATAGTTTTAGGGCCAAATTTTAGTTTTTATGCCAATTTTAGCTATAACAGAGGTCTTATTAGAGAGCTATAAAATCCTCTAACAACCTGGTGTTATGGAGCAGCATCAGGTGTTATCCTTTTTCAAAAATAAAAAGGTTAAAAATCCAATCAATGAGCAATTAACCCTAAATAATAGCCTCAGTTTATATGGGATTAACTTCTTAAGAGATTTAAAGAGTTATTTAATTTAAAAAGAAATGAAGTTATACAAACTAAAGCAGCAATAATTTTCTCTGTTTTTTTATTTTAATGACTTCTTGTTTAATGTTAAAGAGTTTTTAAGACTGTGCTTAAAACTCTTAAAAACACAACTCTAAACATTTTTAAAGATAACTCGAACTCTCAATTAAACATATTTTCGATAACTTTCACAGTATAACTTATGTAAAATGAAATCAAAAATGAAAAAACAAAAATGTAGTAACCTTAAAAATGACTAAAAAAATAAAATAAATTTATGAAAATAGAGAAAGGTGTGATAAAATCTCTAATAAAAACAAGAGATTCAATAAAAAGAAATAAGAAAACTTGTTTTCTCTTCCTTTAGCTCGTTATCAGCAGAAAAATTATTTTCTCGCACCTCCCATTCCTTGTTATATAAAAATAGTGAGAAAAATATGTGTTAGACAATATAACAACATGGTTTAGGTTGGTTTTTCTAAATATAAGGTCAAACCAGGTTTATACCAATTCAACTATTCACTCTTATTTTTTTTTTGTTCGAGCAGACAAAGCCTATAGATTGTCAAATAAAGTAAACCATCGTGGGAAGAAACTTAACCTTCCTCAGCAAAATCTTTAGTGAATAGATCAAAGCATGAATGTATTTTTTAAACCAGAAATAATATTACGTTAAATAAGCTTGTTCTGAAGGTTACCTTCAATACTCTAAATTTGAATTTATAAACAATTAATTTTTTTTTGCTTTTGTTTGCAGGATGAAATTATGTTGGCTGCTAGGAGTGGTAACAGTGGCGCTCTGCGAATGCAATGACATTATCAGAAATACCGAGATCGTTTCAACAACGGAATCGACGCTGACTAATAAAAGTCGGACAACAGTTAAACCACAAGAGCCGCCACCGGGGGATACAAAAAAATTAACCAAGAGACAGATCGAAGAAAATGTTTGGATACCTTTGGAAAAGAGAACTAAATTTTCTAGCTGGGCAGGCAAAAGAGATCCTGAAGATTCTAAAGAAAATAAGAGAGCTAAATTTTCAAGCTGGGCGGGCAAGAGAACACCAGAAGAGAACGTTGATCCACCTGTCTACTCAAAGAGAGCAAATAAATTTTCATCTTGGGCTGGTAAGAGAGATGGAACAGATTATGCTGACAAAATAAAACTTCTACAACATGTACTAGCGGGATATTCGTACGATCCTTCAGAAGAAAATGACATTGCTGACGGAGAATTCAACGAAGAGAAAAGAAAGTTTTCTAGTTGGGGAGGAAAAAGAAGCGATGTTAGTTACGAAAATAAAAGGAAGTTTTCCAGCTGGTCAGGCAAGAGAAGTATAAATGTCAATCCTTTAAATGGTCCATTTAATTACATCGAGAATCCGCAGGAAATGCTTTCAAATAACGATCTAAGCGAGGAAGATTTCCGTAAATACATCTTGGGAAAAATTGAGCAAAAAATTAAAGAAAAAAATCTAGGCAATGATGTTTCTAAAAATATATACATGAAAGACTTGCCAGATGAAGGAGAAGATGGAATCAAATCTTATGACGACAAGAGACAAGAAAGAGGTTCTAAATTTTACAATTGGGGTGGTAAACGCAAGTTTTCCAGTTGGGGTGGTAAGAGAAGCGACATCGACTTAGAAGATACCAATTTTATGGACTCTGAATCACATCTAGGAACAGATAAGAGAAGCAAATTTTCTAGTTGGGGAGGCAAAAGAGGTTTATTGCCTATATGGAGAATTCAATATCAAGGGAAAAGAGGTAAATTTTCAAGTTGGGCCGGTAAGAGAAGTGATCCTGAGATGATAGATGATACGTTTGATGAGGACAAAAGAACGAAATTTTCCAACTGGGGAGGTAAAAGAGCAGTTGACCAATCAGATTCATACGAAAATAAAAGAGCAACAAAGTTCTCTAGCTGGGCTGGTAAACGTTCTTATGATACAGACGACGAAGAAGGAGAATATTTTAACGCAAATAAAAGAAACACATACTATACAGCTGAAAAAAAGAAACTCAAAGGAAGAGGTTTTTCTAGCTGGGGAGGTAAAAGAAGTTACTTTGACGATGATAATGATAACGACTTAAGAGTTAACCAGTACGATCCAGAGGTTTTAGATGAAATAAAAAGAGCAAAAAAATTCTCAAGCTGGGCAGGAAAAAGAAATCAATTGTTTGAAGATAAGAGAAAATTTTCAAGTTGGGGTGGCAAAAGGGACTACGATGAGCCAATTGAAGAATCTAAGAGGACTAAATTTTCAAGCTGGGCTGGGAAAAGAAGTGTTGACCCAGGTGATGGTCCAATAGAAGAAAAAAGAAAAGACGAAAATAATAAAAACGGTTTATTAAGAAGATACAATCGATTTAACAGCTGGAGGGGCAAGAAAGATAACATAACACCAAACAATTCAACTAAACTGACGAATCTGGAGGATGTTAATTTCAATCAATCAAGTGATACGGATAACTTGAACAAATCAAAACGAGGAATAAGTAACTACATCAGACAGTTTGATACGATAAAAAGAAATCCTTTGTTTAGAGCTTGGATGGGAAGAAACTATCCAGATATACCTTTAATTACTTGGAAACGGAGACAAGCCTTCTCTAGTTGGGGAGGTAAAAGAAGTATGCCATCAGAAGCTCAATTGGATATGGAAGACAATGATATCAATGCTGAAAAAAGAAAGTTTTCAAGCTGGGGAGGAAAGAGAGATCATAACATTGAAAAAAGATCCATTAAAGGATCTGAACTATATAAAAGATTGAAACCAATCAAGAAAGATTTAAGAATGAATAATTTACTCGGTGGCAGATCATCGGTCGAATCGCGTTACTATCAGAGGGGTTCAAAAGATAAATTATTACATGCTGGTGATAGATTGTTAGCTTCAGCGATAAGACCTCTCAGAAGACAATTTTATGCTTGGGGTGGAAAGAGATCTTCAATATCTTAAAAAAATAAATAAATAAAATAAAACTGTAAATATTCAATTCAGTCTATAAATTCAAAATTCATGTTATTTTTTTGGAAACATATTTTCAAAAGTAGTCTAGTCACATTATATAACTAACTGTTGGCTGTTATTTATTTTAAAAAATATATTAAATATATATATATATTTGAAAAAATATTTTTTTGACTGAGTAAACTGAAATATATTCTTGACTGCATTAAATTTTTGTTAAATAATTTTAAATTATAATTTATATATAAAATAACTTGATATTTTTCCTTATTTAATTATTTTATTGGGAGTACATTCAGAATATTTAACTGAACCAAAACCAATAGGAAATGACAATGGTGGAGTTTAATTATTTGGTCAATATTTACAACAATAATAAGGTGCACTTAATATCTTAAATAAGAACACTACAAAAATTATCCACGAAATTAAGCTGTTCATTAATCCAGAAAGTAGTACAAGGAAAATTGATAGAAACATGCAACAGGTCATAGGGGGTTAAAATTCGTCGAAGGAAATTCGCTAAAAAAGACTTCGTATTAATGATTCAGGATATAGAGTTATCATTCATTACAAATTATTACATCCAATCAAACAAGATTTTTAAATACTATTATTTTTATTGGATTTTAATTTTGTGTAAATACTAAAATTTAAAAAAAAAGTACTTAATGGAAATAAGCTTTATTTATTTATTTACAAATAAAGATAAATTAAACTTAAATTTGGTATTTATTATAACTAGCCAAAAAATACACATTTGATCGTAGATCAAATGTGTATTTTGAATTAAAAGTTGTAAGACTTATGTAGGAAAACAAAGATAATACCCAAATCAAACAGATTTAATGGCACCTTATAAACTTAAAGCTTTTAATATCGCACTTTTTAATATAATTTCTTTTCATATTTACATTAAATAATAAAGTACTATCACTATTAACAAATTTGTTTATATGAATACAAATAATACGAAATAGCAGCCTACACCAGGTCCTCTGGACTTTAGGAGAACAGATGCTGGGATATTATCACTAAAGTTATATAAATAAGTAATTTTCACTCCGCTAAATAATATATTAGCGGAGTTATTATAATTTAATTGTGGGTTAACTTTCTGCCCCATCCGACCATTATCAGTCTAAAGAAGCCAAATAAATTCAACATACTTAAAATAAGTACCTAAAGTTTTAAGTTTAAGTGCACTTATTATGTTCATAAAAAAGTACACCGTTAATTATATGGTTAGAAAAATATTTGAATGGTAGAAAATATTAAAAACTTCAGTCCTTAAAAAAATACATATTAGTTATTGCTCGGGAGTTAAATACAACTATTGCTTTAACTTCTTGCTATCCAACTCATTGCTAGGAAAACAATGGCATTCTAGGCTCTCTTGGTTTAAAAATAACTATTATAACCATCTTAGAATTACCTAGAAGGAAAAAAAAGATCTGACTTTAAACTCTTTCCATAAGTAGGACAAGAAAAATGTAATGTCTACAATAAATAATTTATAATAAAACCTCATACCCCTACATTTTTTTAAAATTTATAATAAATTAAGGCCCGTATTCAAAGACGTTTTCCTAACATTCTCCTTAAGGAACAAGGAGAATGTTAGGAAAATGTTAGGAAAACGTCTTTGAATACGGGCCTAAATTTATTTATAATAGCTTCAACCTTCAAAGGCCATTAGATTCGATTCATCTATGAATTGAATAGTAAGTGAATTTCAAATGTAAGTGAATTTCATATGCTGTCTATTAAACATTATAGCCCAGAGACTACCAACAAGATAAAATCCATCCAAGCAAGAAGAACCAAGGTTTGCAATAATTCCATATGATCAATAAGAGCAATAGTGTAAATGAAACATATAAAAATCAATTAACAAAATAAACAGCTGAAGGAAGACTCAAGACTTCATAAGTAATCAAATGCCTTACCTAAGGCCAGATTTTCTCAAAGTGTGGTACTACACTTAGAGGGCGGTTTATTATTATGTTTTAATACCGGCTGCTTCTCACTTGATCTTACATATAATGTAAATATAAGAATAAAGTCTATAGTCAGTCATATTTATAAGAAAATATAACAAAATAATAACATTTAACAAAAAGTTTTGATGAAAATAAGCTCAAGAACCATTAATTATGAATATTAAACATAATGTGTGAAATGATTGACGAGTCGAATTAGGATGAATGCACTGGGTAATGAAAAGATAGTCCAAGAGTCAAATGGTAAAAACGTGCCGCTTTGAGACCCAAAGGTTTAACCCTCTATATTTATCTTCCTAATGAAGAATCAAATGGTCTGACATTTTAAATCAGGAAATTTTGGCCTCTGGGCCCCTTCAAATTTCAAAAAATTCCCCCAAAATCAGTTTTTGCAAAAAAATAGAATCTCTTTTAAGTTTATTAAATTTGTGACAAATCAATGTTTTAAAGTAGGTTAAATAGAACTCAAGATATAATTGTTCTATTATTACTGGAAATAACAAATTTACACCCTAAAACACGAATACCTTAAAATTTTATGCTATTATGTTGAAGATACAGGCAGACTTCAAAATGAAGCATATTTTATCAAACTGCAGGTAATATAGAATTGTTAGAAAGATAAGAGCAGCGCAGCTCTTATATATGATGATTAGTGATTCCGTGCATAACAACAATCCTGGTAGGGACGACAATTGTTATCGTTTTTTTTTAAACAATATAAGTTTACAACAAAAAAAAAAAATATTGAAAACCACCAAGTTGAAAAAAACCAAGTTGTTTTTTTTTTTTTTGGTTCCATTTCGATTTGCCTGTTCTAGGTTCATATTTACCACCCTAAATATGTGGTATTTAGGGTTCATATTTTGTTTTTCTGCAATTGACTACCGTTTTTTCGACTTTTTGGGCAGTTAGAGTAACCGTATCGACTTCAGACCGAATTTATTCGATTCGGCACCCAAATATTCGTAGAAAACGACACACTACTCGATATTTAATTTTCATCAACTGTAATTTTGGTTTTTGATAATTTTTTGTGGTTTCTTCGAATTTTTGGTCACTTAGAGTGGTCTTAATGACTTCGGACCAGTTTCATTCAACTCAGCACACAAAAATATATAGAAAACGACACCCTACTCAAAATTTACTTTTATCGACCTAAATTTTGGTTTCCGGTAATTTACAATGGTTTTTTCAACTTTTTGGTCACTTAGAGTAGTTTCATGTGATTGACCTTTTTAGCGGCAAAAAATATTAACCCTGAATTTTGCCTATCATTTGAAAATTTTGCTGACTCAGCAAACCATGACGTCACAAAACCTGGTTTTCAATAAGGTTCATATCCACTCAAAGGTTTATTTTGGTACCAAGTTTGATTAAAAAATATTAATCCGAAAGATAGAGTTTTTACAAGAAAGTGTCTAGAAATATATATATATATATATATATATATATATATATATATATATATATATTAATTTAATATATATATATATATATACATATATATACATAAAGTTTCGCGACACGTATGTTTTCGTCATTAGGGACCTCTGAAACCGATTTGTGTCGTGGTCCGAGGTTCGACTTCCACCATGACGCCTATCCCATTAGCGAATTTAACTCCCAAAGGAAATTCACTAAAATATGTATTACTATTACTATTATTATGAAATGTAAGTTTTACCCTTTTTTTAGCAATACATAAGTCAAACAATAAATTAACATACATGAAAGCTGCTCTACTTTTTTATAGAAAAACTCTATATTACTTGCAATTTGAAATAATATGCTTGATTCTAAGTCTGCCTGTATCTTCAAAATAATAACATGGAAAAACATGTAACTTTGAGGATTTTGTGTGTGTTTCAGGGTGTAAAGTAGCAATTTGACTGATTATACAACGGAATATTTGAATAGTTATATCTCTAGTTCTATCAAATTAATTTTGATGGCAAAAAAAATGATTTGTCACAAATTTAATAAACTAAAAAAAAAGAGCCCTTCAACTTTTTTTTATAAAACTAATAGGAACACCATTGGTGCAAAAACTGATTTGGGATTCTTTTTTTCAAACTTTGAAGGGGGTCCAGGGGCCATTTCATCAGATCCTTCACCAGGCAGCTAAAATAAATTAATCTGCCAAACCTGTGGGGATTGATAGTCAAATTTTCTGCATCTGGCTTAAGAGGTAACCACGTAATTTGAAAAGAGACCCACTAACTGGAACTCAGTGTGGAGCTCAGAAGCTGGTGTGCTCAAATAGATTTTAGCCTGAAACCATGCCTTATCGAAGTCTCAATGATATGCTGTTATCAGATTTTATCTTTATATATAAAAAATAAATCAAAGATGAGGTAATTCTTATAAAAACTAAAATCTACCAAAAACCACTTGTGGAGTAAAAAACTCCCTGTAAAGTCATTGGTCTAAAAAACCAAACAGAAATTAACTTCTCTGTCCTGCCAAGTCATGTCGGTTCTGCTAGGATATGGTCAACTGGTTTTATCAACTGATACTGATACATAGTTTTGGTCTGGAATCTGTCAAAATTGAAATATGCCATGGGTGGATCTAGTCTTTTCAATGTACATGTTTAACAGCATGGTTCCACCTACCCCTTCCTCCCTCTGAGGATAGATGCAATACATAATATTATCTTTTTTAGATCTTTATTATTACTACAGTGTACTCATTGGTCAAGAGCAAGTCACACTTTAAGTGATGTAAAAATGAGGGTTTGGTGTAGGGTGTAAAGACAGTGTTCTGACTCCCACCTTTCCCCATGGTTGAGGTTGAGATGGACAAATTTTCAATCATGAGGAATCTAGTTTGACTGCTATGCCACAAGTCAGCGCCACTTGTTCTTCCATCCTGCTTTGTTTTTTTTTAATATCTGTAGCTAAGCAATGGTCATCAACAGGCGCTAATTTTTCAACATTTTCAATAAGTCATCAACATTTTTTTAATTTTTATAAAATATTTAAGTAAATTTGGTTAACATGTTACCGCCAAAAAAGGACAATATGTTGTCTTGCATACTGTAAAGGAGAAAGGTGTAAATTAGGTGCATGGACACTTTGTTATAGCAAGTGAAAATTGCAACAATGGAAGGATATGTGGCGCTGCAATACGGATATTTAGAGGAACTAAAAGTGACAAAATTTGCACAGGGCCATATGAAAGGTAACCGGCTGGCTGTCTCTACGCTGACTCGCCGACCCTTCATTTTTACATCACTTTAGTCTGACTGTTCTTCAAATTGAATCGGACCAGGATAATCCTTTGACGATACATCCATCACATAATAAGTTTTCAAACAATCTACTGAAATCCTTGACCTTATTATTACTCAATTATAGAAGAAGAAAAAGAAAAAAATAATTATAAATTACAATTAATTCAACTTAATTATTTAACTTACAGAAAAAAACAGTTAAGAGACTGCTCAAGCAAATTGGATGTACAGCTCCAAAAACAACTAATTTAACACAATATTTAACACTTAATGACTTAAAGAAGTGAATAGTTAATATATTGAACAAATTACGCAAACAATGAATAGAATCAATTAATTATTAATCGTTTATTCATAATTAATTAATTACTAATGAAAAGTAAAAAAAAAATGGCCGGCAGCTTCCGAGAAATTGAATTTCGCGGGTAAAATCTTAAAGCATGCGCATTTGGTTAAAAAAGCAGTGTTGTTTCATTGTTAATAAAATTAAACATAGATTTTAAAAATTCGACTTTGAGGTTTCTTTGCGGTTTTGTTTATTTTCACGTGGTATGATAGTAAATTTTGTTTCTCAAAAGTTTAATTATTATTAATTTAACTCTATATTTTATGGTACAAACTTTTGTGTTAATTAGTTAAATAATTTTTTTAAGTTTTAATTATGGGTGTTCAACGAATCAAAAGGCCAATTACTCATGCTGGTAAGAAGTTTTTAGTTAATCGTGAGCCAAAGCTCATTGAAAATACGAAACAAGCGCTATTGATGCAAGGTAGGCACACATCTCAAGTCGTATCGAAATGTCTTAAAGATCTTTATCATTTAAAGAAGCCGGATGGTTCACTTTTAAGCAAGAGAAACGATTCTCTTCCATTTGAAGACATGACACCTATTGAAGGTTTATCTAAGAAACAAGACGCATCTCTTTTTGCTTTCGCCTCTCATTCAAAAAAGCGCCCTAATAATATTATAATTGGAAGGTTATTTGATGGACATTTGCTTGATATGGTTGAACTAGGAGTAGAAAAATTCAAATCCTTGTCTGATTTTCCTAAAGAAAAAATACCTGTTGGAATTAAACCATGCTTATTATTTGCTGGTCCTCAATTTAGCCAGCCTGATAATCAAAGGTTACAAAATATCCTAGTAGATTTCTTTCAGCGTGAAAAAGTTGAATGTGTTCGTTTGCAAGGTTTAGAGCATGTTATTATTTTCACCCTAAATGACAATTCGCTTTACATGAGGAGTTACAGGATATATTTGAAAAAATCAGGATCTAAAGTTCCACGTATTGAATTAGATGAGATAGGGCCTTCAATTGACTTTACTTTAAGGCGTAATAAATATGCATCAGATGACTTATTTAAATCTGCATGTAAACAACCAAAACAACTTAAAGCCAGAAAAGTTAAAAATATTAGCCGTGATGCATTTGGTACTAAACTTGGAAGAGTTCACATTAAACAACAAGATATTAATAAACTTCAGACAAGGAAGATGAAAGGACTTAAGAAGCCCAGGAAAGCTAAAACGCCAAAGAAGTAAACTTTCTTTGTAACTTACCTTAAGGACATGCTTCTACTTACTACATTTACACAAGGGATTCAATCACAAGTTAAACCCCAAACTCATATCAAAGGTTAAATTATTGTGGGGACACAGGTTGTTTCTAGGGGTTTGGTATTTAGCCCCTTGTATGCATGAAGTAATTTTTGGAGTCTCATAGCAGAAAGAACTTGGAGCCCTTTATATTAAGGTTCTGATATCTAATACCTGCCATTATAAAATCCAAAGCTTTTTATAAATATGTTCTTTGTGGTATGTTATCAATATGATGACAAAAGTAAGAGAAACATGACCCAAACCTCATTTTTCCTTTTCAAATTAGTAAAATAGGCTCAAGATAACCTAATAACAGCTAAATAAAGATATTTTTTATGGCTTCTTGCTGCATTTTCCAAGTACAATGATTTTAAAGTATAAATTGCATCATTGTGTTTGGTTTACTTTCAGTCTCTCAGCTATCTGGTTTATCATAATTTACATCCTAATTATTATTCAAAGTAGGAAATGATTTTATTTAAGTTTTCTAATGAATTTTACTTGTTTATGTATGATTTTAATTTTATACTTTGAGTAAATTTATATTTTTACAATTATATTATTGTTTTGTTCAATGATTTTTTTTCTTTTGCAAAAAGGAAATGAGAAGGATGAACCTTCTCGAGTTCATCCTCAAACTAACCCCATTGTATCTTGCAAAATGTAGATAGATTATTTGAAAAAAAAGCTTAATAGCTAACTGCTCAGAGCACTACTTGATTATGTTGGTAAAATATTTCAAAGCTTCGTTCATAATTGTATTAAAAAGCATTGTTCATAATGCCATTAGAATTTTGGCTTTCGATTTTAGTATTACTTATAGTATAACACATGGCTAACATCAGTTGACAGCACGGGAAAATAGTATTGAGGAACCATTTAGGTTTGTCCAATTTGAAATGGTGGACGTAGTTTAACATCCAGAAATAACCTTATTGGCCTCCTCCTGGCACTGTTTTCCCACGCTGTCAACTCATTTTAGCCATAAAATAATTTAAAACCTGATTTACCTAATGGAAATTATTGTGAAATAGAATTAACAAGTGACTTCACTCACAATTTCGTGCTTTTAATATGACTATAAATGTCAAAAAAAGAAATTTTGGCTGCTAGGGCTACTTTAGTGACTATTGTAAGCGTAGAGGAGGTTATGCATTATGTCATATAGTCTGTCATTGATAGAGGTTACATTGTGTGACAGAAATGCATACATATTTGTTTAAGAAAAACATATAATATTTCTTTTTCAGGAGCTAATAAAAACAACATGGAGAGTTTGACTACGGAATATTATAAAATTTGACATTTTATATTTTATTAGGCTATTTTGCCGTAGAGTTGCAACCATTCTTAAAAATAGATTTTTCGAATCTTGCTCTTTTGAGTCTGTTAACTTGTTATTCTATTCCACTATAATTAAAATAAATTTCAAACACCTTGAAAACAATTTATTAAAAATTAAATGACAGGCTTTGGAAGATTTATCTAGATCTTCTAAGATAAACTTAAAATGCAATTTGTAATAAATACCTTTTTTAACTGAATTTGTGAATTTTTAACAGAAGTTCTATCTCGGGATCTGAAAAAATATAACTAGTTTAATAAAAAATAATTATCAAATTTCTGAAATTAAAAGAAAACAATGCAGAATCTTAGATTTCAAGGTCTAGTCAAAAGAAAAATAATTCTTTCAATGATTAATAGCTTAAGTTATAAATAGCATTATAACTCAATTATTAATTCATTCAGATACTTCATTTATCAATAAAAAATACTCCAGGAATGTAAAAACAAATAGAGCATTATTTTTTAAAAAAATATCCAAGAAGGGAAATCTAGTCTACAGAATATGAAATTAACCAGCAAAAAGTTTGATAAGTGATTAAAAATCACTGCATAACAACCTTTAAGTGGACTGGTAAAAATAATAAATAAAATTAATCTTGAAAGCTAATGATACCATAGTGATGAGCTTTAGGATTCACATGCATAACTTTTGCAATCTTAGGAATTAAATAAAGCACCAGATTAATTGTTTAACTATTTTTATATTTACATAATAATAATAACTTTTAACACAACATAAAATCATTCATTCAAAGATCTTTATAGAGAGGATACATCCATCAAAAAGTCCATTGTGGTAGGGCATTCCATTCAGTAACTATAAGCTACCTAGTAAATTTTAACTTTAAGTAGTTACTAAAGAATAATTACATTGCAAATAATTATTTGCAATGTAATTATTCTTTTATGCAATAAATGGAATTGTTTGATTGATTGATTGATAGTTACTAAAGATTATAATCTTTAATATGTATTTTATTACTGAACACACCAGCACCATAGAACTGCCAGCTAATACACCATGTTATGATAAAACATTTAATTGCATGGTAAAATAGATTAAATATATCCAATTCTAAATTAAAAAAAAAATAAGTTTTACAAAAATAATCTTGAAAGGAACGAAGAAAAGAGTCTCTCCACAAAACTATAAATTTATTCAAAGCGCTTTCAACCTACATGAGGCCATCATCAGTGCCTGTACAAATAAGTAAAAATAACATATAATTAAAAACAGTACAAATTAATTTAATTAACATTTTTGTGGAGAGACTCTTTTCTTCGTTCCTTTCATTATGAACAACTCCACTGGTGCTCATTCAAAATCAAAAATAATCTTATTATTTTCTTGAATCTGCATAGTTATTTTATTATTCTCCATTTGGAACAATGCCTCGGCTATTTTTTGTTTTAAACACAGTAACAAGATTAAAGACTTAAATGTTTTTTTAATTAAATATAATATACAGTAATTAAAGTAGACTACTTTAAAACGTAATATATTAAAAAAATAAAATGAATTAGTCATGGCGCAGATTTTTTAAATACTAACGCCTTAGTGATGTTCTAAATTTGGCAAGATTTTATTAATATTTTGTACAACATTAGAAATGCAAGTATTTTTGCTTGCATTTGATGATCTACTACTGTAGTTTTAAGTACCAGTAAAAATAAACAAATTTAGACTTGGCAAAAATAATAGTAATTTAACTTAAAAAAAAATTACAGAAGGTAGATTATCTTATAGAGGTAATAGTGAAAATATTATATATGGCTCAATAGAAAAGAAAAAAATTAAAGCAAATATTTCTTATAAGGAAATAAAGAAAATTTAACTTTCTTGATTTTATGTGTAAAACACAAAAAAGTGCATATTATTTGAAAACTTTCAGATAAACATGTTACATTTTTTTAAGAATCTAGGAATTAATAATATGGTCTTACAAGTTACAAGTATTTATGTTAAGGTATCTAGTTAAACTAAAAACGAGATAGTTTTAGCACTAAGTTTTATTACAGTAAAAATCCCTCTTTTCTTAGTGTTGGTTTTTATTCTAATGTGGAACTGTGCGTTTTACACCAATAAAATAAGAAATTTTTAGATAAAAAGATAATAAATACTTTTATAAGTTCGTGCTTTTCTATTTCTATAACCAGGTCTCTGAATAATTTTTATACAACACTAAACCTAGTTATCTACTGTTACACATCATTATAAGTCCTATTAATCGAAGAATTATAAAGTCTGTATAAACAGATGCAGGCTAAGTAATCAACTCAGAATTATTATAAAAATAAATGGTTTAATAGGAATAAAATCTTTAATATTTTGATTCATTACAGAAAAAAATATTTGTATATAAATATCACAGAATTTGAGATAAAAGAAAAATATATCTTAGTAAAATTTAAAAATTAGTCTCTCTATACAAAGCAAGATGAATCAATATAATACATCCTTTTATACAAAGTTATTAATCACAGCGATAAAGAAACACAAATTAGTTACGTTAGCTACAATAAAATACAAGTTATTTTGTGTCCAGAAATACTCACCAGTGAGCACCTAGTTGTTTTAGGGTTATACCTAAAACAACCTAGAGTTAACAACTATGTTTATAACCAATTATATTTCAGAACTACTTAGACTCTCAGAATTTATTTCTTAACTTAAAACATTTTAATGTAACCAGAAGTCGCTAGGTATATGAAATAGTTTAACCAAAGCCATCAAGCAATTTAAAGCAATGCCAACTGGTAAGTTTTCCTGAACGCACTCTTAATAACACTGTTAATTTCAAACATATCACAAAATTAGTTTCAACCGCTAACCTTTCAATCTTATTTAGGGTCTGCTGTTTTTGTTTATCTTCCATTAATATTAATAAACAATCCTTGTAAAAATAATAAATATTAAAGTTAATTTTTAAATATTTTATTTGAAATGAAATATTAGTTTTCATATATAGTTGTAGCAATAAAGTAAGTAATTCAAAAATGTCAAATTAACATCAAACTGACAGGAGCAAATAATTAATAAAATAATAATAGCAACAGCATGAAACCAGACCCCAGAGGTTGACCAGAGACGTAGATACTTAACAGTAAGACTGTCGACTCAATGGTAGGAAATTTTGGATTCGGACGACGATAGCGCTGCGGCGGACCTACCTTTCAATTAAGTGGGCGTGTCTTAATTTCCCGCTTTTTGCCCACAGTCAGTTTGAAATTCAATTTTTATACTTTATAGTTATACTTCTAACTAACCCACCACTTTAACTACAACAGAACACTTGTGATTATTTTTAAGTTTTTTCATTAAGTAATTATTAATTTTAATTGATTCAAAGGTAATATTTGAAATAGTGGCTAATGTTTACACGTGCTAGAAGATAGATTTGGCATTTAATGCAGCCTTGTATTTAATTACATCGGCGAGATGCGCACATGTGATTAAATGTAATACCTGATAAATGGACTAAATCAGTGAATTAATTAAATGAAATATACTTATCTGCCATCATTAGCGTTCTGTGGAAGTTTTAAAAAGGTTTCTATTTACTTTTAGTTTCTGAATTTTGGAAATACAGAACATGCAACAGCGAACCGTTTTTGTGAAAAAATACATACAGAAAACAATCAATTTTATATAATAATAAATGTAGCTGTCATAACCTAGAATTGCCATGGTATTCATAAATTTAAATATAAAAATATAATCAGTCATCTTTGGAAAGCTATTGGGGTTAGTTCATAAGTTGTCCGCACCGGTCCGCCGCAACGCTATTTTTAGTAGCTTGCGATAATGGAATCCAAACTTTTCCTCATTTAAGTTAACCCCCCCTGGGGTTGACACAGACAGCTCCTTACACATTTTTAGTACGATTTCTTTACAGAGGGTTTCACTACAAAAGTTGGAGGAAGTTTAACAGCAAAAATTATTTACATTGGACTCTATGAAGTTTTACTACATTAATATAGTTTTACAATATCACTCTATGGTGGAACTTGAAAGGAAAAGCTAGGTACCTCTAGATTAAACAACAATAATTATGGAAGGACCTAGAGGAAAAGTGGGTAATTTTAGCAATTTTTAGACATTTATGAGGTTGTTTGGATGATGAAACTTTTCATTAGAATTTTGTTGTTTCATAATTTAATATTATTATTTAACCTTTATTTTGAGAATAATTATGATATCTACGAACAACTTTTTCGAGCTTACAACGCTTTCTATCTAAGCTCTAAAATAATTAATTGTTTAAGCTGCCATTATAAAATAAATTGTAGAATTTCCAATAGATTAATAAGGTCATGTCTTTGATAGCAACTATCCATGATAAAGGGATGCAATGCGGTTTTATGCTTCTCTTGTCATGCTACACTATATTGGCATTCAACTTCAAAGTAATAATTAAAACTTTAAAAATAAAAATTATACTTTCATGCAAACAGAAAGTTTATAGGAAAATCAGTGTCCAAAAAAACTAGACCCTAAATATACAAAACTTGCACTATCAATAAATGCAAATAGTTTTAGTAAAAAGCAAAATTCAGTCACTATATTGTATAAATAAAGAAATAATATCAATCATAAATAATTATAATAATAATAAATAAAAATTAAATTAGTTATTATTCAACACATTTAATCAATATCAAAACATAGAAGTGATTTTGATAGGGGTATAAATACAGTTTTATTGGAAAAAAGTTAATGTTTAAATATGTATTCTTTCACATAGCAAAAAGATAAATTTAGAAGAAAAATATCTATTAATTCAATCAAAATTTTAATATAAGGTCCCTTTAATTTCATTTTTGACTAATTAAAAAAATATACAAGTCATTTACTTTTACAGAATAAAAGATTAAATAACATAAATAGATAAATTTATATAAATCTTCTTGATGAAACATATAGTATAACAGAATTTTCAGACTCTAAATGTCATACCTTTAAATTAAAATGCTAACTTACAGTATGTGTTTGGCTGTGTAAAAACAAAGCTTTTGGTCTGACGGACCATTACCATTGTTTATAAAACTACAACAAAAATAAAACAATTTTGTTATTTAACATTTTATTTTATTATTATTTTGTTTTATTATTTCTACTGAGTAGTTACACTCATGATGGTCTGTAAGACAGAAAGTTTTCTTTGTAAATAAATATAATAAATTATTGTGGAGAATTGCTTCCTTTTAATTTCTAGCATTACGTAAGTTTAAGAAAGTATTATTCCTAACGTAAATGTAAAAACTCTTTAAATAGTAACTCTTTATATTTTGAACAACCTTTTTCATTTGCAATAGTTTAATTATTATTTTAAAAATTATAACAGCTGTGTCACTTGTTAGTAAGAAAACAATCATGTTTTTGAGGCATATGGTAGAAGTTTTTATAAATCACAACAATTTTAACATCAGTTTTCTAATGATTAGTATTAAACCAATAGATTGGCATGTTAGCCGTCATCATTTTCAGTATACTTGATCAACTTGAGAGTCTTCATAGAGGAATTCTTAAAATTTACATCTGTAATATCTTGTTTAGTTTAGGAATATTACTTCCATTTAAAATATTGAATCGTCAAAATAATTGATAGCAATAAAATCTATCAATGTTAAGCTGATTTCATTCAGGCCGGCAGACAGGAACAACTCCCACTCCTACTCCACCTTCATGGGCACACATAGAAGCAGCAAATGACCATGAATCAGTAGATGGGTCATAGACTTCAACTGTTGCCAGATTAGATATCCCGTCGTATCCTCCAATAGCCCATAGTTTACCCATATTGGCAACAAGAGCTACTCTGCTTCTCATTACATTCATGGGAGCAACAAATTTCCATCTAAACAGAATAAACTAAATGTTTATACAAATAGATAAATTATAACTATAAATAAATTACAGATAAAGTAGTAACTAAATGGGGTTATTAAGCTCCATTAATTGTATGATTCAAATTTAAAAAAGAGTAACTTCCCCTCTATAACTATTATTTCATATCAACCCACTATAACAATATCAAACTTATGTTACGATAGAATGACAACCAATAATCTATTTGAACTATATTTCTGAGATGATATAGTAACAACCAACTAAATTTGTGGGATATAATTATAATATATTTTGATAATAAACAGAATAATTTCAAAACAAATACTATTAATAATAATATTTTTAGTCTCTACTTGATAATCACGATATTGCTGCCTACAAATAATATCAATAGAAATTATTTATGGAAAGGTCCTTTTGGTGATTTATGATAATATGATTATCATTGTTAATTTCAAAATTAATATAAACTGATAACCAATGTCTGACTTGAATTAATTCCAACAAATATCATTCATTTTGTGCTCTTTTTCTTAGCTTTATAAAATAAAACATACTTATCTGTAAGAGGATCATACATTTCTACAGATTGTAGAAATGTAGATCCATCGTATCCTCCACAGACATATAATTTTCCATTGAGTGTTGCCACACCAAGCCTACATCTTTTAGTCAACATGGGAGTGACAGGCGTCCATTCATCCATCTCTGCATCATACCTCTCAACCTGGATACAATTAAAATAGTATAAACTCATATAAACTCGAAGAGTAAAAAACTGTCAACAGATATTTATATGTTGAGACGCGCATCCTGTGAACTTTCCCTAGAGTTATTGAAATCAATTTACTTTGCATATTTTCATTGCCATATGTCTTATGGAACTCTAGTGTGGTGCAACGCAATAAATGCGAATAATATTCTGGTGTTCTGCAAAAAAAGGCTCTGAGAGTAATTTACAAATTGTCTCAGAGGGAGTTGTGTAAAAGTGTTTTTGAAACTGGCAGGATTTTAAGTTTGTATTCCCTGGCATGTTACCAGTACTTAATTTACATTCATGGCATAAAAAATAGTTTAGAAAAACATGAAAATATTCATAATTACCAAACTCGAAAGAACGCTAAACTCACAACTAAAAGACTTCGACTCTACAAGACAGAGAGACATCATATTCAAGAGATTGGAATCCACTTATACAATCACTTACCAACCACAATCACTAAACTTGAAAACAAATCTTTCCAAACTGTAGTCAAAGCATTGCTCCTCAAAAATCCTTTGTACCATTTAAAAGATTTTTTCAAAATTAAATTTTAAATTTACTTATCCTAACTAAATAACTAAAAAGATTATTTATAATTATAAATGTTATTTAGAAATTTAAGTGTTATTTAGTTTTGACATGTTTTATTTATTAAAATGTATTTACACTTTTTTTTAATTTAAGATAAATTTGCTTTTATATTTGACATTGTGATGTAATATATCATAAAATAAATTTATTTATTTATTTATAGAAAAATTCAAACCAGATAATAGGGAAATACTGTAATCTATATTACACATTTTAGGCTGTTGCCAGCCCTAAATTCTAAGACAATCAAGCATGTTCATGCAGTATAAACTTTAGAATATGGTAAGCCCTGAGTGACCCAGGCAGATGAAATATGGATGTTGGGCTGGTAGAATAATAATTTGATCTTTTTTAAAAAATTCCAGGGTGGAACAAAATTTATTGTTGAATCATATTCTAAAAAGACATTAACCCATCAATTTTTTTAAGATTGAAGAATGAACTGATGATTATGATAGTAATAGTTTATTGAAGAACCAGCTGCCATTAATACTTACTGTTGGATACAAATATATCTGAATAGAGTTTCTGCTTAAACTGTCATCTACTGGTGATGACGTTTTTTCAGCAAATGAAGTTATATAAGCAAATAACTTCTTTTCTCAATAAGCAGGACAAGCCATTTGAAGATAAGAACGGAGGGTTTATAAGGGGAAGTGTGTGAGTCTAAGTGTTGCCTCATCAAGGTAATAACAGTTATTCACTAATATAACTTAATTAGTTGAAAGCTCAAGTGTTTCTCCACCTGCTTATAAGGGTGCCAAGCCAAAACCAGTCCAGAAATATAATAAAAATTTATATTTTTTGCTGTTGGGTATGAATATCTAACAGCAAGTTTCAATGGCAGCTGATTCTTTAACTTGTGGTTAATATAACCTCTTTAATGACAACAATAGCTATTAATTTTAAAAATAATTTACAACATAACATAATGTTCTACATATAAAATGTTTTAAGGAATTCCTAACACAACCTAATACTCTAACTAAATAACCATTAAACAAAAAAGAAACATGAAATGACACAAATATAAGTAATAAGAAAATAAAACTTACAGAATCAAAAATAGATAATCCATCGTGGCCACCAAGGGCATAGACAAAGTTATCAAAAGCAATAACCCCACCTGCAGACCTGTGTTTCTTCATTGAAGTTACTTTTAACCAAGTATCGGTATCAGGGTGATAACATTCTACTGTATTTAGTGATGAAATACCATCATAACCTCCGCAAACATAAAGTCTGTCATTTAAAGCCGCAGCACCAACAGCACTACAATTTTAAATTAAATTATAATATAGAAAATACAAGGAAATATTTAATAATGGAATTTAAGGTAGGCGGTATCTGCCTTCTAATAATAAATTATTAGAAAATCAGTTTTCAAGTCGTCATGAAAGGTGTGAACATATTTTATTAATCTTTTTAAAAGTCTAATTTATAAACATCTTCAGATAATTTTTTAACTAATCTTTATCCTCATATGGAGAACTCACTAGTTAATAATGAGTTTGAAATTAAATGAAATTTGATAAAAGATTATATCAATAGTTTTTTTAATTATTTAATCTTCCCAAGTCTCAAAAAAACATAATAGTCCAAGAGCCGGACCTGAAAAAATGTGACTTATTTTGCACTACTTCAAACCAATTTTTTCTAAAATATACCTTAAATTATGAAGAAAAGACATAGTCAGTCTATCCAGAGTAGAGCCTTTCATATATTTGCACATGCTCAAACTTTTATAGAATGTTATGATTTCTTGCAACAAGGGGTTCCCTGTAGGTCATGTGCAAAGCATGAAGAGAACATTTTTTAAAGCTGATAAAATTTCCTATTAAACAAGTGTTTTTTTTTTTTTGTCAAAATCGGATAACTACAACTAAAGTTATGACATTTGTAAAATGCACAAAAAGTAAATCTTTTTTCAAAGAAAGTGACTGACTTTGCATAAATTAACCATTTTTTGGGGGGTTTTGAAAGAGCCATAACTTTGGTTTTAGCAAACCGATTTTGAAGATTGAACACTAGCTTTATCAGACATTTTATCATCTTTAAAAAATGTTATATTCATGTTTTGCACACAACCCACAGGGAATCACTTGTTTCAAGAAAATTGGAATTGATGCGATTTTCTAAAGCGCATTCATTTGAAGGGCTCCATTTTAGATAGGCAGACTATGCTTTTTCTTCATAATTTAGGATATATTTTCAGAAAAATTTGGTTTAAATAGTACAAAATGAGTCACATTTTTTAGGCCTGGCTCTTGGACTATAAGAAACTGCAGTCGGCACATAGCACAGGCTGCGAAACCTCAAACCTCTGGTTCCTCATTACGAACGGCATTATACCTGCAGAGTTATACAATCATAGTTATGCAGGTAGACAGATTGCATTATATTCAGTGTAATTTTCTTTAAAAATTAGTTATAAACCAAATTTACCTTCTTTTACAATGCATGGATGAAACTTTACTCCAAACTCGTTTAACAGGGTCAAATACTTCAACAGTAGCTAATCTTTCAGATCCATTATAACCACCAAATGCATAAAGTCTATTCTTTAATACAGCTACACCAACCCTACTTCTTAACATACTCATTGCTTCGGCCATCCTCCATCGACCAATCAGAGGATCATAAACTTCAACTGTACTGAGACTATCACCTATAAAAAGAAATATAGCATTGCATACAACCAAATGTTGTAAAACATAAAAAAGTGTTAAGAAACCAGTTAAAATTGGAGTTAAACTAGATGTATACCTAGTTTATAGGTGTATACTGAGCATAGAGATAAATACTAGAGGGGGCATAGCCTATCTCAATACATTGAGAGCCCTGAAACATTATTTTGGGGCTCTCAGGGGCTCTGTGTAACCTCAATGTAACCTCTTCTAAGTGTAAGTTAAGGTTATAATAATAATAAGAAATCAATTTTTTTTCGGCTTCCTGCACATTGCTTGTGTTTTGATAAATATTTTCAGCGTTCTACTATATAATTCACTGTACCTTTGTTCAGTTCATGTGATTATTGATAGTCGAAGGTGGTCAGGTTATTTTTTCGATGTTTCAAAATTCAACCAATAGGGCCCCTCTAGAAATATCTCTATGCATAGAGTTATATACTGGAGGGGGCATAGCCTAACTTAATACATTAAGAAGCCTGAAACATCTTTTTGAGGCTCTCAGGGGCTCTGTGTAACCTCATTGAAACCTCCTCCAAGAGGGAGTTAAGGTTATAATAAAGCCATTGTTTTTGGCTCATTGTTTGTGTTGTGATTTGTATTTTAAAAATTTGACTATATAATTTACTGTTTTTTGTTCTGTTTATTTGATTATAATGATATCGAATGTGGTCAGGTTACTTTTTCAATGTTTCAAATTCAACCCCCTAGTAATATATCTCTATGATACTGAGAGACAACCAGGAAAATAATATACTACACCTAGGAAATTGTACAATATTTGAAATTAAATTATCAATGGACTCCCTGGTCAGGGGTCTCCCAAACATTTCTGTTGGAGTACCTCTTGTAAAAGATATGTTTTGCACACTCTCTCCCCACCCTTGTTTCAATTTTTGAGCTATTATTGAATAATAAACATTTCAAAGACAGCTTCATTTAAGATAACTAAAAAGTTATTTTATGATACAGTTTGTTAGAATTTGATGCTATAACTTTTAAGTAACTAAATATATTTATACAAATTTGTATTTTTTACTTATGTATGACAATTAACTATGTGTACATTTCTGTATAATTGTTAAATAAATCTTGTTTAATTATTAATAGAAATTTAAAAAAATGAACTATAAAGAATCTTTTATTTTCTAATAAAGAAATAATCTTTAATATATCTAATAAGCAAAACACACATACAAATATTGTAACATAGATCAGTGTACTGAACACCCATAAAATTATTTTATACAATTAAAAGTTTGATAAAAATAACTATTTAGATCAATAAAGTAAGATTGACCAATTTTTTAACTAAATAACATTTTAGTTAAAATTATAAAATAAATTTATTCTGACAACAAAAGAAAGCAAAAATTGTATGAACCTGATTTAGTGAGGCCTCCAACTGCAAAGATATGTCCCATAATATAATTGCAAAATCTAGGCCGAGTTCTAAAGCTTTGTAAAAGTGGCCGTCTTTCTGGCATTAAATGATAATCTCTTGCTTCATCAACCAAATCTCTAAAAATATGTTAATATAAAATTTGTCATAAATTAAAGGATTGAAGGGTAATTGCTCACTGTAAAAGTATTGAATATACAAATAAATAAACAATAAGAATCCATTAATGTCATGACATATGTTTAAATATATCTTAGGAATTGGTACCAGGTATACTTAAGTTCTGCGGGGCTGGAGGAGGATTGATATTACAATTATTTAAACTAAAATGAAATTTAAAAAATAAAAAGCTCTTTATGAAAACTCAAAAAAAATTGTTTTTGGGGCGGCTGTAAAGTAGGCAATTTACATCCTCAAAAAAGTAGGTGAAATGCATTTTTTACCATCTGCGACACTTTTGTAGTTGTTTACTGTCAGGGACTATTACAACTACAAAACTGTCCCTGGTGAAGTTCCCCAAATGTCCAGAAAGTGGGCGCTAGTAGTTTACTACAAGGTTATAACCTACCTTCCTTGTTCTTCTTACTGTTTTCAAATAAATAATTGAACATTTTTGTTAACAAAGTTTTATTATTTGTAGAAAGTGAATAAATATTAATTTATTATCAATTGTTTAATAATCATGGATAGTGATTCAGACATTAAAAATACTCTGCAGGAAATGAAACTTTTGGCCGAGACTATCAAAAGAAGTGTACCAGTAAATTTTTAAACATTATACTGTTTTTCTTCTAAATAGTTATTTACTATTACTATGCACAAAAAAATAGCATATGCAATACGACTGGGAATTGCTTTTTTTACCTCATCTCCTTATACTGTCTCACTTTGCTTGATAGTAAATATTAGTCACCATGGTAAAAAAAAAATACCTTCTTCACAGTCTTGTAACATAAATACTATTAGTTAGCTGGGTAGGTTAAAACTAGAGTTACAACTGGTTTCTAGACCAACTTTTCTGTTATTAGTACTGCTTCTTGTATATTGAGCACTATTTTAAGGTATTGGCTCTCTCATCTTTTGATGTGGCAATTTTCTACAATTTTATTGATGATCTTTATACCTTAACTAGTGTTGCCAATGGACATATGCAATAATATTTTAAAATACCTTATGATTCAACTTCGGCATAAATATATGAAAAATAAAATAAAAGTTCAGTACACCTGCATTCATGAGAAGTTCTTATAAGTTCTTCAGTAGCAACTCTATCAGCTATATAATGAGGAGTTAATAATGGCATTCTAACAGTAGATAGAAGTTGAGGCATGTCATCTTTACGTAGTTCTGGATCTTTCTTCACCCATCTCATTACAGCTTCAAATACCTATAAATAGTTATTTGTGTCAAAGGCTGACTTAGGAGGAGGCTTGGGCATTATTCTTATTTCAGAGAGGCTTACAGCAGGGGACTTCATCCTGAGTTACTAATGGATACCTAAGGATCATGAATAAAGGAGATGACATGATAGGGAATTTTTCTAACCCCATGGAATTTGTTATAATAGAAAAATTGGAGCAAACTCCAATTACCGTCCCAAAAAAATTTCCAAAATGCTGATTATTTAACAAGAATAAGTCAAGTTGGCTCCTCAATTTTCTTCTGTGTTTGCTGTAATTTTAATTTCATTTGTGATAGTTAAGTTAATTAAAATAAAATAGTTTAAAAGAGAAAATATATTACTTTTTGCTATTTGTTCATAACCTTCGTAATGTGCAAAACAATATAAAACCATAGGTAGTAGATAAGATTGCCTCTAAATTTAGGACCTGTGCAGTTAATATAATGCTTGTAAGTATGTGCAGTTCATACCAAACAGGTCTAGTTTGTTTTTGGCGTTTTGAGATGGATAGTTTTATATTCTTTATCCTCAGCGGGGTCACACTGTTATATGGCAAATGGACTTAACGTGTCATCCTTTACTCATCAAGATCCTTGTGACATTAAAGTGTAATATGGCACTCTTTTTGTTTAAATTCTATACTCTCCGTTATAAAGTAACTGTACAACATGATACCAGGGTACTCAAAGATTCTTTTAAGAATAGCTAAAACTTAATGGCTCTCCAACTACATTACCTGTTCTTCAGAAATAACATGAAGTTCATCTCTTTTAACAATGTCTAAATGTTCTTGAAGACTTAGCTGAGAATATTCTTCAGACATAGAAACATCATGAAAATACTGCTGGAGATACTTATCTGCAGCTTCAACCAGCGAAGTGCAGCCCAATTGATCAGCAAACTGTCTGATGCCTAGTACATTATTAGGATGAAACCTATGAAAAGAGCAAAGCAATACCAGATGAATATTTATACAAACAAAAGTCTTTTGGGAGAGTTAAGACCAAAATATTTAAAAAAATTGTTTTGATTTTATAAAAGTGAAAATACAAGTTGTTTTTAGAGCAACAAAAACCTTGCCTACTACCTTTGTCTATTTGCTTTAGGCATAAAATGAGCCTGGTAGCTTAGATAAGAGTAAAATCATTTTCTTGCTTTTGAAATTACTAATTGACTCGCTATTGCTTATTAATAAAAAAGAAAATAATCTCAGTTTAGTACCTAGTAAATTAATCTACTATTATATTAAACTAACTGCTTCTTTAATTAAATTTGTTCCTTAGCTAGCAGTTGTCCTAACAACTATTAGCTAAAACCGAGGCCAGGTTTTAGCTAATAGTTGTTAGGACAGAGCAAATTGACAATATAGTTCTAAAACAAGAAAATTCTGAAAAATATTTTGAATGTTATTTAGTCTTCCTAGAGGCAGAAAAGTAGGTTGTCTTTATTTAATCTACCAAGGCACTAAAAACTATGTGTGCCTGTCATTTTAATTTTAGATCTTTAAGTTTAATGTTGCCCTTGAAAATAGTATATTCAGCATGGTAGTAAAGTGGTTTTATACTTCTCAAATAATTGACTTGTTTTACCTTTTTTTGAGGAAATCACCACAAGCATTCTTGACCCTGGGTAGCTGAAGATAAGAGGCTCCAACCATTAAACACTGAACGTTATTAGTGTTAATAGTAATTCTACCACTATATGCAAAATTTATTAATGCCTCCAATGCTCTGTAAAATAAAACATACAAAACATGAAAAAATCATGTAGAAGGAGGGACATTCTCTACACTCAACCTCACCATATTTGATTTGCAATGAAAATCCTCACCCATCCAGGTGTAGTAGATATAACAATCTGACTAAGCTGCTTAAGACAAGGGATGCAACAAAAACCATATCTATTTGTATAACATTAAAAATTTATATACTTGATCATAATACGAAAATATATAATTGTACAAACTTTTAAATCAGTCGGATGATATCCCGATTTAAAAACATTTTTTTAAAAATAATCAATACAAAAAAGTCTCTCCACAAAGTTAATTTAATAAAAGTCAAAACAGGCTTTCAACCTAAAAACAAAAAGTATAAGAGACTAGAAAACACTAAAAAGAAGTGTTTTTTAGTGTTTAGTGTTTCTTTTTAGTGTTTTTTAGTCTCTTTTACTTTTTGTTTTTAGGCACTGATGATGACCGTTTAGGTTGAAACCCGGTTTTGAATTTTATTAAATTAACTTTGTGGAGAGGCTTTTTTGTATTGATTACTATGATACACTCCACCAGCGCTTTACCTTAATAACGTATTCTTTTTTTAAATTAACATATAACATATTATTATATTTAATAAAAAATAAACTATTACTGACAAAGATTATGTAGTATACCACATATACTACATAATCGTTGATTACTGATAACGAGATTAAAGTTGTAAAATAATTTGTATATATGAGAGCATGCATACTAAATATCAATTAGATCCAATCTTTTTTTATTATTATTTTCTAAAAGATCATTGTTTGAACTTCTTTTGAGATGAATGAACTTTCATTAAATGATTTGTTAGAACTTTTACTAGCTTAAAATTGAGCTCAATTCACATTTATTCTCTTTTTTATGTAAAAATTACATAAGTCATCTCATATTTAAACATTACATTTATGTTAAAGTTCTTGTTAAATAATCTTTAAAAAGGTCTCATACAATGTCAGGTGAATATTAAAATTGATAGGA
This sequence comes from Microvelia longipes, assembly GCA_018340805.1. Taxonomy (NCBI): domain Eukaryota; kingdom Metazoa; phylum Arthropoda; class Insecta; order Hemiptera; family Veliidae; genus Microvelia; species Microvelia longipes. Next base: position 18,558,215 of record JACMZG010001870.1, on the reverse strand, counting down.
CAAGAAAAAAGTGAGAAGGAAACATCCAGCTTGTTTTATTTACCATTACCCATGAAAATTGTTGGATAAAAGGCTTATCGCAATGTTTCCCTCATTAATTTTTAAGCTGGGTAATAGCAATCTTTAGAAGACATTTTATGTAATATAAAATATATAATATTAATGATTGTAACTCACATTGGATCAATGCCGTGTATTGTTATCTCTCGAAGTTTACTTTCAGCCATATCATTCATAAACATTCCATAAAAATATGGTATTGATGCAGCTAATACAAGTCTATGGCCACTAAATGATTGATTATCAACCTGTAAATAGAATAGACAATCATGATAAAGAAGAAACAAGTCTCTCAACACAAGTAATATTATATACCTTCAGTATTCAACAGGGTCAGGAGCAAGAAGAAAAAGAAGTTTTGTAAGTGGCACAGAAATGAATAATCATGATAAAATATTTATCATCCCCTACCCCCAATAAAAATAATTTATTGAACCCCCTACCAATGATGGATTGGTAAAGGGTTCAACCCCAACTGTTCACACAGTATTTTTTATCCTATAGTTAGACTGTATCGAAAAAATTAAGTTTCAGGGTTGAACCTTGTGTTTATTTCCGTTCACACAACTGCCAGGAAGGAGGGGGGGGGGGTGAACACAGGGTTAAACGCCCTGCCAAACCCCTCATGTGAACGAAGTAATTGTGAGCTTGTTATAAACAACATGCTTATCATACATAAATTAATTACTTTGAAATAAAAATGTTTGCCGTGGTGAAACTCTGCCAAGTTTTTGGCTTTCTTTAAACGTTATTAAAGACAGAGTAGTGTACAATTCTTTTACTAATTATCAAGGCCCCCCTCCCATGGGAAAGAGGCTTAAAGGTTTGTGACATTGGCCTCTCTAGGATTAATCCCCCCCCCCCAAAGTTTTGACGACTCTGTATCCCTAATCAAGCAAAGCCAACAGTACAACTAAAGATCTCTTGAAAGCACTTAGCTAAGTGGAATCTCATATATACTGCCATCTCTAAGTAATTATAACTCCATTCATCATAATAATGAAGTATCAAATAAACTTACTTTTAACGTGACATCACACAGTTTTCCTTGTCTTCTGATGTCTTCCATAACAGAAAAACACTGAGGAAACATATCTAACTGTTGAAATATAACACATTCTTCGGACTCAACTATCCTGTTACACGGATATCGACTCTTTTCGCTATCAGATGTCTCTAAAGATGAATCCATGTTTAAAAACAAATTTCTGTACAATCCGTGAGCTATACCAGGTGGAGGTGATTCCCACATTAAAAATTAAATATTTTTACTTCAGTGAAAACGACTTTTCTCAATACACCATTAGTGAAACTAAATTTTAAAATTATTTTCGTATCAAACAAATTAGGGCAAATAATAACATAACCTTTTATGATAAATAATTATTTACATTCGATATAAGATTTATCAGCTTAAGCACTAATTCTTTAAAACATTGAAAATTCATCAAAACTCATTTTGACAAAAAAAAACGGCTAGCAATCAAATTCAACATCAATTTAAAGTATCGAATTCGATCAATAACTAACACGAAGAAGGTAAATTTTGATTTTGGTGACGTGCACAAGTTTCGCCAAAATTAGTTATTTTTTAGTTAATTATTAATATTTAGCTATGGCTGATGAAAAATCAAAAAGTACGTTAAGTGCGATACCTCTGTTAAAAACAAAAGCAGGACCTCGTGATAAAGATTTATGGCCACAAAGATTGAAGGAGGAGTATCAATCTCTGATACAGGTATGTCCTCTAGTAACATATATTTTAGTTTATGATGTAAATTATTGTGATATAACTGTTTCAAAGGATCAGGAAGTCACTACAGTTGGTTTAAACTTTAAAGCAAATAGTAGTTTGAAATGACAGGTTGTAGATTTTGAAAAATTGTGTGTGAGACTAAACTACCATCTGTGGGAGACTCGCATGTAAAGATTGCATAGAACCAAACAAATTAGGCATCAAAATCAAGCATATTACCAATATGCTTCATCCTGTCGTGGATGCATTTGCGACACCTGAACAATCTGAGCCCTCTAATCAAAATGTTCATTTACTACATACTACTAAATGCATTATTAATATTTAAATCCACGGATAGTATTAAGTATCCTAATTAAATACAATGTTAAAACCATGGGGAGGAGTGAATAAAGTTGGGTACGCTAGTATTAGAGAGGAGGCCAGATCACACCCCCAATACACTGCTTGTAGCTTGAAGCGGGATGTGTTTTGGCAGGATCAATTTTAACGTCATCTGACACGATTGACTAAGCAAATACTGTGCAAGAACCGGATTGTATTAAATATTTTTCTTTTTTTCAGTATGTGACATTTAATAAAAAAAGTGATAACGACTGGTTCAGATTAGAATCGAACAAAGAAGGAACAAGGTGGTTTGGCAAATGCTGGTTTATTCATGAACTGTTAAAATATGAGTTTGATGTAGAATTTGATGTAAGTAATTAACTCTCTACTATATTGTCAACCACCTGTGAGTTAAGATTCAGGCAAAAGGCTTTTTAATATTACGCTCCATTCCCTCATTAGGGATTCCTCCCCCTGAAGATTATCTTTATTGACATTAAAAAATAGAAGTTTCTTATCAGCAGAACTTGATTATCATGGTTTTGATTTTATTATAGGCAGTAAAAATATTTTTTAAGGAATTTTATCTAATACGATTTCAATAAATTTCAAAAATTTTAAACATTTTAAGGGCCCTGGGCTTGACTCTTTTTTCTTTTAAAAATGTTTCTGAATCAAAATGTACAGATTGATGCCCTTGACTACAATCTAATAATCTATGTTAACCCACCTTTGTTGTCAACTATGAATTAAAAATTACTGTATGGGAAATATGAATTTTGGATAATGTAATAATCTATTTTAAATCACAAAACAATCTTTAAAAATTGTCTGATTTTCCTCTCTGTCAAAACTACAACAAAATCTTTAGTTGGCTGTATCGTATTTGAATTAAGACTTTATTTGATGTTTACATCAAAATATTTGGGTAATTTTGTTCTTTATAGTAAGCTACTTGACTATTTAGGTAATGGTCTTTTGAAAAGAATAGTGGATATATTTTACTCAGAATGTGACAAAATAATTATTTTCTTTAGTGTCACTGATAAAAAATAATCTTAAATTTGTTGTGTAACATAATGTCTATAAATTATATGCTTGTTTACATATTATGGTGTTACTTATTTTAAAAGAATTACTCTTAAAAAAATATTAAGTGAGAATGAGTCTAATCTTAAAAAATAATATAATTCTATAGGTTTATTCTAATCTGTCCCTTGGAAAAATCAGCACTTATCAAGTAGATTTCTTCGTTTGTTAATTTTTGGAAAAGAAGTTGTATTCCCTTATGATTTTTTTATTTTCAGATTCCAGTAACTTTTCCTAGTACTTCTCCAGAAATAGCTTTACCTGAATTAGATGGCAAAACTTCTAAAATGTATAGGGGTGGAAAAATTTGCCTATCTGATCATTTCAAACCTTTATGGGCAAGAAATGTACCTAAGTTTGGAATAGCTCATGCTATGGCTTTGGGGGTAAGTTGTTCTGTAAAATTTCACTTTCTCACGATTGAATTTATTGTGATTTATTAATCAGGTTAGAACCAATAATAATCATAAATCAAATAAACTAAGAATATTTTTCGCCTGTTATATTGTTTTTATTCCTACTAAATTGTTCTAATGCAACGTGTTTATCTGTTGAGTCAAATATTTTGTAACTCAAAAATATTATTTAATTTTTATTTTATTAAATAATATTATTGCAATTTTAGGGTTTATAATATTAGATTCATTTATGTGTACACACTTGTGAATTATTTAATAAAATATTTATGAATAATTTTATCATTTCAGTTGGGCCCATGGCTTGCTGTAGAGGTCCCTGATCTTATTGAAAAGGGAATAGTTACATACAAGGAAAAAACAAGCTAATGACACCACCTACCTGCAAATAAATTGGCAGTTTAATTTGATCCAGAACCATTCCTGTAAATGTGTTGATTCAAATCCTAAATAATCATGCCATTAAATTTAACATTTCCAGATAATTATATTATCTTGTACTATTCAATTATTCTGTTTAAATGATTTTAAGTTTTTAATGAAATTTAACTTCGTTTCACATTTGTTATATTTTAGGAATTATTAAATTTTTATTTTCTTAAACTAAGTTTTTGTTATTGCTAGCCTTAAGTTAAATAATTAAAATAATGAAGACTTTTAAATTTGTTATAATTTAAACATTAATTTAAACAAGATAAAGTACTTTTTTCTTTTCTTGGATTAATGCTAATTTTTTGATAACTTCTATATTCTTTCTGTATTGAAGTCATATTAAAAGAGTTGTGTAGAGTTCATCCTTAACCAAAAATGTAAAGTTAATTAATGTTATGTTAACTTATTAAATTTGGTAATGTTTCAAGGTTGCTATAGCACTGTTATAAATCATTTATTATCAGTGAACGGTAATTGATTTATTTAAATAATTATTTTGCTGGAAAACCAGAAAAATATTTACTGCAAAATAATTTTTGAAAAAACTAGATTTTAATACTTACACCTAAAATCAAGTAGTAAATACTTCAAGTACTTTCTCCCATTCCACCACATTCGCTTGGAATCAGGCATTCACATCCTGAAATTTGTTAAGAATCTGATAAGCAAGTGTTTATACCAGGACGAAAAAAAGTATAATATTATCATTTAGGATACTTTGGGCTGTAAAAATTTTCGGGGTTAAAAGTTATGATGTCACAGTAACTAGAAGAAACATCTGAATCAATAGCATAGACCTATGCTGAAAACTATTGTTATTGTCTAATATGTAGCATTTGTACGTCTAACAAAAAATCTAGTTACAATTTTAACACTATTTGTTAATTTATTTAAATAACATTATTTAACTTTGATTGACTCACCTTCACAGTGACCAGTGGCATCCTCAACCACCACACCTGGGGCTATAAAGCTGTGAACATTATCAAACAAATTTTCATTGTTTAATTAAAAATAATTTGACTTCCAAAAAAGTAATATATATTTTGCTATTAATGCTCTCATGGTGAGATAAAATGTTTGATTTGTATTATTAATTTTACAAAATTTATTATTAAAAATTTCTGAGGAGAACCTTCATGATAATAACTGCGGAAGCATACACCGTTTATTTTTTTATTTTGTTTAGTAATTAAAAGTAATCATTTTACAAATTATTGGTTGATTATATGAAGAACTAACTTGCATCCAATGAGAGCAAATATACAGATAAAATACGCAACAAGGTATAAAAGGGTATACTGGGATATATCTTCTTTGCCTGTTGTTTACTAAAAATATTAGTACTAGTTCTTAATAAATATAAATGTATAATTTTAAACTATACCTTCCGTTATAAATAGTGTTGGTGTCTAACGGTACAGAAGGCGAGACATAAGGACATTTTTTAGCCCAGGGTAGCTCTTCTTTCTCATGTGGTTGCCATGGTAGATAGCTCAACTTGTTTACTGTATTACCATCTAATGGGCTTGATGGTGGCAAATACCTAAAAAAAAATTTTAAATTATAGTGTTTTATTTATTCTATAAAATGAGCGATTATCAAAAAATCTCAGTCGAAACAACTGCAGTATTATTTTTGGATGTTTTATTTATAATTGAATGTATTGGTCTAATGATGTTCCTTTGTCGATTATTATATAGGGTTACACACTCAATTATTATATATGACAAGGAGTATGATTTATCAGTACACTTTCCCACAATTATTAGAGTTAAATAATCCATTTGAGGGCTTTTGTATATGAATTATTACCTAACATGTTCTGATCCAAAAAAATAAAGAGAGATTGACTAATATATTTAGCTAAATAAAGTTAAGTAAAAAGTCCTCTCTTTTGCTGAGTGAAAAATAGATATCTTAGGAGTGGATGATAAAGTGATTTAAATAAGGAGTGGTAGTAGTAACTACGATTTGTCTTCATCTCATACTATAGACCAAAGTCCATTCTACTAACTTATATATTTACTTATATACTTTTTGTTACCCCCTAGAATTTGTTGTTGATTGAAATTTTACTGTTTGAGAAAGTCAGGGAGTCAGTACACCCCTTCTCCATTGATCCCTTATTTTAAATCACTTTAATATTTTATTTAAAGCTTAAGATGTACCTTGCAAAGACATACATAAATTGAGGGGTATGTCTACTTACTACGTAGGGTCAAACCTGTACCAAATTTGATTCAATGGAAGTCAGAATTAAGTTAGTTTAATATTTTACTGGATGTATTAAATAAAATAAGTTATATAATATAAATATAATAAAAATAATTTATCACCTGCTTTGTGGTTTGTAAGAAACTGGAAAGTCAAAGGTGGCAAAAATCTGGACTGATATGATAACATATTTGTTGTGTTCCCTGAAATAAAAAAAAAATTGCTGAAGATACACAATCATGAGTATTAAGTGTAAGTAATAACTCTGAAATTAATCTTATTCAACTTCAAGTGTCAATTTAAATCTCTTGATTCTACACATAACCTTATACATCCAGCTTTAATTATGCTTTCCTTGGTCTGTATTAACAAAAATGTGGCTCCCACTTTGTCCATCAAATTTGTCCAGGTCCCCAAAATTTAAAAAAATCTGGCGTGGGGTCCTCAGCCAGGGAAATTTCCTTTAAATGTGTGCTTGCGTGCTTTATAGAAAAATAGTTGCTTCTTTGAATTTTGTCTTCTTAATAATCTTTAGTTTTCCAACTTCTTGCTTTTAAATACTTGTTAAAAATCAAGAAATAATGTAATTGAGTTAAAATTTAGTAAAGTATATCCCTTTACCTAATAAATAAGTATTCTGAGATTTTTTCAAAATGGCAAGTTTATTTATGGTACTGTTTATGGACGAGCAAGTAAGATGTAAATTTATGCGGATTGCTGTATAAATTTGGTGATTTTTATATTCTGAGGATGAGCAAAAGAGTCTGAAGTAGCGAGAATGGGGGTCTATCTTATCTGATGTAGTGATGAAAAGTTCTGAGGTACCCTGTACCCATTTTAATATTAATTTTACATTAGTGATCAGGATACTTTATTACTTAAATTTGGGGGAGGGGTGTGGCTGAGAGATTGAGTGCCAGTTTGTGTTCTAAGTCAACATATGTAAAATGCACATCCTTGACTTACCATCCATTCTGCTTGTTGAAAGACCTAAATTAGGTTTGGGGACAAACTTATTGATCGAAGCTATCCTTTTGGCTTGAAAATCGTGTCTGTTAGTGGTCATGCTAGACATAGGCCCTTCTCCATTTAAATTATGATCTTTAGGGTATATAAGCTTTTCTTTTGGAATTCCTATCCATGATCCATAACTCATCTGTTTAGGGAAAATAAACAAAAGTTCTTGACATTGGTATATTATAAGTTTAACTTATAATTAAGTTCAAGATATTACGTCCAACAGGGTAATGTCATTAAAATCAATAAAAACAAAACCAAAGATTATTAAGTATACCACATATACTATACTATGTAATCTTTTTTTCCATTGGGATATCTTAATAAGATACAAGTAATTTGACTATCTTATTGTTTTAATCAACATTTTTCTAGAGAATTTATCAACGGTTTTTTATAAACTATTTTTCCATAATATCTACGATATAATAGAAAAATTATAGTTTATTGCTTTCTAAGTACCAAAGTTCAAGTATAGACTTACCATGGGATTTAATTTTTTGAATGCTTGTGTTTAGTATTGATTTATAATTAATTAATAAAAATAATAATATATATATATATATATATATATATATATATATATATATATATATATATATATATATATATATATATATATAATATATATATGTCTAAAAATTATTTTAATAAAAAATTAATAGAAAAATCAATTTAATTCATTGCATAAGTATGACAAAAGTATTGTAATGTTTTAAATATTATACAAACCCTATTGGTAGTAAAGCCTGAGAATTCTCCTGCTGGTATTATATTTTCTTTTGCCATCATAGGAGTTCCTCTACATTGCCTCAATAACTTTTGATCAAATGCCTCGAATGACAATTTATAAGTAGAACTATCTGACATTTTAGCTTCTGGTGGCTTGTACATCTAAACATATAATTAAATATTTATATCCCAATTCATATTTTTAGTATAATTAACATTATGATGTAATAATTATTACTATTATTAAATATAATAGGATGGTGGGATGTAGTATAGTGTACTATGAAGCCTAATTCAGCTTTACTTCTGATTTTATCGATTGACATGTATAATTTTAGGTGAACTAATCTTGTTTTCAACTAATACATTTGGAAATTCACAAATATGGTGGCATTCATGTCACCTACATAACTACTAATAGTACAAAATGCTACATCTGGACAACCATGTGGCTGTGATGCAGCAACTGAGAGGCGCAGGGACTCTAAAGTAGCCAAAGCCAGAAACTAATAAACAACTCGCTATTAAAGTTAATTATTACCTTGACTGGAGCGTATGATGGTCTAATTGGAGGCTGAACATATTTAAGTTTCTGTAAAAATAAAATTGTCACTTTTTAATGTTAATGCAATCAGAGGAGTTAACTAACTAGCAAGGGAAGAAGTATATGCCAAATTTAGCTTATTATGAGATGTTAGAAAATGGATTGACTCCAGAAGTACATGTGAGACTCACCTCACTTTAAACCCTTATTGTTAACTTTACAATATTACTTAAAATTTGTATTATACCTTTTCCCCAACTGACTGCTTACAATTACATCTGCATTGTCTTTGTTCTAACCACGCATTCTGTAAACAAATAGTAAGAGAATGTTTAAGTTAAAGGAAAGTTCCTTTGTTAAAATCTATTGACGTAATCAAAATAAATGCATCTCTCCTGATTTGATGATGAAAAAAGAGGAGTGTGGAGAAATCGATTTTGTATGGCTTCTGTCACTATATAATATATATATATATATATATATATATATATATATATATATATATATATATATATTATATATATATATATATATATATATAATAATAACTCTTAGCTTATCTATTTATCAGCTAGGGATCATATACACAGTTGGAATATATTGTTTTTAATTCTAGAAACTCTTAGCTTATCTATTTATCAGCTATGGATCATATACACAGTTGGAATATATTGTTTTAATTCTAGAAACTCTTAGCTTATCTATTTATCAGCTATGGATCATATACACAGTTGGAATATATTGTTTTTAATTCTAAAAACTCTTAGTATATATTATATATATATATATATATATATATATATATAATTATATATATTATATATATATATATATATATATATATATAAGAATGTTTTGCCTGTTTTAAAGTGAACAGTTATAGCAATAAAATATTTTTACCATCAACCTTGAACCCAAAAAGTACACTTTTTCATAAAGTGGACAAGAGAGAACTTTGTGTAATTTTGATAATTCAACAAAATGTAATTCTTTTTAAAAAATTTTGCTTTTTTAAGAATAATTAAAACTTGTGAAAAAAGGTTTCACTGTAGATTATCCCCCCCCCCCCCTATATTGGTCCCCTATTTAAGATAATAGAATAATATTCGTTGTCTTGATATTTAATAATAATTATTTAATTTTAAACATTTTATTTATTTTTTCTTAATTTTTCAATATAACAAGGGGTGGGCTAAAATATTTTAATTGTTTTTTTCATATTTTTATTGCAAAAATTATTTTTATGTTACAAATGAATAAGTTTATAAAGAATACCATTTTTTCAGAATATTAACTTTTAAATCTACTTTACTCTTGTTTGTTTTCAAAAATAATAGTGATTATTTCTTTCTTAATTTAAAATCAAGAAAAATCTTAGTTTTACGTCCAATAAAAACTTTCAAAAAACAAAATATTTGGCCACTTTACGCAACTCAATCCGTGGACACTGCAGAAAAGCCCCTAAGTAGGTAATTTTTAATTATGAGAAAATTTACTCATAATAAAAACTTTTGCTTGTCTTCAAAGTAAGATTTTTCATTGATAAAATTCAATATCTAGTAATGCACGTACCCAAAATGTATCAAAACGGCACCGTAAGTAGAAAATTGTACTTTTTGGTAACGTCTTACAAATTATTGAATTTTATCTGAGAAAATCCTTCTTTGGTTAGAGTATGATAAGAGACCTCCTGTAAAATCAAAACAAAAAATTTCCCTACAAATTTTTGACATACAAAAATAAATAAATGCATCTATTCTCGGGTATGTAGAAAGGCTTTGGGCTTTGAGTAGGGCATATATAAGGGAGTTAATGTAAGAGAATACTCTTACATTACATGTAAGACAATGATTTATCCAATATAAAGGGTGGGTCCCTTATCATACTATCTACAATGGGGTAAGAGTATTATAAGGGACCCACCCTAAAAGAATACAATACAACTATTCTCGGGTTTGTAGAAAGGCTTTGGGGCTTTGAGTAGGGCATATATAACGGAGATTAGGGCAATGATGTATCCAATAACAAGGTTTTACTTTAAATGAAGGGTGGGTCCCTTATCATACTATCTACAATGGGTAAGAGTATTATAAGGGACCCACCCTAGAAGAATCCAATACATCTATTCTTGGGTTGGTAGAAAGCTTTGGGATATGAGTAGCCCTACTTACTTTCATTATCTCCCTTACATATGCCCATATGTAAAGGAGATAATGAAAGACAATAATCGTACATTAGATGTAAGACAATAATGTATCCAATATAAAGGGTGGGTAGGGACCCATCTATCATACTATCTACAATGGGGTAAGAGTACATTACCCATTTTACTTGATACATTCTTGCCTTAATCTCCCTTATATAGCCCCAAAGCCTATTTACAAACCCGAGAATAGATGTAATGTATTCTTTTAAGGTGGGTCTCTTATAATACTCTTACCCCATTGTAGATAGTATGATAAGGGACCCACCCTTCATTTAAAAAACCTTGTTATTGGATACATTATTGCCATAATCTCCCTTATATATGCCCCAAAGCCTTTCTACAAGCCCGAGGATAGTATTGTATTCTTTTAGGGTGGATCTCTTATAATACTCTTACCCCATTGTAGATAGTATGATAAGGGACCCACCCTTTATATTGGATAAATCATTGTCTTACATGTAATGTAAGAGTATCCTCTTACATTCTCCCTTATATATGCCTACTCAAAGCCCCAAAGCCTTTCTACATACCCGAGAATGGATGTATTTATTTATTTTATGTTTACAATAATGTCAAAAATGTAGGGAAATTTATTTGTTTTGATTTTGCGGGTGGGTCTCTTATCATACTCTAACCCCTTCTTTCAAGACGAAAGAAAATTTATTCAGAGTAACTTAACTAATTCGTCCCTTATCATATTTTATACTATAGGGTAAGAGTATTATGCATAAGGGACCCATCCTAGAAGAATGTAATATACCCTTTATCGGGTTTGTAGAAATGCTTCAGGGCTTTGGGTAGTGCATATATAAGGGAGACTAAGGTAGTAATGTATTAAATAAGTAGGTTTTACTTTATATAAAGATTGGGTCCCCTTGTCATACTATCTACTGTCCCCTTGTCATACAGTATACCTACAATAGGATAAGAGTATTATAAGGAACCCATCCTAGAAGAATATAATATACCCTTTATAGGGTATGCAGAAAGGCTTTGGGGTGGCTTTGAGTAGGGTACATATAGGGAGCCTTTCTACCATCCTGAGAATGGATGTATTATATTCTTTCAGGGTAGGTCCCTTAAAATATTCTTTGCCCATTTAAGATAGTACGATAAGGGACACACCTTTATTATTTATTTTATGTTTAAAATAAACTTTTGTGTCAAAAATCTCAAAAATATGTAGGGAAATTTATGTGTTTTGATTTTGCGGGTGGGTCCCTTAATATACTCCAACCGAGCCCAGCTTTATCCGCATTAACTTCACTACCAATAATAAGAAATCTTACTTTTTGCTGAACATCTTCTTTTATTTCTACCATTTTGGATTTTACTTAAAGTTTCTAATCAAACTCAGAATTTGTATGACTCCAAAATTACAACTCTTCAATTACTTTTCATTCATTCGATACAATTTTCAAAATATATATCAGCAAATTTTCAAAATTTAATCATAATTTGAGGGATATTAGCATGATGATATAAATATCTGAACTACTTCTATTAACATATTCTGTCATGGATTGTCAAAGTCATTTGTCGAACTTTATTTATTAATGAAAATAAATATAAAAAAATAGTCACCTTCTTGTTAGTAAAATCAGAGATATGTTATGAGATAAGGCATACTTTATCTTAATACATTAGGAGGTTTAAAACTTTGTAGCAGTGCTCTGCGACGTATCTAAAGTAGCACACTCCTCCAAGGGTGGCTTAGGGCGATATTTATAAATCAATCGCCAGCTTTTGCACATCGTGTTTTTATCTAAAAACGTTGTGTTGAACGATTTTAGGTATTTGTGACGTTTCGAAATACACAAAAGTCAACCGATAACTCGAAGCTAGTAAAAATATCTAGATGACTAAAAAACTTAGGTAGAAAATCATATTAGAAAAGTGTCAAGTCATTTTCTAGAGACGCTCTTGCAGTTCAGCGAAATTCCGTATATTGAGAGCAGCGCTGTACAGTTCCAAAATTTTTAAAATCTTTATTTTAAGATTTATCAGGAAACAACTTAAACTAGTAGTTTTGCATTATTTCAAAATTAATTTCAATCAAAAGAAGGTTTACATTTAAAAAATGTGAGCTTTAAAACCTGAAACATCTCTTGGAAATAATCTAAATGCAGATCTAGGTTCGTGGAGATTTGTAACCAGTTTTTTCTCGAAACCTACTGAAAATTTATGATTTTTAAATTTTAAAAAATTTCACTTTTGCTAGGTTTTCTTGTTTTAGATCATTTGTTTTACATTTTTAATAGTATTTTGCTGCAAAATATTTAAAAATGCTTTCAAGTAGATTTCGAATATTTGGTTAGTAATTTTTTAATATTTAATGTTCTTTTACAGGATTTATATTGTGTTCTAAATATTCGCTGACTCGTTTTGGTTTTATTTCAGGTAAAGATGTTTTACGATTCTTTGCTACAAGTGCTGAAAGAAGCCCAAAAACTGGTATTCTTATGCTTAATATGGGAGGACCACAAACAGTTGATCAAGTGCATGATTATTTATTAAATATTATGACTGATAGGGATATGATACAATTACCGGTTCAAAGGTAACTGTTTAAAATATTTGATTTTCGATCATCTTCTCGATGTCCTTATCTCCTATAAAAGTAAACTTAACTTTGTGAAAATGGTTCTTGAATCTGAGGATCATTTCCCATCCACTTGTTAAATACGCTGGTAGAACTGTCGATGGAATCCTATCCCAGACACTAGAGCAGGAGAAATAATATCCAATCCACTTATGATAGGCTTTAAACCATGATATTATTCAAAGTTTATACTTTTTAGGTAGTTATTATTTCACTCAAGTTACACCGATTACTACCAAATAACTTTTTAAATATTATTTCATTTAATCTAACTCAATAATTATGTAAAACAATACAGATTTGCTCATATTATACTTTTTGCTTTCAACTTTCTTTTAAACTAAGTATTAAAAAGACGTGATTTTTTGGTGGATATATTTTGTTATGATTTAGTCTTTGTAATTGGTCTACTGAACTAATGTAGCATAAAAACTGAAATTAAAATTCAATACGATTACTTGTTAAATACTCTATGAGAACATAGTTAGTACGTTCACACACACTTTAGATCTGCGGATCGTATAGAATACGATCTCTTAACACGGTCATTTTAGCTGTATAAACAGGTTCCATATCTAGGGAGATGGAATCTAAATGGATCCCCCGATACGCTATATGTACCTTTAGAGACGATCGTATTTAACGGATAACCTTCTCGTCGAACTTTTATTTCACTTCTATATAACTGTTTTTGATCAAATAACTTTTGGAATATTATTTTTTTTGTGTAACTTTATTATTATGCAAAGAAATCACAATTTAATTAAATATATTTTTTTGTTTTAAACTTCCTTATAACCTAAAGTGAACCTTCGCCATTTTGGCGGGATCAGTTATCACTCGATCGATTAAACAAATAAGCTGTAAGAACTGTGAAGTTAGTTGACTGTATTGCATACGTATTCTATACGATCCGCGAATCTAGAGTGTGTGTGTGAACGTACTAAGTGTTGAAAACATGTTTTTCTGTGTAATCGATCCAATTGGAGCACATCCCTTTAATTTTTAAAATAGCATATGAGAATTATGTGATGGGGTCCAATCCCATCTATTTGACAAAGGGAAATCTGACTCCCTTATTCTCCCATACCATATGCAATTGCCAGTTTATGTTTACGTTTTAATAACTTTCTTTTAAGTTAAGTGATTCAGGTTAATATTTTGATTTAGACACTCTTGATTTCCTGTAATAATGAAAAGATTAATTTTATTTATTTATTTACTGATATGTATTTATTTAAGTTTCCATGGAATAGTTTTTGCATATTAACTCTATATTTTAATGTAATGATTATCTTAGTTATAATGTGATTGTCTTAGTTATGTGTGTGTGTGTATGGTTATAATACTTTTAAATATTAATATGAAATTATTACTACGAAATAATACTACCTAAAAAGTTGCACAAAAAATAATTTTTTTGTGAAAATTGAATTTTTGGAATTTTCATGGTAGGGCATTAGAGGAAGTAAGAGATGAGCAAAAGTTTTGCCAAGAATCATATCATTGCCCTTTAAGAAAACCTAAACATATTCATACATTTTCAATAGTCAACATTTTATGCTACTGTTGCTAGAATTTGGAAAAGCTGATAATTTTTGGCATTTTTGCATATCTCTGCAATGTTAATTCTGATTGTTAATCTCTAAAACTAGAGAAAGATCGGTTTTAGAAAAAAATGTATAAGAATAAAATTTGTTGAATAGAATAGAATTTTACCCCCTATTGTTTAAAAATCTTATTATTTGTTCACTTTAAAAAAATATATTTTTTTTAAAAAAATAACACATTATTTTCACTTTTGTACTACAAAAAATTATCAGTTCTTCCAACTTCTACTATAAAAATTTCAAAAATTCAATGTTTGAAAAAAATATTTTTTCATGCAAATTTTTGGGTAGCAGTTCCAATTATTTGACTTAGTTAATAGTTCATCTTTTAGGAAATTTACTCAGTTTTCCAACGAGACCAATTTCATCTTTCTAGCATGAACAATTTAAGAGCTATTAACAATTTTATGATGTGAGGTCAAATAATCAGAGGTAGCACTGTGATTTTAAATCTCAGAAGCAGACTATTTAAGTTAGGTCATTTCTTGCCTAGTATTGTACTTTTCGTCTCTATTCTAATATAATTTACTCATCAATGTAACTAATTATGAAACAAATGGTTGTGCAGCAAACTTGGACCCTGGATTGCTAAGAGGAGAACACCTGAGGTTCAGAAAAAATATAATGAAATTGGTGGTGGCTCTCCAATTTTAAAATGGACCAATAAACAGGTTTGTTTATACAATAGTTGATTATATTTTTTTAATCTTTAATTAAAATAAAAAATTGGGTACATTTAGAAATATATGAACACATATGGAAACATTTCCTCATCACATTGGATTTGCTTTCGGACTTGCTTCGTCCATCCTCAGAGTAAACAAGTTGTTAAATTTATACTGCAACACCTCATCAGACTTGCTTTGGTTGTCCTCAGATAGAAAATACATCCTTTCATTCCCAGCAGTCGCCCATCCGTGCACTGACCATGCTCGATTCTGTTTAACTTATATGATACAACAAAAATCATGGATATACTTGTTATATTGAAACAAAAGTTGGTGTACTTAGTTAAACGTACACACTTGTACCAAATTTCAACTCAATTGGATTATTTTTACTATTAGGAAAAGAACGATTTTAATTCTACAATGTTTTTTTGAACAGGAACAATATATTTCAATCCATTTGGATCATCTTCAGGAAATACTAAAAAACAAAAGTACAAAAATATTACTAAACATACCAAAGTAGAAAATACAAAATAATAAGACAGGAACTAAAAATTAATTTCATGTATTAAACTTGACAAATACTACTTACTATAAAACTAAAACTAAAAAGCTACATTAACAATAAATGAAAAACTATGAACAAATGTAGTGTTTTATTGTTAATGTAGCTTTTTAGTAGTTTTATAGTAAGTATTATTTGTCAAGTTTAATACTTGAAATTAATATGAGTGAAAGAAAAGTCTCTCCTCAAAAATATTTTATTGGCAAAAAGCTTTCAACCTAGCATGAGGCCAACATCAGAAAATAATGTTGAAATTAATGTTTTGTTCCTGTCTTAGTATTTTGTACTTTGGTATGTTTTTAGTTATATTTTGACTTATGTTTTTTAGTCTTTCCTGAAGATGATCCAAATGGATTGAAATATATTGTTCCTGTTAAAAAAAAACATTGTTGAATTAAAGTCGTTCTTTTCCTAATAGTAATTATGGAATTCTACAAAACAGACGTTTCTCTCTTAAGAAGTTTGGATTATTTTTAAATTACAATAAATTCTATGTTCAACTTATTCTGTGATCTTAAAATGTATTCAAGTATGATATAGAATAAAAACGTATGTTTTAATACTTTATGTTCTTTAAAATAATAAATAATGATTTTGTTCCTCTTATTCCCAACATTGATATCAAGTATTTTTAGTTTTATAATTTTATGAGTAGAAGTAATATTTTATGAGTAGAGGTCATATTTTATGAGTGGAAGTCATATGTTATGTCTGGTAGCAATATACAATAGAAAATTATAACATTGCACAAAAATAATGAAGAATTGATTTCGATTGGGCTTCTGATTGATGTGTAGTCCACTTAGTGATGTGCCAAGTCGATTTTTTGAGTCAATTTTTTTGCGAGTTGATTTAAAAAGTCAATTTTTTTGTGAGTCAACTTTTGACCTAAATCGATTTTAAGGCGATTTTTTTAAGTCGACTCCTATGAAGTCGATTAAAAAAAAGTTGATTCAGCACATCACTAAGTCCACTTCTCAGCCAAGATGTTGTGACTTGGCTGATTACATGACGTTTGTGTACAGTGTAAAACTGTTTCTTTGTTGTAGGGTGAGTTGTTGTGTAAAAAATTAGATCAAATATCTCCTGAAACTGCTCCACATAAACACTATGTGGCATTCCGTTATGTTAATCCACTCACTGAAGATGCTATGAGTCAAATTGATAAGTATGTTTTTCTTCATTATTTTTTAAGTTTATACATATTTTATTAAAAGCATGCTTTCTGATTTGTAAACACTTTGTGCTCCACATATATTTCTAAATACTGTTTTAAACCATGAAACAATGTTATGATGATGTTTAAAACACGTACGGGTATTTATTTATTTATTTATTTATACAATTTTTGTAAAAGCCATTTACGCAATGGCAGTACAACGTCATAATTACAATCATACTTAATTAGAAAAATTAAATTAAATTAAGATTAAATTAAATTAAAATTAAATTAAATTAAAATTAAAATTATAAAATTCATTAAGGGAATAAAATTCTGCATCAATAAGCAGTTTTTTAATTTCTCTTTTAAAATCTTTAAAGCCTAAGTTTTTAAGGTTGTTAGGTAATGTATTATAAAACCTGATTCCATTTTGCAAGGAGCAGCATCTCTGTGATGTAGATAGACGGTAGAATGGTGTCACTAAATTATTTCCTTGTCTGGTGTCATATGCATGAGTGCTTTCTACTAGCCTTAGATTTTCTATTTGACTTTTAATAGAGATAAGGCAATTATAAATATATAGAGAGGGGAGCGTCAAAGTAGAGATCTTTTTAAAGTATCCTTTGCAACTCTCAGTAGACTTCAAGCCCATGATTATGCGAATTGCTGCTTTCTGTAGAATAAATATTCTGTCACCAAAATCTGAGCTACCCCACAACATAATTCCATAATGTTGTTCTTTCCATAAAGTTTTCTTTCCATAAAGTTCCATAATAATGGGTAACATATATGTACACTGCTTCAATGGCATTACAACCCTGGTCATGATCACAGTGCAAAGCAAAGTACTATTTTCCTCACAAGATTTGAAAAATAAATTTATTATCTTTTGTTTGTATTTAATTTTACATAAAACATATTATTAATTCTTAAAGGTACCATTACTATTTTATTTCCTTTTTGCTGCTTTTAATGAAACACTAGATTTAATCAGGTGTTAATGACAAATTTCTTGTAAAATTGTTTTTTGTGTTCATGATTTTTTTTATATTCCAGGGATAAGCCGGAAAAAGTGGTTGTGTTTTCTCAATATCCTCAGTATAGTTGTGCTACTACAGGTTCTAGTTTGAATGCCATTTACACCTACTTCAAAAACAAGTTAGTGTTAATTATTTACAAAAAATAGTTAGGTGTGTTAGTGATGTGTTGGCAGCTCTGATAGCAAGTTGTCTAAACAACCTGTATGGTAAGGAGCGGGAGCCACAAATCGGCCCCCTGCCCCTCTACCATAGGCTATTTAATTTGTTGTTATATTAGTAGTTTTGTCAATGGCTTACTGCCATGATATAATTTATTAGTCCATTAAAATTTATATGTTGAATAAAAAAATCTAAACTAATGAAGATAATTAAATTAACTTCGTTTTGTGTTAATTCAAAACAGTCTTTATTTGCATAGGTAAAAAAAAATACAAAACAAAAAAAGTAGGGTAATTAAACAGAGGTGAGGTAAGTAATTTTCATCAACTTGAGGAACCCACAAAGCCAAGTGGCTTGACTGTATTAATTATTTATTTATTTTAGTTTTGCTAGCTACTCATCTGACCAATATATCTTAAGTTGTTTTTTTTTTATTGGCATTGATTTATAAAACCATTTAAGCCATAAAAGTATTATCAATAATGATGAAAAATTTAATTAATAATCAAGTTTCAATTAGATTTGTTTGAGTGTTTAAAAGTTATTGATTTTCTTGAATTACATAGTTCAAAATTGAACGATTAAATTGCTTTTTATTCTTCAGTGTTGCTGTTTAAGAGTTCAAGTATAATTCTTTGTAAATTAGTTATTGTTTACTAACATAGCAAATGAAAAAAGAGTAAATGATTATTATTCCCATTTTTATAATTAAATTGTCTATTTGATAATTTTTAATTTTCCTTCGTTGTTAAGTTACTAAAATAAAAACTACTCTTCTACTTTATTTCATATTTTCGTTGGCACTGATGATGTGTGTAATGATGATTTTTTTAGAGGAAGTAAACCCAGTAAGGAAATAAATTGGAGTCTAATTGACAGATGGCCCACACACCCTTTACTTGGCCGAACAATAGCAGACAGGATATTGGAAGAAATTAAACATTTCCCTAAAGAAGTACAAAAAGATGTAACGATTCTCTTCTCAGCCCATTCCTTACCATTAAAGGTAACTTGAAAATTTAGGTCTTCCAGTGGTGACTGCATCAGTGTAGATGATGAATCCCAAAGTTCTCTTCTACTGTAGGAAAGGCATCTTCAGGGATGTAGGACATCATTGATTTTAATCAAAACTGAATATTTTCCGATCCATCTTCTACATGAACGACTTAGAACTACCAGGCAATCAGGGAAGCTACCAGATTTTACACATACGTTAATATGGTGGCCAGAGAAACATGTAAATGGTGACTGCATTGTTTGATTATAAAGGATGATATTCCATAGCAAAACAGATTTACTACTACTAAGTTTTTTTTATAACAAATCAACTTTATCTGTATTAGTTTGCCATAATATTAAGAATTTCATAGCTTAGGTGCATGTTTGAACTAATTCCATTAAGGATTTGTCAGAAGAAAGATCAGGATAAGATTCATTAACTGATGAAAGAAAATTTTTTAATTGTTTGCACTACACATGGAAAAATTCTGCTGTAATACTTTTGATAGAATCAAGTTCTTTTCATACAATTGATTGAGAAGCTTTAAAGAAGAGGTCTCTTTAAAGCTAATCTTTTTAACTCATTATCCCTCTTTAAGATTATCAAATTTTTCAACTCCCCCCCCCCTTAGTAATCCAGGAGGGGGCTAGGTTACATTTTTTTAGAAAAGCCATAAACAGTTTTCCTTAAAAGTTTAATCAATGCTTCGATAAACAACCCTTAAGAATGTATGAAAATATGATGTCCCTTTCTAAGATATTGTTCATCGCACTTGTTCTTGCATGTGATTACTAAAAAGACGTTTTTAAGGCAGCATTGCTACAACAAAGGCATGCATTGTCTGTGGTGCATGCTCAGCAAGCAAAATGTAGAAATTACTTTTTGTAAAATGGAGATGAAATTTTGTTGATTGGAGACATCTATGAATTATATGAAATTATGTTACCTGTGAATAAAATTGAAAGCTATTTTTATATTTGCACCTTGCTTTCTACATCATATCTTTTTATGTATCGTTTTGCATTCCATGGGGTGATATCAAGTTGAGTACCACTGCTTTAGAGTACTAGTATTCTTGTTACACCAGGATAAATAGATATACTTGCTTTAACTCACATTTTTTCTCTTCTGGTTTTCTTTGGTTAGTTTAACCTCACTTTTGTTTGTGGTTGAAAGTTGGGTGAAAGAGAGTGTTTATTATTTAATGAGAAAAGTGCATGAATTTTAATCAATAGTTTTTTATGTTAATCCAGATTACAAAAATGTATTTCACAGAAGAAATATATGTATATATAAATATATGTATATATATATATATATATATATATATATATATATATATATATATATATATATATAATATATATATATATATATATATATATATATATTAGTTTTAAACTTGAAATAAGTTAATAATTTTGGGAAAACTCAACTTTACAAAATGGCAGACATTTTAATTTTTTCAAAAATTATGTTGTTATGAATAATTTTTATTCTATTAGAATCTGTGCTAGTCTCCATGATTGCAATTAAATTTTAATTCTAGTTTTAAGTACACCTATACCTTAACTGCATCTGGTGCATGTACAACTCTTTAAGAGACATATTTAAGTAAAAGCTGGCCCAAATTCTCTCCAAGGTTTGAATTATGAGACAAGGAAGCTTAGTTCCATATTTTGCAGCTCGTGGTTATACTTTAGTTTGAATTTGATTACTTTCCAGGCTGTTAATCGAGGGGATCCATATCCAGGAGAAGTTGGCGCCACTGTACAGTTAGTTATGCAAGAGCTTGGTCACGCTTACCCTTATGTTTTAACTTGGCAGTCTAAAGTTGGGCCTTTACCCTGGCTTGCTCCTTTTACTGATGATGCCTTAGAAGGTATATTAATTATGACATATTGTTATATTTTTGTTATTAATATTACTTTATATGCCTCTTGTTTAATATCTGGGGTTTATTCATAGTCCGGGAACCCAGGAGTGATTTTTCTCCATTAGTTTTTACTCCAGGGATGGACAATATGCTGATTTAGCACATTTATAACTATTTTGAAAAAAGTTTTCTAATGAAAGTTGGTTACTAATAAATTATGTTTGTTACAAGAAAACAAACATTGCTTTATTTTAAGATACAGCTCATCAAAATATTATGTAACCTCTTTCTCTCTGAACTATCTCTTACTCACTCACACTAATTTTATTTATTTATAACTTAAAGAAGTGGCAGACTGAGCAAAGGCCCGAGGAGGGTTTGGCCTTATAGAGCCCAATAGGGGGAAGGGGGGGAGGGGGTCCTCTATTGCTTCCCAAATTGAGGGTCCACTTTCAACTAGAGTTTTATTAATGATTTTAGCCAAGTTTAATTTAATTTATTTAATTTTTAATTTAATACAATTAGATCAAATGAAATTATTTTATTTAAATTAAAATAAGTAAGCATTAAATAAACTTAAGTTTATTTATTTAAATGTAACACTTAATGAAATTATTTTATCTTTAATCTCTAGGGCCCTGATAAAGTATGTTAAGGGCCTCCTGAAGGCTTTAATCTTCTGTTTAGGAACTTTAAAGGTCCAGATATAAAGAATAGGGCCTTAACAAATTGATAATATTTGAGGTAGATATATGTATGTATGTAATATAAAACATCAAACCGGTAGTTTTCTTACTTTACTGTATGGTCCTGTAAATCATATGACGGAATGGTTGAAATCTTATGACAACTTATGAATATCAGCATAATTTTATCTCTTTAAGCTACAAAAATGTTTTGGTTTTTTACATAAAAAGTGCATGTGGAAATTCCTAAAAAGCTGAATATGCTTGATAATGTGGATAGATAGTCCAAGTCTGATATGTAGAATGCATCTTTGGTTCCTTTTCATCAAACCTCAAAATCATTCACACATCACCATTACCTAATTCTCATCAAATATCCCGCTATAATAAATGAATGTACTGACATCTTAGTGGCTCTATAGAGGTGTGTTTGTAGCATAGCAGTTGAGTCGGCCGCTAGCTATGAAATAAAGCACTTTCCCAGTGTTTTTAAAAGTTACCACAAGGGTCTAGTAAAAAATAGTGTTTGTAACCCTTTGTTGTTGTTTCGAACTTATTCCATATTTAATTTATTTTTCACTTGTTTGTATAATAAAGTTTTTGATTCTGTGGTCTTTATTTTAATAAATAACAAAAAAGAAAGGATATAATTTTAAAAGCATTTTTCTGTGATTTTACAATTATTGGCAAATAAAAAAATAAAAATTTAAAATATCTATAAAATTTAACTATATCTTACCCTAATTTGTATAGTTTACTTTGTAAAAATAATGAAGGCATAATAATAGCTTTATTAAGTAAAAACTATATAAATTGTTCAACTAGGGACTTAGGTACTACAGCTAGGTACTTATCATGCATGCATGATTCTATCAGTGACACATTTAACTTGTTTAATCAATTTCTCGCACTCGCGGTCAACACCCTGCTCTAAACACACTTTAGCTCTTCAGTTCAAAATAATAAAAATAGTACAAATCCTGAGTTATGAGAGGATTAAACAAAAAGTAGTTCTTATATTTTTACAAGTTATCTGGAGAATTATTTCATTATGTATCTTTTCTTACATATTTATTTCAGGATATGCTAAACAAGGAAAGAAACATTTTATTTTAGTTCCTATTGCATTTGTAAATGAGCACATTGAAACGCTACATGAAATGGATATTGAATACAGTCACGATCTTGGCAAAAAGGTAAATTGTATTTATTGGAGTTCCTAATAATAGATTATCTTTTTAGGGTGTGGGTTGTGCTTTTCAAGCAAGTGTATCTAGACTTGGCTGATTTTCAGTCCATACCATCTAGTTTTAGTAACAAAAAATATTTTTTAAACATATTTGTGTGAAAGCCAAACAAGCTCTTATGAGCCGGAATTCCACCGTAATGATCTATTATTTTTTGCATATCCTGGAAATTGATTTGGTTAGTTTTTGGTCATAATGCTTATATAAATGAATACTAATAATTTGTATGGACTGAAAATCAGCCAAATTTCATGAAGATTGAGGGTGGAGTTGTGGAGTAAATTGAGGTCAAAAACAGGAATTTTTCAGAAAAACTGATTTTTTCCAACTCCCCCTTAGCTATACAGGGCTCTCCAGGAATATGCAACAATATTTTAGCATAATTTTGTTTGTAGAGGAACTTTTTACCTTTACATCGAGACCAAGATCATCTTCTTATCATAAATATTGTATGCCAAAAAATGTAAATACAATTTTTACTGAATTTGCTCCAAATTTTGAAATGTTTGGAACTTTTAACCCCCTCAAAACCACTATTATTAATTTAAGAAAAAGATTTGGGGAAACTTTTCCTACCTATTGGGGGTACAACATATTGAAATTTTAGGAAAACCGGAGTCAATCACCTGAACAGATTTTTTAGGTTTTGGAACTGGGGGATCCGACCCTTAAAAATCAAATACATGGATTACCTAGAAAAATTGTTGACACAATATAATTGTGCGAGAGATTGTATAAACTACTCATGTTTTGCAAAACTGGGTAGTATCAAACGATATACATTGATAATTTATAAAAAAAGAGCTACCATCTTTTTAACCTGAAAAGGATGTTACTTCCATTACTTATGTTTCCCTTTAGGTCAAACTTTTTGGTTACACTTCTGGTGAAAATAAGTGTGATTCTCTATTGAAAATTAGCTTAACGACCTTGCAATATCCACCCTTCTCATCTTCGCATTGGGGATAAGCATTTTGGTTTGCACAATTTTATTGGGTCAATCAATTATGGTTTCCCTCAACTTTCCTTTCTTAGCCTAATCATAGAGGAATATATACTAATAAGAGAGCAAAATATATAATAATAATAATAGATTTTTGGCAAAGCACTTTTTCTACACAAATAAGGCCAACAATAGTGTCCTTCTAAAAAATACAATCATCTTTACAAAGATGACCCTTTTTGCCTTGTTGGAAATTATTTTTAGAGCACTATAACTATTTCCCTCTTTGATGGTAGCTTTGAGAGTCAAGTAGGACCTTTTTAACTGTTTTACCTCAGGTTAGGTTAAAGGGGGGCTTTGTCAATAAAATGTTATTTCTGTGGACTTTTATCATTCCTTAGCACCCTTGTATGGTCACAGTGTTGTATGAAATGTACTTGATATTAAATAAGATTTATAGTTTTGTTAAAACATACTTATGTTTACTTAATCTAACGTAATGTTTTTGTATGCAATCACAGACAACAGTATTGATCCTGTTTTCTAATAATTGTTATTAACTATAACTTTCTGTTTATAGCTGGGTGTTGAAATTAGACGTGCAGCTGCTCCCAACGACCACCCTCTTTTTATCTCAGCCCTTGCTGATATAGTAACATCACATATGCGATCTAATATTAAAATAAATCCAAAATTCCTCACCAGATGTCCTCACTGTACTAACTCAAGATGCCATTCCTCTAAACAATTTTACAAAGAACTTTGTGCATGAATAATTTAACTACCTCATTAGATATTAATATTTTCTTTGCAAAAGACAAGAGTTGAATTTGAAATTTAAGTAAGTAGAAAATATTTTGGATAAAATAAATATATTGTATAAATAGACAGGTACTTGTTATACTATTCATTATAATCTATCTACTAGTTTATATGTAGATTTATAAAATTATATATATATATATATATATATATATATATATATATATATATATTACAATCTGGCCTGTCAAGATTTACTAACTAATAGATAGAGTTTAGATCCATTATTTTCTAAAGTATTGGTATGATTCTCTCTTTTGATTCGATCTGTTTTTATTTGCTTCCAATCTTAAAATGTAAGATTGGAAATAAATAAATGTAGATAAGACTAAAATTAATCTCAATAATGCTTCTTTTAAAGTTTTTAAGGTTCTTTTCATTCATTCATTGTTTTTATTTGTTTTATAGATTTATTTATAATTGTATTTTTTATATTTTATCAAATTTTAGTTCTTTTTGGTTTATGATTTTTATTAAATTGTTATTTTTTATAATAAAATAGTTGAAAGGTAACATGAATCTAACCTTATCCGTCTTTCTTTTTCTGAATTCCTTTTTTTATTTTATAGTTAAAATAAAAAATACTGTTTAACTGTTAATCTCTTTGTTTACAGGTTTTAAAATATTTAAGTCAAATTTTTAAGCACCTTAAATCAAGCAAATATTTTTGTTATCATATGAGTCTTAAATGTCTGATTGCATCTATATAGCCTGGTAATTTGACTTGGTTCTTTTTTATTAATTTAAAGGAAATTTGACATTCCTTAAGTTAATTGTGTTATTCATGAGATGTTATTAATTTTTATTTATTTACAAACTCAGTATGTTGTAATGGCATATGTGATTAAAATATTGCAATACATACCATTAATATACAACCCTTATTTATTAAAGAAAACTGTGTAGTATTAGTAGTTATGAGAACAGGTAATGCAATTAGTAATGATCTATTAAAAGTATCCCATAAATTTCTTAAAATTTAGGACTGAGAATATTTTCAAGGAGGCTCTTTCTGGCAATTTTTTAATCTCTTTATAACAGAGAAATGAAATTTTTTGTAGGAACTATAGAGAGACTGACACAAAATTTTAAAGGTGCCAAATAAACATAATGCTGTACTAAATATTTTATAGATCAAAGTTATTGATTGGATTTTTTCTCTGATTTAGAATTATCCTACCTTTGGTCACTAGAATCATAGTAATGAATTGACAGAATTCAATTCAATTCACGATTAGTTAACCTAATGCATATGTAGAACAATGTGTTCTTTGTATTCTTAGAGTATTGCATTTATTATATCAGCATTGACCTACTTTTTCTTAAACGAATTAATTGACTCAAATATTTGTCCTATTGATATTGAATCTTTTCTGTAATATACAGATAAATATTCTATAATATGTAGTTGTTAGTATAAAACAAAAGAAGTTGTTGAATTGTAGTGATTGCTGACACAGAAATGGGCTATTGATTGAAATTGAAGAAAAATAAAAGCATTATTTGCTTTGAAATATTTTAAACTTATTATTTTGTTGAATACATTTTGTTTTAAATTTAGAGCCATGGGTTTTAAGGCCTAAACTAAATAATAGCTATAACTTAGCAGCAAACTGTATCATAACCTTAATGGCTTAGTGTGTTTAGTGGCTGGTGACTAAACACCTAAACCACTAAACACCTTAATGGTGTTTAGTGTGTAGTGGCTTAGTGTGTTATTCATTTGTACTTTTCCTCATTTATACCATTGGTTAATTAGATAAGTAATATTTGCTTAAAAATCAAAACCAGGATTTCACCTGAATCATTTGTTTTCATGGCCTCCTGAGTTGTTTTTATAAAGTTATCTCTATGTGTGTGTGTGTGTGTGTGTCTGTTATCACAGTAGCTCCCACTGTGTTTAAAATCAATCTTTAGGTCTAGTTGTACTGTCCAGAAAATTATTTTTTTCAATCTTTAGGTCTAGTTGTACTGTCCAGAAAATTATTTTTTTATGACGTCAATAACTGGCAATTTCGCAATGCTCTAGCAAACATTTAGAAATTCATAAAACACTTTTGCATGCATTTAGTCATATATAGAACTAAAAATGATTGAAGTCTCATCTCATGATCAACATTAGTTTTTTTTAACTTGAGGAATGATGCAATTCTGTTGTAATTGGTAACAACTGTATCCCTTTACATAATAAATAAGTATTTTAAGTTTTGTTTCAAATCAGCAAGTATATCTATAGGTTTTGTTAGATCGTAAGAATTAAGCACTGACAGTGACTGCTTGGTATTTACTGTCTGAGGATAAGTGAAGGGAGTCCGAACATATGTTGGTGATTTTTATATTCTGAGGACGAGCGTAGTAGTGAGCATGAGGGTAGCAAATCTGGTAAGAAGAGGAAAAGTTCTGAGGTACCCTATTCACATTTTTGATTAAGATATAGCCCATTGAAATTACTCTCTCTCTCTCTTTCTAATATTTATTTTTATCCCTTAAACCTTTGTATCTTGAATATAAAGCGACGTTGGTAAACAAATTATCAGAACTAAAAATGTTTGTTTTCTTGAGTGCTAAAACTTTTATTTGAAGCTTTTTTTATAATTTGTAAAAATAAAATAGTTATAATAATTTTAAAATGTTGCTGTTCCACCATATTGTCCAGCCCTGGATTAAAACACCTGACCAGTGGTTTTCTTACTCTAATTTATGGTCCTCTAAATCAGTGGTTCTTAAAGTGGGTCGCGGAAATGTACGGGAGAAAATTAATGTAAAAAATAATAAAAATATTGACGCCTCATACTTAACAATTCATAATACATTCATTTTAGAGTAAATTTAATAAAATTAATTAGGTAATATGAATTTAATGTTATAAGTGCTATTTCTTATTGAGCATACAAAACGGCGCCTTCATATGGCCACTTCGCAGGTTCATGGTTATTGTATTTTAGCTGTTTTTTGATTTGTTGTGTTGTTTTGAAATTCACATACTGCTACAAAATTAGCAAATTTCTAAATCTATTAGTCAAAAACCTGTTTTGTTTTCATTTTAATATCAAAATTTGACTTTGTTTTGGTGTTTAACTTACTAAAACTTGATTTTTTTTTATAATTTATTATAGTAGATTAATAACGTCTCACACTCTTCATAAACAATAGGATTTCAGACATTAATAAGTTTGATGTTTGTATAAAGTTTCATTTATGATTCGACAAAGCCTTTAAAATGGAAAGTTAACGTGTTTCATGAAAACGTCTTGGAAAAAAATGTTGTACATACATAAATATATACCGTAACCCTGACTTCGGTAATATATATATTTGTGTGTGTATACACATACATGTGTGTATACACATACATATATATGCTTAATATATATGTGTTAAGACAGGGGTCGTGGTCTAAAAAGTTTATGAACCACTGCTCTAAATACATGACATAGAAAATCATCCCTGTGCTCCCAGACTATAGGATTTATGTAGCGAATGTTCCAATAAAAACAAGTTATGACCTCCTGTTGTATTTATTTTGGTATTTTTTTAATGAAATTTTATTTTCTATAAATTTGCAGAACAGAAGATTTAGAACATAATCTTTAGTTTATTATATCAAGATAAATTAGCACTTAGTTTTCATTAGTTACTGCTTTACAGGTAATATTTATGGTATTTTCAGCTATTCCTTGTCAAATATTTCTCCATTTTTGCTTCGTAGCTCAAGAAAAAAAGTCCTTCACTGGTTCTAATCAAGATATTGAACTTAAGTTATAAAACTTTCTATTATTTTGCCTCAAATCCAATAATGCTACAAATATTCTAAAACATTCAAAAAAAATCAACACTAAAATATTTTTTAACAAGATTTATTATAAAAAAATATTTCTTACAGGATAACAAATGTTCACGTTTTTTATCTCCAATAAATTTGATGATGAAAAAATGACAAATAAAAATTTAAGTTAACATACAGTTTTGCTTATTATAATTAACAATATTGGTAAGAAGGCAAATATTGTGTACTTAATACCATATACTGAGCCTAGGTTATAAATAGATAACATAATGAAATTAGAAGTTATAAATTGTAACTAATAAGGTTTTATTTGGCACTTTTTAGTTCTTTTTTAAAAGAATGAGCACATTTTATGAACTAAATTTATGATATATTGTGCATATAACATATAACCCCAAAAAATACAAAATATTATTAGGGATGCTCACAAAAGCTTGATTGTTGTAGTGAACAGTTTTAATAAATAACTGAATTCATGGCTTGCTGGCAGAACTGACCGTTGTATTGCCCAAACAACATAAATTTAATTAACAAGGTAAACATAATTCCTTGTATTTATTTTAAAACATCAAAACTCTTAAATCTCACTTTTAATGATAAAAATTACCTTCAATAATCCATCATAAAAAGGATATAGAGTTAAGAAAAATATTTGTGAAGGATATCCCAATTTTGGCCTCCATACAGATAAACCTTCACTAAATAGTTTACTTTTGATACCTTAGTTTACTTTGTTAACCAAAATTAACAAAATACAAGGTTTATATGTATGTGGTATATATATATATATATATATATATATATATATATATATATATATATATATATATATATATATGTATATATATATATATATATATATATATATATATATATATATATATATATATATATATATATATATATATTTGTGTGTGTATTAAATAAATATTTATGTATGCTGTTTGTACCACTTAGGATGCTCTAATTACAATTAAGCTGAAACTGGTTCCAATCGTTTTAGAATGCCAACAATCAAGAATGTCTGATAGTGTGGATAATTTGATATTTATAGCTTGCTGGCTACATAATTCTTAACATTTACCTCACTTCCTAATTTTTAAAGATAAATATTGCAGGAGAAACTGTGTTTCGCAAAGAGGCAAAACAAAAAACCTGTGACCCCTATTTCATTACATTATCTAATAACATATTAATTTACACATTACTTTGAAGCAAATACAATCAAAAGAGTTTAGTTTATAAGTTTAATATTACTCTATCTAAATTAAAATAAAATAAACATCAACTATAAAATAAATCACATAACCTTTAATATAAATAAATAAAATGTATTAAGCCTATATATTGAAACTCAAGTTAAAGAAATTTTGATCAAATTCTCAATAACCTTTAACAGATTTGTCTTCCATTGAAGAGAAAAACAAAACTTTTTGATATTTGTGAGATAACTTTCATATATATTTTCACTCCATCTGTGCTCCACTGTTAGTTTTCTTATACATTTCACTACTGGGCTTGAGCTTCTAATTTTCTCTTTAATTTTCGGTCTATCTGTGCTTCACAGTTAATTTTCTCATAGATTCCCTCTTCACCTGAGCTTCAAATTTAGTAACCCACACATTTTCACTCTGTCTATACTTACCACCTTGTTTGTATATATGAATTTACAAAACATAAGTCAGTAGCAAAATAATAAATAAACATATGAAAAAATAATTATCACACAAAGGTATCACTTTAACCTGGAATAAAAAGACAAATAGATATTTTAGATGGAACTTTTTACTATTTTTACATATGTGGGTGTGTGTATGTATGTATATATGCATAACTATGCAGATTAAAGTATTAAACAATTAAAATAAAACTCTGGTTTTTCATACTTTTGTTCAATTTGGGTAGAACTTGTCTTCGAGGTAACGTATTCATTAATACTGAATAGATGTTAAGCCATAGACCTCTGCTAAGTGCTAGGAGACAAGTGTCATGTCTTCTTCAAACTTTAAAGAGGTTCTGCATATTTAACTGAACATATTTTCAGCTATAATGATGACGTAAGCTGAAAGCTGTTAGTTCCAAAATAAAGCAAAAAGATAAAAATACAGATAAGAGGAAAGAAAAAGGTTTCTTTCGAAATTATTGTATGACGAGGAAAATTTTTAATAACAAGCATGTTCAGATGTTTTAACTCAAATTAAATCCTAAAAAAAGAAAATAACTTAAAAAATATATAATTTTTTAAAATAAACCAGTGAATAAATTGGACTAGGATAAAAACAATTAAATCACAATATTTAATTTTTCTTAAGCAATTCTTTTTCATTAAAGGTTATATACATTATATATTGACATGGTAAAGTACATCATTATCTTATATCTATAGTAATCACTGTACAATTAAAAAAACACTATATTTCATAATAAAAAAATAGAGGAGAAATACAGCAAACATTTTAGCACTAGATTAAAGAAAACATGAAAAATTAATAAATCTTAATAATTTACCCATGTGTAGTATATTGAGTTGTTAAATTTAAAAACCAAATAAATCTAGATTTAGCGTAGCATTAAAATACTTAAAGTAGACACTTAATGAAAAGTGGAGAGACTTTTCATTTAATTATTTATGATGAACTCCATTCACGCTCATTCTCAAGATGTAAAGTAGACAGTTTCAATACTAATCAAAGAGACAGATTGTTTCCATAATCCTTCCTTTTTAAAGCCAAACTGAACACGATTTGGCGTGTTCAGAAAAAATATATTTCTTTGTAAATAAATCTGAAAACCTATATCTAAAACAATCAAACTAATTAAGTAATAGTAAAATATTAACACTCACTGCAAAATATTTCATTGAGTGACTACTATAAATTAAAATCAACTTTGATTGTGATAAAGCCTAATTAGACAAAATCAATATAGATTAATAAATAAATAATTTCTTTGTGTTAAGCTTGAAACTATACTTTGAATTAAAAAAAGCCAAAGTTAGCCCAAAAATAAATTGGGGGGAGTTTGTAAATCAATTTATCTAAACTCAAATCGTGCAGACTAGAGGCTCAACGCTGACAAATAAATATTGCCATAAGTAGTGGATCATGTTCTTGATTCTCTAGAGCTCGAAGTTCACTGCATTACCACTCTAATTCATTCAATTAAATCATTTAAACAAATATGAATTAATAGTATTTCTTACATATTGAAAATAAGGTGAAAACTTTATAATAATTTTAACATTAAAAAAGGATTTTTATGCATTACATCTTTATCAAATTTGAAATTATCCAATGGGTGTTAAAAAGAGATAAAATAATGTGATGAGAGTTGCATAACAAATGCATTTGGAAACACACAGGTTAAATATGTAAAATTAAGATTTAAGCACTGAAATTGAAGAGATTGTATACGAATGGAATACAGGAATTGACTTTTAACATATAAATAAGTCGCAACTGGCTTTATTCAAATATTTTAAAATCAATTGGACAACAATACTTAATTAATTTATTAACTCATACGAAGTTCTGTGTTTTCCCAATAAACAATTTCTTTATCCTTTATTTTGTATACTTTATTCATATTTTATTTAATAAATTTTGTAAACTTTTGTCATCACTTTGTAAGTAATTAAACAGAAAATCATTTATACAAAAAAATTAACATCAATAGCATGAATTAAACAGGCAATAACAGAATAATGAACACCTGGAAATAACCTAAACCCTAAAATAAAAATGTTACATCGTTTCTACACAAGAAAACATATACTTTTTTATAGCAACAGATTTTTTTGTTCCTTCAAATCTTAGCTCCTTTAAATAAATCATTTTCTCAACTGTGATTTCATAACAATTCTTAAAATAAATACAGCCAAATTGATATAAAAACAGGAAGGAACAAAATAAAATATAACAATAATAAAATAAAGCAATAGCAGACAATAGTTTTTCAAAATTAAAAATTGGAATGTATGATGAATTTTACAGATGTTTTTACAAATTTAACATGCAAAAAATATTAATAATTATTTTATTAATAAAATGGGACCAGCATATAAGATAATTTGATGAAACAACTCAGATAAATATTTTATACAGAATATAAAAGTAAATATTCATTAATAAATAATAATCATTATTAAATTTTAAACATAATCGTTAAGTTTTGAGATGAGAGTAAAATTGTCTTGTTAAAATTAAATTAGGTAAATGTGATATGAAAAATAGAAGTTATTTTACAGAGTGTGGTCAGCACCAAGAAAAGAAAGGACTTTTCTGATGAACTCTTTGTGAGAAAGTATTGCTGAATGATTTGAAACGTGAAGTTGACCCTACACTTCTTCTATCGGATCTGAAATAAAAATAAGTATTATTACATCACATATCCTTCTTTCGAAAAGCTAACATTTTACATTTAATCTATGTTTCAATAGTTAGAGACTTGTCAAGAATAATATGTTGTGTATGTATACCCTATTGATAAGAAGAAAAATTAATTAGCTAAGTTATTTTTTAAATGATGCATGGAATATACTTCCCTGTTTATATAAAATTTAAAAATACACTTATACAGTAGAATGCATCTGTCTGATAGCATTTTTCTTATCTGTTCAATGTCTTTTTTTCTTTAAAAACAAACTGAGCTCATAAAAATATTAGAAATCAATGATTCATATTTATCATTTTAACTAATTCTTAGACCTTATTAGTACATAAGAATCTAGTAGCAAGATAAATATTGGGAAAACATTTAATAATTAAATCAGTAAAACATATTTTTTTTGCTTGGTCAGTTCCTAGTTCATAAACAAAACAATAGGTTTTGGTGAGCTCATTAATCAATGTGTTCCCTATTTTTATCATACTTTTTATCAGGAACTTACCAAAAGTTAAAAAATAAATGGGATTTCGGCTTGCTCAGAAGAAATCTTTTCGGTACTATTTGTTGTTTTGTTGTTATATTACTATTTTTATTACATGACATTTTACCATGTATTTAGAAAATAAGTATATTCATATTTGGAAATATGCTAAAATGTCTCCATCCCCCCTAACCAACCTTCTCCACCCCCCCCAAAAAAAAATTGCTGGCGTCCCACTTCTTATATGGGTCTTTTTCTAATGAAAATCTATAAAAAAACTGTTGGCACCGAATTTGCTTGATAATTATTTCCTCAATCAATAGCCTTATTTATACAGAGGTATCAATAAAAAATCACAGGGAACAAATTTATAGAATCATACTACAGATAAAAGGAAGCTACGAAAGCCCAAATGAAATCGAATCCCCCCTCCCCATTCCCACCTTTCATGCGACCTACCTCTAAGAAAATTCGCTTAGACCTCAGACCTCCCAGACAAAGTAGCTAATTAAGGAATTTAAAAAATTTATTTCAAAAAATTGGCAACTGAAAGTACAAGTGACAGGACAATTTTTTTAATGCTTGGATCCATAAGGTCATATAAGCATTTTCATCTTACTCAAATATTCCATCCCTTGAGTTTGTACAAACCCAATCATCTAGTAAGCACAATCTCCACATTTGAGAACTCCACAGTGTGCCTAGTTCATCTAGCCAACCAGACTCTTCTAAACTCTGGCTCGTGCCTGTGACTAGTTCATCTAGTCTTACTAGCTCCTCTGATCACATTAGTCTCACTTGGCCCACCATCGTTGTTTAAGCAGTCTCACAAATCTCATCAGCTCCTCCAGCAACACCAGACTCTAGCTAGGCTCACCGAGCACTGGCTAGCCCAGTGCTCCTAACAGAGAACTCTTAACAGCCCCGACATCAGTGTGCACAAACTCATTCTTTAGACCTGACCTGAAGGTCGAAGTTCCACAGTACTACTAGGAGATGTTTGTCTTTAAGAACCGAGGACTTCATTCCTAGTCACTTACATTAATAAGTCCTGGCTTCAATTTCACTGACTTGAGTTTTTCGGACGTACGTAGGCTCAGTATATCTTTTCGACCTTTATCTTTATCAGCCTCCAGAACATTGACTTTTAGTGAGCTAGAGACGATGGAAACGTGGATCCAGATTTGTCTCAAACGAAACAGGAGCCAACCTTGCATTTGCGAAATATCAGCCAAGGAAAACCTTGACTTGAACGTCATATTAAGGTCCTTCCCCGGCTGGAGGTGAACCCTCAACCTTCAAGTCAAAAGGCAAGTGCTCAACCACCAAGCTACCGGATCGTTGGGAATAGAATTGAGTCTATTAATTATAGTCTCTTCACAATACTCTGGTTATTTTTAAATGAAGTATGATTGAGGAATGGAGTAAAAATAAGGAAATACAACTTTCTGATTGGTCCTGAGCCCTGGACTACATGTTTCACCCATTCCTCATTTTAAATAAAAATGGTAGAAAAAAATATTTTTTAAAAATTTGCATAATAAGTTAAGACTCTTACCTTTCAATAATAACAGCAGGCATCTGGACTAGTTGAAGTGGACTCTTACCATCAGATAGAGCTTGTTTTAAATTTAATATCTGCCCTCTCATAACACACATTTGCTTTTCAAATAAATGATGGTCGAAACCTTTATCTTGCTGCAATCATAATACAAACAAATTAAAAATATGTAAAAAAGGAATTGCTACCCAGGGTTAAAATAAATAAAACCATGATAAAAATTAATAAAAAATTGAGTTTGAGAGTTCGTTTTATAAAAAGGTGAAACATTTAAATAGTAAGAAAAATAAAATAACCCAAGTAAAAAGTATAAAAAAAGGTGGAATAGGAGAGATATTTTTAACTGACAACAATAAAGTTTTTTCTTCTTAGATAAGAGATTGCAGCACTGATTATCAAGTCTAATTACTCACATTAAGTATTATAATATCATTGGACAGCAGATGCAAAATTTTATTTCAGGGTCAGAATTAGTTTTTTTTATCTAATAAGATGATAACGGACCACTAGAGTAAAGTAGACAAGGCATAGACAATACTTGGATGAGTGATTGCTGAGAATGAATCAGATTTTTTTTCTTTCAGTGAGTAAATCAGCAAAGAGAGTTTAAAGACATAATACTATTCAAATTATGTGTATTCTGAGAATGAAAAAACTAGGGTATGAACAAGTGAGGATATGCCAAGTGAGTTTAATTATCTGAGAAAAAGTTTCAAGGTACTATGTGCCCAATTTGTTTAGTACAATGTAAACTATAAAGAAATAATTTTTTTATTAATATCAATAAGATAAGCAATAGCAGCTGTCGAAGTCAGCAACTAGTAAAAGAATCTCATTTGAATACAAATTTTAAAGATATAATTATGAGACCAAAAACTTAATTCAAGGCACAAAAAGAATTGATTAAAAGTATTAAAAATCAGTACCTTAAATAATTGGTATAAATCATCACAAAGTTCCTGTGTAAATGTTTCCATATCATCTATCTGCGGCAATACAAGGTCTATAGTTTGTTGACTAAAGGGAACTTTAGCTTGTGGTAACCATGCCCAGTGATAGGGGTAAGCACGCCATGAATCTGGGTGTTTAAATGGAAAGGCAAGTCCATTGTCTATAGCTGCTATACTAACATCACCGCCTTCCCCTCCACCCCAATCCTGCAAATATGAAAATTATATAATGAATATAATAAACTGTGTAAAAATCTAAGGTAAATGTCTTGAAGATTAAGGTCTTCCAGGGGGGTCTGCGTTAATGAGATGATAAAATGAACTTTTCTCTTCCATCGTAAAAGGCAGCTTAAGGGTGTAAAACATAATAGATAAAGTGCATTCAGATCAGTTTTGATCATCTATGATCTCACTTAGTTTATACTTATATAAGCTTGCAGCTTAAATAACTATCAAGTTAAAAGCTCAAGTATTAATAGCCTTTTTCATCAATGTGTTCTTAACATTATTTATCTTTGTGATAACTATTGCCATCTTCCATATTTTTTAGCAATGCCAGTGTTACAGTTAGACAAAGCATAAATTTAAATATTTTTCAAACTTGATTAGAATATCACAAATAATCCTAAAAAATCACAAATTCAAACTATTAAACTGATTATTAAAAAAAAGGTTATAAGGGCAAAGCTTGTAATATAAATTTGAACATTACAATACCAAAATTAAATTTAATCAGTAAATAACATTTAAAAGTGCAACTATTTCAAGTAAAAATTATTTAAAATATTACATATTATACTTACACTAACTGAATTCATCTCTTGCATTATGGCAGAACCATTGCTAGGCATAGGTTGTTGTTTGACAACAGGTGGTTCATACTTGACTAACCAGTTGTCATTGCCTCTATCTGTATTACGTATTATATAATCTAAAACAACTAAACGCTCAAATTGATGCCGGAACTTTTCTTGAAGGCTTGCTGTAAGAGGTTCTAATTCAAATCTTCTTATCCAGTAATCTGCATCTTTGTAACCGTCTACATAAAGCTGAAATGATCCTACCTAAATATTGACAAAAATAAATATAAATACCCATTAATATTTATATTTTTGTTTTTATTAGATTAGTTAAAGTTGTTCTATCTAGGTATAATGGGAAACAGAGAAAGTTACAACACTGCATAAAAAGACTATTGCAGAATGATTTAGGGGTAAAATAAATACTTAAATTAAAAGCACTTTGGGGGATCCGTTTTTTATTTAATATAGGCTAACACTTTCCGGGTTTTTAACTTAAGTAGAACTAAATAAAAAACTAAAAAACACATAAACAACTAACCTTTGGTTTTAGGCCAAGCCTGTTAAAATGTTTACCAAGTTTAGGAAAATGTTCGTTAATAACATGTTTCATTTGCGATTTACTTCGATCAATTCTAGGATAATTAAATGTTTCACTTACAAGTTGCACAACCTAAAAAGAAATAAAATATACAAATGCAAAATTTGATTAATAATTTTACACCATAACTAAGATTTGAAGATGAACAGTTTACCCCAGAGAGAGAGTTAGGAACTATTACCCAAAGATTATTAAGTACACCACATACTTCACATACATTAGGTATACTACATAATCTTTGCTGTTACCCAAATATGGAAATTTTGTAGGTACAATAGGTTTGTTAACTTTAAAATTGGCAATTAAAATAAGTTAAATTGGGGCATCATAGTGTAGATTGTTTTGAAAACATTATAAACTTAGTTTAAAATGTAGCCTTAGTTTATAGGCTAGGGTTATCAGATTTTTGGAAATCGAATCTGGGACCAACTATTTACCCCGCCCCTTACTCAGTTTTTAACACACTATGTATTATGTTTAATTTTTTGCCCAGTCATTACATTACATTAATGATATCATACAAAAATTATTTCCCGGAAAGATCAACTACACCTAAAGATTGATACCAAGTTTCAACTTAGCATAAATACACTGGGAGATATGATGATAATAGACACACACACACACAGACAAAAAATGTTTGTGTAAACCACTTAGGACATCTTAAAAACACTTGAAACGGATAATTCAGATGACAGTCTGGTTCCGGTCTGGAACCGGAACACATACCTACATACAATACCTAAATTTATGATTAAATGTAGGTATTGTGTGAACGGAGATCAAGATTGAGTAATGGCTCCAGTTTAATTCACCTAAAATGATAAATAAATGGAGTTAAGTGCATAAGGATACACATCTCAATACCCTCTCAACAGGAAAATAATTAAAATGCTTATAAAACTTAGTTAAAAGTATAGTTATAAAAGACTGTATGTAAAATGGGATATAAGACATTATAAATTGATTCAAAACTAATAATTATTGTAAGCTAAATCTACAATTAGAAACTGATAATTAAGTGCATAAAAATAATTTGATCAGATGGCAAGACTGATTTTTCCATGAATAAGCATTTTTTCAACCTCCATTTTGTTTTAAAATGAATATTGTTCATAGTCATTTCATGTTTCTTATAGTTTCTTAATAATGTATGTAATAAAAAATGATTTAAACTAAAAATATTAATACAAAGTAAAATAAATCAACATATGTATTAAATACTTCAAAAAGATGTAACATGAACAACAAAAGGTAATTAATTGCAATGACCAAAATTGTTTTCTCATTTTAAATTTCCCATACTAGTTTAAGGATGTATAAATAAATAAATAAATATTTTATTTCTCCAAAATAAAAACATGTACAAATCATGATATTGTTATGATTATAAATTAAAGTTTTTTCCTATTTTGGAGATCCCAAAAAAGGCAAAGCCTTGAGCCGGGACTAACAGTATG
>JACMZG010001870.1:18392629-18518305 GCA_018340805.1 Microvelia longipes | reverse complement strand
TTTTTACTTATATGAGTGGAGTTATACTCTGGTTAAGATTCTAGGAGTGACCAGCATTTAGAGTTAGCATAGAAATTAGCTGCATTAATAGGAAATAGGTTTCTTTTCCTGTTACTTCTTTTGATTTGATGACCCAAAATCATATAAACCACGGAAAGGTTGTGGAGTAAACATTAACATATAGTCAACATTTGGTCACTATGGACAAATGTGCAATTAACAAGTTAAATTCGGACGATAATCCCTATTTTTACTATCTGCTCATCTACTCTATTAAATTTAATATTTTTAGATTTCACATTTATTACTAAGAAAATAACAGGCTCACTTCATATTATCGTGGAATAAAATTAACAAGTGACTTTAATCGCCTATTTCAAGGTTTCGATGTAACTAGAAATGCCATAAGAAGAAAAGTTTGACCACTAAAATCAGGGCTGGACCTAGATATTTAAGCACCCTAGGCCAACTTCGAAATTTGCACCTCCTTCCTTATTCTCTCCCACAACTTATAAACTTTTAAAATCAGTCCCGCTATGCATTATTAAAATAATATTAGCACAGCAGTCACAATCAAGACCGCTGGTTATTAGAGATCTTAAACCATGCTAAAAAATCAGGTATGAGGTATCTCAGAACTTTTCCTCATAACATTGGATTCGTTATGCTAATCCTACCTGCTTTGGACTCGCAATATACAAGTCGTTAAATTTATACTACAACACATCTTCGGACTCGCTTTGCTCGTCCTCAGATAGTAAAAACATATGTTTCATAGCCCACGAGAACTCATCCAGGTACTGATCATGCTCAATGCTGCTTAAAATTTATGCTCCAACAAAAATCATATACTTACTTACAAAATTTAGATTACTTATTTATTACGTAAAGTTATACATTCGTACCAAATTTCTACTCAATTGGATAATTTTCTGTTTTTTCAATTTTTAAAAAAACGTACTAATGTCATTTGATTATAATTAAACTAATGCTTATAATAAGATGATAGCCCACACGTAAATTTAATAAATAGCCAGATACGTTCTGGATTTCAATTCGATTGCATCATTTTTCCGCGTTTATGGATTTTTCCAAATTTTTGCATGGTCATTATTGCAAGTTATGACATCATAACAAAATTATTTTCCTACGATGATAACAGACACACACACGTGTCGTTTAGTTTAAAAATCTCCAAGGTCATAAGTATTTGAGGATTGACCAATAAGAGAAGCCGCTGCCAACCTCTCACTTAAAAAGTGAAGGGGGATGGTAGGGAAAAGAACATTAGTTTAATAATAACTAATTCATTTAATTAAATTTAATCTAAAATAAATGTATTATGAATTGTTAAGTATAATGTTTCTATATTATAATTTATTTTATTATTTTTTACATTATTTTTTTCCATACATTTCCGCGAACCTATTAAATTATTTTTCGACCCCCACTTGAAGAACCACTGATATATAGCATACATTATATATAACATAATGTGAACAAATCACATTTTTTATTAGTAAATTTGGAAATTCGCTAATATCGTATCAGTATGTCACTTATTAGTAATATTAGTAATTAGTAATATGACAAACTGTTATAAAACAACAACCATATGCCTGTGAAGTGGCCATAGGGAAATGCAAGTGCTGCCCAGCGACCTCCATTGCTGAGGCTAAGGAGCAGGCAGCCATGAGGCTGAAGTCCTTTTGTTTTATAAGCTGTCAAACTCAAATGGAGTTGGTATTAGTATTAAGGTTTCTTGACTATCTGTTTGTAATAATTTTGATTTGTTTTCTAAGTAATTTTTAATTGGTATCTTTAGGAGCTGTTTAGACTTGAAGTTCCACATGGAGATGGTGACGTATATTTTGAATGGCAGCCAGGAAATGGTTCCTATCTGGCTACTACTGGAAGTGACTATTCTATAGCAGTGTTTACAAGACAGGGTAAACTACACCAGCATATAAGACTTCCTGGGTATGTGTTTGCCATTTGGTAGTTTTAAAGCTATATTTAGTAAAAAATTCAATTAAAAAAATCCTTTATTTATTCATATGACAAAAATCAGGTTCAGGGTACCTTGGAACTTTTCCTTATCACTTTTCCTCATCCTCCTTGATTCGGACTAGCTTCGCTCTTCCTCAGGATATACAATTAGTAAATACATCCGTATCAAGCTCAGTGGTCTCCCATACAGCACTGATCACACTCAATGCTAATTATCTTTTATGATCCAACAAAAATCATATATTTACTTGTCGTATTGAAACGAAACTTAGTGTACTTAT
The DNA here is from genome assembly GCA_018340805.1 of Microvelia longipes. Taxonomy (NCBI): domain Eukaryota; kingdom Metazoa; phylum Arthropoda; class Insecta; order Hemiptera; family Veliidae; genus Microvelia; species Microvelia longipes. Next base: position 18,516,014 of record JACMZG010001870.1, on the reverse strand, counting down.
TAAATTTTAACTGTACTTGTACTAAATTTTAACTCAATTGGATAGTTTTCAAATTTTTTACAGTTTTAAAAAAAATGTACACAACTCATTTAATAACAATTAAACTAATGCTGATAATAAGATGAAATGTTGGTCTTATACATGGCTACATACATGCCAAAACTCAATCCAATTAAATCATTATTTGCGTTTTATGATTTTTTAAAATTTTTGCAGGGTCATTATTGCGGGTTAATGACTTCATAAAAAATAATTTTCTGAATAGCACAACTACAGTGGTAGACTGATTTTCGTACAAAGTTTCAACTTTGTTCGAATACGGTTCGCCGTTGCATGTTCTATATTTCCAAAATTCAGAAACCAAAAGTAAATAGAAACCTTTTTAAAACTTCCAGAGAACGCTAATGATGGCAGATAAGTATATTTCATTTAATTAATTTATTGATTTAGTCAATTTTATCAGGTAATTACAATTAATCACATGTGCGAATCTCGCCGATGTAATTAAAATACAGGCTGCATTAAATGCCAAAATCTATCTTTTAGCACGTGTAAAACTTTAGCCACTATTTCATTATTACCTGATTGAATCAATTAAATTAATAAATTACTTAAATGAAAAACTTAAAAATAATCACAAGTGTTCTGTGTAAGATTAAAGTGGTAGGGTTAGTTAGAAGTATAACTATACAAAGTATAAAAATTAAATTTCAAAATGACTGTGGGCATAAAGGGGGAAATTAAGACACGCCCACTCAATTGAAAGGTAGGTCCGCCGCAGCACTAGCGTCGCCCGGAATCCAAATTTTCCCACCATTGAGTCGACAGTCTTACTGTTTAAGTATCTATAGTCTCTGATTAATAGTAAGATTAGGCACTAAGAGGAATGATAACTACTACTATCTACTAATTACTATATTTCGCCCTCTACCTCAGGGCATATTCATGTTATCTACAACAATAGATAAATACAAATATATAAGGTAAAGCAATATTTGAAACAGAAATATTATTAATTATCAACCTATACAATTAATATAGAATGTGCAAGAATAAAAATTTGATTTAAATTATAGCATCTTGATGCTAATTGTCAATTTAGATAAAAATTCATAATTTTAGTACAAAAAGATTATAAGGCAAGAACTGTAAAGAACAGTGAAGAGGTGATAGGTAAAGGTAAAGAATTAAGAAAAATAATTGTCGAGAGAGGGGATGTATACAGATCGTAAGGATTTTATAAAGGGGGGGGGAAAGAGGAAAATAGGGCTGGGTTTTAACAGTTCTTGTTGAGGTACATTTAATGATAAATATGTCATGTATATGACATATTAAGTCAGTCTGATTTTAGGAGTGATAGATTATTAATTGTGTGTTAACTTTATCCCAATACATAGTGTTCGTTTAGTTAAATATTTGTTCTAATTCTAGGGGGTACTTAATTGTTATGGGCCCAGTTCACTTTCGGTGTGCGAGTTAGAAATTCAAACTTGAAAATTTTCCTTATAAATTTTTGGCTGTGAAAATTCTGTCAATATTTTCAAAATCTTGAAAAAAAAAAAAAAAAAAAATCAACAAATTGAAATGGATTTTACAAAAGTGCAAGTTGGTCATTTGAGTGGAAAAACCAATTGGCAAAGTTGGAAGTACAAGGTGTCAGTTCTACTTCGAGGAACACCAGGAGCCATGGATGTTGTTTCAGGAAGATTAGTCAAGCAGCAGAGCTTGATACTACTGCAACAATGGCTGGTCAAGAAGCACGAAGAAACCTTGGAAAAATTTTCAAAAGCTGATAGTGTTGCACTCTAATAATGACAACGAATATGACAGAAGCCACATTGCAGAAAATAATGAGGTTCGAAACAGCCAAAGAAGTCTGGCAAGAGCTTCACAGACTATTTGATGGATCTTGTGAAGACAAGGCGTATGACCTATGTGAGCGATTTTTTAGCTACAAAAGAGATGCGGAGATGACATTTCAAGTCATGTCTCTAAGGTTCAAAATCTCTGGGACGAACTTAAGAAAGAGATAAAGAAAGATGGCAAATCACCAGATTTACCTGAGCTGTTCCTAATCTGCAAAATCCTTGGGACTCTTCCAGATGAATTCTTTGCATTCAAATCTAGTTGGATGTTAATGAACAAGTCAGAGAGAACAATTGAGAATTTGATTGTTCAACTTTGTGCATATGAGAGAGCGTTAAGTAACAAGGAAGCTGGAGTGACAAGTACAATGAAGCACTTGCACTAAAACCACCTCTACTACTAAACTAAAACTCTTCTGCAAGTATTGCAAGAAAAATACGCAAATAAGGAACTGTGAAAAATGGAAAGCAGATGGCAAGCCGCCAAAGAAGGAAAATAGTAAGTCGGTAAACAATTTAGCATTAACGTCTGTAAACTTAAATCTATCTGATGAAACTGAGTTAGGACAATTTTACGTTGACAACGGATGCACAAATCACGTAACGTTTCAAAGAAACTTATTTAAATCATTCACAGAGTTTTCTACACCTCACAAAATGATGACTGCAAATGGTGAGTGTGTTAATGCGGTTGGGTCTGGAGATATAGAAGTAGTTTCGACAGTTAAAAGCCAACAGCGTATTTACACTTACTAATGTGTGTATATTCCAGGTTTGAAGAAAAATTTATTTCACCATTAGCTGCTCAAGATAAACAGGGAATAGTTTGTTTATAGCAAATGTCACAAGATGTTATTTAAAATTAATAACGATATTGTACTAGAAGGGTTTAGAAATCGTTTAGGAGGTCTTTATAAAGTAAAATTTGAATTTTTGAACACATTTACTGGGCAACTAAATTCATTATCTAATTCCGATTTACTGCAACTTTATCATGAAAGATTGGGACATCAAAACAAACGTCATGTGAAAGAGTGGATATCGAGAGAGCTTGGAGTAAAAGTAGAAACTGATAGTGATGTATGTGAAGGTTGTGTTTACGGAAAAGCACATCGACAATCATTCGGTAAGGAGTAGAGCTGAGAAACCGGGAGAAAACTATCGCGGCGGATGTATGCGGTCCGTTCGAAACAAAGTCCATTTCGGTTCAGGTTATCAGTTATCAGTCGTCGGGTTTACTATCTTATCTCAAATCAATTAGAGATGGGTACTCAAACTGAAGAGAGGAGTAATCCAACTGAAGAAGTTAGAGAAGAAACACCCTCTGAAGCAGAGCCAGATTCAAAGCAAGGTAGAAGTGATGACCAAGATCAAGATGATGTATCATCAGTAAAACCTTCAGGCTGTTTCATAAAAATTTCTTCATCCAGTTCTCCGTATAGAAAAGCACTAGTGACGTCAAACTGTGACAAAGTCATTTTTACACTCGCAGCCATACTTATTACCGCTCTTACAGTACCTGCTTTGGCTACTGGGCTAAAAGTTTGATCATAGTCAACACCTTTCCTCTGGGTAAACCCTTTCGCCACCAAACGAGCTTTGAATCTTTCGATTGAGCCATCTGGGTTTATTTTAACTTTATAGACCCACTTACATGATATAGCTTTCTTTCCTTTCGGCAATGGTTCAAGCTTCCATGTTTTGTTGTCATCAAGAGCTTTGATTTCAACTTCCATAGCTTTTCGCCATTCAGCTTCATGTTCACTAGCTACAGCTTCTTTATAGACCAGGCTCATCAAATCGACCTGCTAGCCATCATGATGTAATCCTCAAACTTCTTAGGTAATTTAAGAGTAGCGCATCTCGTAAGGTCATACGATCAGATGTGTGGTTTGATTGACTACTTTCTTCAAGAATGTTATCATCTTCTTGTTGAGAGCTGTGAGATTCTTCATTTACTTCTGGATTCACATCATCTTGATCTTGGTCATCACTTCTACCTTGCTTTGAATCTGGCTCTGCTTCAGAGGGTGTTTTTTTCTCTAACTTCTTCAGTTGGATTACTCCTCTCTTCAGTTTGAGTACCCATCTCTAATTTGATAGTAGTTGTCCTTAAGAGTGGCTCTTCGCAAAAAGTAACATCTCTAGACCTGACCAGTCTGTGTTGATCATTTACCCAGATTCGATAACCGAATCATCGTAACCGACAAGCACCTTGAACAGCTTTCTTATCCATCTTCTTGCGTCTTTGTTTTGGTATGTGTGCATACGACATCCTATAACACGAAGATGTTTTAGTGATGGTTTCTTACCAGTCCAAACTTCGTATGGTGACTTATGTTTTTCCGATGATGAACCCGATCTGTTTAAAATATAAGTAGCAGCGTTTACTAACTCCGCCCACAGACCCTGAGTTAAACCTCCATGTGCATGGAACATTGCACGCGCAGCCTCAACAATAGTTCTGTTTTCTCGTTCACACAACCCATTTTTCCGGGGTGTACGGCATTGTTAACCGTTGAGAAATGCCTTCTGACTTCAGAATTTCCGAACTGCATGGTTATCAAATTCTCCACCATTGTCAGAAAGGAGCTCTTTGACTTTATGACCAGCAGTCTTAGCTAAGGCTAACATTTCTTTCAACTTATCCACTACTTCAGACTTATATTTGAGGAAAAACACGAACCGAAACCGACTATAATCATCTTTGAATAGCACAAAATACTGATAACCCGAAATGGACTTTGTTTCGAACGGACCGCATACATCCGCCGCGATAGTTTCTCCCGGTTTCTCAGCTCTACTCCTTGTACCGAATGATTGTCGATGTGCTTTTTCCGTAACACAACCTTCACATACATCACTATCAGTTTCTACTTTTACTCCAAGCTCTCTCGATATCCACTCTTTCACATGACGTTTGTTTTGATGTCCCAATCTTTCATGATAAAGTTGCAGTAAATCGGAATTAGATAATGAATTTAGTTGCCCAGTAAATGTGTTCAAAAATTCAAATTTTACTTTATAAAGACCTCCTAAACGATTTCTAAACCCTTCTAGTACAATATCGTTATTAATTTTTAAATAACATCTTGTGACATTTGCTATAAACAAACTATTCTCCTGTTTATCTTGAGCAGCTAATGGTGAAAATAAATTTTTCTTCAAACCTGGAATATACCACACATTAGTAAGTGTAATACGCTGTTGGCTTTTAACTGTCGAAACTACTTCTATATCTCCAGACCCAACCGCATTAACACACTCACCATTTGCAGTCATCATTTGTGAGGTGTAGAAAACTCTGTGAATGATTTAAATAAGTTTCTTTGAAACGTTACGTGATTTGTGCATCCGTTGTCAACGTAAAAATTGTCCTAACTCAGTTTCATCAGATAGATTTTAAGTTTACAGACGTTAATGCTAAATTGTTTACCGACTTACTATTTTCCTTCTTTGGCGGCTTGCCATCTGCTTTCCATTTTCACAGTTCCTTATTTTATGCGTATTTTTCTTGCAATACTTGCAGAGAGTTTTAGTTTAGTAGTAGAAGGTGGTTTTAGTGCAAGTGCTTCACTTGTACTTGTCACTCCAGCTTCCTTGTTACTTAACGCTCTCTCATACGCACAAAGTTGAACAATCAAATTCTCAATTGTTCTCTCTGACTTGTTCATTAACATCCAACTAGATTTGAATGCAAAGAATTCATCTGGAAGAGTCCCAAGGATTTTGCAGATTAGGACAGCTCAGGTAATCTGGTGATTTCATCTTTCTTTATCTCTTTCTTAAGTTCGTCCCAGAGATTTTGAACCTTAGAGACATGACTTGAAATGTCATCTCCGGCATCTCTTTTGTAGCTAAAAAATCGCTCACATAGGTCATACGCCTTGTCTTCACAAGATCCATCAAATAGTCGTGAAGCTCTTGCCAGACTTCTTTTTTGCTGTTTCGAACCTCATTATTTTCTGCAATGTGGCTTCTGTCATATTCGTTGTCATTATTATAAGTGCAACACTATCAGCTTTTGAAAATTTTTCCAAGGTTTCTTCGTGCTTCTTGACATCAGCCATTGTTGCAGTAGTATCAAGCTCTGCTGGCTTGACTAATCTTCCTGAAACAACATCCATGGCTCCTGGTGTTCCTCGAAGTAGAACTGACACCTTGTACTTCCAACTTTGCCAATTGGTTTTTCCACTCAAATGACCAACTTGCACTTTTGTAAAATCCATTTCAATTTGTTGATTTTTTTTTCTCAAGATTTTGAAAATATTGACAGAATTTTACAGCCAAAAATTTGTAGGGAAAATTTTCAAGTTTAAATTTCTAACTCGCACACCGAAAGTGAACTGGGCCCATAACCAATTAAAGTACCCCCTAGAATTAGAACAAATATTTAACTAAACGAACACTATGTTGGGATAAAGTTAACACACAATTAATAATCTATCACTCCTAAAATCAGACTGACTTAATATGTCATATACATGACATATTTATCATTAAATGTACCTCAACAGTTCTTGGGGTTAATCTGAATGAGACCAGATTATGGGGTTTAATCTGGCAATGGACTATAGGTTAAGATAATTGTATGATCCACTGTTTACCAATCTGTATGGACGCAACCTAAATCCAGATCTTGGATATGTTTTATAGTCAGGGTGTGGATGATCAGGCAATTACAACTTCAAGTGCAGTGACAGCAGTACCAGTTATCAATAGTGCTAGTCATAGGTTTAGAGAGATTAGCTTGGTTATTAATCCATCTAAAAGTATATGTATATTAATATCAAAAGGAGAACAGTACCACATTAACCTGATTTTTGAACTTTTATAACCTTTTATAATATTGAATGGTGATATGATTACAATGTAAACTTGGTAGTTAAACTCAATAATAACATAAATAAATTAGTATCATCTAACCTACTCAAACCAGACCAAGAGCTTAATATATTTAATCAGTATATTTTTTCATAGTTAAACATACCTCTTGAATAGTCCTTTAACCAAACTGTTTTCTCTATAGGTGTAGGTTTAATAATAAGATAAAGCACTAATAAGCCATATAGGTTTACCCATCTACTAAAGCCATGGTAGGTTTACTTATCTACAGCAATGTTATATACTCCTTTCTGGTACAGAGGCTTTGGTGTATAAAGGTGTTTGTTGGATGCTCTTTTATGACATATCAGCATTCTTAAAAAGCTACAAAACACAAATGATGTTCAGTTTAAAATTATACTCAAATATAACGTCATAATCTCAATGTGTGTTGACTGCCTCAGTCTTTGTCTTGAAAATTATGGTCAGAAGTTTACAGATAAAAAAATTCAACAGTCAATTAAAAATAAAGCTTTTGGAAATTGGTTTCAGTGTGTATGGTAAGCTGTAGGTGTCTGACACTAATACAAAGTATAATGAAGTAATACTAATCAGTAATAGAAGTCTAACCAGCAATAGGCTGATAGATAATTTCTGGATCTTAGTGGACTCTGTCCCTATTTGCAGTGCACCAACAATTGGTGCCCAGTCTGCAGGAGAGTTAGAACCCCTTTATCACTGATGTAACAGATAGACTGAAACACCAGTGCATGTGCTTGGTATTTGTCCAAATAACATGCTTATTGTAATTGGTCACTAATGTAACATTAAACTTAAAATCATTGACTTAAGGAAAAGGTGTATAATTGCTATGATGAGGTTTACAGTATTAATTCTCATGGTTTTAATGATAGACACTTCCTTCAGATATGAAAGCAGCAATTTAGATCAAGCTATGAAAGTCCATCAAGAGAGTTGGGGAACCTACCAAAAACCACCAGAAACATGTTAATTACTATCAAGAGAAATTATTTAAAAGGCATGGTCTTAAGAATAATATTGTTTAAGTGTTATTGTTTGGTTATAGAAGGACTGTACCTAAATTCACTGGAGATTTTTTAATGAAATACGTATGGGGAATTAACAAGAATAGCCAAATCTATTATTTTATATTTGGTCAGGATTTTGAACCAAATCCTATCATCATATCTATTATGGCTAATTATTATTATTTTTAGTAGATTCAATCAATTGACTATTTTATTTTAACAAAACAAATGTTGGTATAAATCGTGTAACTTAATTATTATTTTTATTATTATTTATTTATTATGATTTAAACTCTATTCCTGTCACTTTCATATTATATTATTTTAAGTTAATTATTGTCAAATTAATTGATCAGTTTGCTATATATGTAGCAACTATTGTTAATGAGCAGCCTTATAGTTGTATTTTTGTAAATATATTGTGTTTTCTGACAAAGTTTCATTTTGGAAAGAAGATTATAAAGATTGATGATAGGGTACTAGTGTAGTACTAGTGAGACATAAAAACACTCCTGTTTACTTCATATTCAAACTATATTTTGATATGAAGTGCTCCACTTGTGCCCCATCATCAATTATATTGCAATGATGGAGTCTAACACACATTCTAATAGTTATAAAGATTAGAATATCATACATTCCATGTTTAAATATCAATAAAAAACTTTTAAATTACTTAAAAAGGGTGTAATTTAGAGCATTATAGGTGTATGGTTTAATTTAGATTTTAACTTTGAAATTGCTATTCGTGTGAGTGGCAAGATTGCAGAGCAACAATGTATGTTGACCACTGTAAATGTTGTATGTGCTCAAGGGTTAGGATTCCTCAAGAAATTAAGGATTCTGGCTACATACTGTTATCCGGAAGCTTATTTTTAGGCATTTTTTGCAATTTTAGTGTTTATAAAATAAATATTAATTTATATTTATTTTTTCAGTCAATGTACTGGATTTGGTTGGGATTCAGACGGAGACTTGCTTGGAGTCATTTCAAATGGCTCAAATGCAATATTAATCTGGGATGCAAATACAGGCAAGATACAGACCATTGAGACCGGCCTCGCAGATGGTCTCTGTGTTATAACCTGGGCTATAGGTGAACCAACTCTTGCTGTGGCTGGCACTAGAGGAAATATAACTATTTATAATCATCTGTCGTCTAAGTATTTATTTATTAATTATTTAATTTTTTTATTTAATGAAGTATGCTATTATTATTATTTTTGTCAAATTCTTAGTAATGATAGAATTGACCACATTTATAAGCAAATAATTAATCATGAGTAAGAAGAATTTTCACTCACTGCTTCCACAAAGACCCTTATCAAATTAGTTCTCTTCTTTCTGTTGCCAATTGTTGGATTTTGTGGAGAAAATTTCCTATTTATAAGCAGCACTTTTGACTGTAGTTAGGAAATATTATTATTAGCATCTCCTTACTTTCCAGACAGTTACCACAAAGAACATTGGATATCTGAATTCCTAGTGGCTAATTTATTGAGGAATGTACAATTTTAGTGTAGTTAAATTAGCTGCTGCATCCTCGTTTATCAGTTTCTATTTACTTTTATATGGGTAAAATACTTAGGTATGTCAAATAATAACTCTAGCAAGATAGAGCTGTAATCTATGTATTTTCAACTACATAGATATCTTAAAGCTGCTATCTGGCTCTGGAGAAGATAAGTTTGTAGCTTGGTTAAATTAGTTTTAAAGTCAACATTTAATTTGAAGTTAGTAAGTCTACAAAGTTAATAAGTCTTTTGTGTAAAGTTTTCATTTGAGTCTGTAGTTAAAGTCAAAAGTGAGACTGATCTGGTTAAAATATCTGGGTGTAGTGATCTAAGTGATCAGCCAACAATGGTTTATGGTTTTATCTTTGATTATTTGGATACTGGTTTTGGCACATGACTGTGTACATTGTCCTTACGTCCATAGGGTGTTAGTAAGAAGTCCTACAGACATAGTTGCTGAATGATCGAACATGTGGTTCTCATCTCTATAACATTACAATCAGATATGGTTGAAGTAGAGTTAGTATGGGGATGATTAATTTAAAATATACCTCCCTGCAAATTGTTAACTTAATATTACTTTTTGTAAATTATTCTTAATCAACTTAATTCTTGTATGATTTCTACTTGTTTCTATCTCCAACTGTTGTGCTTAAAGTAGTTTGTGACATTGGTAATCTTGTACTTTAAAAGACACAACACTGAATTTAAACTCGTAGTCATACAAAAATGAACTGAAGTGCTAAGTTATGTATAGCATCCTTAAAAATGTCAACTACCATGTTTATTTATTCATTGGTCATTTTATTAAAATAATTGGTTTAATATTCGTTTATTTCTAATATAAGATTAAAATTGTTTTTGGTCTAAATATTTGTAATTTCATTTTTTAATAAACAACAGTCTTCAAAAAATTTAAATTATTTTTGATGATCAGTATATTTTTATTTGCTTGCAGAAGAATACCAGTGATAGGAAAGCATGCCAAAAGAATAATTTCTGGTTGGTGGGGAAAGTCTGGTTTATTGGCTTTGTGTTCAGAAGATCGCACTGTTTCCATATCAAACTCAGACGGAGATACACTTCACAGTGTGTCCCTTAGAGGCGATCCCAGTTCTATTAGATTTGGAGTTTCCACTCACACCAGCAAGATAGCTCATGACACTATTGTAAGAAGTTTTATTCTGTTGGTTTTTTAAAAAAATGGAAATTTTAATTATCTTATAATGTCCATATACAAACTATTTAGTCCTAGTATTTTTCTAAGGATAATTAGATTACAATACTCATGACTGTCTAATTAAGTTCGTCTTGCCTAAAGATCAATAGAATGCTACTGCTTTTAAAAATCTGTTAAAAAACTCTTCAACTTAATTTTTTGTTAATTTTAACAAATCAGACTTATTTAGTGGGTATTTGTCCATCAAGTGGCTTAAAAATTGACACCAGCTTAAAAAGGTGTGAATATCCTGGATAGTAAAACTGTGGACAAAATTTCTTAGAAAAATAAAAAATCCAACAACTACATACTGCTGTTTCAACATTTAGATAATCTATAGACCAAACGCTTAAACTTTGTGACACTACTCTGGGTGAATCAAATAATCTTTTATGTCTTCTTAAAAACAGCTTTTTACTTTTCTGCTGAACAGAAAAGACTGTTACACTGTTGAACAGATATTGGTTTTTTGTAATACTATAATCCTAATAATATAGATAATATCTTGAGACAATTACTTATTTGGGAAGTAAAATTTAGTACTATAAAGAAAAAATAGGTACTTTTCATTAAAATATAGATAAAATTGATTGTTGTTCTTAGGTTAGTGTTGTTGTTAATAAGAAAGCTCTGTTTCTATACAATCTTCAAGACCCTGATAATCCTGTTGAGTTAAATTTCCAAGGAAGATATGGAAATATTGTTGCTTATGAGTGGTAGGTTTTAATAATTACTAATTTTTTCTTGGAAGCATATTTTATTTTATTTTTTATTTGGTAGTCTACAACCACTGCTGGAAAGCTAATTTATACCAAAGTAAAGACATATGTTTTAAATGTAAAGTTCATATACTAAAAGAAATAGTCACATGTGGTGTAGTAGTTCCAGTAAATTACATAGCTCTGTGAACTCTTGAGTTTAAAAAGTGATTTTAGGTTCAATGGCAGCCTGGACCTCTAAAATTTTTTGGCACTTCTTTAGATAGTTACTCCCTTTTAGGGAGTACTATACTGTTTTTTTTATTTATGTGACCTTCTTTAGATTGTTACTCCCCTTTTGACAGATCAGACTGGTTACTCCCTTTTTTGGTTACTCCCCTTAGTTTTATATTTTATTACTAATCTTCATATATTTTACCTTATTATACGCTCTTACCCGGGATGTAGAAAAGCATTGGGCTTTTGTTTGGGTAAGAATGGGGGAAAGACAAAAGATATGGCATCTTAACTAAGGGGAGTAAAACCATTTAAATAAGTCTCTGAGTAACCTTCTTCAGATGGTTACTCTCCTATCAACTCTATGGGGGAGTAAACCATCTAAAGAAGGTCTTTGAGTAACCTTCTTTAGATGGTTACTCCCTATCCACTCTATGGGGGGGGGGAGTAACCATTTAAAGAAGGTCTTTGAGTAACCTTCTTTAGATGGTTACTCCCCACCTCGCTATGAAGGGAGTAACCTTTTCAGATAGTTGCTCCCGTACAACGCTATCTTTTATTACATAACTTCATGCTCCATAGTTTTATTTGTACCAAGTTATGTATTTTTTCAAATTTACAATTATTTAATGACATTTGTCATTTTTGTTTGACATTTTCATTTAATTTTAACAAATTCCTTAAATCTGTTAACATCTTTAATCTTTTTGTAAAAAAAATCACAGTTCATTTTTAATTGACCGTGGAAATCTCATTGTGAACGTTTTATCTCAAGTAAAATCGAATTGATATTATAATTATGCAAGTGTTTTCAAAGTAAGTAAAACATTTCAATGTCTTTACTTTCATGTTTCTGTAGCTCTGTTATGTATTTTGCTTGTATCAAATTTGCTTCTCTGTTGTCTATGAATCTTAGTTTAGGTTTTGGCGTTTTATATTTTTACTTCAACTCTTTATAATTACACATTATTTATTTTATATTATTTATTGCTTTATCAATTTAAGTATATTTCATGATTATTATTTTAATTTTGAACATATATTGCCTATTTATTTATAAGTATATCACATATGAATGTATTTTTCTTTATAAATATTTATTTTATTTCTATACGTTTATTCTAATATTCCTTTCTGGTACTTTTATAGAAATTGGTCCCTCATTGGTCCATGTATTTCACATCCTGTCCGATTAGAGGTTAAATATGTCGTTTATTTTAATAAATTCATTATATCAATACTTTGTCTATAATGTCGCCCCATGGGAACTTATATAGAAAAAGTACCGCTGTTTGAGGGTCCCTTTTCTATGAAAGTGCCCCTTTTCTTCTTTCTTGTTTTTCACATACATTTTTGCCCTTAAACCTTTCTTTTCTTTACTTTGTTATTAGGGAGTAACTATCTACATCAAATCCTTGGTTCCCTTTTGGGAGTAACCATCTGGGGAGTAACTATCTAAAGAAGTACCAATTTTTAAGAGTGTGATAAAAAATTCGAGTACCTGTTCTTCAAAATTGACAAAAAGCTAGTGGATGTCAGCTATCATCAAAGATCCTTAACCCTAAATGCACCTGCGTTAAAGGACCTTTACTGTAAAATCAATTTAGTTGTGTCTGGTTTGTGGTCACATGATGTTGAGAAAGTGGTTCACTCCCAAATTGTTTAAATGCTATTATATGCCAAAGTATAGCAGGCTTAGTATAAAATACTGAACTACAAGGTGCAATGATGCTTAGGAACCTAGGAGTCCTACTATGTAGGTAATCAGTGATCCCCACACAAAGAAGAACCAAGGGGTCTGTTTATGGGTATACATTCCTGCAGAGGCTAAGGGATTTGCTTTTAAATATATGTAAGATTCAAAGAGGAAGTACCGAGAAGTACAACATACCATTTGATTACAAAAAGTGGTTTGGCTCAAGAATTAGGCTATGGCACACAGTGTTAAGCATGCTACCCTATGACTACTAAAAGAGAAAAATGACTACCTAATATATTGTTTAGCTAAAAAATATGAAGTTTTGCTTACATTGTTTGATATTTATAGGTATGGAGATGGTCTAGTGTTGGTTGGTTTCTCCACTGGATGCTTGATATCTATATCCACTGATCTTCGAGAATTAGGTCGAGAGCAGTTCCAAATAAGAGATCATCATTCAAGTTTGTCGTCACTGTGTGTTTCATCAGCAATCAATAAAGTGGCAACATGTGGTGATAATGTGTATGTAACTTACCTACTAATAATATATTTTTACACTACAGTTATTTACCTTACTATAATATTGTGAGAAATGCTTCGTAATGTCACTACTCTTGGTAGTTTGTGGGATTTTTGTCAATTTAAATTTACAGAATGGAGTGCAGGGTAACCTCAGAACTTTTCCTCATCAAATCGGATTTCCTAAGCTGTGTCTCAGAATATACAAATCATCAAATTTATACTGCAATATGCCTTCAGACTCTCTTTGCTCACCCCTAAATAGTAAATAAATTATATTTATTCCCATCCAGGCACTGACCTTGCTTGATGCTGCTTAATTTTATGATCCAAAAAAAATCATGGATATACTTGTATTAGAGCAAAACTTATTTATTGCGTAAAAGTAATACACTTCTACCAATTTCAACTCAGTTTGATTGTTTTCTGATTTTGCATATAATTTTGTATAAATTTTTTAAAAAAGAACGAGTCATTTGATAAAAATTGAACCAATGCTGATAATGAGATTAAAGTTGGCACATATGTTGGTCTTAAATATGACTACATGGGTGCCTAATCTCAATCAATCATAATTTCTCGATGTTTAATGACTTACAAAATTATTACTGAGTACCAGAATTAAAGATTAAATTTCGTACAAAGTTTCAACTCTCTAGCACAAATATGCTGGAACTACGATAATAACAGGCACATACATATAGACAGACAACTTTGTGAAAACCACTCTGAAGGTCTTAAAACACCTGGAATTGATAGCTCAGGTGAAATCCCGGTTTTGGATTATTTTTGCAAACACAATACCTTTCTATAAATAAAGAAAAGTAAAATTAATGTGATTTAATTAAGTGCAAAATATCACTATATTTTTTAGGAAAGGCTAAAAGAGCTGAGATGTGAATAGCTTCCAAAGCTATTGAAATATTTTTTAACCATTTTTTAAGTTACCTGGTATACATAAAAAGAATCTTTGTTGAAACAACAACCTTTTTGAACATCAGCTTTATACCTATCTAGATAAAAATTTGTATATTAAACATAAGTTGATTTCTTTAATGTGTTTGTCAAAATGGATATTGATACACAATACTTGGCATGTTTCAAGACTCCAGATTCAAAATCCATGTTTCAAAAAAATGAGCATCCAACGTCACATATCCTATACCAGCTCTAGCACCCACCCAAACTATTTACCTGATTTAAACAATACCAAGCTCAAAATGTAGTATTTAATGACTAGTTATTGCCTGAACCAATTTTTAAGCCTTTTACAGGTTGATAGCAATTTTTAAAAACCAAGGGCTTTCCTATATTTTTAGCCGTATTCTGTTATTTTATAAATAATGGATGAATTTGATACAGATGCCTTTGGGATGTTCCCATTTCAGACTTAGTTTCTTTCTGCTTGTAGACATTTGTGCAATAATTATTTAAGCAGAAATGCACTCCAGATTTAATAATTTTAGTGAAAAATGAGGACTAAAATTTTAGTTGACCTTGTAAAGCAGTTGTGAAAAATTATATTATTATTGGTAATACTAGATTAATATAATTATATATATGTCTTCTTTTACTGCCCTGTGAAACTATTAACGTTATCCTTTGTAGGTTTATAATAGGCATCTTTTGCCAGTTTCATATTTTTCATACACTTTCTATTTTTGTATTTCATGCAATAATTATGTTTATTTTAATTTATAGGGTCAAAGTAGTTGAATTGAGTAAGTTGTCGGATGTAGTAGGAGTTATAACTCTACCAGAGGGTGCTGCTGTGGAAAGAATTGGTTACAGTCCAGATGGCCAGTTATTAACACTAGGAGACTCTCTTGGTTCTATATCTGTATACCTAACTCATTTACCTCGTCTTTCTGCTGTGTCATCAAATGTAGTCGCCTTACTAACATCATTGTCTCAAGTCACTGTATATCTTGTTAAGGTTAGAGGTTCTTTGCTTTTTCTGTCCTCTGGAAAATTGTATTTACAACTAATTTTAATCTTAAAGAGGTTATATTTACTGCTAAGTTAAAGAAGATATTAATATTAAAGAGCAAGTATTGAATGGAGCTGTTTCTTAAATTAATTTAAATGATTGATATATACAGGGTGTCCCCGGATGGACTTAACGATTGTGTAAATGAAAAAAAAAAATCATTTTTCGAAAAAAAGTCACTCTTTATACAAGCTTCTGCATGTCTTTAAACTAAGATTTATCATATTGTATTTTTTTATTTTTAAGGGTGGACCCAAAAACTGCAATTTTTGAAAAATGGACGAAGATAAAGTAGGCTTAATTTTGACTTTTCGGAAAAAAGTATTCTTCATAAATTTGTTTAATTGTCCCCCTGAGACAAATTTTCCATTAAAAATTTTCAAAATTCACCCATTTTGCCCCATCACCCAAATTTTGGAAAAATTAAAAGTTGTTCAATGTGGATAAATGATACATCGTTTTTAAAGGTCTTGATTACTGGAACAAAATTGTAGTATTGTAAACTTCGATTCAAGTAACACTAACTATGATATTTTAATAAAACTGGAAAGAAAAGTGAGAGTGGTTGAGTTTTGATAAAGACAAAAACAGAAACATTAAAATGGGTTTGAAAATACTTATAATTGTTTGAATTGAAAACGAAATTTGAACAAATTACTCAATGTTACCTCCACCTAGTTCAACGCAGAGTTCTAATCGCTTTTTAAATTCTGCATACACTGATGCTAACATCTCTTCATTTATTATAGTTACAGCTTCTTGAATTTTTCTTTTTAAGGCTTCGATATCGTCTAGAACTAGATTATCATCAAACCTTTTCTTTCAGATATCCCCATAAACAAAACAAGGGTGTTAAATCTGGTGATCTCGGGGGCCAAGCTATGGGGCCATAACGACCAATCCATTTTCCCCAAATTTATTGGTTAACCATTGCCTTACATCAATTGTTGAGTGTGCCGGACAGCCGTCATGTTGAAAGTAAGATTTAGCCTAAATTCCAAAGATTCTGTTTCTAATTCTTCAAAGTAGAAAGTTATTTAATAAGTCTAAATAAATATTATGATTTAATGTGTGGGAAAAAATACGGACCAATAACTTTAGTATGTTAATTGCGCACCAAACATTTACATTTTTGTACTTTTGACTTCTGGTTGTTATCGTGTAATTTGGATTATTTTGTGCCCAGTATCGACTGTTTGCGTTGTTACACTTCCATTTGTGCTGAATGTCGATTCATAACTAAATATAATTTGTTTATGAAATTTGTAATTGTTCATAAGTTTTTCTCCTAGTTTCTAAACAGAAATAAAGCCTACGCTCATCGTCCCCTGGTTCTAATTTATGAATGGTATGTGGTTTGAAAGCGTGAAACATATTATTTTTAAGGATTCTATGAATATGCGTTTTACTAATATTCAACTCATCTTCTCTCTTCTAAGAGATAATTTAGGGTTCGTATTTATGGAATCAAGAACCAATATTGTCGCGCGTCATTATTATTGTAATCCTTTTTCTTTTTGTTTATATCTTGAACACTTCCTGTTCTGCTAAATTTTTCAATTAAGTTTTTTAAGCCTACTTTGCTTATTTCTACACAGGGTATTTTTTATGAAAAAGATCAATAGTAGCGTAGCTATAAGCACTCCCACACCATAACATTTAATTAAATGAATTCTTTGTTCAATAGTTAACATAGTTTAGAGTTATTTAAGATTCAAAAATAAACTAATTTAAAAAGAAATTATCACAATATTGATGAACTAATAATGATATTGGTAAAGTAAACACAATAATAAAAGTAAATGTAAAAATAATAAACTATAGAATTAAATTAAAGAACAATAATATCTAATAATCTCTTTTATAGGTAAAGAGTAATGACTGGACGATATTTATTGCTGCGTCATTTACAAAAAAAAACGTAAACAAAACTTCAAGATTCTAAATCCACTTAAGTTGGTAATTAAAAATTTGATTTTAAATAAAGATCTAAAAATCTTAAAAAAATTTGAAAGTTAATTACGCATATGAGGTAGTCGGCATTAGTTTCTATTAACAAATATTAGATATTTCTGAATGTCTATTAAAAAAGAATTTAATTAAAAGTAATTTGTAATAACAAAATTAAGAAAAGAAGGAATAATAAAGATTTAACGTCCCTTCAACGTTCCTTGAATTGCAGATTAAAGGAAAAATTAAAATATCTTAGTTAGTGTTACTTGAATCGAAGTTTACAATACTACAATTTTTGTTCCAGTAATCAAGACCTTTAAAACGATGTATCATTTATCCACATTGAACAACTTTTAATTTTTCCAAAATTTGGGTGATGGGGCAAAATGGGTGAATTTTGAAAAATTTTATTTTAATTTATTTATGGAAAATTTGTCTCAGGGGACAATTAAACAAATTATGAAGAATACTTTTTTTTCCTAAAAGTCAAAATTAAGCCTACTTTACTCTTCGTCCATTTTTCAAAAATTGCAGTTTTTGGGTCCACCCTTAAAAATAAAAAAAATACAAATATGATAAATCTTAGTTTAAAGACATGCAGAAGCTTTTATAAAGAGTGACTTTTTTTTCGAAAAATGAAATTGTTAGATCATAAAATTTAAGCATGATTAAGGGAGGTCAATGCCTGGATGGGTGACTGCTGGAAATGTAACGAATGCATTTTGAAGGCATATTAATTCTAAGTTTTTATATTATGAGGAGGAGCTAAAGGAGTCCAAAGGAGGAGAATGAGCCTAAAGAATTTAATGGGTTCAGAAAAGTTATGAGGTACCCTGTACCCAATTTGAAATTTATTGATTAGCTATTAATTGTAACATGCTTATAAATAAAGATTTCTGAGCGCTTGTAATAAGTCATACTCGAACAGGAACTCGTCAGGTGCCTAACCCTTATTGGCAAGGAGTATTGCACCTTTGCGTGACTAACAATTGTCTCCGCCACAGTCTCAGCTCATGGTCGGCTAGCTTCTGACCAGTAAGAGGTGGCTTTTATGATTTACAGAAAATGTTAAAAATAACTTTATTTGGACTTAGAGAACATCAACTTTATTTTTTTTTTGGATCCTTACATATCATATCATGTTTTATTTATATCTGTTACTTTATCTTTCAGGGAAAGGCAGTAAGAGGTGCAAGTGTAGAAACACAAATAGAGCCTAGTATTATTGGCGTTGGGCCATTTCATCTAGTCATAGGTTTAAATAATCGTTCCTTTGTTTACGATATTGTAGGAGATGTTGGTTCAAATGGGCCCATGCATAAACTTGCTTCTGTGCCTGTACTTTTGGGTGATAGGTAATTATAGTGTGGTTAAATATTTTTTTAAAAACAAACTATCAGCTTTGAGAACCTTATTTAGTTGCTTTTAGAACTTTGTATTACTTATTGTACGTAAGCAGTCGATCATACTTTTATCAACTCTCTTGTTTTTCAAACACCTTGAAATAAAACTGAAAACTTGTTTTTTGGATCATTAGGACTTGGTTATAATTACGGACATACATACTTCTTAAAAGAAGTAAGAGAAAACTCTGTTTTCCATTATTAAATTCTATGCATATTCAATTTTATCACATTTTGGAAACCATTAAAATGTAATAATATAAACATTTTGTGAGGATTTACTTCCTCCAAATGGTAGAGGCATGCTATTTTTATGATGATCTTAACAACTTTTTAATATATTAAAGTTTTGCAATTTTTTACCTGAAAATAGTAAATACAGAAATTGAAAAATCTTTATTCTTAGGAATGCCCATTCTTTTTTATCTGATGTTTAGAAATCAAGGGATTGTTACTTTTCTGTATAAAAAAATGTTTTAATAAATTAAATATAGTTGTTCATAAAATAAGTACTAGATTAAATTTGTTATGAATATTGAAGAGCTTAGATGAGGGGTTGAAATTGTGGGGTTCAAGGATATTAAATGACAAGGTTGGGTCAAGGTACACATAGGGCAGCAGAGTTATTTTTCGACCCACTTTCTGGGTTACAAGTGTTAGTTTTTTCATTTTCATTTGATTTTAATTATATGGCCCTTTTTATTGCAACATATGACCCTTGTTAAAAATAGATTTAACCAGTGTATACATGGTTTTATCCTTGGTGAAAGCAGGGTAAATTTAAGTCTATACAATGATACAATTTAAATATGTATGGGGGAGGGCACAAATCCCACATCCTTGATTATTTTACCATGTGACGTTATCAGCAACAAGATGGTGATTTTGCATATAAAATCATCACTTGGATGTTGATCACAATGTTACAATTAACTCATGTTTCTAATTGTTGATTTGATCTATAATGCTTTCTTAAACTAAACATTTAGGTTTATCATGAAGCTTTATTGTTTGTTTTCAGGGAGTATGTTTCAACTGTAAAAAGTTTTAGTTTAAACGCTGAATACACCTCTGCTCATCTGTCCAATAGGGTTCATTTACAGTTGGTAAATAGTATTTCTTTTTTTCATGTATTTTTTTATCTGATAATGAAATCTGAATTTCATTTATTTTTTTTCTTTTTGTGTGAAAATGGTCTAGAACAGGGGTACTCAAACATTTAGTCACCACATACTATTAACCATTGAAGATAAGGCTTGGCGCAATGATTAGGAGGTCTTTAAAACACCTAAAATGGATAATTCCGGTGTCATCCCGGTTTCAAATTTTCACGATTCGAATCTGTAACAGCGCCACTGTTGCTGATAAGAAATTGATAACAAAAGGGTGATCAACGTTATAATATGTTTATGGGTTTCTTATTTTTTTTTTTTAATTTTTGGTGTATCTTCAAATTCTTATTTGAAGTAATTAATTTTAAATAATTTAAGGGTTTTTAAACTCACTTAAGTCACTCTTTCATTGAAAAAACCCTTTGAAATGGGTTGTCACTTGTTTTTAAATATATTGATAAGATGGTAAAAATCACAATATAGTGTTTTAATTCATTTATTGTTAATTAATTTTAATTTTTTAAATAATTTTAGTTTGCACAAACTCACAAAATTGCTCTTTTATTGCATTAAATCGTTTAAATTAGTTGTAACAATTAAACTGATAAGTTGCTATTTTCAAACCTTTCTCCTTTATTTCATTTATGTTATGAAGTGTTACTTTTGGTTTTTTTATTTATTTATTATTATTTATTTATTTATTAACATTTATTTATTTATCACTTATAAAACTGTGTTTTATATTTTTAATAAAATATAACCAGGTTATTGGTAAAGACCTGCTTAAAAAATGAACAAATTCAAGTCTGCTGTGATAAGAACTTGATTCTATATTTCAAATGCTGGAATAATCAAAGTATTTGTCCATAAAATATTGATAATTTTCATAGCACTGATGGTCATTCTATTAATTTTTAAGTAGTTTACCACAAATTTAAGCTACAATAAAGAAAAAATGAATAATTTTTATTGGCTCCCAATCAAAATTATGATAAGTATAATAAATTATACTTAAACTATAACTTCTGTACAAATTATTATGTACTTAATTTATATTACTTTTATACTTTAAGTATTATAAATTATAACAACTAAATTATTTATTAGGAAAAGTAATAATTAAGACAGCAGTCTGAGTTTTATTAGATTAATTTATTTCATTAAAGCTTTTACACAAGCAATGCTTGGCATCCTCAGTGAATCTAATAACAAGTAAACAAAACCATAAACCAATTTAAAAAAACAGAAATAAAAAATACATACCAAACAAGGCAAAAAACAATTCAATACAAATGCAATTGTTATTTAAATAACAATTTTTTCTTTTTCATTGCTTAATTGTTGTAATGTTTTTATGTTTTACTCACTTTTTTAATATTAACTTTTAGTTTGATGCTCTTAACTGTTGTTTTACATATGTGGTGGTGTAACTATATTACTTATTGTAAGTTTGGGCTATGATTATTTTAATATTAACTTGCATTTGTTTTGAATTGTTTTTTGCCTTGTTTGGCATGTATTTTTTTATTTCTGTTTTTTGTAATTGGTTTATGGTTTTGTTTACTTGTTATTAGATTCACTGTGGATGCCAAACATTGCTTGTGCAAAAGCTCTGATGAAATAAATTAATCTTATAAAACTCGGACTGCTGTCGTCATTATTATTTTTCCTGATTAAGATTTCTCACAGTCCATTAAACTTAATTCTTAAACTAAATTATTATAAATATTTTTTAATTTAATTTTAATTGTAATTAAATTAAATTAAATTTTTGGATCGAAATGAAACTTGGTGCAAAAATCAACCTTGTTAATTTCCCGAACCCTATTGTTTATGTGTGACATAGAGTAATATTGTAAAACTATTTACTTAGTAAATAGTTCTCATCTCTAATCAGTGATGTGTGATGTCATTTACCCAAAATAATGACCCTACAAACATTTTAAAAAAATCAAAAATTTTCAAAAAGTGTTTAAATCGGGCTGCAATTTTTTGCACTTCTACTGCTATGTATGGTTAACAAAAATACTAAGTTACATTTCATTGTCAGTGTTAGTTCTGGTGTTATTGATTGACAAATATAACATAATGTAAACAATGACATTTTGTGATCAATTCATTTAAAAATTCGCTTATATCGTGGCAGTATGCCACTTTTATAGTCTAGAAATGTGATGAAACTAATATGGATAATAACCATGAGGCCACAGGGAGGCACGTGGGCCACAAGGCAGCCCCTGGGCTGAAGACGTGTAGCAGCTGTCAAGAGGCCGAAGGCCTGTTTTTTCATGGAATGGGTCACTTATAGTAAATGCAATATGAATCCACTCTTTTTTAGTTTTTTACTTATTTATTTTAATTTTGTATGCTTCAATTTCTAATGAAAAGTAAAAAAATGTATCTAAGAAGCTAAGAATGATGTCAAAAATAGGAAGCTGCATTAGCTTAATTTTTTGAGTATCTGTACAAAAAGTTGTCTCCATAAAATTTAGTGACTGAGGAGTTTACCAAAAACTATGAAGTTTTTTTTATGTAGAAACTCTTACGATGGTTCATCTTATGAATTTTTGAGGTTGGTACTTTTTTTGTTGTAGACTGAAAGTGTGAGTAGCTTTTCTCCAAGAGATAAAGAAGAGAAGGAATTAAAAATATTTCCTGAGCCTGGAGAGCAAATGAATATAACATGCCATGCTTTAACTACTGATTTCCTTGTTTATGCTTCTGATGTGAGTATCGGCTTTTTATTTTTGTTATCAACTGTATACTAACCAATTGGGGATTCATGTAGGGTAAAGTAATATATAAACCAAGTAGAGATACAAATGAGATTTCTGTTAGAAATGGCATTTAGTTTCCCTACCTTTAAATCATGTCTTTATTATTGTTTATCATTATGTACTTATACTCTTTGCATATTGCACAGAAAGCCGTAGTAAAACTATGCTAAAGAAACCAAGACTTAACCCCACAGACCAGTTATTTAGAAACTTTCCTCTTAAAAAAGTTTAGTTTATAATAGAGACGTATTATTTTTAATAAACTACCTGATCATATTAAAACCAATTATTCTTTCAAAACCTATTATTTAGAAGTTTAGCTACTTTTACAAATATATCATATTCTCAAAGAGTAAATGATTCATAAAAACTAATTTTCTTTTATACTTAATTTCATTGTAAAAAACTACCAATAAATTAATTGAGAACAAAATGTCAAACAAAAACTAGCGAGGCACAAGCCATAAGCTTATGTGGCTAGCAAGATTTTACTTGTATAAAAAATTAATATTGTAAATAGATCTAACAAAATATTTGTAGGCAGTTTGTATGCTCATATTTTAAATTATTCTGTAAATTATTTTTCAAATAAAATATATTATTGTAATACTCAAACCTTGTTTGCAAATTTTCTTTAAAATAAATTCACTAATAACTTGGCTGTGTGGTAGAGGGAGGGAGCAGCCCAGGAGTGTTCTGTTTCAATTCGTTTCAGAGGTTCCATACCACGGAATTTGTTTTTTTTTAATCAGGAGGAAATAATTTCCTAGGTACCTAGACCTCGTATGTGGGTCCATTGTACCTATGGAAAAAATATGTTTTGTAAAACTTATATATGTATTTTATATATATATATATATATATATATATATATATATATATATAATATATATATATATATATATATATATATATATATACATACATACATATATATTATATATATATAATATATATATATATATATATATATATATATATATATATATATATATATATATATATATATATATTATATATATTATGTGTGTGTGTGTGTGTGTGTTGTAAAAGAGAATGCGCTAAAATTAGCATAAACTGGGCTTTAAATGAGTGTAAATAATGCTGTGTTCTGTAGTGTATAATCTATGAAATAAATATGTGCATTTTCTTTAAAACTAAGTAAAAATAAATTACAAGTTGTGACACTACTGCTAAGATTACAAAATATGTGCTAAAAAATTAATAAAGGTTGTGATTTTGTCTCTTACAAAGTGCCCTACCAAACTAGAAATTTATTTGAGTATAATTGGATAATTATACAGGATTGTTGAATCCTGTATCAAAGGCTCAACATCCTGTGAGATTTTTTTTATTAAAATTAATGCCATTCGTGTTGAGACATATTCTAAGATGGTAGAGCTATAGATTGTTTCCCTTTTTGGATTTTTGTTAAACCTATGAGTTAAACCATAACTTAGTTATTTTTCCAAATATGATCACGATGTTGTGCAATGTAGATACAGTTATGATGCCTGACTCTGGGACTCTAGAGTGAGACCACTTAAGCTGTTATTGCTATAAAGCATTGTACAGGTCAGAATAACTGCACATGCTCACTTTAAAAGAAATAGATTGAGGCAGATGAAGCGTTAAAACTACATAGTTTAACTGTTAAACTTACTTTAGTAGTAGTCTTAAAAACTACTTAAGACTGGTCTTTAACTCTGGGGTCAATCCATATCAAGTGTCCCAAAAAAAATAAAAAAGGTGCTCTAAAAAAATAGATTTTGATAATTATTTTTCTATTGATACCCATATCTATGGTGAGTAAAAAATGACCAATATAAATTTTTATGGTCACCCGTTCTTTTTTATGGTCACTTTTATGGTCCTCCGACCCTAAAATTTAGTGATTTTTGACCTTCAGATAAGCAGCCGATACTCGGTTCTCGCTTGTACTACAGGAAAAATATGAATGGATCTGTTTAAAGCAAGCTTTGAGCTAAATTTGGCCCTTTGACACTTTTACTCTATGACCGCTCCTTGGGGGGGCAATGGGGCTCCAAATTTTAGGGTTTCTTAAAAATATATTAAAATTTTAACATTTTTTATAATATGAAGAAATCTGAATTAAGAGCTCCCAATTTTTTTAGGAGTTACTTACTTTAAGACAAGCAATCAACAAAATTTTCAAAGCATTAATATAATTCGTTTATGAGCTATGATTTTTTGAAAATCCATATTTTTTAATTTTTGGTCATTTTTGACCTTCAATATCTCCCTTGGACATGTATACTTTTTAACAAAAATCATATCACAAAGACCCCTTACCAGTGTCCACATAAACCACTAAAAACATTCTTGTGTATTTGCCCACAAGCAAAGTTATAGCTAAATCATGTATGTGTGATTTTCCAAATATCAAATAATATATATTTTTTATAATGTGAAATTAAAATTTAGAGCTCCCAATTTTTTTATGAGTTGCTTAGATTAAGAAAAACATCCAACTAAATTTTTAAAGCTTTGATGTAATTCGTTTATGAGCTATGAATTTTTGAAAATATGGATTTTTTTAAATTTTGGTCATTTTTCAAAAAATCATAGCTCATAAACGAATTACATCAAAGCTTTAAAAATTTGGTTGGATGTTTGTCTTAATCTAAGCAACTGCTAAAAAATTTAATAGCACTTAATTTAAATTTCTTCACATTTTAAAAAAAATTATATTATTTGATATTTGGAAAATCACACATACATGATTTAGCTATAATTTTGCTTGTGGGCAAATACACAAGAATGTTTTTAGTGGTTTATGTGGACACTGGTAAGGGGTCTTTGTGATATGATTTTTGTTAAAAAGTATACATGTCCAAGAGAGATATTGAAGGTCAAAAATTACCAAAATTTAAAAAAATCTATATTTTTCAAAAATTCATAGCTCATAAACGAATTACATCAAAGCTTTAAAAATTTAGTTGGATGTTTGTCTTAATCTAAGCAACTCATAAAAAATTGGGAGCTCTTAATTTTAATTTCTTCACATTATAAAAAAAATATATATTATTTGATATTTGGAAAATCACACATACATGATTTAGCTATAACTTTGCTTGTGGGCAAATACACAAGAATGTTTTTAGTGGTTTATGTGGACACTGGTAAGGGGTCTTTGTGATATGATTTTTGTTAAAAAGTATACATGTCCAAGGGAGTTATGAAGGTCAAAAAATGACCAAAAATTAAATATATTTTTTAAATAAAAAAATATGGATTTTCAAAAATCATAGCTCATAAACGAATTATATTAATGCTTTGAAAATATTTTTGATTGCTTGTCTTAAAGTAAGTAACTCCTAAAAAATTGGGAGCTCTTAATTCAGATTTCTTCATATTATAAAAAATGTTAAAATTTTAATATATTTTTAAGAAACCCTAAATTTGGAGCCCCCATTGCCCCCCAAGGAGCGGTCATAGAGTAAAAGTGTCAAAGGGCCAAATTTAGCTCAAAATTGCTTTAAACAGATCCATTCATATTTTTCCTGTAGTACAAGCGAGAACCGAGTATCGGCTGCTTATCTGAAGGTCAAAAATCACTAAATTTTAGGGTCGGAGGACCATAAAAGTGACCATAAAAAAAGAACGGGTGACCATAAAAAATTTATATTGGTCATTTTTTACTCACCATAGATATGGGTATCAATAAGAAAAATAATTATCAAAATCTATTTTTTTTGAGCATCCAAGTCTGGGACACTTGATATGGATTGACCCTCTGGAGAAGGAAACTATTAACCATGAGCAAAGCTGTAAACTTTTGTTTAAAATTACTTAAACTTGTCTTTAAACTTCCCCTTCCATGAAATCTTTATTTTAACTTGCCTCCAGTAATCAAACTAAATAAAAGTGATGATTTCAACTCGCAGGAACATAACAACATTTTTACTTGTCATTTTAACAGTTTTATAAAATAAATATTTTATTTATTTAACCATGATACTAGGCATAAAGATCTAATCATCATGCCTTGTCACAGGCTAAAGAAAGCTTAAACAGGATTCAGGTGTCTAGGCGTGAAGCTTTTTCATAAATTAAGTAGAGAAACAAGAAACCTGCCTTTTTTTCTTTTAATTCTAAATTAAAACCTTCCTATTAGAAAATCCAATTTATTCAATAAATGAATTTCTATGAAGTATATTTTAAGATTTTAATGTAAAACTGACTGTATTTTGTGAAACAAAAATTGCGTTGTATTATTTATACAACGCAATTTTTTGTTTCATAAATTAAATAAAAATTAAATAAAGTAAATAAAAAATTAATTTATTTATTACAAATTAATAAATGAATTGATTTAATTTATACAACACTATGTGTATAAATAAAGATTTATTAATATTTTCCTGTGTGAAAAAAGTAGTTAACTAAAATTAAAGGTTGATAAGTGTGTAATAACAAAGTCATACAAAAGTGTTAATCGAGTCTGTAGTTAAAGTTAAAAAACCAAGATGATAAATTAAAATATAAGCTTTCTATTCTACCTTGGTGGGGGGGGGGAGGTGACCTTAACAATCAGCAAGGAATTATCCAAGATTATATCTTGGTTTTATTCAGCCACTGGTTTCGGCACACAACTGTGTAAAGTGTTCTTACATCCATAACAAGTTAATAAGAAGTGTCCGAGAGTCATAGTTGCCAGATGATTGAATGTTTGGTTTCATCTCCCCTGGTTATAAACATGATACATCTCTACTCTTGGGGTGGGAGACTTAAATGTGGGAGTATGATTTTTATTGTATTTTTATTTTATTATTTTTGTAACAATGTTTTGTTTAGGCTGGTGATGTTAGAATATTTGGCTTAGAAGACTGGGTACAGGTTAGTGAGTATAAGCATACTGAGGGTATTCGTTGTGTTTATCCTGACTCCACTGCTGCTAGAATTGTTATTATTGATGACAATAGTCATGGTTACCTTTATAGTCCAGTAAGTTATTTTATTAATTGTAAAATTTTTGAAATATACAAGTGCAAGTTGTTATGAAAGGCTTAAAGAGTGTCTCTGTCACTAAAAGAAAAAACAACTTAATGTGCTATCTGAGGACGAGCGAAGCGAGTCTGAAGACGTATTGCAGTATAAATTTAACGACTTGTTTATTCTGAGGACGAGCGAAGCAAATATAGTGTCAAACCATGATACCAAATCCGTTGTGATGAGAAAAAGTTCCAAGATACCCTATACCCGATTTAAATTACGTAAAATTGGGATAATATAATAAAGTTTTTAATAATGTCACTTGTAATAGTTATAAACTTTGTCCTTTGTGAATCAGCAGAGCTTGAACTCATGTCTGATTTTAACTTGCGTTATTTTTCCAGGTAGATGACTCAATGATTCAGCTCATAGATTTTCCTGTATCTTGCTCAGGTATACTTTGGGATTTATCACCCATAGATAGAAACATATTTATTGCATTTGATAGTCAGAATATAGTAACATATGTTCACATCAGGTATTCTGTAGATGGTATGTTTTAAATGGTTTAATTTTATTTTAAATTTCATTTAACAAAATAGTTTATTGATGTATTCTGTAGATATTGTATAACGAAATGCAAGAAAATGTGTCAATATGTACAGTCAATATAATGTTGGCCCTAAAAAATAAAATAACATGTCCCAATAATAAAGGTAACAATGTAATGTCTTTGGTTCAAAGACATTAGACATTGGTTTACCTGGAAAAAGTAAACCAATCTAATGATAACTTGTCCTTGTATTGTAAATTTAGGAATGAACTGCTCATACCTCTCAACATTCTTCACTCCTAATACTTCCTAATATATTGCAAAAAGTGTTTGGATACCTGATTTGATCCAGTCATGAGTTATTAAAAAAATCGTTTTTATATGTCTAGATTGTAAGTGATACATCTTTCAAATCTAAAAATAAATAGATTGTGGTAAGAGACTTAACTGTCTAAAGATGATCAAAGTACCGTGTTACTTGTGAAGCAAGTGTTTACTCTATTCTTTGATTTTCAACTTCTTGGTCAAGCTATGGGTTGCCTGAAAAAGCCAAAAGTCTTATGAGAGGAATTAGATTTTTCCTCTGATGAAATCTTACTGATGAGCCTCCCTAACATTCTGTGTTTGATCCTAGTTGGGGGCATAGAATACAAAAGTGTTAAGAGAAGAGTGTAAGTAGCAGATTAATTTATTTAACTTGTTGTGGAGTTTAAAATTTGTTTCAAACATCTTTCTGTATAGGTAGTAGAGTGGAGAGGGTTGGTGAAACAAAATTACTAGCAGATCAAGTTCCCATGGTGCTTCAGAGTGGGCTATGTAGTGTGGCTACTTCGCACGGAAAGATAACTAATTTAACTCTCAACACACATTCTACACCTTCTCCTTTGGTTAATAGTGATTCATTATCTTCAACTTTAGACAAGCATCTTGCTTTGAACAGGTGAATTGTTGATGATTTTTGTTTTACAATGGCCTCTTTAATGAATACCACTTATAAATGAGCTTCCAAGATGGTTGTGAACAAATTTTTTGTTTGTTTTGAAATGAATTTTTTAATAATATAACCTAGTAGTTCAAAAGATCCATTAAGTGCTAGGCCTAAAGTATGTACAAACAAAGAGATTGAACTATGAGGTAATACTCATTTAGTTTAAAGAGTGATAAGGGGTCTAGTTAGTCTCTTGGTGTCAATCTTTAAAATAAGAATAAAACAAGAGCCCTTCAGCCTTTTTGCTGCTTTGCAGCGTTGGTGCTGGGTGCCGTTGGTGGCAGTACATTAAATTTATTTATGTTATTTTGAACAACTAATTAGTTATTTGTTGTCATTAGTTGAAATGTTTCACTACATTGAGCCCAGTATTGATCTGCTAACATAATTTAACTAAATTAAACTAAACATAATTACTGAATTGTGCTCAGGGTATAAAAGTTTGTTAGGGCTGCATGCAAATTCAATGAAAGCTATACCAAAATAATGCAATTGGAATAATAGACAATTTACAGTATTTTTTTATTGTAGGTACACTGAAGCTTGGAATACTTGCCTTGTTATTAATAATAAACTATCCTGGCTTAAGCTGGCAGAGTCAAGTTTAAAAAATTTAGATCTAGAAACAGGTATTTATTTCTTTGTACTCCTGTTAATTTCTTTTTTCAAATGAAAAAAATAGTGTTGCTTTTGCTTTTGGCAGAACTGCCAGTCCTTCTAGAGCAGTAGTTCTTAACCTTTTGATTATTGTGGCCCCTTGAAAAATCTTGGGGTCTGAGGAGAGGGGGTGTACTATATTCTAAATGTACAGATTTGTAAAACTACTTACAACAACCATTGTTGTTATTATAAAACAACTGATAACAAACTATTGTTTGTTATCAGTAATTTGTCACAGTCTACACCTGGCGTTTTATAATTACTTGGCAAAGAATTATGAAAATGTAATGGTCTTGGCTGTTAACTTATGTTATAATTTTTTTGATAGAACTTTGAACAATAAAATATGTATCAGTTAAAATACGGTTTAAAAACAATATAAAAACAAGCTCTAATATCACAAAATATCCCTTCTGTACAATCAATCTAAGAACTGGGTATCACAGAGAAATTAAGCCTGCATTATGCTTCTCTACTCTTTGACACTCCAACCTGCCAATCCATTGTCCATTCTATAATTATTATAACATATTTTTTATTATTAGATCCAAATTATTTTGAACTTGAAACTTATAATTTAATGTTAAATAATTTTTTAAATGACACCAGATGGGACGAGAAGAATAAAGAAATTGATTAAATAATGATTATATTTTGCCTGTAAATGCTGACATATTCATGCTAATAAACAAAATCAAAGTTATAACTAAAATTTATTTAATGTTTAGATTTTCTAACATAGTCAGCACAAATTACACTGACATGAATATGGATTTACAGGTGAAATATAGTCATTATTTAATTCATTTCTTTATTGTTCTAGTCCTATCTGGTTTTATCTATACAATTATTTCACCATTGGGACTAATACCAATATAATAACATAGTTTAATTATTTTTTAAAAATTATATGTAAGTAGTTTTATTAATCTGTTCATTTAGGAATACTTTGTATTTACTATACTTTATGTGGTAGAGTATATTATTTATGTCAACCCCCCCCCCCTGGTTTAAGAACCAATGTAATTATTCTGATGAAATATGAAACATCACATGTGATAAGAAACCTCACATTATACCTTCAAAGATGTGGTGTGAACATTCGCTATCCTTGGTCAAGAAACATGGCTGTGCCATTCTTTATCATTATTGTACTAGTTTCATTAGTTTAGATTTTTTCTTAATTTCAATGTGATTTCATGTTACATATACTGTTTATTGTGTTTATTTATAAATTTCCTCTTGCAGCCATCA
Organism: Microvelia longipes; assembly: GCA_018340805.1. NCBI lineage: Eukaryota > Metazoa > Arthropoda > Insecta > Hemiptera > Veliidae > Microvelia > Microvelia longipes. The sequence goes on along the minus strand of JACMZG010001870.1, from coordinate 18,484,744 downwards.
GAGTATATTGCCATCTAGGAGATGCTGCTATGGTTATGTCTTTAGAACAATTATTAGATGTCGAGAACAAGAGACTGCTTGCTGGGCACATTTGTGAGATTTTGGGAGACTTTGATAAAGCACAGGTATTGAAATTAAAGAAAAAAATAATACTAGAATCAAATAATCTTTGTTTGGTTAAATCATAATTGATTGTCTTAAAAAGGATCTCAAAAATTCTACTTTAAAAAGTTGTAGATGATAAAAACAAAATTAAAAAATATAAATGTCTTCGCTCTTTTAAATTAGTAAATCCTTGGTAATTTGGTGTTGTTAATGTTAGTTAAATTGGTGTGTGTTATTATACTTTCAATATATCATACAATGCTTATTTAGTAAACAATATTCATTTGGGCATGGAAATAAGTTATTTTTTATAGACTCTAATGTAACTCAAATAGTATATTAAAGAGCAATTCCAAAACTTAAACGTTGTTTATTTTCCGAGCAAATTGTATGTTAGTTCTTTAACTTAATTAATTTCTTTAAGTTTCTTTAAAAATTTTGTTAGTTTTTTAAGTTTATTTGTTGCTCCAACGCCTTGTTTGTTTGTTGCTAAACATTGTCAAGTTTTTGAGTACTTATTCTGCAACAATGTTGTATTTTGTAAATACTAACTCTGCGCATAATGCACATGCCTTTTTTACGTCCTAGTCCCGAATTTCATACTCTTAATGAATTTTAAGAATTATAATAGATATTAATAAGTCTCAATGAACCAAAAAAGTTTTTTATAGTGTTATTTCAAGGTGTTTTATGGGTGCAAGAGTTCATACAATGACAAAAAATGATTGAAGAGAAGCTCAAAAAATAATTAAATTAAATAAAGAACAGGGTAGAGACATGTGTGATTTAGGGATGTCCACCAGTAAGTTACACAAGCTGAGGGTATATTTCTTCCCAAAGTTTTCACCTTCTATTTCTGATTGATCTCTTAGTCAGTGTCTAATGAGTATATTTTGCTTAGGGTATGTACTTAGAATCGAGTGAAGGAGAACATGCTCTTGTTATGAGGCAAAGATTATTGCAGTGGGACCAAGCTTTACAACTTGCTAACAGTCTTGCTCCTGAACAGATTCCTTTAACCGCTGTTGAATATGCATTACAATTAGAATTAACGTAAGAAAACTTACATTAAGTGTATTTTTGTATAGTATGTATTATTATTAGTCACAGCAGTGCTTGAAGAGTTCATCATCTACAGAGAAATTAATATCTTCAATGATCTATTATAATCAACAATTTTTAAGTCTCAATGAACCAAAAAAGTAAATAAATAAAGCGGCAGTCTCTCCATGAATGTAAAACTATATTTACAAAGCCAGCTATCGACTGTTAACAGCCATCATCAGTGCCTACCTACATTGTAAAAACCTAATAAGATAAATAAAGTACCAAGTTAAAAAACATGATGAAATAACAGTACAAAGTATAAAAAATAACTTTGACTTAAAAAATTGACTTTGTTTTTTAACTTTGTACTTTATTTATCTTATTATGTTTTTACATTGTTGGTAGGCACTGATGATGGCTGTTAACAGTCGAAAGTCGGCTTTGTAAATAAAGTTTTATATTTGTGGAGTGACTGTCGCTTTATTTATATAATTACTACCTCCACGGTTCAGAATACACAAAAAATTAATTTATGTTATGAAATGATTCATAAACATAACCAGCCTTCTAAATAAAAGTCGTCAGTATACAAGAAACAAATAAATATAATTTATTGAGAAAGCGTTTAGTAAAATAAATTAATAATTAGCTACTAGACAAATGTCAAAAAATAAAAACAATGAAAGTCTTGAAATAGTTTAAAATTAACCTACCTATGAGATAAAGGTTGTCCTCATCACTGAATAGGTAGTCAGGTCCTCATGTTTTACTTTGTTTGTTTGTTTATTTCACTTTGTATTTTACTCAGGGCTCCTACATTACCTCTATCTAATTGTATGAAGCAAATATCTTCCACTAATATCTGATTTGATTCAAATTTGGTAAAAGTATTCAAACAATTTTGCCCCTGCTTTCACTTCTTTCATCATGGAGTAATTAAGGATTTCTAGACTTAAAAAATGCTGTAATACTCTCAAAATTTCCAGTTTAAAAATTTCAAGGTAGTCATATGATTTGCTTATGCTCTATTTGCGATATCATTAAAGTTTTGTTTTTGGAGGAGCAAGTTGATAATAATAATAATAATCTTATATATTTCTGAATGTTTACACTTCTTGAAATATTAACAATAAGATTTACAAAAAATATAAATAAAAAGACACAATTACAGTAATTAAGGAACTTTGAGTTAAAAGAATATTGGGGGGGGTCAAAAGCGAATGAATTTAGATAAAGGAATAAATAATATATTAAAATATTAAAAGACAAAGATAGGAAGAGAAAATAAGTAATAGTAATAAACTTAATACAATTAAATATTATTGTCCAAGAGCCAGGCCAAAAAAATGTGACTCATTTTGTACTATTTCAAACCATATTTTTCTGAAAATCTAACTTAAATTGTGAAGGAAAAACATAGTCTGCCTTTCAGAGTGGAGCTCTTCATATGTATGCGCTCGCTCAAAATATTAGAAAAAAGCACAAAGTCCGAGAGGACGTTTTTTAAAGCTGATTAAGTTTCCTATGAAACAACTGTTTTTTTTTCGTCAACATCGGATAACTACAACTAAAGTTATGACATTTGTTAAATTGCCAAAAAATGCACAAAAAGTCAATATTTGTTCAAAGAAGTTCGCCTACTTTGTACAAATAACCATTATTTGTTTTTTTTTAAAAAAACCATAATTTTGGTTGTACTTATCTGATTTTGTTGATGGAACTCTTGCTTTATTAGACATTTTATCATCCTTAAAAAATGTTGTATTCATGTTTTGCCCAAGACCCACAGGGAACCACTTATTTTAAGAAAACTAAAATTTGCGCACTTTTATAAAATTTTGAGCTAAAATTTAAGGTATATTTTCTATATACCTATCTGTAAGTATTTTTTATATGCATTTGAGTGTGTTCCTGTTATTATATTATGTTGCTCTGGATGCATTTTGATTGAATTTTTCTTTTAGAAACTAAATCTAGTTTTCTATTTAAATTATATTACTCTTGTAATATTTCAGAGGTCAGTATTCCGAGGCACTAGGTCATTTTGAGAAAGCAGCTGCCAGCACTGAGGGCGAATTAAAAGCAAAAGCTGTTGGAGGATTAGCCAGGATTTGTCTGAGGGTTGGGGATTACAGGAGAGGTATTGCTATTGCTAATGAAACTAAATCTAAAACTTTGTTGGTCCAGTGTGCTGAAATTCTAGAATCAACAAAGGTAATCTTTCAAACTCTTTTCTAATATGTTAATTTAGGGTTTCCCAAAAAATAGTAAACTTCTCCATTATTGTCCATTGTAATTTATTTTCTTGGGGGGGGGGGGGACGGAGAGTGAGAGCAATATCCTTACCTTTCAAGAGTTCCCTCAAAAATATAAATTATGTAATCACTGCACTTACATTAAGAGGTACATTTTCTAACTATTTGTTTAAACAAATATGATTTATTTTATTAAATCAGTGATTTAGTCCAACCTTATCAAATGTACTGTCAAAAACAAATAATTATGTATATTATTATTTTTTGTTATCATACTTAAATTATTACTAGCCAACACTAGACGGGCTTAGAGTCCTTTAACTTGCTCCATTGTTCATTGTAGTTGAGCTTGCTTCATTCAAACTGCTATGCAAAAACCAAATAGACTTCCCTATTGGTGTAAAAGACAAAAAAATATTTTTTTTTATAAAAATTCACTCTTCATAAAAAGTTCTGCTTGTTTTAAAATCAACATTTATTGCAATTAAAATTTTGTGGTTTGAACCTGGACCCAAAAAGTGGCCAAAATAGAATTAGGTCTAATTTTGATAATTAAAAAAGTGTTATTCTGTACAAATGTATTAATCTATATGTATTTTCATGCTTTATTTCTTTTAATTTTTATGTTTTAGAAGTTAAACGAAGCAGCAGTGTTGTATGAGAAAGCAGAAGATTATAATAAGGCCGCTAATAATTACGTTTTATTGAAGAATTGGAAAAAAATTAGTTCTATATTGTCTAAAGTTACCAGTCCAAAAGTATTTCTTCACTATGCTAAGGTAATTTAATGTTAACATAGCCAGAATGATATTTGTTTTTTGTAGTCAACACAATGGTAAAAAGTTTAAACAAAATTTGGAGCGAAGAAGATAATTAATTGTTCTTGTGGAGGACACAGAATAATAATGAGTTTGCTGATTGATTATGTAAACTTCAAATTCTTAGCAATGTTAAGAAGAAGTTACTTACTTATTTTTAAAAGTAAGTAACGTAGTCTGCAGATATATTACTCTACTAGGCTGTGAAGTGGATATTTTGCGAAGTGAGTTATTAAAAAGAGACAAGGAAAAAATTCATTTACAGCCATGTAGTGTATGCTATGTTTTCTGAGGTAAAGAGTAATAATAAAATAAATTATATTTACAAAACACTTTTATTAACCATTTTAATCACTAATGTTGGTGACTATGGTGGAGTTACTACCTACTTAGTGTTACTTAAATCACTATCAAACATTTTAAATAATACTTTCTATTAAATATATACTTATTTGTTCGCTATACAAAATAAAATTCTCCTTTTTACAGTGGATAAAAATTTTGCATTTCACGTTCTGTACAATATGGAACAAAATGAACTTAAACTCCCTACCTAAGAAAACAATTGTTTATTATTGATTTTCTTTTCATTGGTTTTCCCAGCTGAAGAATATTTTGTCCAAAGTAATGTCTGTGTAATAATGCTTGTGTAGAAGATTTTTTCTTATTTACAGCTAAACATCATCACTTTTTGGGATGTAAATTATTTTTTAAATAATTTTTTATTAGTTCTTTTACTGAAATTAATATTAAAAATTTACTTAACTTTCATTCTCAAAAATCTGAAAACCGTCAAATTGAGGTAAATTTTTGCAGGAGTGTTTTTCTTTACACAAAAACATTTATAAAATTTTTCATTTCTATGAGGTTATTAAATTCACGGTTTGCGTAGGTAAAAGCACTTTTGTTAAGCTGCATTGAGCACTGTTCAGTGGTGGTGGATGGGTGATTGCTGGAATTAAAACTGATCTTTCCAGTATGACGATAAGAGAAGGGAGGCCGAAGTTTTGGACCATTTAATTACAATTGCACTATAAAATTATAAGTATCGAGTCTTATCAAGTCCTTTAATGAGACCTGTACCCACTCATAAAGGCTTTTTTCAAGCTTAGATCAATGGATTAGAGGGTTAAATATCTTTTAAGTGGCCTTTCTTTACTTTTCCCTCTACCTGCATTCTGTTACTCTGCTTATTAAACCAGTGGTTAAATATGGCAGAAGTAGGTATTGATGAAAAAATTATTTCCTAATTTGATAAGGTCAATTTTCAGCTTATTATTTTTCAACTAAAATTTTCCAGGCCAAGGAAAGTGAAGGAGATTATGAGTCTGCTGTAGAAGCCTATGCTAGGTCTGGGGATGTAGAATCTTGTGTTAGATTATTATTAGACAAACTTAATCAACCTCAGAGAGCTGTAGCTATTGTGCAAGAGACCAGATCTATTGAAGCAGCCAAACTTGTAGCCAAGTAAGTAACACTCTAACTTCCAACAGGTTGTCCTAGGACTACTTCCAACAGAGCATCCTAAGATGGCATTGCCTGCAGTTGAAATTACCAAAATTGCATTTTAGAAAAAAACTACTAAATAATTAAATACCAAAAATACCATTTCATTCTTTGCTTGTTTAGAAACAAAATTGTATTGTTGAAATATGAACATTGAACTCAAAAATTTGTCTTTTATAAATTTCACCTGATATCACTATTATTAAGGACTTTTGGATCCAAATAGGACCAAAGGACTTCTGAAATGTCGTCCTCTAAAGATTTAAAAAAATAAAAGTTGAACTTGAGATATTGATTTCCTTTTCAAAACTTATAAAATACTGATAAATTTTATTGCAATGAATGTATACCATTACCTAAAAATGGGGCTTATTGTTAATAATTTATTCGTTGCAATTTCAATCCATAATTTGATTAAAAACAAACCTGTTATTTAGAATATTGTATATTAGTGCTAGTTTTTTTAGTCAATTTTTTAAAAAGTGTACTTTTGCTTACAAGAATTGTATTATTCCTAAGTCTTTGTTGTAATACAAGTTAATTTCGCTCAACAAAACTTTTGATGAAAAATAACTTTTACTTGATAATTCATATGTTCTCATTATTTTCACTTATAAACAAGACACCCTGTATTAGTATAGAATGTTTAAAATGGAGTGAAAACATGGTTTAAAGTATAAAAGATAACTCGGTGTGGTAATTGTTTTGTTTTAAACAATTGCCAGTCCTTCCCTTACTGACGTTCTTCAAATGACTAGAAAGTAATCTTTCATCTATTTCATCTTCTGTCTATTTGGTCTTATTATTAAGTTTATATCTTATTGGTTATACCCTAAGATTATTTGTACCATTATCATGGTTTAACCAGTTTTGTTTCTTGTCAAGCATTGGTTTGATCAACAAAAAATATTGTCCTAATAAAAAATAGTAGTTTAAAAAGATGAGATAATATGAAGATAAATCTGTTACGTTAGAGAAACATTACAATTATTATTATTTTTACCCTCCAAAAATTCCTTTACTCTATAATGCACATTTTTATAAAAAATTCTTTAATGTGTTTAATGTGACTCTTGAATTCTAAAAATGGCAATTTTACAATATTTTCTTCCAACTTGTTGATCATCTTCACTCCTAAAGAGGTGTGGCCTATTTGTGCCTTCCCTTGCAGCTGTAGGGACTTTTTTTCTTTCCTTTTACTGTGTTACAAACGTTGCCTTTTCTTCCTTCCAGCTGGTTTTTAGTCATGTGACTATGAGGAGTGTAACACTAATAAATATCATTATATTCCAGTCATTTTGTATTAAGCTATAGTACTATGCCATCTATGCTATATGCCATAGATTTTTGTGCAAAACTGCAAGAAATTGAGTTGAGTTAATTTGTTTAATGGTCACAACCCTGACTCAGGTACTCAGTTTTCTATATAAACTCTCTCCTACTCCTTTCCTTAACTTCAGAGTGCTCCTCCTGCTCATTGAGACTGGAATTTATTTACTGATGTAACTTTATAGGTTGAGAGCTCGATTGTTTCCCCGAAGAATCTGATCCTGGGATATTCAAATCCAACTGCAAGTATCAAAGGTAGCTGATTCTTCAATTTTTGGAACTTTGTCTAATCTGGTCCAGCAGATAATTAAAACTTGAAAATAGCAGAAAATAGACATGTTATTGTTTTGTTATTAACCTCTCATTTTGAAACTTGATTTACATTTTCACTAATCAGATTGTTGGATTAATCAGGTTGGATTAATTTATGGTAAAAAGAGACACAGTGCTATTACTATGAAACTCTTTATTGTCATACTCCTGCTCTTTGTTTACCTTTTGTATTGCTGTAAACAGTAGTCAATATTATGTTCATTTGGTTTCAGGTTTTTAGAAAAGTTGGGTGATTATTCCAGTGCACTAAAGTTCTTAGTGGTGAGTAGATGTTCCGAAGATGCTCTGAGATTATGCAAAGAGCACGGTTTGGTTGAGCTTTATGCCAAGCTGGTTGTGGAGGAAGCAGGTCAGACAGAGGAGGGAGAGAGACAGCTAATACATCTAGGAGCTTATTTCCAGCAACAGGGTAAAACTTTATTAGCTGCGAAGTGTTATTACCATGCTGCTCATTTTGCTAAAGTAAGACAATAATTTATTAATTTTAATGTACAAAGATTCTATTAATAAAATATAATTAAATGAAATACTGGATGAGAGTTTTATGTTGTATTAGAACAGCGGTTCTCAAACATTTTGTCACCTCGTATACTATCAACCATTTCACATAATATTTGGAGCAACCACGAAAGCATAAATAAAATCAAGGAGGGCTTGGGCCAATCACCCCTTTTCTTTACAATAGATAATGCAATCCCCAGATGTACTGTCTATACCTCTTTGTATCTAAAAACAACTATTTCAATTTTTAACTAGTTAATAAAATAAAATTAGAAATAGAAATAAAATGTTGTGATTGAACATTTTCTAATTGCTATTAATTATAAATGATAAGAGAAGAGTGCCCAAAAATACTCCTCTTTCAAAATAAAAATATTGAAAATTTACTAAACATTACTTTACTAATTTTAATTGCAATTTGTTTAGGGTTTTCATGACTTTTTTTACAAAAGGCTGATTTTTTTGAGTTAACTTAAATGCCTTTTGTGTATCACCAGTGTTACAATATTTTGAGAACCATTGCTATTAGAAATTACCCTTGTGGGACTTAACTGAAATGGGTCTAATGTGGCCAAGACCAATACTATTTTTAAACTGATAACATCATTCTAGTGCTGAAGTTATGCTAGGAAGTTATCATGTAAAATCAAACTTTTAATTAAACCAGTTAAACTCTGTGTAAAACGGTATGAATTTAAGTATTAAGTTACTTCCTTACTAACTATGTGTACAAAAACAATTACTATTGGTCTTGCCTACCTCAACTCTCCAAGGAACTCGTTTGTTCCACTTATCCATGTTTATACTTGCTGGTTAAATAGAGTATAAATCCTTTTGTGAGTGCTCATACCCACATAAATAACTTTGAAAGACAATTGCAATATTTCTGTTTTCTCCCTACTCTAATACCCATTCCCTCTCTCAACTACTTTTTTTTTAAACAAGTTCTTTATTGGCAAAAGTAATACAATATTTATTTTGTGTATACCGGAGCCATATTATATTTATTAATTAGGGTAATTTGTGCCTCTTTATTTTATTTTTTTATTTGTTATTTTTGTGGTATAAATTTTGATTATTTTTTGGGATGTGAGGGGGTTTGTTTGGGTCAAGGATAATTTTATATTTTTTGGTTTGGGTATTTTATTTTTTTTTATTTTTTATTTATTTGTTTATTTTTTTTGGGGGGATTGTCAAAAGGTATTTTTGGTGGTGTTTTGAATAGGATTATATTGTATAGGTAGTTTGCAGGAGTTTCAAAAAGGTTGCCTATGCAGTCTGTGGACTGACTTTTAATGATTCAACCTGGCAATACTTATTTAGACTATTTAAAATTAAATATGAGCTAAAAACAAATTCAAATAAAAAATTCAAATATACTCATGAATAAATAAACTATTATTCTTTTTTTATATAACAATATATCAAAATGTTTTTAACAAAAATCTGTTAAATAAAGAGCCAGAATTAATTGTTTCAGATTTTTTGGCCCGAGGATCAAATTAATTGTTTTTTTTCTCTAGTGGTCTGAGTACTGATAAAATTGTTTCCTTCTCAAGGTTTTTAATTTTCGACAAAACCTCTTCTTCATGAAACTACTTTAATATATTACATTGCATTTTTAGGCTTTAAAGAATTTGATACAGTTTTGTAAAGGAAACACTAATGACCAGGAAGGAATTGCTCTGGCAATTGAAGTTGTTGCGGCTTCAAATGATGATGCCTTATCTAATCAACTCATTGAACTGCTTCTTGGTGAAATTGATAATGAACCTAGGGTATTTTTTTATTATTTATTTCTTCTTTTAGGATGAGGATAAAGTAGGCACTTTAAAGTTAACTTATAGAAACTAGTATTTCACAAAATTGTCAGTAAAGTATGCTTTTATTGATACTTTTACACTTAAGTGAGATACATTTTTACTTCAGATCTAGTGGACTCTAAGAGTTAATCAAACTCAGAGTTATTAGGGTACCCACACTAAAATAGAATGGGTCGAAAAAAATTGGTGGAGCCAAATTTCTCCCCCAAAAGTTGCATATACATAAGAAAACATTGCATGCAAACTTTGAGCCCGATCAATTATCATTGAGGGGTTGCATAAATGGTTTGGATTTGAAAAACTAAAATTTTCTTTAAAAAACATGTTTCCCCTTTTTTTCAAATTTTATTATTAGGACCTGTTTGAGAAATATAGTAATACATATGAATTGGCAATTGCTGAGGTTGGAGAAACATAGAGAGTTGTCCTTGTAAAGGTTTTCCTGACAGATTTATTGAATACATATATGAATTTATATGTTATTCCACTGTGTTTATTCAATGAAATAAAATCCCCTTATTATTTTGATTTATGTAAAATTTATAAATATAGTTAATTTGGTATTTATTTATATAGGAAATATATTTTCTTAAAAATTTACATTGTTGATATTAATTTGATAAACTAGTAGGAGCTGCATAAAAAATATTCGAAGATCGGGAAAGAAAGGAATCCAGGAATAATTATAACATTATGTTAGAATATTGGGAAAAACTTAATATTAATTAAAAAATCATTGCCCCAGGAGGTCTATTTCACCTTCCTTGATACTGAAATAAGATACAAATATTTATTAAAATAAACTAGTTAAATTTATAATTAAATTTAGTTTTTGTCATGTTTCCCACACAAATAATTATTTTAATGCAGCATAGAAATAACATTTTTCAATTATAAAAGCTTTATTAGTTGAAAGATTTCGTTGGTTCTATTTTTTTATATAATAACAATTTTTATCTAATGTAGTTTATTAATTTGTTTAAAGGATCCAAAGTATGTATTTAAACTGTACAAAGCCAGGAAACAGTATAAAGAAGCTGCTAAGACGGCTGTTATCATTGCAAATGAGGAATTAGTTAATGGTAAGTAGCTACCTATGACAAAATTATAAAGCTCGTCAGTGATTTAATCTTTTCTGTTTGTAAAACAAATATTGTTATTCTTTTTTTATATAATTAACACAGAATACTCTACCCTTAAATTAATACATTTTGATGATGCTGAATTTTCTCAAACAATAGGTGTGTGTGTGTGTGTAATTTTTAAATTTTTAATCAAACTTGGTAAAAAATGTACTCTTGGAGAGGACACGAACCCTACTGAAAACCAGGTTGTTGTGACGTCATTAACCTGGTTTGCTGAGTCAGCAAAATTCAAGGTTATTATTTTTGCCAAAAAATGTCCTTATTAATCTATTTGGGGGTGCTGAATTGAATGCAACCGTTCCTAAGTTGATATGTTCATTCTATGTGACCAATAAGACTAAAAACCATTGTGAATTATCGAAAAGCCAAAATTATGGTCAGTAAAATGAAATTTGCAAAGTAGGATGTCAATGTTTTTTGCTGCGCTAAATTAAATAAAACCGGTCTAGAGATGATACTACCACATAAAGTGACCTAAAAGTTTAAAAAAAGGTAATTAATTACCAGAAAACCTAAAATATGGCTATTAAACAATGTACTTTAAGTGGGGAGTCATTTTTGATGTTTTTTTGGGCTTGTGTTTTGAATGAAAATGGTGCAGGTTCCATACGAGCACTAAGAATACTCAAAGCCAGGGTGCCTTGGTTCAAATTCTAGTAAGGGCGATAATTTTTATCGTTTTATTTACAATATATAGGTTATATCTACAAAATAATTCTAGCGCGATGGTCCATATTTCAGGCGAATTTCCTTTGGATTATGTGTTAATGTGCAACAATCCACTTCTTCCTTAAGGTTCCTGCTTAATAACTTTAGCAGTTACTCAATTATCAAGCACTACTTGTAACTAATTTTTTTCTGTATTTTTCAAAGGAAATTTGCTAAAACCTTTAAAGATAAACACTAACAGACCTTTAAACTAGTACAAATAATGGCATGCACTACTAATTATAGAGGCATAGTTTGTATAATCAACAGGATAATTATCCACCTTATCTTCCCTGAAAATGACTGCCACTGTAAGCAAAGGATCAGATTCATGATCTATTTTAATGCAGTTTATTTACTATATTACCATATGATGTTTAAAATTGACTGGACAGACAAATACTGTAAACCCATTCTTATAAACTTCTGAAAAACATTCTGATCTATCTAATGCCATGATCTAGAACAGTGTTTCTTAACCTGGTGGGGCGTGTAGAAGAATTCCAGCACCAGCATGGGAGTTAACAAAAGTATGCACAAAATAAATTAAACCCCATTTTTTTTAAAAAATCATAAAGTAATTTGATTAAATAAATTCTACAGCAATTCTATAAAATGGATCTATATTTAGTTATATGCATGTTTTTAAAATGAGAAGAAAATATTTAAAAAAGTGAACTCATTTTTATTGCTAGTTAATTAAAAGTAACTAAACTTTCGAAAGCATTCTCAATGAAACTTAGTACGAAATCAATCATATTGGAGCACAGAACTCTATTGTTTATGAAACATGTTTTATGATGTCATTAACTCTAATAATGACTCATCAAAATTTTAAAAAATTGGCTTATAATTTATTACAATTTGGACTAAACTGGAATGTAGTAGAAATATATTACTATGTACAGAAAATAAATAAAGGAAGTCAAATATTTGTTATCACTAATATAATTTTAAATATATAATTTTGATTTCATTGGTTGACATGTATAATATTATATAAAGATTTTTTTACATATACATGTGAAAATTTGCTAATATTGTGGCAATTTGACACTTACAAAGAATAATAATACATAAAAAAAAAATAATACTAATAAAGTAAGTGCTATTTGTTTCAGGCAACTATTCTGTAGGGCACTCAGTGCTTGTTGGGATGTGCTTGGATCTTCACGATGAAGGGCTCCCTGCTTCTAATGAATTAACATCGTTATTATGTTTACTACATTCTTACAAACTTGTTAGGATACATGTTAAACATGGCGATCATCTCAAAGCTGCTAGATTGTTACTTCGAGTCGCTGATAATATTTCCAAGTTTCCTGCTCGTAAGTAATTTTTTACGTTTTATTGTAGTTCTAGATGTATTACATATAAAGAAGTTAAATGATTGCTTAACAGACAGAACTGATTTTATTAGGTAACTCAAAATAAATATGAGTTATAGTGGTATTAAATGACACAATATAATTGTGCGAGAGACACCTAGGAAATGTAGCTAGCAAAATGCAATGCTACATGTGTTAATATTATTCATCATTGGTTGCTCAGCATAATGTTATGTCCCACTATGTTTCATTACGTCTAACTCTTCAGGGCGTCAACAAAGCCTGAACTCACTCTGTCCTTCAATTAAAGTTCCGAAGAATGTAATGTGAAGTAATTTACCAGAGACGAGCGGTAGTTTAACTCTGTTAAAACTTAATGTAAACTATTTAACCAGTTTAACTGGTTAAATAGTTTACTCTTTAGAATAATACTATATGTATAGAAGATGCATTACTGATGACAGCATAGAAGGTGCATTACTGATTACAGCAGAATAGGTTATCTGGCAATCTTAACGACAGCTGGCATCCTAATTATAATCTTTTTTGACCCTGCGGCCATTGTATGAGATGAAGAATTAGGAGCAAACTTACCTTCCCAAGGTTTTAGCAAAAAAGTGTGAAACTAACGAGTATAAATCAAGTTTGCTCCTCAACTTTCTTCTGTGCTTGTTGTTCAGTTTTGTCTTGAGTTTAGTAACCTTAAGTGCTAAATTCAAATTCAAAAACTTCCTTTATTACTTAATTATACAATACAAATACAATTATTATATAATTACAAAAATGCAATTATAACCTGTATCTAAAGCAATCCCACAAGCCATAGCTGTGTGTGGGGATACAATGTTTAAATATATCGGGAGGTAAAATTTAGAAAGAGAAAAAAAAAAAAACCAAAAATACAAAAAATAATTAAAAAACTCAGGTAACATACTATCTTTAAAGATAGTATTCGATATAATAAAATTAAAAAAGTATTTAATGCATTCTGTTAAAAAGTGTGAAAAAAACAACAAAAAATAAAAAAAATTTTAAAAGGATCTGCAAGCCAAGGTGTAATGGTCTCTAAGGCCGTATTCAAAGACATTTTCCTAACATTTTCCTAACATTCTCCTTAAGGAACAAGGAGAATGTAGGAAAATGTCTTTGAATACGGGCCTAAATCTCAAAAAGATTTAAAATATTTTTTTTAAATTGAGATATCATATTTGGAGATTTAAAACTTTTAGACAGTTTGGTAAATATAGCAATGCCAGTGTGATAAATAGATCTACTTTAAACTCCCTTGGTACAGGATTGTTAAAAAATACATTTTTCTGATTTAAGTCTGGTGTCATACTTATGTTCAATAGTAGGAACAGATAATCTATTTTTAAAATATAAAAACCCTGAGTGCAATCACTGGACTGTTTCTCTATCAAGCGCACCAAGCCATTAAAACTGTGCTAACTCTAATACTTGTAACAATCACAATTGTTGTTGTATTATTCAATAAATAAAATAAAAAAAAAAAAAAAAAAAAAAAAAAATATATATTATATATATATATATATATATATATATATATTATATATATATATATATATATATATATATATATATAAAACAGCTTTGTTTTTACTAGAAGCTTACTTAAGGGTAAAATGGGGGTATTTTCAAAGAGAACCTTTGTACTGAAATCTTTTGATTAAAAATAAATCATCGCAATAACATTCTTTGATTTATAAAAACAGAATTTAGGTTCAATTTGCTTGTAAACCCCAAAAGGACTAAGCATAAAGGATTCTGCTATGAAAAATGCTAGTTTACTCAATTAAAATATAACAGTTAAAAAGAAACAAATATTGATTTTTACTATTTGTTTATAACCTTAACAATAAACAATACAATAGGAAACTATCGGTGAGTTTGCCTCTAAATATAGTACCTAAGCAGTTAATTTAATGATTGTCAGCATATTCAGTTTGTACCTGTCTTAGTATCAAGCACTTCCAAACTTATCTACCTGGGGGTTGCTCTTCAATCTACATAGGGATTAGTGTTCCTCATAAACCTCTCATTGCCTTCGAATACGCCATACCGAGGTCTTTCTACCTTTTAATCTTGCCTTTTTGACTCTTTTTTAACCATTGTGTCCATATTGGATCAATCTTTATTGGCTTATAGGCTGGTTGTCTGATACAGCAACGGATGCTGCTTCTTTTTTTTTCAATTTCTCCTATGCTCTTCTGTGTATGATAGTTTTCTATTTGGTGGTCATTCTTCAAAACATGAGCTGCTATTTTTGACAAGAGGAGGTCTTCTCTCCATACCCTTTACGATCCTGAATTCTGATATCTAGCAGTTTCTCAGATTCTCTGTAGTGGATATTTCTACAATGGCATGGTATTTCGTGTATGCAATTTTTTGAATCTTGAGCATCTTCTTTGGTTTTACCCTTATTAAAGTAATTTATTTTTTTTATTATGCTTTGTTTAACAGTCTATTGCTATATGTCTTACTTTTTTGGGGATTTACAAGTCAACAAAATCTTAACGATGTTTTTAAAATTAAAAAAAGTCATGAAGACTATTTATTTTAAATTCAGAGATTTGGAACTAAATAACTTTAAAGCACTACTATATAAGCACTTTACAAACTAATTTTAAAACCAATTTTCTTGTTCATATTTAAAAACAAACAATCTTTTTCTAATATAAGTCTTAAGTATAATCTAAGTCATAAGTAAAATAACAGGTTAAACTCAGAAAAATCAATATTTATACCGTCTTATTCCAAGACAGCCAAGTGTAAATCAATCTACCTTTGCAGGTATTAATTGACCATGATGTAACCTTATTTCTTAGGATTTAATGATTGTCCATTTGAAATTTTCCACCCAGTATAAGTGTATTAAACTCCAAAAAGCTTCTGTGACTATTGTCACTATTTTAGGTTTAAGTCTCTTAGTGATAACCACGCCAAGTTAGGCATTTTAAAGTTGTAGTAGCTGGAACACAGCTAGATGAAAACTAAGTTTTCAGAAATCTATGATGAATTTCCCTAATGTTTTAGGGATGGTATGTCCAATGTACTTAAGAATTAACTTATTCATTATATTATTTCAATTATTTATTTTTGTTTTAGATATAGTTCCTATTTTGACATCCACTGTGATAGAATGTTATAGGGCTGATTTAAAAGCTAGTGCTTTTAAGTATGCTGTTATGCTCATGAGACCTGAGTATAAGACAAAGGTACATTTTGTAATATGTTGTTAATTAATTTTATTTTAATACAAAAAATGTACTCATTATCATTTAATTTCAAAAAATAATTGCTGATTAGATTATATATTATTGTTTATTGGATTTGGTTGCTTTAGTAACCTAGCATGGATGTTTATCTTGTTTAAGTTTTGATTTTTTTATTATGTTATATTTTTTTAGCTAATTTTCCATGAATAAATGGGCTAAATGATATTGGAGTCATGGAGGAGATAGAGGGATTTGCTGATCAAGTAAATATACATATTTGTGTGTGTTAACATGTGTACAAGTTTCTAGACATATTGTGTTTCACAATAATTTCTGAAAACTTTGCCTGGTCTGAATGTAACTTGCTACAAAAACCAATTTATTATAGTAGAGAACCCTATTTTTGCATGGAATACGTATGATGTTACAATAATGACTAATCACAAATTTATTTATATTATCTCAAATAATGTACACTTTTTGAAACTACATACTATATAGAGATACATAGTATATAGGAAAAGCAATGAAACAAAAATCTTGAAGAAAAAGGTTATATAAGAAGATTACACTATTTAAACTTAATCCTCTTGGGGTTGGTTTAGTGAGCATAATAATATGAGATAGCCACTGCCATCTCTATATCCTTTTACTTAGATCATAATATTATTACTAGTTTACCTGCTCTTAATTTTTTTTAGATTGAAGGTAAATATGTGAAAAAGATGGAGGGTATAGTTCGTAAAGCCCCGAGAGGACCAGATAAGAAGATAGTGAATGATCCTCCTGAGTCCACATCTCCATGTCCTTACTGTATGGAGCCTCTTATAGACAGTCTACTAGTGTGCAACAAGTGTACTCATAATATACCCTTCTGCATAGCAACAGTATGTATTTTCTTTTTGACACAGACTGTAACTTTGACCAATCATAGAAGCTATGAGTCAAAATGTATATCCCTGATTCATGTTGTATTTGTCAACCTTTAGCATTCTAACAACCGTATTTTCTAGCATTTTATGTATATTATTCATTTTGATTACAATAACCTGGCTAAACTGTAGGTCTAAAATACTGTGATTGCAGTATGATTATCTAAAACCTAACAACTTCTCAATTCATCTCACTTCTTTAGTACAGTTTCAAGTCTATTTAACATATATCAAAGTCTTACATAGATTTAACCAATTTGCATATGCAACATTTTATTATCTTTTAACAATTCAACGTAGTTTAACTAATAAACCATTTGGAGCGAGGTTAATGACCAAAATTTTCTGTTCTGGTGACATTTGGACACGCAATAGATAATGCAACATAATGGTTCATTTCATTATGTCTTGTATATCCACAGTATAGTAGCATCAACCAAGGCCATTTTTACTGTCAAGACAAGCATAGCAAGCCTTACTGAAATATAAATTAGGTATTTTTATACTCTGAAGACGATCAAAGATTGTCCAAAGTTGTGAGAATGAACATTGTGAATCTTATGTGGTAAGAAAGAATTCTAAGGCACTCTGTGCCTGATATTTTAATACTTGAAGCTTGTTACAAAATATTCAATAAATTTTAAATTGTATATTATATTTGATGTATCTCCCCCTCTCTGTTTGTTAGTTATGATCACATGACAATATTTTGTTTGAACATTACAGGGAAAGCATATTATTAAGGATGATTTCACAGCATGTCCTAACTGTCAGTTCCCTGCTATCAAATCTGAACTCATATCGTAAGTTAAAGAGTGTTTGTATTTTATTATTTTATGTTTTAAAATTTGTAGACTTAATGCAGAGGCTCAGTCTTTTTACTGAATGTTAATAATTAAAAGGAAAAAATAGAGTTACTGTAAACAAAAACCAAAAACTTTTTTGTGGATTTAATTTTAAAATTATGATCAAATTGGAAATATGGTTAATAAAAATTAATTCTTTTAACTTGGATAAAAAAGTCCATTGGCCCCTGGCTTTGGGAAATTTGTTAAAACTATAATTAGTGATTAATAGAGTTAATAAATTAAGAGGCTCCTGATCATTGTAGATAATTCTGCTTGGGTGGAAAGTGAGTTTTATCTCTGTAGAAAATGAAAAAGGTCGTAAAGTGGCTACTTAACAGACCTGTATCCTGGACATGTATGAATCTGAATGTTCAGTCTACTTGAATTTAGCTGTCATCTTTAAAAATCAGAAGGAATTTTGAAAAGTGACAGTTAATATAACATTCTTTGTTCTTATAATCTATACACAGACAAATGTATAAAATAGTTGGAGCCAAAATGTTTCTTATTTTTTTACAGATTGATAGAATTAGAAGAAAGGTGTCCTATGTGCCAGGATAATCTGGATATCAACTCTCTTAGAGTAGAGTTAGACCCAGAACCATTCCTATACCCTAATTATGAAGACTAAAGGTATCCTACATCTCATTCTAAATCTGGGACCATATGCTTTGTTTATAAGTTGGCCTCTTTTATGTACTAAGTAATATATGAAAAAAAAAATACTTAAAGAGTAGTAAATTAAATATGGCTTTATATTTTTTTAATATTACAATTTTATATTTCCACCAAGAGTGTATAAGTATCTTAAACTAGACCTATAGTTGGTCTGATTTTGAACCCAAAATTTGACTCTCATCATAAACTTACTAGCAGTTTGCTAGCAACTGCTAATTTGTAAAAATGAAACAGGAAATTTGTTTACAAAGGTTTAAAAAATATATATTTAATAGATATATACATACAACAATAATATCTATGATTGGTACGTAATATTGACATTATATGTCTGTCAACATGCTCTAAAAATACATTTTGGTTGAAGAATTGAATTTATTTTCAGCACTAGTTCCGGAAATAAGGAATTCCTTTTATTTTCTGCACTAGCACCAAAAGGATGAAGAATTCTTCTTTAATCCTTATTAATTTTTTAAGTTCTTATAAGTTCTTGTGTGGTTGTAAAGAAATTTCTTGCTAAATTAACTTTTTAGTCGTTTTTTTATGGTACGTATTTAAAAAATGAGTAATAGCAGCAGTTGTTACGGATAAAATATTTTGCCTGAATTAAAAAACGCGGGCTGAAAAGTTCACAAAAATGTACAGTTTATAATGTAATTTCTTATTGTTATTTATCTTTTTTAAAACCTAGCTATTAATCTACTCTATATAGCCTGTGTGGTGTACAACTCTCTACGTTGGGCTACAAATCCACACTTGCATTCAAAGTTCCATTTTCCTCATTAGTTGCGTAATGTACTAAAATACATTTTAGGACTCATTGTTACTTTCCTCATTTACACCATAGGTGTGTTTTTACTAAAGTTCTGAGTAAATGAAGTTTAATTTCAATGCGGCTAGTATAATATGTTTTTGTCGAATCACTAATATAGTTGTTGACCACTAATGATCAGTACCTAGATGTGTGACTGCTGGGAATTTACGTTCATGCTTTAAGCATAGGAGTTTGCTCCCACCTGAGGAGAGGTTATCTTTGATGAGTGTCAATGCTTTAAATATTCCTTTCTGTAATTAAAAATATGTATTTTTTAAAAAAAATATTGGTTCCATAAAAGAGGTCACCTACTAAGCAAAACATTTACTATATTTTTCTATTTTTACTGTGGATTCCATCTGTTGGATATTGTTTGCATGCTGGGATATTTCAATAGTAGTTTTACAAATATTGGGTATTTTTAGTTGAATAGTTTATGTTATAAATAACTATTGTAACGTAATTTTATCATTCTCAAGAGTTAGAGAACTTAAAACCTACAATACTTTTCAAAAAGAGCAGTAAGATGGTTTCCAGAATTATTCATTTAAGGTAGGACTTATCATTTAAGGAATCCTTAAGATCTGCCCTGTACATGTTATATTTTAATTTCATTAAATAGTATATGATTTTTTTTTACCGAAGCCACTATATTTACTGGCAAGGGAAGTGAGTCAGTAGAAGGAGCTAAGGGGGAAAAAAGGCATTCACAGCCATTTAGTGTACGGTATTTTTTCTTAGTTAAATAGTAATTATAAAATAAATAACATTTAAAAACCACTTTTATTTCTCTCTTCAATCGCCATAATTTTTAACTGTGGTAGAGTCGCAACCAACTCAGTGTCACTTAAATCCCTATCAAACATTGTGAATAATACTTTCTATTAAATAAATTTTAAATATTTAATTTAAAGTTAATTTTGATTGCTAAGAAACAAGAAATAAATAGACAGTTATACTGTTAAACAGAATTGCTATATAGTGGGACTATGGCTGAACTACAAGTAGAATGTGGTCTCCAGCACTCCTCACAGCAAATAGATAAACTCACAGCTGTAAAAGATTTTTTTGTATGCGCTATACAAAAAAAGACTTCTTTTTATAGAGGATACAAATTTTGCTATACATGTTCTGTAAAACGGAATAAAATTAACCTAATCTCCGTACCTTAGAAAAAACTATTATATAAACATTTGTGTTTATTAATCAATATTTATTATTGGTTTAAATCTAACCTATGATCCGGCTTGCAGCTGGATCTTTTTGCTTATTTGCATTGTTAGTGATGTAACTTCATTTTGGAAAATATTGTTAGTCCAGGAAATTATTTTTTAATTTGTGTAAATCCAATTTGTATGCACTTCATGAAACAGTTCTGGCTGCAGGGCTACCAGTGCAATTCCAATAAACATTTAGTGATTTCTTATTATAAAAGAGAGAGGGATATTAGATAATAATTATAATTTCTATTGTTATCTAATAACAAAGTATTTACATTTGAATTTCCTTTGCTGTAGTTTTGATATTTTGCATCAGATTAAAAAGCTGGACTTCTGGTTGTTCTTCTTAGCCACCATAATCAATTGCAAAATTGCATATCATTTTTATTTGATATGCATTATTATTTTTTGGATTACCTTCTTAATTTAACGATAATAATATTACATTATAATATTGCCATTGCTACTAAACCCACCTTAATGATCTCTTGAAAAATTGACTTTAATTAACCCACCTGACTTTAATTTAACTAACCCACCTTGTTATAAATTAATTTTATATAATTATTTATTTAGTGTTAAGCATTGTGTATTATGATATTTATTTTTGTAAAAAATGTATATATCGAGTGTGCCTTAATTAAATATTTGTCATTTAAAATATGAAAAATTCTTCTATTAATTGTATTAATATTGCTTGTTTGAAAAATTGACTTTAATTTGAAATAAACCCACCTAGTTATAAATTAATTTTATATAATTATTTATTTAGTGTTAAGCATTGTGTATTATAATATTTATTTTTTGTAAAAAATGTATGTATTGAGTGTGCCTTAATTAAATATTTGTCATTTAAAAATATGAAAAATTCTACTATTAATTGTATTAATATTGCTTGTTTGAAAAATTGACTTTAATTTGAAATATTAACCCACCTAGTTATAAATTAATTTTATATAATTATTTATTTAGTGTTAAGCATTGTGTATTATAAATTTATTTTTTGTAAAAAATGTATGTATTGAGTGTGCCTTAATTAAATATTTTGTTATTTTAAAATATAAAAAATTCTACTATTAATTGTACTAATATTGCTTATTTTGATTACTATTATTACATGTGTTCTATTTTTTTTATTAATAAATGAGTAATTTAATTCTAAAAGCAGCTAAATCCAAAATAAAATGAATTATTAGATATTGCAAAGTTTATTGTTTCAACTGATATTTTGTAATAATGGCTCATTTTATATAATAAAAAAAACATTATAATTAAAAAAATGTTTTTATAATACTTGGTCTAATATCACAATAAAATAAATCAAATCAGACGAGTTTTGGGAAGTATCCCATCATCAGTGTAGAAATAAACTAAACTTAAATTTAAGTTTAATTTGTAAGTACTCTGATGATGGAATACTTCCTAAAACGCACCTGATTTATTTCATTTTATTATGATATTAGACCACGTATTATTAAATAAAAAAAATAATTATAGTGTTTTATTTATTATATAAAATATTAAATATTGGTTAAAAGTTTCATGAATCCATAAAACTTTAAAAAAAATTAAGCCTATTAAACTTGAAATTGAAATAATTATTTTTTGAGATGGCTTCTTGTCCCCTGTCCTTTACTCTTACCTATGACGTCATACATTTTTCAACAATAGGCTTTATAAATTCCCTAGCATCTTGACATATGCCAAGTTTCATTTTGATTTGAGAAAAGTTTAGAGAGTTATCATTGGGCAATAGCTAAGAGTAGAATCTCTTAATCACACAAATATGTGTGAAAATGTGTTTTCATGATTACTTCAAAAAAGTAAATAGAAGATGCAACTGCTTTTATAATTGGGTTACTCAATGTAAATTTAGTTTTGATCTTGTGAGCTAATAAAAGGCCATCATCAAACTATATTATTTATTATTATTCTATTTTCCCTTTCTTTGTTACATAAATTTTATGTTCTGTACATAATGGATGAAAAGTACTTGGTATTTTTAAGTTATAGATCTCATTATATTATAATTTGATGTGTGCAATAGTTAATGCTGTTTTGGTAATTTTTTTATGCAAATTAGTTTTTTAGATGAATGTAGAATAGTTATCTAATAGGATTTCTTGCCTCAGTCTATTTAGATTTTCCTACTTTGAATTATTTAATGGAAATGAAAACCTACATTCTTGTTAGTTGATGAACCTGTAGCATTAAAAATACTTAAGGTCGATGTTTTTATGGTTTCTTTAGATTTATTTTATGTTTAATTTTTTAATTAATTCTATTTGTGCTAATTTGAATTATACATAATTTGTAATTAGTATTATTGTTTTAAATAATTTTAACTTTTCCTTTCCTTATTACTGTAGACATATTTAAAAATTTTGTGTTGACACTGTAGTTGAAACCAAGATTTTATCTGAAATTTTATTATTATACCTGCACTTTTAAATCTTTCTAAGGGGTTTTTACTTTATATCCTATTAATTTGTGTTGTTTTTGTTTGATTGTGTTCTGCCATCATCATGGACCCCAGTATGCTAATGCTAGAAAGTTGAATACAGTTTCAATGGCTATTTCCAGTTAATGAAAAAATATCTGATGATATCAATACCCATATTAATTAATATAGTTATAGCACCACTTGTGTGAAGATGGCTAATTAGCTGATCATGGCTAGATATATTTGTGGTGACCATTTTATTATATCTATTTCCCAAAGATAAGTGTAACAACCTTCAATAAAACCTCGGGTTACCTAAAAGTTTATGAGGACTAGCAGTGCTAGCCTTGTTCAGTATGATAAAGATGTTAGTTACCTCGTACATATTTTTTTTAAATTTTTGGCCAGTTTATTGTTAAATAAATTTAGTTAAATGTAATATTTTAACATGTAATATTTATTATTTATTTATTGATTTTTTATATTAATATAATGTTTATTTATTTGTCAAAACAGTCAAAACTATTTCAGCTGTAAATTTTAAAAGATTTATATTTTTAGATATTATTGTGTCTTTGACAGATAAACATTATTAGACAAATACTACAAAAACTCAAATTGGGCTTATAAACATACTGTTACTATTAACTTGTAACACATCAATCTAAACATAAAATACCTTTGAAAATGTAATTTTAATGATCTCGATAAAATTTTTGTACTAAAATTTTATTTTTCATTGACTGTCTTTAATTATTTCTTGCCATATATTTTTTTATATGTTTTCTTCATTTATACTGTAGATATATGGGGGAAGTATTGTGATTGTGAAAACATCAGAAACTTGGATTTCACCTGAATTATCTTTTCTAGTGTTTTTAAAACCTTCTGATTGGTTTTCACTAAGTAGTCTGTCTTTATGTATGTCTGTTATCATTGTATTTCTCAGTGTATTTATACTAGAGAGGTGAAATTTTTTATTTTGTATACCACCAATAGTGTTTTTATTAATTTATTTCCTATTCCTCCTAATTAATAATTGGATGGATGATTTAAATAAATGAATTATTAAATTGTAGGAGCAGAAAATATTAAACATGTGAACAGATATAACATACATTTGAACTAGAGAACTACTACTTATTATTGTAGAAGTTTATTATTTACTAAACTTACTCCATATGTTTTTATTTTTATCTTTATTAAGTATGTATTTTTAATTTAATGTTTAAGTTAATGTTAGTAATACCTCCACTAGATAATTACTGTTTTGTTTACCATTTGTTTACAAACATGTGTTAAATTTTTCCTGGATTCATGATTAATGTTATATCTCTTGGCCTTTGTTATAATTAGACCTGTTAAATAAAAGTTCCTACATTCTCATTGTGTAAAATAAAAATAATTACATTTAAACTATATGACAGTTCTCATTCTGTACTACTACATCTCATTTTGTATACTAATGACAGTTCTCATTTTGTATACTATATGAAGTTCTCATTCTACTACATGACAGATCTCATTTTGTATACTATAGATCTCATTTTGTATACTATATGACATTCTCATTTCTATATGACAATTCTCATCTCTACTATGACAGATCTCATTCTGTGTAATATTACATGACATTACATCATTTTTTATAAATTTTTAATTGAGTATGATTATAAAAGAAACATTAAATCCAGAGTTGGCCAAATGCTGCATTGTTGTGCTATTTCTCCTAATTTAATAATTAGAATGTATAAAATACATATTAATGTAAAAATTAAAGTTGTATTTATTATGTTAGTTTTATTTTTTTTAAACTGTAAGGAGGAGCTGATGAATCAACTATTTTTATTTATAAAATGAAGATTCTGACATGGTGATTAATAGATTTTATCATCCACAGGAATCACAGGAATGTTTTAGTGTAGAAAATCGGGAATTAATATGTCAGGAAAACGTTCTTTGTAGTGTCTCTATAAAAACAGTAATATAATATTATGAAAAATTGTAAAGATTAATTAAAATTGTTAAAAAAATTAAATTTTGTTTATTAAAATTTTGTATTTTTATTTTCAAGTGTATAATTCTTTCAAAATTGATTGTTCTTCCTGAGTTTGAAATTTTTTTACGTTATTGCTTTGAATTGTTTTTTGTTTTTCCTAATGCTTTTCTGATGCTTTTAATGAGAATGCTCTATGTCTTCATGCCTAGTGTTGATTTTAACTTTTACGACTGGCTATTTAAGGATGCTATATTTTAACATATATGAAAAAATATAAAGAAATTTAACCATGGGATGAGCTCTGCTAGCCAGGCAATTTTTTTTAAATGGGTGCTCTCTTGCTCAACAAGCTATTTCTTGTTTAAGTTACCTGTTTATACTTAGAAACTTATGCAGTAGTAGCATTACTACTTGTAACTTAATTTTTCAAGGTAAATAACTATATTTAATCCATAATTTACTCCAAAATCTGCACTGCTGAGTATTATTCCCCATTATCTATAGCAATCACGAATGTCACCTAAATTATTAGTTTCAGTGATTTTAAGGCCTCCTAAGGGGTTTTCACAAAGTGTCTCTTATCACCGAAGCTCCCAGTGTATTTATGCTAGAAAGCTGAAACTTAGTACTGAAATCAATCTTTAGGTGTAGTTGTGCTATCCGGAAAACAATTTTTGATAACTTCACCAACCCACAATAATGTTTTAGCAAAAATTTTGAAATTTCATTAAACCCAGACATTTTTTTATCAATTTGAGATATGGCCTGCAGTTATAAAAGTCCAACATATGTGCCGAGTTTCATCTTCTTATCAGAATTAGTTAAATTTTTATCAAATAATGTGTGTACTTTTTTTTTAAAAATGTAAAAAATTAGAAAATAATTCATTCAATTGAGTTAAAATTGGGTACAAGTGTATACCTGTACGTAATAAATAAGTACATAAAGTTTCGTTTCAATACGATAAATATATTTATGGTTTTTGTTGGATTATAAAAGTTAAACAGCTTGTTGTCAGTCCTTAGATGGGTGATCGCTGTTGTGAAACAACAGCGATCACAAAATTTGTGAATCACCAAATTCATACTGAAATAGTATGAATTTGGTGATTTTTGTTTTCTGAGGACGAGCGAAGCGAGTCCAAAGAATAAAGGATGAGCGCAGCGAATCCGATGTGATGAGGAAAAGTTCAGAGGTATCCCGTACCCGTAGATATAAATTACTATATGACAAATTTATAAGTTTTTGGCCCAATCTGCTCTAATTTATTATGTGAAACAGGTAATCATTAGTTGAAGGTAGCTAAATTATTTTTTTATCAATATTATATTCTTCCCTAGAAACTTGTTTTACTACCATTTTACTTTTCAGGTTGTTTGTATACTTACCTGCTTGAGTAGATGAAGGTGATAGGGTTCTATCACTTTAGATCCATGTTTTATCTATTCATTTAATTTTTATACTTATATAATCCAATCAAGGCAAATCATATATACATACAAACATTTATTTCTATTAAAACTAAAATTAATTTAAATTGTTGCTGTATTATTGGATTATATATTTTATTTTATCTGAATATTGATTCCAGTGATCAGTGCGTGTCTTTCATTGCTATGGTTTTGTATTGTTGTGTTTTGATCAAATAATGTGTGTGTATTATGTAGTAGTTGTTGAAAAGCTTGGGTATTAAGTTGTTGTTGACTTAACTTGAATTTGATGATTTTCATTAGAACCTATTATTCCTGTTTAGGGTTTGGTTTTCTCCTAGTATGATGAAGAGAATTCAATAAATCAAGATATAGAATTATTGTTGCAAGTTTTTGTTGATGAATGCAATCTCATCCCTTAAGGTATTTTTTTGTAATTCTAAACTTAAATGATGATAATTTATATAATTTTTCTTTATTTATATCCCAACATAAGAGGTCAATTATTGAGTACCTTGGAAATAATTTCCAACAGGAGGGGGGGGGTTAATTATAATATCACTATTATAATTATACTTGATTTGCCCAAATTATTTGCATAAAATGAACAGGGATAAGTATTCATCGTGAAAAAGTAGTGGCTTCTTTGAAATGTTACCATAAGCTATTTACTTTTATGTTTTTGTACAAAGTATATTTTATAATATATACTTTTTTGTAAGAGGTTAAATACCGTAATACAAATCTCATAAACAAAAAAGTTTAATATTTTTCCTCTTTTATTTTTACCATTTTAATGATTTTCATGGTCGGCAAAAGAGGATTGCTTTAAGTAGAAGTCTTGTTTAAATTGGGTCCCCAGGTTTTTCCTTTGTTTGCTTTTATAAAAAAGAACCCCTTAACACAACTACTGACTCCTGACTTTTATTTATTATGAGTGGTTGGTCTGTCTTTTATTTTATTTAGATTTATTTATATTTTTTTAATTAAAATTCTTTAGATGGAATAAAATGTTTTATTAGGTTAAAAAATTCATTATTCATAAAAAGTATAAATTTTACTGAATGAAAAGTTTATTGAATATTTTAGATTTAGGCCTGTATTCAAAGACATTTTCCTAACATTCTCCTTAAGGGTTCCTTCAGAAGAATGTTAGGTTTAGGTAAGAAAAATTATAGTTATCCAGAATTGATTATTTTTGAATAAATTTGTTATCCTCTAATAATTGGAGTATGGGTTTGTCTATTATGGACAGAAGACCTGTCAATTCCCTCATCTCGTAGTGTTTTCCATATTTTACTTTCCCATAGCAGAAGTAGATCTTCACAATTTCTAAAGAATTTTAAAAATTGCTTTGGACTCTGATTACGATTACATAGATAAATGCCTTTCTGAAGACACCACAAAGGTTAATTTAAAAGGTGCTTAAACCAGTTCTATTGGATGGTTTTGGTCATAGCAATCAAAAATAGAACCCATTTGTCAAGTCACATTGGAGTAGGGGTCGAGTATGAAGGGCCAAGCTGACCAGTGGCTTGGTTTTGACTGTTTTTGTCTCTCTTATGATGTTGTTGTTAAAATAAACGATTTATGGAATAATTAACTGGTATGATAGAGCAGCGTGAAAACTTTGGTTAGCTTGACAAAGCTTTGATTAGAGACAGTATGTCAATTAAGTGTGTAAGTAAATTAAATTAAAATATGATTTTAAGAAATAAATAAGTCTTGTAAAAGTTTTTACCCTTTTTTTACCTTTTATCTTCTGCTAATTACAACCATGAAGTTATTTATAGACTTACTTTCTTACCTTCAGATGAATCCAGGTATATATTTGTTTTAATTAACATTAACTTTTAATTACATTCAATTTGATATTTAAACTTAACTATCAAGATCCATGTTTGTCTGTTTACTTCATTATTGTTTTACTTAATTTTTTAGTGCAACAATTTTACATTTCAATGCTTTACTTCCTACTGTAAAATATATAGAGTTGTTACAGATGTCCCCTTTCTTGAATAGTTTTATTTTGATTATAGTTTTGTTTGGATACTTGTCCGGCATCACACATGGTCAGGACAACTACTGTATTCTGAATACGTGTAAAGCTAGTCCAAAGTAGTGAGGATGAGCATAGCAAATCTACATCTTGTAAGGAAGGAAAAGTTCTGTGGTCTAAAATAAACGTAATTCAGTTCTACTTAAAGGCAAGGATCCCTTGGCTGCTATATGGTGTCGGCGCTGGGGGCTGCTTTGCAGCCATAGTTGTTGTCCTGTATTAGGTTTTCGTATTACTAGTCCTTGTAAATGGCATACTGCCACAATATTAGCAAATTTTCAAATTTATTAGTAAAAACGTGATTTTTTACATAAAATTATATGTATCAAACGATAAAACTAATGCCGATAATTTTTTTGAGTTAGCAATTTTGTTTATTTTATATAAAAGTACATAAGGTTTTGATTTTTAGTTAATTTTCATCATATATGCTGTTACATTATTGGTTAATGACGTCATTAATATTTCACAAAAAAGGTGTTTGTTCTTTTACATGATTGATTTAAAAGTCTCATTACGATCCGAAAAAGCGGACCAAATCCCGTAAAATATGGGGTATATAATATATATATTGTAAACTCTATTTTAATTTATAATTATTTCCCACATTATGGTTTGAAGCAAAAATGTCCGGAAAACACATCTTTCTTAATTTTATATTATAATTATTAGAAAGCTTTTCTAATTATTATCCTATTAGAAGTATGTGAGAAAATCATAACCTATACGGTTCTATTAATTAATAAAATGCTTAACCCCAAGAATTAGTTTTATTTTTAGGCAAAGTAATTTGCGTATCAGAAAGATCAACAAAGGTCAAACTAACCGCGAAAACATAAATTAATAGTAATCGTGTAAACTTCTAGAAAAAGATCTATGCAAGTTTTTAGTAATTTTGAAGTTGGCTACTCTGATAATTTCTTGTTTGTCATGTTCATGTTCAGTGCTTAGCATTTTTTCGTTTAAATCTTTATTAAAGTGATAATTTTAATTGCATTTTACAATGAGTTAGTTAATGAATGTTAATAACAATTATAAGAGTTGAAAAATATAACTTATTTATGTCCGGGCTTATTCGTAAGTCAAATTTTATAACAAAATTTACTCGTTTTTATATTGTTCGTAAGTTCACTTTTTACAGTCAAGTTTACGGTTTAATATAGTTAAACAACTGAAGTTTTGCCTAAATTATCAATTAGGATGCACTTCGAACAGTATTCTTATCCACCATTTCAGTTAGTTTCAAGTTTCAAACTAAGAGATTAATACTATAGTAGTAGTCTCAAAGAAAAACATTTTAGAAACTACTTCACAACAGCACTTGCGATACCTTATTCTCTACCTTTTAAACCGTAATTTCTTGTAAGTTTTTTAGTAATATAAGATAACCCTTCTAGACTCTAGGCCAGGGGTTCCCACATTTTTGTTTTGTGACTCCTTATACTCCTATGCTAGAGAGTCGAGTGACCCCGACCCCTCAAGCAATTTTTACTTAATAATGCTCCTTTTAGCGAATATATATTGTTAAAAAGACACTTACTTTTACTAAAGTCTTTTAAATAGTTTTCATATTATTTTTACATTCTTTACTATTTTAATATTCATCACTATATGACGTCGGTCCGCTCAGAAAAAGACCCTTGTTTGTTGTTTGCAATTTCATTATTATTTTTAATACATGACATTTTGCCATGTATTTAACCATAGAGATATGTATTAGAGGGGGCATAGCCTATCTTAATATATACATTGGGATGCCTGAAATATTATTTTGGGGCTCTCAGGGGCGGCTCTGTGTAACCTCATTGAAACCTCCTCTTGAAATTGCTTAATTAGTTCTATACAACATTTTGGGCACGCATACAGAGCTCAGTTTTTGATAATCTTGAAAATGTTTTATGTAATTTCCTTCAAAACATCGAAAACGATGCCTTAATCGAAATTTGTTGTTTCGCGACCGTATTTCAACTTATTAACCTTGGTTTTTTAGACTTTTCGGTTACTTTAAGTGAACATGTGGACCCATAAAAGATAGGGAAACATTTTCACGATTAAAAATGTATTGACCTCCTACTTAAAAGATTTTTTAAAAATTTGCTGACTCAGAAAACGTAGTTAATGCCGTCACGACTACCAGATTTTCAATAGGCTTCGCGTCCTCTCCAAGTTGTATTTAAATGTATAAATGTAAAGACAAAAATATTTGGGGCGCTCTTTTTTTGCCCCTTTATATAGGGAAAACTAATAGTATAAAACTACCGGCATGCCTTTGCTGGTTGCAGACAAGCAAAAATGTTCATTACTGGGCCAATTGTAAAAAGTACAAATTTTCTAATTAACCTTAGCAAGCCTTGCCTTAGGAACCTAGTTAGTGTTCTGACCGGTCACTGTAGATTAAATAATCATCTTAATACTTTAGGCATAATCTCAGAGGCTAACTGCCCCATGTGTGGGCATTATGAGGAGACAGCCTTTCACCTACTTGCAGAGTGTGAGGCCTATACTACTCTTCGTACCTGCATATTTGGCGTAGGCCTCTTGTATGAAGAGGAACTTTCTTCTCTTAGTTGGAGAGATATCCTACAATATATCAACCTTTCCAAGAAATTCTTGGTAGAGGTGGTGTAGACTAAGGAATCGGGGCTGGCAAGAAGGGCCCAACAACGTGGCCTATTTGCCTGGCTTTGCCTCGCCACCCTATTACTACTACTACTACTAGTATAAAACTAGTTGTGATATAGTGAAACCTATGTTATCCTGAGCATTATGGGCTGAAAATTAGTATTTCACGTTTAGAGATTGACACTTTGTATCAATTGAGGTTTATTGTTTCATTCAGCGTTTGAGAACCCCCCCCCCTAGCCGAGCAGGGTTGTTGCAAAAATTATATAAAAACTATGGTTCAAGCAAAGAATTTTTTTAAAAATAACTTTGTAAAATTAATTTAAATCTTAACTTTATAGAAATATTTAATTAATTTTTCTGCCTTAAAAATTTAAATTTGTTTTATTACAAAGTAGTTCGACATATTAACTTTTTGGTGATATTATTATTAAAATAAAAACTATAATGTTCGCCATATTTAGTTCAGTTCAGTTAAAAAATAATTGGTATTTTGCTTTATTCTTTAAGTCTATTTGAATAAACCTAGTTTTGATTTGTACTTTAAGTGCTTTGTTTTTTAAATAAAACATAAACCTTATTTTAATACGTACATACATACATACATTCATACATACATACTTACATATATATATATATATATATATATATATTATATATATATATATATATATATATATATATATATATATGTATATGATCCCCCCCCCTAAAGGCAACCCTGGCTTCGCCCATGTCTTTAACGTTTGAAAAAATTTTAGAGATTTTAAAACTCGTAAGAACTTAAATGGAAGGTATGGTTCCAAATGCCAGCTTATTAAAGTCAGGCGGTAGAAAAAGCTTGAAGATCTGTGAAAAGACACAATTATGAATGGATTGATTTTGAATCATAAGTTGTGACAGTTAGCTTAGGAATTTAAATTAATACAAAAACTTAGATTGCTAATATGTGTAAACTGACCTTGGAAATAAAATTGTTTTTGGTACTCCCCGGTATCTCTAGACGAGAATGAGTCACGAGGGAAGATCCCTTCCCTTGTATCCCGATGACTGGTTACTGCTATACCCAGCTGACTAATGTTTAATTCTAAGAGATCGATAAACTCCTATATATAGAAAGTAAGTTTCTTGGAACTTATGGACTTATTCTTAGGAAAATAAAATGACTCATTTATTATAATTTTGTTCTCAATAGAAATTTATCCTTTTCATTAAAGAGATTCTAATTATTATTAAACATAATTTTACTTGAAAAATTCTACTTTCTATAATACTAATTAGAAATAAAGATATTATTATTATGGACACTACTTAAGAATGCTGTCAATTTTTCAGCCCTGTTCTGTTTATGTATCTTGTATTTTTTGTTTTTACGGATTACCTTTAGCTATGACTTTTTAAATACCTGTGTGATTAATATTCTTAAAATTTAATTTTTTTTATGATCTAATCGTTTAACAAAGCAATAAATGTTTTAAATACAAGCAGAATTTTACGGGTTAATTAGAGCTAGTATAATTATTTATTTTATTTTTACTTTTCCTCATTTATACCGTAGGTATACAGGAAAAGTATTGTAATTGCTAAAAATTCCGAAATCGGGATGAAACCGTAATTATTGAGTGGCCTCTTGAGTGGTTTCCGCAAAGTTGTCAGTCTGTATGTGTGTGTGTGTCGTAGCGCCCAGTGTATTTATGCTAGAGAGTTGAAATTTTGAACAAAATCAGTCTACCGCTGTATTTGTGCCATTCAGAAAATATTTTTTATGACGTCATTAGCCCGCAATAATGACTCAGAAAATTTCAAGAAACCATAAAAAGTGGAAAAATTATGTGATCGGATTAAGATTTGGCACGCATGTGACTATGTATAAGTCTAACATATGTGTTAAGTTTCATTTTATTATTAGCGTTAATTCAATTTTTATTGAATGACTTTATTGATTATTGAATGGTCCAAATTTAGTAAAAGTGTATATTATCACATAATAAGTAAGTACACTAAGTTTTGTTTCAATACGAAAAGTATGTGATGATTTTTTATTGGATCATAAAAATTAAGGAGCATTGAGCGTGGTCAGTGCTGTATGGGTGACCGCTGAGAATGATACGGATGCATTTACTATTAGAGGAGGAGCGAAGCGAGTCCAAAGGCATGTTGCAGTACAAATTTGGCGAACTATATTTCTGAGGACGAGCGAAACGAGTCCGAAGCAGGCAGGATGAGCATAGTGAATCCGATGTTCCCCGTACCCGATTTTTTATTATGCACCAAACAAACCATGTATGCCATTATTTGTATTGATATAATCTTGCATTGGCAAAGGGCTACATTACAGAAAATGTCTTAAGTTTCTATAATGTATATATGAGTTTAAGTTAAACAGTTCTATGGCTTTAAATAGGAATAGGTCTTACTCAATCAATGCAGAAGAGTGCCATCAGAATAAAATTATAAGTTAGTGTTTGCACTAAAAAATGAACCCAATAAAATTCAAATAAACGGGGACCTTCGGCCCCTGACCGTTTTGCGTCCACGGAACTTTGCGCCTTGGCTACTCCAATCAAGGTTTATTTTAGAGGTTATTCCCCGAGGGAGGGGGGGTTGTATCTTAAAAGTGTGGGGGATATACACAAGTGTGAAAATTGTTGACAAGGGTGGGGGTGCAACAAATATTAGTTGGATGTATTAAATTAACAAAGTATTTTTTAAAAATATTTATAAGTACACATTAATTACTACTTTTGATTACATTAAAAATTTAAGTTATAGGATAACGTGGTATTGCTATTTGGAAACCGTATTAAATCTCAAGAAATTTGATACTAATATCATTATATTTAGGTATTTTTTTAGCACGCTATTGTTTGACATATATCATCATACATTTTTGTTCAAAACTACAGGAAAGAAAAATGTATGATTATGTCAAACAATAGCGTAATAAAAAAATACTCAAATATTATGATATTTGAATTAAATTTCTTAGGATTCAATGAGGTTTCTAAACGGCAACAATGCGTTATCCTATAACTTAAATTTACAATTACCAAATGTACTGATATATTTTGGTAATAGTTACCAAAATAATAAAAGTAAATTACAATTTTGATCTCAAGAAGAATTTTTTTGGCAAGAGACACAATTTTACTACTAGGGGACTATTTTTTAACCCCATAGAAGTGTTACATTTAATTTGTCCTGCCGAGGGGTATACTGGTTGCTCCAGGGGGGGGGGGGTTACCCCCGGAACTTCCTCGAAAGAAAACCTAACACAAATGTAAACAATAATCTGAATTTCGTATGATTGTGTTTGTCTAGTCATGGATCAAGTTTTCATAAGTAGCCGTATTTTACGTCCCTAGGGACGTAAAATAAATTTACGGAACCAGGTCATAACTTATGAATGTATAATTTACGATGCAAGTCATAGAAAAAAATATTTTCCTCTTAACATAATTTGTGAACCATTTGATTTTAAATTTTGATGCAATTTTATTGAGCGTTGATTTTGAAAATCTTCAATTGTTTTTGTTTAACAGGTTCTGCCGATGCTGATTAATTCTATTTATTTTTTATTATTGAAGGTTCTTAATATTTTAAGTACTATTAGCTTAGTTCTATAGAGTGTATTAAAAGCTATATTACTCATTTCTTAATATTCAAATTTACTAAATAGTTACTTTTTTATAAAATATAATTTTGAATAGTAATAACTAAATCAATATTTAGGTCTCGGTCAGAGAAAATTTAAAATAAATTTTATGTTAATGATTAATTTACTAAAAATACAGAAATTCAATAGTGACATAGAATTGGAACAACTTTTAAACTTCAACTACATTTGAACTTAGATTTTACAAATATTTTTATTAAAATTTTATTAATAAATTTTTACTATTTAATAAAATTATTAAAATTTATAAAAATTAATAAAATTTAAAATTAATAAATGTTTTATTAATTAAATTTTTATCAAAATTTTATTAAAATCGTCAAAGTTAGTTCTGAGTGAATGTTTGAAGACCAAAGAAGAAAGAAGCTGAACTCTCCCTAACCTGAAGACAAAAGAAACGTTTAGAAAACAACTTTGGCGTACTAATAGGATGAAGCTGGACTCTACCTGAACAAGAGGTAAAATGAAACTTCTTAATTGACATTGGAGAAAAAGTTCTGTGACACCTCGTACCCGATTATTCCAAAAATTTGAATGGAGGGGGGTCATTGCATGACAAATCAACACAAACAAGTGCATTTTTGGACTCGATGTTACCGATTTTAATATAACTTGGACTACAGGTAGGCACCATAGAAAACCCAATTTTTAAAAAAATACATAAAAAACAGCTTAAACTGATATATCCTGATATGCCCACAAAGTTTCATTTTGTGACCGCCATGGGATTGAACACAGTAGCGCATAACGTGTGTCAAGGTATGTCGAAGTGTAAGAAAGTTAAGATTAAGATTTATCACATAATCATTGATAGAAATTAAAAAAATAAGTGACTTTTTTACACTTCGACATACCTTGACACACGTTATGCGCTACTATGTTCAATCCCATGGCGGTCCCAAAATAAAACTTTGTGGGCATTTTATTATCAGTTTAAGCAAAAAATTTAAAAAAAAAATTTTTTTGAGATGTTAGAATTTTTTTGTATATTTGCTCATAGTAAAAACTTGTAACCAGTAATCTAAAAGTATTTAGAATCTATTTGAAAGGGCCAAGTTTAAGTTTTCAAGCGCCACCAAATTAAAATTAATAGCCCACGCAGGATTTAAGATAAAGCCATTTTTGTAGTAAAAAAATGTTGAAAAATCAATTTTTTTGGTAAATTCACTACCCTACTGCGGCAATATGGCTGCACCAAATGAGACAAAAATCTGATTTTTTTCTTTCTTCTATGGGGCCTACCTGTCAGCTCAGATATATTAAAATCGGAGATATCACGTGTTTTTACCTGTGTTGATATGATATGAAATGACCCAGGGGGATTATTGCCTTATACAATGCACGGAACAGCATTATTCGTACTCATTTAAAGCTTAGTGTAAGCTCATTTTTAGCCCATTTTCTACCGCTCAGGTTATCAATCATATACTGAAAACTTATGTAAGAATTAGATTAATTAACAAGAAAGTCCGTAGTATTACAAAGATACTACGCCTAGCTTGCGGACCTATGCGCCAAAATTATTTTAAAGTTATAAACTTATATAGTGTTAATATGACTTTAAAAAAAGACAGTCGTTACCTAGATTCGAATCTGGGAACCCTGGTTTTGAATACTTTGAGTAGTCGTATTGAATCCGGACTGGCTTTATTTGATTCTGTGGCCACAAAAATGATTGGAAACAACATCCTACTAGAATTATTTTGTTTATCGACCGTAGTTTAAGTTTTCCTGTAATTTACCACGATTTTTTCGACTTTTTGATCACTTAGAATGGTCGTATTGACATCGGACTGGTTTCATTAGATTCAGCGCCTAAGACTTTTTTACTGGCGAAAAATTTTAATTTTGCAGTCCCAGCAAACCGGGTTAATGGCGTTACAAAAACGGTTTTAAATAGGTTTTATTTATTTTTAAAAATTATAAACATTTTTACACACATTGAAATAAACACATTAAAATATTTGCAACAAAATTTAATGTAATGTGAAAATTTAAATTTTAATTTCGAAGTCAAACTTCCGGGTCCAACTCCCGCCATTTGAGCCACCTCATTTTCTAATTTGTTTCAAACAAAATACCCTAAAAAAAAGAAAGCTTCTATAATTTATGAGCTTGGGATTTTCTAATAATTATAACTTGTTTTGTGGATTTATTTGTAAGTTTCCTCTAGCAAATTTAACCTCATATTGTTTTATCAGGGAAACCACAAGGTTTCATTTTTCTAATTGATGACCATGCCAGATAATCTCACGATAAATGCATACTGATAAATTTATAATCGCATGATAAATTTGAACCAAAATTCCTTTTCCCCTCCTTCATAACTTGTGTTCCAATGAACCCCAATATCATGGGTCCTTAATAATCCATTTAAAATTCACGTAATTTTCTAAAACATCGCACTTATAAAACCCAGTTTCCTTATAAGAATAAGTAAAGCATTTTTTCAGCACAGCAATTATCTGTGGCATACTAGATGCAATCGTGAAAATTGTAGCCGGTGAATAGCAGCCGTAGCATAAACTTGTTTATGTATGAGTATCTCATGTATTTGCTTTTATTATGTTACAGGGTAGGATGCTACGCCGGTAGTTTCAAAGGTAAGTCTATAAAGAGCTTTAGTTTCTGGCCTTCAATTTACGTATAATAATTACAATTAAATATGTAGCACATCTATATGTGGTGTATTCTTGGTCTGTAGTTCTTAACGTGCTTTGATATCATATTTTTCTCTAACAGCCGGTTAAGAACACTGGTCTAGACTACATGCTAGGCTAAACTAAAGCTCTTTTATTAGGGAAGCCATCGCCGCTAGCGGGAGCCCGATCAAAGGATAGGAGGGCCAAAAGGTAACAACTTCAAAGACGAATTAATTGCCCAACTAAAATTACTTGTAGTACAGACGTCTGGAAACTAAACGCAATATTTTAGTTTAGAAACAAGGTCTAAACAAATCTAATTTTTAGGAGGCTAATTATAATATTATAATGCCACTGTATAATATTAAATATAATTATAATATTAAGTTAAATATAATTTTTAATCAAATAGTTAAAATTAAATTTTTTAACTATACAATTTTGGATCATCATTAAAATAAAAAGAGTGATTTTTTGATAATTCACTCTTGTATAATGAAACTTTAATTAAGGATGTTTTATTCTTATCACAAAGAAGTAATAACCTTGGCATGGAGTTTTGGGTCCAAGTTGCCTTTGGTATCCCTTCTAGTAGTACAAGTAATAAATGTTGGGGTTTCCTTTGACCAAAGTACTTGACCATAACTGACTAATAAACCATTTTTTGGGGTGATAATAATTAATTAAGTGATATGGATGTAGATCACTTACTCATCATAATACTTTGATGATCAACTCAAAATAATTTAAATTTCATGAATTATTAGTTACATTGTGTACGGCTAAATTGGTAAACTTGTGGCAAAAGTTTAGAGTAAACTTTATCACCTTTTTTTAACTTTATTGATTATTGTCTAAAATCAATGTATTTGACATGGTGCTGATACTGGTTAAAGTGACTAGGAAGGCTTGATAGAAGGAATCACCCATTTGTGATACTCCTTGGCGTGGATTATCACCTATATTTTAAATTGTACTGCCACAATTACATTAAATAAAAATTTTCATAACAAACTTTGAAGTTAGTAATGGCTGAATCATGCTCAAAATTGGGCTATTATACGAAAGAGGTGCTCGCAAAATGCGAGTGCAATGCTCCCTCTAGTTAAGCTTCAACTTTTGACATACTTTGACATGGTGGTGGAAATCTATTTATGTGTTTGTTAATTGCATCCAACCATTATGTTTTAATAACTTAACCTTTTTTATCCGTTTTCAGCATTGAATAATGATTGTGTTAAAATTAATAAAATATTTCTAATCTAAAGTTTTATCTACCCACTGTATGGCTATGGTTTAGATAAGCTTTTCATTTTAAATATTTTATTTTTTAATACCTTCATAACGCACAGCATACATTAGTTTTCTTTGAACTGTTCATGCTCTTATATTTTTATTGATCAGTTCAACGGGCGCGTTGCGGGTTAGGACTGTATGTCTGTACGTTCGCGTTAAATTTTATTAGTCGATATTGCTAAAATTTTACACTTGACACATTCCCATATTATTATTTCAAATTTTTTTGAAATCGTGTGCACATATAATATCAATTTTTAGTTAAATTTTTAACTGTTTCATGTACACCTGCGTACAGGTTTAATCCAAATAATGATAATTTGAATAATTAAATCAGTTATATTTCGTTCATTAGATCAAATATTAAAAGAAGAAATAAAAGTTAATTCTATATTAAAACATTAAAAGTCAAATTAAATCTAGAATATGTTTGTTTTATCTTGCATGTGCATGATATGATGGGGAAATTTTTGTTTTGTTTAATTTTTGGCTTATATACATACCTTACAATAAGTTACATACCTTGTATTATCTCTGCCCATGTACCTGCTAAATGTATTTTTAAGGTAGACCGAAACGGATTATTGCCGTCGTGTAGGATGTATAAGATTTAATTTGACTTGAGTTTTAATTTCAAAAGAATTTGAAAAATTGCAAGGTTCCTTCTTCTTGTTAGTTTTACATTGATGGATGATGGGTTTGAATTTATATATATATTACTAGACTATAATAGTACTACGTACATACTATACTGATACCTCGGTGTTAGACATACTAAAAGTAGAAAAAGTAGTTGTAATGTTCCACTTGGTGTAATATAGTTTATAAGTGTTTTATTTGATTATATGTTTTATATTTTCAGGATATTTTTGTATGTTTTTAAATATTTGATTTTTGAATTCAAAAAGTGTGCTTTTTGAGTACACTCTCTTTAAAAAGACATAAAATAGTCATTGATTGTCTAATGCTTGATAAATTATTATTTGTACTAAAAATATTATTTTATGTTTTTTTTTATAATTTGTTAATAAGCCACTATTAAGTTATTGTTAACAATCATGTTTTGTTTTTATGTTACGAGTTTTATTGCCTTCGACCATGAGGGTATACAGAAAGTGGTCCAACATAGCTTAGCAGTTCAAAGGATAACATAAAAATCCAGGAACGCCTTATATTAATGGTAATACATAGTTAGTTTAGCATAATTATTCAAATAATTTAATTAAATTATCAATCTAATTATTAATAATCTGAATAATTATTAAGATTATTAAAATTGATAATAAGATTTTGCATGCATATAGTATTAAAAAAAGCGCTCATATAAAGAACTCACCACCACAATTCAAGGGTCTCCTTGAGTACTCTTAGGTGGTGGGTCTCTTTAAATAATTATAATAAATTAATTTTATTTGTGTTATATTTATACTATTGTGTTAATTTTATTCACCAATTTTTGGGGGTGGATTTTTGGAAGGGGGACTCACTGATTATGATATATATATATATATATATATATATATATATATATATATATATATATATATATATATTATATATATATATATATATATATATATATATATATCTGTGTGTGTGTGTTTGTTTGTATGTTTGTACGAGATTTTTTTCCTAGACGTTTCCATTGGATACGATAACTTTCAAGCACTTTTTCAAAACGAAATCATCTAAGTACTAAAATCAACCTTGTTAATGTCCCGAATCATGTTTAAGTAAAATTTTTAATCGTGAAATGAAACTCTATATTGGGACGAGAAAAAACTCACCATTCTTGCAAATTAAAAGTAGGTGGCATTTTACATTTTATTGCGTATCTTGTTACATCCGCAGTTATTGGTTTTTTATGTTTATCCCCCAGTCAAGGTTTATAAGAAGCGATGATTTTTACTCAAATAAAACCTAATGTTAAAATTAAAAAAAAAACAGTGGAATCCTGTGAAAGATTTTTACAGTTAATTAAAACTGTAGCAGGATAATATGCACATAAAAGTTTTCATTCTTCTGTAGAGAAACAAGATGTTATTATTTAGATCGCTAATTTTCCCACGAGTTCAACTAATCAAAAAGTTGTTTTCAATACAGCAAGGCACGTGGATACCGTTCTTTTTATACTTAAGGTAAAATAAGTCAGGAAAATAACAGACTGAAAATTTTAGAAACATTAGACTTGAGAACATGTTTGTTGTTGTTTGTACGTTTAAACTGTGAATTTTCCTATTTTTCAAATTATTTTAGTACTATTGTACTTTTGGAATACGCGAACTTTATTTACGTATTTTCATTTCCTAATTTATACCGAAGGTATATAGGAAAAGTATTTTGTTCGCAAAGAAATACGAAACTGAGATGTCACCTGAATTATTCGTTTCAGGTGTTTTTATGGCAGTCATATGTGCCAATATGACTATGACAATATGTTTCATCCTTTTATAAACATTAGTTAAATTATTATAAAATCACGTGAACTTTTTTTAAAAAAATGTAAAAATCTTACCAAAACACCGTTGTGATGAGGAAAAGTTTCAAAGTATCTCGTACTCGATTTGAAAAAAATGTCCAAGTAATTTAAAAAAAATTCCTCGCCGGTTAACTTTAAAATGTTTAGGCATTCTTAGTTGATGAATAAAATCAATTAAAATAAATATTACAAGTAATTGACTTAGAAACCCTGATTTCTTCCATTTACTTAGGATTATAATACAGTACTTAACGAACTTTAGTGACTTTTACGTTGGATACTTCGCGATAGAGTACTAAAATACTAAATAGTATAAGAGTTTGTGTTGGTTTTTTAAAAGTTTTACCAATATTCTCATATTGGC
This sequence comes from Microvelia longipes, assembly GCA_018340805.1. Taxonomy (NCBI): domain Eukaryota; kingdom Metazoa; phylum Arthropoda; class Insecta; order Hemiptera; family Veliidae; genus Microvelia; species Microvelia longipes. Next base: position 18,443,108 of record JACMZG010001870.1, on the reverse strand, counting down.
GGCCAGTATAGTGGACCACTACAAAAGTATTAAGTCACCAAATCAGTTATATGTCCCTTGAAAGCCCTTAAAGAGTGGAAATAAAAAATATTTGTATCTAGATAAAACATTTCACAACATCCGGTAATTTTCCAATTTGGTACTTGTAAAAAAATAATTTAAATGAAATATAATTGGAAAGCTGTTGATCAGTAAAAAAATTAAAATATGACGACATAATTTGCAAATTAAAGAGTTTTGCAAGTTTTTAAAGAATTTACATCGTTAAATGTAAATTGTAATTTACATAAAAAGCTCTTCTAACACAAATTACAATACTATTTTATGCATCAATCCAACGAACCTTTTGTTATTTTTAATTTATACGACAAATCTAGTAAGCAGAGCGAACCGATTAGTAGAAATAAATGAATAAACACATTATTATGATGAACATAAGTAATCTTGTTAATAGAATTATAATTAATAAAGCATCTAGTGAGCGAAGCGAGCATTTATTTAAATCGTTATAATTATTATAACCAATCTAGCGAGCGAAGAGTTTTTACCTTGAGGCATCTACTATTCTGGGTGTCACAATATATGTATCAAATTCAATTTAAAGTCATGAGGACTTTAAATTTAAAGACTAGTCTCTTTTACAGACAATTGGAAAATCAGCTACCGTCTATACTTTTGATATTGTATACTGAAGCAAATATCGACGGTTTTTGATTTTTTAACATACACTGTTTAAATTTACTTTACGGCCTTTTGTTTTAAATGACGTAACAGATTTTTCTTTAATCTAATATAACCATATATAGTCATGAGTTGAACCATAATAGTTTTTCAAAATTGTTTTACGATTAAAATACTTGTTGAGATGCAAGCTTCCTTTATTCTATATATGTCCGGTTTTCTCCTTTGTGTACTTTTGGAACTGTACTCTGATTGTATGCATATTAGACCGCTCCTGTTATCTTCCCACCATTGAAAACTAAAACTTTTTTTGAATCCTCTTTTAGTAATTTATTAAAACAAGATAATAAAACTTCCTATCCCAATCTCTCACAGGACAAAGACCTTTTATTAAATAAAAGTTTATTTTATAATAATTCTTTTTAAGTAACTTCCTTTTACCTGACGACATGGACAATATTATAATAAACAATCAAGTTATTTTTTCACAGATTTTTTAAGACACTTTCACTAAAAGAATAAAATGTTAAGCCGTAATGATTCTCATGAAAAAGGCTTTCCTTTTTTCGGAACTCACGAAATTTTAATCTGTCACATAATGAAAGATTATGGGTTATACAATTAAAGAATAAACGTTTGGTCGATGTTTCTTTTTAACATTTTTCAAATTGGTTACTGCGTACATTTGAATACTATGAATACACAAAATCTATTTGGTAATTTATTGAACGCTGTGATGGCTAAACCAAAAGAGCCATGTTATATAATGGGTTAAATGCTCTACTGTGTTAAAAGTTTTATTATTTATTAAAAAAATGATTTAATAAGTTAAAAATAAACGGATATAGGCGAAGCTTGACGCAATGTTTATTTTACCTTCTTCAGATATTATCTAACTTATCAGTTAGTTTAAAAATAGCCAAATCATTGGCTAGTTATTGCGATTTCTTACAGTAAGCAGAGCGCATTTGCCAAAAGAGGATATGATCAGTTCTTAAGAAATAAATAAAATTATAACCACAAATAAATGCGAATTTCCTTTGGATTGCCTGCTTTATTGCTTAAAAATTCTTTTATGTTCTATTTTTATTTTTTTAAATTTTACCATATCAGTTCCCCTGCTTTAGCTCTTTATTTTCTAAACATGAACCAATTTTGCATAACATGTTTTTCTTTAATCTTCTTTTTCTCGTTTGAATTTTAATTTTTATCTCAAGTCAAAAATTTCATTAAAATTATTTTTGAGTTGTCTAGTGTAATTTTCTTTTTCTTTATTTCTTTCGTAGTAAACAAATTTTATCCGAAAAGTATTGATGATTAAATACTATTTTTTCGTCTAAGAGGTCCTAATAGATTACCTTAGGTTTGAATGATTTAAAATAATGATAATTTTGATTTTTCAAAGGATAAAATGCGTTTTGGTTATAAATAAAATAGATAACAAATTTGTATTTACCTGTGCATGTGTATGCTGGGTTTATAGCATATACATGCACGTTTCCTTTGAAAAATTAAGGAATGTTGACTAAGAAATAGAGCACATACTATTAAGCAACTGGAAATTCTGGCGTGAAGGTTCAAATTTGGACGAATTTCCTTTGAATTGATTGCTTCCTTGCTTAAAATCCATGTTTTGCTTAAAATTATGGTTTATGCTTTAATTCAGTTTGCACATGCAGTGGAATAACTCAGTAATTCGCCTGACATGCGGAACTCCGCTTGTAATTATTTTGTTGTTATACAGTTACATGAAGAAAATTGTTATACATTCTTAATATATAGACATAAATCAATTAAACTTGGGATACTTTTTTGTGTGAATGGACTTCTTTTTGGTTGCATAGTTAACTTCGGATGTCGCTACATCCGAAAGTACAAATACGCCATACTCTCAGGGTTCGTCGTCAGAATTTGTTTCTTACGACGATACTATTATAAGTTATAAATAATGCGAGATCTACCCTTCCATTTCGAAGGGTGGTCAAAAAATACTGCTTATTTTGTTACATGACTGTGTATGTATTCAATTATTCATATTTGCGTGTATTTTTCATAAACAATAAAAACATTTTAGAGTGAAAGGATTAACTAATATAACGCCACAAAAGATTAAACAATACAAGTGAAATCTTATCTTTTCTCTTAATTAATTTTTAAAAAATAATAAATAATTAAAAGAAATAAAAAAGCCATCATTGAGACTGAGACATTTAGATAATAATTTCAGATGAGATATAAATTAAATGTTTAATATATATATATATATATATATATATATATATATATATATATATATATATATATATATATATATATATATATATATATATATATATATATCATATCTTTATAATTTTATCAAAATGTCGTTAAATATATTTCTGTACAAATTCTACAAGTTTACATATTTTCAAATAAACTAAATATATTTTTAATTGACTTCGGACCATCCAGTTCGTTATCGTATCTTGTTCTAACTTGATTGTACTTACCTGGTGAACTTGTGCCGTCACAAACCTTCATTGGTGAGCTAAGTAGGTCCGTAGAGCCTTTATAAACTATAACCTAAAATTGTCATTAATTACTTAAGCTTGTTCTTTTCGGATCATTGCTGTTTATTCGTAGTTCCTTTTGGTTGGAGATGGTTAAATTTGGTTGCTAAAGGTGGTTATTGATCATAACCCACTTCTAAAAATAAGATTGACAGTCTAATGTTGGTTAATGACGTCATACACGTTTATGATTTTAAAGGTTAGCATCAATTTTTCCAATTTTTTTAATCATTTTTTTTTCAAAGGTGCGTACGATTTCGATTTTTGTTCAGCGTTTTGCCCCTCACATACACACATCTTATATTCATACATACTTATATATGTATGTATGTATGTATGTATGTATGTATGTATCTATGTATGTATGTATATATGTATGTATGTATTTATATATATATATATATATATATATATATATATATATATATATATATATATATATATATATATTATAAAACCCATAATTAAACAAAGGAAAATGGTTACCTAATAGAAAAATAAAAAAATATTGATACTCATATAAATTATGCACTTAAAAGAATGCATATAAATAATAATTAAGTATTTAATATTTTTTATAGTAAAATTCTGTGTTCTCGTCCATTATAATTAATTATAACGTAATAAGTAAATAAAGATAAAAGACGATAAAGCACTGTTAAATCTTGATATAGACTGATAAGGAATTACAAATCAGCAGAGGTAAACGCATGTTTGTCTGTACTTTACAATTATTGTCTTGGTAGTGAAGAGGACAACCCCTTCTCCTTACACTTATAATCACTTTATCTAAGTTAATTATGGTCAAAGTAATTATTTTACAAAATATTTTGTAAAATTAGCCATTTTGTCTTAGTTATTATGTATAATGACCAGCCAAAGCGATTGATTAATTACTTTGGCCAATCGTCATTATGCATAATGACTAGAAATTATGTCTAATATCCAATTTATCACTTTGGCTGTAACATATACACTTATGATAATAATTAAGAACCCAAGCAGTATTGATATTCTTTTTTATTCCCTCTCTGCGACGTACATCACGTGCGTAATTACATTGGAGATTTGCAACACATCTGGTTAAAAAATATTATACAGTCGCTGTACTATTGTAAAAGTCTGAGTAATTCATGTATCATTATTTTGATTAATCATTTTCTCAAGCAATACAAAACGATCTAAATTAACATTTAATTATAGTTTTTTAAATTAAATCAATAACTTTAATGATTCTTATAATTTTTCGGATTGTTCAAAAGACTGCAAAAATTAAAAATTCAAATTATTCCTGCAGGACAATGAATCAAAGAGCTGATTGAATGGAAACTGTTTTGGCGTTGAGTTGCACGTGTGGGAAAAGAATTAATCATTCAATTAGTCATGTTTAATTGTTCATCTTTTGATATTTATATGATAATTTTTAAATTCGTAAAGTCATTTTTTACTATAAGAGAAAGGTAAACGTTTAGAAGCCACTAAAAATACAATGAGTCCCATGTATTGATGAAGTTAGTTGTTTATTGATGTATAATTAATAAATTAATAAAGCCAGCCGCTAGTATCAATAATAATCGCTTAGATGATAAGGGCGTGAGAAAAAGACAGGGGGAGAAGAATAGTCCTAAAGATCCGTAATACAAGTTGATGTGTTTTCAGATTTAAGCTTAATGCCAAGCATCTTAAAATTGTTAATCTTAAAAAGTCCATCTTTTATTTGTTGTTACCCTTCCCCCCGTAAAAAATTTGTTTGCAGCTGTGTATACCCCTCATACTTTTGAGATGCCCCCCCCTCGGGTGAAGAACCTTTGAAAGAAACCCTGCATATGAGCGCAGGGTTTCATAATATAATCTGTAACAACAACTTGTATAAACAATTTCTACAGTACGAAATTTATCTTCCCTACTTATTTATCTTACCCTATCGACCTAAGGTATAATTTAGCTAGCTTGTGTCGGTTTTATCCTTATTAGCTTATTAGTCCTATTTTTAGTGCTATTGGTGAAAGTAGAGACTAAAGAATGAACTTACAATTAGGAAATATAGGAAATAATGACGTCAAAAAGAGGCTTATAACGTTTTTTGAAAGCACCATAATTTAAACCAATAATCCCAGGTGGCAATTTTCCTGCAGTACAAATCAGCAAACCTATCTTTTGCTGTATTTTAATTTTCTCCCTCCCTTCCACAATAAGATAGGTTAATTTCCCTTTGGGTATCTGCTGAAAATCTGATTGACTCAACCAATTTGTGGGACGATAAAAAGTAACGTATATCAATCAACAAAGACTGATAGTTCGAAGTATGAATATAATAACTGAAAATCAAATCAGTTATTATATTCAATGTACTATTTAATTTCCTCATTTATACACTAAGTACATAGATAAAATAAAAATAAATAAATAAAATATGTTTATTCTGCTTTATAAATTAGAATTTAAAAAAATAAAATATTACAAAATACTTCTATTTTAAAAGCACATCCTCGAATGAGTCGTGCTCGTGCTCGAGGATGGCTGGAGCAGTTTATGTGCAGCTATTTGTAATCTGCTCTTTGTTTTTTCTTGCGTAAAAAATGAAAACTACAATTGTCGAGTTAAAAACAAAAACAAAAAAAAAATAGAAAAAGTATTGTTTGTTTTGCACTAATTTTGACGGTGAATACAAATGTTAATAGGTTAGTAACGCCATACGTTTCTCTCTCTCTCTCCTCTCTCTCTCTCTATATATATATATATATATATATATATATATATATATATATATATATATATATATATATATATATATATATATATAATATATATAATATATATATATATATATATATATATATATATATATATATATATTATATATATAATCATATATTCCATATGACCTACCTTAAAAGCGATATATTTTAAAATCATTCAGCTGCTAAATGCGTCTTATTAAGACACCTATTATTTTATTTTAAAAATCTGTAGTTGTGCATGAAACGTGGACGTATGATGGGAAATGAGTGAGTGTTCGAATTTAGTTATTGCAATGCTTCCACCTCTTTATAAGGTGAGTAAGAGGAACATACATTTTTAGTGGTAGCTTGATAACATAATATTTTTAATTATAGTTCTTGATGTTATTAAAGTTTTACTTGGTATACATGTACTTGGTATAACGTGTGGGAGTTGATAGAAGATAACGTCGCCCACATTCTCTGTTATGAGAAGAACTAATCGACAATTCGGAAAAAATCGTTTCTATACGTCTAGTATTATGCTTATGAATAATTCATTAATTTGGTTTAAGACCTGTTGCTTGTAAAGTTCAGGTAGGTCATATTGTTGCGGCTTTTGTCAAGAGTATTCAACTGTATTTAGAGTATTTTTACGCACAAAACGTGAGTACGAATAAATATCGACTAAACTCTAGCCGAGTCTGCTTACATTGTTGAGATATTTTTTGTAGAATAAAATAGCAACAATATGTCACAAAAGGGTAAAAAATATTTTATAAAATGACAAGAAAAAAGAAGAGAGCAGTCAAAAATAGTTGAGATTTAACTACTGCGCTTTCAACCAGGGATCCTGGTCGTCATAAGGGTCAAGAGATTTTATAATAACAAAGCAAAAAACTTAAAACTAAAGAAGAAACCAACATATTAGAAAAGTTCACAGTATCAAGTGAATGTTCTAATCAAATCTCTTTACCCTGATGATGACCAAGATCCCTGGTTGAAACCACTGACCAAGATCATGGCTCAGTAGATAAATCTCAACACTTTGACATTATAATCTTCTTTTTTTAACCATTTTCTCTTTACTTTATTTTCTGTCTAATAATATATCTCTTCATCTTATGAATAAATTGAAGGTCAGAGAGAATTCAGGCTCTGTCGGCGCCTAACGAAACAGAGTGGGACATTATGTTGAACCATTAATGACGAATGTCGAATGATGGAACAGTTCCCAGATGTATCATTGTTTTTTGCTTGTGACATTTCCTAGGTGTCTCTCGCACAATTATATTTATGTTTCTCTCTTTTAGTGAGAGTGTCTTACTACCATAGGGAGCAGGTCGATTAAACAAGTGCTTCTCACCTCTCCTAAAATTGACTCTGATTCTCAAATTCCTAGACTCTGCTAGAACGCGTATGTGTTAAGAGCGGGAGTATAAACAGTTAAAAAAATTATTAATATTTCTCGCAATAATTTATTTATGTCAAATATTTATGTTTTGCAAAAACTCGGTAGTATCAAATGATACTATGTAGGGAATGAGAAGGGGGTGGGGCTTACTGATCTAGAATATTTTTATTGGATGCTAATATGTTTTAAAAGTAATAAATAGTTATAATAGTGTACCATATATTAACTTTATTATCACGCTAGTCAATACTACAGTATTGCGTTTGCTATTTGTTGCTTAATTTTAAAACAAATTTTTAGCCAAAAGAGAATATTATTTAATAGAGACAAAGTAGTTTCTAATAGATACTTAATCTTATTATTTTTAATTAAAAATCATTTATGGTACGTGCGTGTTAAGTATCAAAGGTAATATACCAAAAATGGCTGTAAGACTGCGTTAAAACAATCTAATCTGGGCCATACCATTTATGGTTACAGTTGTCACTTCTACAGCCTCCATCACAATTTCTTTACTTCTTATGCGTTTGTCAAGGTATTAATGCATTCCTATATATAGATAAAGCTTTATTAAAGATTGAAAACAAGTTTAGCCTATATTTAGAAATTTTTGTACGATTTTTTCGCTTGTTATCTCATCTTTTTACGACTTAAAAATCACCATATTAAGTCATAACTTTATACATCTGTTGAATGTTGGATTGAAAACAGGTGTAAAAAGAATGTCTGTTGGTTTAAACTACTTAATTATAAAACTTTAAATTTATTTACCTCATTTGTTTTGAGGTTTATAACTGTTTTAACTTATTTTTGATTGAATGCAAGAAATATAAACCGAGAGAAGTTAGGTATTCTTATAACTTTTAACGAATTTTCAAATAAATTCGCTTTTGAGCGAAATAAACTCATGGTGGCACCTAAAGGCAGGAATTTGTTTTTATACGACATACACACACTTAAATATATGTTCCCAGATGTAGCATTGCTTTTTGCCTGTGACATTTCCTGGGTGTTTCTCGCATTATTTTATATATATATATATATATATATATATATATATATATATATATATATATATATATATATATATATATATATATATATATATATATATATATATATCGGGTGGAACATATTTGCTTCTTATTAAAAATGGCTCTACCGAATGAGCTTATAATCTAGATATTTTATTTTTTTCTATTGTGCCTATACCTATCAGCCTTACAATGCGCGAATTGAGTCCAAAAATGTACTTGTGAGAGGTCCTAGATTTACGAAAATGGTCTTTTCCCTCAGTAAGTTGAGTTGTGCGATTTAACTTATAGACTTACTCTTTGTTTATGATAAATATTACCTAAATATGGTAATTTTGTTACCAAATTTGGTAATAACTTTAAAAATTTATATTTGTGCATACCATAATATCAAATATTTTGAAACTAAACAGTTGAACTACAGACGTTCTACAAAATAATTCTCCGCAAGCCGGACGAATTCTCCTTAAAATGCGTGATTCATGCTCAATAATTTATATCTTGCTTAAGTTTTCGGGTTGCAATCTGATTTTTCCAAAGTTTCCTATATGTTTTAAAGGAAAAGCGCTGAAACATAAACTAAACTGGACATAAACTAGGGCGATTAATGCTGTGCTGTATTGATTTTGAAAAGATGACTAGTTTTGTATTACCTGTGAAATCCATATGCTCATTTCCTTTAAAAAATCTGGGAGAAGTTGTGTAAAAAGTTGTAATGCTCGATGCTGCTGCGCACACAATGCTTGTGTGCAAGTAGCAGTTCTGCTCAGGTTATAACGCTTAAACCGGAAACTTATACAAAAAATAAATTGTTGAGAAAAAAGTACGAATTTTAAGGAAAATTAACCTGGCTTACAGACCTTGCCCCACAATATACTAATACTCTATTTTACTTAATTCATTACTTATAATAAATTCAACTGACCTGTGACACCACGGAGATCTGGGGTTCGCATCCCTGGTTATGCTCTCAGTTTAAGATTATTGTTCAATTCAATTATCACCAACTTTAAATTACACTTTGAGCCTAACGGTTGCCTCTATCGCTTGAGAAGGGCCGCGACGCTCTAAACGGTTATTATTATTATCGTTATTATTATCAATTCTTCTCATTGGACTAAAATTGTGTCGATTTGTATTACAAATAATACAAATAGTATTCCAAATCAGAATAGAATGTATAGATACTTATTTTATTTTGATGTCTCATAAGGTACTATTACATAGAGATTGGGGAGTAAAATATAAATGTTACAAAACTAATTTTTGCGTATATATAATAGTTTACTTAAATATTTTGTCAAAAATAAGATAAAAAGTTTGTTTAAATACTACCTAGTTAACCTTAAACTGTTTACTCACAATATGAAGAAGCCATAATATATTATACACTCATAAACAATTCAATGTAACAAACCTTTACTTAAATTACCTTGAAAATATTGTCTATACGTTGCTTACATAATTATAAAACGTCTGCGTTTAAAAACTGTGTTAAAAATGTCTTGTAGTGATATCGAAAGTAAAGTTTCTTTGAATATATACATGCTGTTAATGTAAATATATTTATTTTCTTGTTAGAGCATATCTGTAACACGTGATAATTAGGACTCGTGTATATTAGTACTATTAGTAAACGTCTGTAAACACATACACAGTGTCACACACAGTGTCATACACAGTGTGTATATATGTGAAATTTTAACTTGTACAAGTTAAACTTCCTGATATTTAACTCATAAGTAATTAATTTATCGGAAGTCAAGTTAAAAATAGTTATTTATGCATCAAGGGATCTAATAATCACAAGCTATTTTATCTCTAGTTTATAACTCTTGTTGCCGAGGAAAAGCCGAGGCATAAAGTGCTAAATCGTTCCCGAGGAGTAGCCGAAGGATACAATATTAAGCGAGGAAAATAAGCCATTTTATCTCCAAAAGAAAGGCTAACTTTTTTTCTCTTAGGGGTTATAAGTGTTAGAGGTCTCTAAACACCCCCACCCCTATAATTAGGGTTATCAGTCGATTTCGGTATCGGAGGTCCGAGGTTCGTTGCTCGGACCCGGGCTTAACACCTTAAATAGTATTTGTGTAAACGATTTTGCACAGAGATTAGTGAATGCAACCCACCTGAGGTGGTTCCCACAGAGTGAATACTCTGGTGGACCGAAAGGCCCTAAAAAGAGCTTTTTTAAATTTTTATTTATATATATTAGTTTTTTAGCGAATTTCCTTTGGAAATTCGGCTAATGGGATAGGCGTCATGGCGGAATTCGAACCTCGGACCACGACACAAATCCGTTTCAGAGGTCCCTAATGACGAAAAAATACGTTTCGCGAGACTTTATATATATATATATATATTATATATATATATATATATATATATATATATATATATATATATTATATATATATATTTATTATATTATATATATATATATATGTGTATATATATGTATATATATATATTTCTAGACACTTTCTTGTAAAACACTCTATCTTTGGAACGGATTAATATTTTTTAACCAAACTTGGTACGAAAATCATCCTTTGGGAGGACACGAACCCTATTGAAAACCAGGTTTTTGTGACGTCATTAACCCGGTTTGATGAGTCAGCGAAATTTTCAAAAAATCGGCAAATTCAGGGTTAATATTTTTGCCGCGAAAAAGGTCAATATTTATGTTTTTTGAGACGCTGTATCGAATGAAACCGGTCCGAAGGTCGATACGACCACTCAAAGTGACCAAAAAGTCGAAAAACCATTGTAAATTACCAAAAACCAAAATTTAGGACGATTAAAAAAAAATCAAGTAGGGTGTCGTTTTGTATGTATTTTTGGGCGCTGAATCGAATGTAACCGGTCCAAAGTCGATACGACCACTTTAAGTGACCAAAAAGTCGAAAAAACCATTGTAAATTACCAAAAACCAAAATTTAGGTCGATAAAAAATAAATTTCAAGTAGGGTGTCGTTTTCTATGTATTTTTGGGCGCTGAATCGAATGAAACCGGTCCGAAGTCGATACGACCACTCTAAGTGACCAAAAAGTCGAAAAAACCACAAAAAATTATAGAGAAAACCAAAATTACGGTCGTTAAAAAATAAATTTCAAGTAGGGTGTCGTTTTCTATGTATTTTTGGGCGCTGAATCGAATGAAACCGAGGCCTCTGAGTTGAATGCCAGTGGTCCGGAGTCAATACAACCACTCAAACTCAGGGTACCTGGGTTCAAATCCTGGAAGGGACGATAATTGTTTATCGTTTTTTTACCTAATATAAGTTTACTACTAGAAAATAATTCTGACGCGGTGGTCCGCATGTCGGGCGAATTTCCTTTGGGTGCGTGTTTCCGTGCTTTTACATTATATAAGTTTACAAATACTAAATAAATAAATCCGCCGCGGTGGTCCGCTGTCAAAGCGAATTTCATTTAGAATGCGTGTTTCCGTGCTAAACAACCCATTCTTGCTTATGCAAGAACCATGCCCATTGCGTGGTTCCGGTTCATGCTTTAGAACCTAAGCAGTTACTCAATTGTCAAGCACTGCTCGTAATTCATTTTGTCTGTATTTTCCAAAGGAAATGCGCTAAAACCTTTAAAGATAACTGACTAAGCTTAAAGATAAGTAACTAAGCTTTAAAACTAGTGCAAATAATAGTGCGTACTTCTAATTTTAGAGGCATAGTTTTGTACAACCAACTGGATAATTATGTGCATTTCCTTTGGAAAATACAGACAAAATGAGTTACGAGCAGTGCTTGACAATTGAGTAACTGCTTAGGTTCTAAAGCATGAACCGGAACCACGCAATGGGCATGGTTCTTGCATAAGCAAGAAATGGGTTGTTTAGCACGGAAACACGCATTCTAAATGAAATTCGCCCGACAGCGGACCACCGCGGCGGAATTATTTATTTAGTAGTTGTAAACTTATATAATGTAAAAAGCACGGAAACACGCACCCAAAGGAAATTCGCCCGACATGCGGACCACCGCGCCAGAATTTTTTATACATAACACCTATTTTTTTCAAGATCATGACTTCTGAAACGGTTTTGGACACACTTTCGCGTGCATCCCCCCTCCTCTACACGAGCCACAAAAAATTTAGGGTATTTTCAAAGGAAAATTTGCTAAAACTAGGCTACCAACCACAGGTATTTTAGTGTTTTCGTGAACATAGAAAACGTAGATTTTTGAATTACACGATTAAATCTTCTTTACTACTTTTCAAAGTTTTAAATAGCCTTGCAAAACATTGGGTTACTTTATCGTTTTGAGGTCGAGCGTAGTGAGACTGAGGTCATACTACCATAAATTTTGGTTATACTAGACTGTACAAATGGAGGAAAAGTGATTCTAAAGTTATAACCCTAGGCTTAAATAATATATAAACCAAATAGGGAAACTCCTATACTAACCTCTGCAAAAAATTTAGACATGCGTGATTAGCTGATAGCTGGCTTAAAAATGAAAGATAGCTAAAATTGGAATAACTGCGAATGAGCCTTTTAGGATTTAAGTTTTTTTATTTAATTTTATTGGCAATAGTGAAAACATTACGTGACTTTTACTTTTTATTCGCGATTCAAAGTCCGTAGCAGCACCACTGTCGCTGATTAGAAATTGATAATGAAAGGATAATCGTCCAAAAATCCTTTTTGGAGGTTTTTTGTTTTTTCTCAAGTGCTTTAATTTAACTAATTTTAGGGCGTATGAACTCAGTAGAATCACTATTTCAAATTAAAAAGGTTATAATTTTAAATAGTGGCCCTCATCTTCAGAGGGCTCGTCATGCTCATTCAGACTAGAAGTTAATCACTGATATAACTTTATTAGTTGAGAGCTTGAGTGTTGCCCCGCCTGCTGATGGGATTTCAGGGAGATTCATATCCAACAGCAAGTATCGACGGTAGCTGATTCTTCGTTTAATCACTATTTCATTGAAACATAGGAGTTTCATGTGTTGTCACGAGTATTTAAATTGAGTTATAAGAAGGTGAAAATCACAATATAGTGTTTTATTTAAGTTATTTTTAAATAATGTTTACTTTAAATAATTTTAGTTAGCAAAAACACACAAAATTACCTTTTTATTGCATTTGATTATTTAAATTAGTTGTAACAGGTATTTTAAGTAACTGATAACAAGGTGAATTTTACCGTAATGGTGTTTTAATTTATTAATCAATTTTATTTACACACTAAAATAATTAATAACTCAAGAATTCACTTTTTTTGTAAAATGTTTGTTTAAATTATCCGTTTAGGTTTTATTATTTCTGGCTTAAATCAGAAAAATTCAAGTCAGTAGTGATAGGAGGCTGATCCTATATTTAAATCATTAAAAAAAGAATAAGTATTTATCTATGAAATATTGACAACTTTTTTAGCACCGAGTCGCTCTATTAATTTTTAACTCATTTATCACAAATAACAAACAATAAAGAAATAAAAGAAAATTTTTATCGGCTCCCATGCTAATCCTATAATAAAAAATGTTTGATTACCCTTTCGATTTCCTGCTATTGGTATTGCCAACCTTAAAAATATCTTTTTGAATCGCGAATAGTGTGTCCTACATTAATGTTTATATGCTGATTTAATGATTTTGTATTAAACTCTGTAAAATAATTGTTACAATAATTTAGTTATAGAAAATAAAAACTATAGAAAAGGTGTCACATGATTTTATTAAGATTTTGAAGAACATACAAACGACACTGCATTCCCTTAAATAGAACTCAAAATTACAATTGCTTTAATTACATTAAAAAATTTAGTTGAAAGTTGTTAAATTACTAATTACAAGTGATTTTTGAACGGAAAAACAAATATCACTTGCAAAAATGTACTAAGTTAAGCAGTGCACACGAAAAATGTAGCCGCTTGTAATATCGACAAACCTATAGTATTTAAAGATTCGCACTTAAACCTCTATTAGATGTGACAAAAGATATGTCTTACACAAATTATAACTATTTTATAATAGAATGTACGAAGAAATTTCACATAAACAAAAATTTTGAGTACCGTAAATAGTTTATTTACACTTACAGGGGTAAAATAATATGGCCGCGCCCATAAGAAAATTTGAGCCTACTCCTTGGTGGAAAAAATGTGAACTACATGCCAGGTCTGATTTTTTCTGGCAAAATTTTTTGGGAAAAATGTTACTAAAAAAGAGAGAGAAATGCATTTACGCACGAAGACAGCGGTCTGTCAACAGTGTTGGACTCAGGGTCTGCCTCATACCAACTAAAACTCACTCCGCGAAACCCCTTAAACCTAGCCTGGAACCGTTATTCACATTACTTCAGGCTAGGTCTTATCTTGAGCCTTCCGGCTCCCTCCCATCTTACCCCCCTATGTCTCCTTTTGAGCTTTAAGCTTTGCTAGACGTTGCAAGGAAATCTGCAACGCCTAGAACCAACCTCAAAACCTGACAAAAAAAAATAGTAATAATAATTATAGTAATTAAAAAAAATATTTAATAATAATTATAGTAATTTAAAAAAATATATTAAATAAATAAATAAATTATAACTACAGTATTGGTAAAGTGCTCCTATATAACATTGTCTAAATCACCTTTTTTAGCTCGCAGGATGGTCTCAGCAAAAGTATTGATCATTTCCCACGAGTCCTCGTTTTTCAGCATGACATTTACTATGGTGTCGGGTGTGATTGGCCCATATATCATGGTTAGATTTAGTCTCTCGTTGGTCCATTTAGTACAATCAAAAAAGTATGTTCTACGTTGTCAATGAGACCAGGGCAATAGAGACAATCAGAAGACTGATGCTTCCCGATTTTGTGTAAGTAGGACCTAAAATATCCGTGCCCACTAAGGAGCTGTGTTATGTAGAAGCCTACTTCTCCATGCGTTCGATCTACCCATGATTTGATATCTTTAATCAGGCGGCCTCTTGTCTCCTGACAAGAGGCATGTCTATCAGACATGCCAGGTCTGATAGAAATCGCATTGTTTCCCTACTTGGTTTATATATTACTTTACCCTAGGCATTGAATAGCTGTTTTAGTCAATTCAAATCATGAGTTATTATTTACTTAATATTGGTTTGTTTGTTGTTTGTTTATTTTGAGGAAGAACGAAGTTTATCTATAGCCTGATTTCCGTGAAATGATAGCTCCAAAATGTAGAATTGATGTAGTTGGAAATGATTAAATTATAGATATAGGTTATGTCTAATTTTTTCGATTAGATAAACTTGTAAACCCTACACATAAAATTCTTATCCGATGATATCATCTTTGTATAAATTATATTTTGAAACTAAATTTTCAATTTAAAACAAACAATGATCTCATACAAACTTATCTAAATTATTTTTATTGATTTTATAGTTTAAATTAGCGTTAAAATAGTTTTAAATAAACAAATTCGAAGAAACTGAGTACATGAGTCACTAGGATACAAATATGCACTGATAATGTTTAAATGCATTCTTGAAATATTCTAGGCAATAAAGATTAGATAATAATAATCTTATTTTTAAATAAATAAAATTAGGAAGTGTTACTAACCCATATCGCAGTCTGATAGTCTAGCGAGACGTAGAGAGCTGACGTTTTTATTTATGACTTTTATTCATAAATACGATCTATGCCAAGGAAATACTTCTGAAGGTCTTTTACAACTAATGAACTAATGTATTTAACATTTTAGATGCCACCAAAAATGGGTCTTCATGACAAGTTTTATTCAGTAAAACTTGTCAGCAAGCTTTTGTATTTATTTAGATTTGTCTACTTTTTTAAGAATTTCTCACTAAAATACGTGTAAAATTTACATAAATTGATATATCATCCATTTCTATTAATTTAATAAAAAAGCTGCCAAACGTTTAGAAATGTTACGGAACCGGGCTTCTTTGTCTCATAAAAAAATCATAAACCGTGGATTGTTGCGCGGCTTACTATAATCTACAGTATCTTTTGGACCGCTTTGTTAATATATGTTTTTAATTTTAAAACACTATAACCTAGCACTAGAAATAATTTAGAAAAAAATAATTCTAAAAAAATCGTGAATTTCCGAAAATTTAAATTGGCCACGTTTTGAGACCCTATATTGAATTTTGTCCAAAATCTAAAAAAAATCTCTCATAGAACTAGCAACAAGTTCACTAATTTTCTTTTCAATTTTTGGAATCTTTTTATGATAAGAAGCGATTAAAAGCAATGTATAAGCTCAGTTGATTTGAACGTTAAGCCTTTACAAATTCACCAGGAAATACCTCTTGTCTCAAGGTAGCCCAGGTCGAAATCTCAGTTAGGTCACTTGGTTTCACGGCAAATAGTAGGCCAACTGATGTTTCCTTTCCCACAAATTAAGTGTAGAGCTGGTTCTATTGAGGTTTAATGTTAGCGGTCTTAAACTTGAAGGGCTCACTTGAGTTCAGCCTTGCTAAATATACAAGTTCTTAGATGCTAGCTTGAAATGCAACCAGCACTTGGGAGACATCGCATGATATGGATACTCTTCTGTCGTATGTGCTTTAGGAATAGATTGAGACCACAAAGAGTTGTTACATAGCATAGTTTATATCAGAATATTTGCATCTACTCACTAGAGGTATAATGGGGCAAATGAAGTGTTGAAACAATGTAAAACTCTTAAGACTACTTTCAAAATAAGCGGAAGTGACTATACAGCGTGACTAATGTAGTTTAAAACTTAAATTTTAGGTAAAGTTCATAAAAAAGGCCAAGCATTATACCCCCCTCCCACCCTCTCTTCACTTCGGTTTACAAACAGACTTATAAAAGCGTCATCTTGCAATAAAAATTTACTAAAATTTTGGCTTAAGTGTACTATCACTTGAATACAAAGCTTTAACAACAATTGAGCTTAGTTTTATTTTTCAACTATATTCTCCCTATATCCATTTATCAAAATACCAAATATAATTTGACTGTTTTATTGCACTAGAAATTGAATAGTATTAAAACCTGATTTTAAAAAAAAACATAAATTACTAAATAAAAAAAATTAAGGTGCAGAGGACATAAATAACTTCAACTTTATATATTATCCTCTCAATCATTAATCATTGAGATTGTTTTGGGTTCATTGGAAACAAATGTTCTTCTTTATTTACCCAGAAATAGAGGTATATACTGTTAAAATTTAGAGATGCTAGAGATATATTGCCCGATAAAATTTATTGATGAAACCTCCATCTGTTTTATTGAATTATATTTTTGTCCTTTTTTATTATTTTTACTTTAATATTTTATCAAAACATTCCTTCTAAAAAAACCCTTTTTAAAATAATTTAACTTTTAAAATAGTTATAGTTGTTAAAAGTATAATCAAATTTATAGGCATGATGAGGCAAGTAGGAATTATATATATATATGTATATATATATATATATATTATATATATTATATATATATATATTATATATTATATTATATATATATATATATATATATATATATTCTTGTTCAGTGAGTACCTTCTTTCGCTAAAAACCACCACCCCTATCCATGACCCTAACCTCATTAATTTATTTTTTTGAAAATTCGCTAAATGTGGTTACGCTACTACCACTTTTTGCTATACATATAGCATGAGGTATTATATTAAGCTTTGTAATTGTAGCAATAATATTAATCTACTAATTTGTTCTGGAGGAATTGGCAATTTTTATTGGACTAAGTTTTGTTACTACAGCAGCACGTAATTTAACTTAGAACTCCTCCAGAGTTGAATTTTTTTAGTTAATTTTTAATGGTTAATGGTACTGGTTATTTCACGTTAACGTTAATAGATCTTTAAGATAGATGTGATGATAAAGCAGTTTTCCTTATTCTTACCTTAAAAATAAATAAACAACATTCTTATGCATATAATTTATAATTTTAAGTTACTGTTTCATAATTCATGTTCTTTCTTAAATGATGATAAATAATATTTATATTACAACATTCTTTCACTAGATTAAAGTCATGTCTAGAACTCATTTTTAATTTTCCATTAAAATTAACCTCCCATAAAGCTTTATGAATGATAATGAGTCAACTGACATAATGAAGATACTTTAAAATCCTTTATGTCTCTTATGTAATGGATGTGATATCATTTCTTATTGGTCTACCCACGAATAGATTGATAGTAACTAATGTTAAAGGGTATGTTTAGAGCAATGTCCTTTTAGAACTCACAAATGTAGACATTTAAAGGGTTACTATGCATAGAATTTCTTTGTCTTATTCTCGTGCACTCTGGTTAAAGTAATATTTGAATAACTGTTCCTAGTCCACATCAATAAAAATAAAGTAAGTCGGATACGGGTAACTTCAAAACTTTTCCTTATCAGATCGGATTCGCTACGCTCATCCTCACTACTTTGATCTACCGTCGCTCGTCCGGTAAAATCTATTGTTAAATTAAAATCTGTATTATCTTATGCTTTCTCTGTAACTAGTGGAGTACCACAAGGCTCCCATTTGGGACCTGTGTTATTTTTAATTTTTATTAATGACTTAATTTTGAGTTTACCAGATAATGTAAGATTTTTATTATTTGCTGATGATTTGAAAATTTTTCTCTCCATTAAAATATTCCTCAGAATATATTATATCGCAGAACATACTCGGACTCGCTTCGCTCGTTCTCAGCCACAAACATTAGCAAATACATTCGTTTTACTTCCAGGGGTCAACCATCCATCCCGATACTGCTAACATAGGCCTAAACATTAATTATTTTAGTAAATTTCAACTCTCAAGCATAAACACTCTGGGAACTACAATGCTAACTGACACATACAGTCTGACAACTTTGTAAAAACTACTCAGGAGGTCTTAAACACATCTGAAACAGATGCTTTAGATAAAATCCCGGCTTAGGATATTTTTCGCAAACACAATACTTTTCTTATATACCGTAGTATAAGAGGTTTCTCTAAAAACATAGAAAGGCAAATACGTTTGCAATCTTACGACTTATGATTATAGATTTATGCCAAGGGCACTAATATAATATAATGCTTCTATTTCTGTCATTAATGAAAGTATTAGATAATATCTTGATTGAATTTAAGTTTTGCTTTCACTTCTCTTATTAGGCTTTGATATTTCAAAATTAATCTTAACTAAGATTAAATATATCCAATTCATTGATATAGATTAATCTTTTTACCAATCCTTTTTACCATCTTGAATAAGATGCCAAAATCCATCCTTCCAAACATTTACATTTTAAACCGTTTGATATCAAATGAATCCTGGGATATTGTACTGGGTTATGGAATACTTTAGTTTAATATTTAGTTCCACTTTGGGTGTACCACTAAATATTCTAATCTAAGAATGAAGTAAAATAGACGATTTTTGAATGTACGTAATGGATGTTTTGGTTAATATTAAGAGGGTTGCCATTTGAATGTGTACATCTGTTATTTTGTCTTTTAAAAGCGCCAAAAGTTTTAAGTTAAAAGATTTAACTAAAATATTAACTCAACAATATAGGAACCATTCATTAAAATTTCCATTATAGGATTTATTTATACTCAGTATTGTTGTAACTTATATGAAGGAATGATAAAGTGTTTCTTAAATAGTCAAATGTGTATTCTCTTACTGATTATAACACAATTTTATTGTCACTTAATGTTTTACTTTTGGTATAGAAGAGATTTTTTTGTGTGAGAATTAGTTCATCTGATTATAAAACATATGTACGTCTGATAAAATGTTGATGACATAATTTTATTAAGATATTATAGAGTTAAAAACTTCAAGGATATTTAGAATTTAACAAATAAAATAATTGGCATTGTTTCTTTACACGAGGTTTAAATAAATTTCATTCATGATATTTGATTCTATATTAGCCCTTGGGGCCTTGGATTGCAGATAACTCGTCTTCAGTTTGAAACAATAAGATTATCTGATTTGAGCTTTTTTCATCATAATCTAATTCAATGTATTTTACTTCCTTGTTTCTTGTGATGAAGGAAAAATATAATCGAAAATTTACAAAAATTTACAATTTACAAAAATTAGCCTCGATTGCTAATAAATTCTAGACATTCGCTATAGTAAAATAGGAATTATCTTTTCAATGGATTAGCACAACACATCCCATGAAACGAAAATTGTTTTTATGTTTACTCGGATACATGCGTCTGTGGGTCTTATGAGTTCGCCAAGCAGCTGGTCCAGTTGGAACAAAAATTGACGGAAAAGGAATACAGCAGAAACAGAAAGGATACACAAAGACACCCCTTCAAACGCTTTTACTAGTTTCAGCAAATTGCTTTTGGAAAAACTTTGGGTGAAATGGCGGGAGTTGGACTCAGGACTGTATCAAAATCCGTTTTAGAGGTCCCTCGCCTTGAAAAAATACAAAATAACCTTAATGAGAAGAGGGTCAGCATTAAAATCAGGTTTTTGTTTTTAAAAATTGGTTTTGACTCCATTAACCTAAATGGTGTCAGCAAAAATTAAAAAAATAGTATATGTTAACAAAGGTCTCTGCAAAATTCATCCTCATAATTGCTCGGCTAAAACTTGGCACAAGATAGTATTTGAAATGCTGATCAAAAGAAGAGTTACATCTCCTTATCTTTAACCCTAGATTAAAGATGTCACCAAATATATCGACGATAGCCGTTTCCTCAATATTGAATAGGTTTTAATTTAAAATTAAAATCAAGCATTATTAAAATTAAATGGGAGTAAAGCTATTGCATTAAATAATATAAGATTAAAACATTTAGGAGTTGATATAAAGGTGTAAAACAGTTATCACTAATATATACAACAGTTTTTGATAATTATTAAAAAATATTTTTGTATTATAGTTGAACATTAAAATATCGGATGACTGGTCTAACTAATGGCATGAAATGATGTTAAAGTTGGGATCATTGCGTCTTTTCTCAGGGTAACTACCATTATTTTACGTATGGCTGGGCATGATAGCGTTCCACTTTGTACAGATTAGGATGAATTCTAAAACATATTTTCTTTTTAGAAAAGATGATTCGTAGAATTATGATTCAGAAAATAATCCATAATTCAGAGATACTGTAAAGAATGCAATATTATGGCTTTGAGCATATATTTTAGTCGAAAAGATTAAGAATTTATCAAACTTTGTGTCCAATGAAGATTATGCACTTCCTGTGGTGACCGCGTCAATGTAGATGATGGATCCGACGTTTCGCTTCCACTGTGGGAGGCAGCTTCAGGGATATAGTACAATATAGATGAAAACTCTGTCTTCTTCAAAACTGAACTAACCTTTTCTTCTTTTTGGTACTATTAACTAGTAATGTTAAAGTTATATTAGGCCTTAGAAATTTGTTTGCTGCCGCGATAACCGTGGTCCGCTTATGTTGTTACGAGATGTACAATGCGTACTGTTAGATTTTTAAGGAAGAGTAAAAAATGAGGTGGAGGTGGAAATTGGAGGATGTAGTTTCCAATCCAGCAGCATTTATTATTACATAATTTGGATGGTTCATCCACAATACGTGATGAGCATCTGTACAAAGGTATTAGTCCCTACAACAATTAAAGACGGGATAGTTTTAGGAGTTCAATATATTTATAAATATATAAAATATTTATCTTTGACCTATATTTTGAAATATAAAATATAATATATTTTAGAAATCAGGAGGCCCCCAATCCCTCTCTCAATTCCATTATTTTTTAATAAAAATTCGCTACAAGGTACAGGCAAAATCTGAACAAGGACTTGCTACCGTAAGACACAGAACTTCATCCCACGGAATAACATTTTATGAAAAAAAATCAAACCTAATTAAAAATTCATGATAAAAATTTGCTAACCGGATAGAACTATCCTGGCTTATTAAAAAACCATAATATAATTTTATTATATTGCAACTAATCTTGAATAGTTGGATAATTACAATAATTCTATTTTCTTTAAAGAAACTGTTATTATTTAATATTAGTTTCTCTTTGACAAACCTCCTCATAACGAACCTTATCTTAACTAACCATTACCTACCTTAAGCTTTTAAAATTACACATTGCAACAATTCAAATTAATGCTTTCTTACTACTCTTATATGATTAAAGTGTTAATCTAATTTTTTAACTAGTCCGTTACTATCTCCTTATTAGGTGTGGTGCAGAATAAATTGTGCTCTGCATAAGATTTCCAAAAGAGGAATCTTGTTTTAACTTGATTATGTACCTATATACAATACGCTACATAATCGAGATCATATGTACGTATATACGTTTAGCTTTTGCGTAAATTGTCTGCGATTTTCTATTGTTTATATCTTCGAGATCGCTGTCCCTTGTATAAAGTAATTATAGTCTAGTTAAATATTACACTTTCTCTATAGTAGTAACCTTTCACCGTTTACTTTAGGAGATCTATGAATAAGATTATGTTAACTTTTTCAGAAGTGAAAGAGCATATAGTCTTTACTTTGATAGAATTCGTTGTACATGTTTGACAAAACAATTTGATGACGACATGTGATTTTACTTGTAGAATTCCGCAGTAATATTGATAAATGGATACAAGGCTTATGGATTTGTTCTCGATACCGATTTGGTATAATCTTGAAAATGAATTGAGTTTGCTCTAAAATTTATTAAATCAAATGATTTGGTTTAAACGTACATGGATTTCCTGTTTTTATGACTTTTCAAAAATTTATAATATTACATTTTTTAATCAAAGCATTCAACAAAATTAAGAGAAACTAGGCAAAGGTGGTTTTTAGAACAAAACCACAATATTAATCAGACGAGTTTATAAATTAGGTCCCTAGCTGAAGGCTATGAAGGCTTTGGAAATTACCTGGTGAGGCTCAACTTGATGCTAGTTATGGAGTGACCAATGTTTTTTTGCTACCTTGTAGCATAATTTTGTATGGATATCCTTTTAGAAACCTAGGATACTAGATATACGTTTACTGCAGATAATATATATAATGTTGGAATAGTTAGTGGAATATTGCAGATGCGCTTACATTATTAAATTCATAAAAATATGGGAAAATCGTCCTAAGATTTTCGAAAATTAGTCTCTAGTTTAGTATGAGGACTCAGGGGTGTTCAAATTTACTATTATTTGTTTTTATGACTCACTTTTGGTAACTTTGAACAGTTATATCAGATCGCACAGCAATGTTGACTGTTTTGAAATTACGACAAATCCTTAGAAATTTTATGCCAATATTACCATTAATAGAATATTTTTTAGACCAAGCTTTCATTATAAAATTTTGTAAAAAATGCTCCTTCCTAATGTTATTTAACTCTATAACGTGTCTCAAAAAGACATAGGTGAAAAAATATTAACGGATATAGTGGATTTTTCAAAACAGTCAACATTATAATATGCTCTAATTTAACTTTTTCTGTTACAAAATTTCTATATATAGTGACAGTTACCAAAAAATATGGTAAATTTAGAAACGTATGATTCATCTTTCTTGTTAAGAAAGATGTAATATTGTACGGTAATAAAGTTTATTATTATTATCTTATTATGGTTTAAAACAGTTTTCAAAAGATCTTGAATATTGTTTTTCTCATAGCATGTATATATATATATTATATATATATATATATAATATATATATATATATTATATATATATATATATATATTAATAATATATATTATATTATCATTCATTTGATGAAATGATACCTACTGTATATAAGATTTATAAGCGAATGCAGTAGCTTATATAATAAGATACTGTGTACTATATAACTATACAATAGCTAATATAATTATAAGCTAAATACAGTAGCATATCTACTGTAAAAAATATGTAATAGAAATAAGTGGAATGAACCTTTTTTATTTTAATTATTTTTTTTTACTGTATTACTATAATACCCTAGATATCCTGAGATCGAGCCCAGTGAGACCATAGTAATACTTATATACCATAGGCTTTTAGTTCAAGAGTCAGGCCTAAAAAATGTGATTCATTTTGTACTACTTCAAACTTAATTTTTCTAAAAATACACTTTTAATAATGGAGGAAAAGCATAGTCTGCCTATCCAGAGTGGAGCCCTTCATATGAATGCGCTCACTCAAAATATTAGAAAGTCGCACAAATTCCAGTTTTCTTGCAATAAGTGGTTCCCCTGTGGGTCGTGAGCAAAGCACGAAGAGAACATTTTTTTAAAGCTGGTAAATGTTTCTATAAAATGAGAGTTTTTCATCAAAATTAGATAACTAAAACTAAAGTTATGATATTTGTTAAATGGCAAAAAAATTCACAAAAAGTCAACGTTTTTTTTCAAAGAAATTCGCAGACTTAGCATGAATTTTTTGGTATTATAAAAGAGATTATTGAACACTCGCTTTATTGGGGTTTATTCGGCTTTAAAAATATGTTCTGTTCGTGTTTTGCACACGATCCACAGGGAACCACTTATTTCAAGAAAACTGAAATTTATGCGATTTTATTAAATTTGAGCATGCGCAATCATATGAAGGGCTCAACTCTGGATAAGCAGACTATGTTTTTTCTTCACAATTTAAATTATATTTTCAGAAAAATTTGGTTTGAAGTAGTACAAAAAGAGACACCTTTTTTAGGTCCGGCTCTTGGACTATTTGGATAGTTATACTTTTCTGAAGACGATCGAAACGAGTCCGAAGTTGTGAGGAAAAATGCCGAGATACCATGTACCCGATTTTTTATCTGCATGCATGTGTAGAAATGTGGACTTTTAAAAAAGAAGTGAATGTCAAAATTTTAAATTAAAATGGTTCCTTCTTCCATTACAGGAGATAGCAAAGCCAAATTATGTAATCTAATTGTACTAACAATATAATTAAAAGCATATGAAAATCGTTGCCTTATTGTATTAGTTACTTATTCATTAACTTCATTGTTGTAATTAACAATATCGCATTAAAGATTTATTATAATGAAATAATAATTATACGGAATAATAACTTTATCTCAAAAAATAATCATAATTAGCATTTCTAATTTTGCGCATTTTGTTATAATGATCTATAACTCATTCAAATTTTCTGGATATTCATTAACATTTCCTTATTTTTATAGTACATTTGAAGAATAAAATAAAGTAAATCTAGTTCTATACAGAATTGCGAACCTACAAATTTTATTCCGTATTCCCATTGCATTGTTTTATTTATTCAGACTAAAATACTGTAACAAAAAAAGAACTGTATTTAAGCTAAAATTAGGAAATGTATTTTCAACAATAAACTAAAAACATTATTTCACATACAAATTAATTATATAAAATAAACAAAACAATATAGGTTTTTCTTGTGTTACATTCTATTTTTCACTAAGTCACTGTTTATTTTTTTAGTGTATTTTTAATTATTTTTTATGTATTATGTTGACGAAAAAGAAAGTTCTTCTCAATAAAAACATTCTTTTGTTTATGTTCTCCAAAATATGAACAATTTTATGAATATTTCTCATTGAATTTACTTATTTCTTGGTTTTATGCTAATTTTTAACATTTATTTTTTTATGCATGAAATATTTATTTTAATTTTATAATTTATGTTGGATTTATAGATAATTAATTTCTGTTTATTTATTTTTTTATGCTTTAATTTACAACTCAAATGTCTTCCTTTTACAGTTATTTAATTAGTAATTAGTAGACATGTATTTAGTTATATTAACTAGTAAAGCGTTGCATCAGGAACTCCCGTCAGAATGTTATAAATATTGGTCCGCCATATTGGCGGTCAATTGAAATTATCGGTTAAGTTGACAATTTTATAGATGATATAAATATTCTCTTTTTCTACTTTGCAAAAGCTAATAAATAATATACTACTCGATATTTTCCTTCAAAAATTGTTTTCAAATAGTCCGCCATATTGACCATTATTTCAAAAGTATTGGTCGTACTATATCCAAAAGCTATACAGCTCTAAATACTAATTAAGAAATTGCTTGCTACACATAATTGTAGTAAAGGAGGAAAGCTTCGCTCGCAAGAATGCTAAAAGTATATGCAAAAATATACAAATATCATTACTTCTATTTAGTACCACTTACCTCAGAATAATGTATTAAAATAATGTAGAGTGGTATGGCTTTGATTTCGCCATGCTCGACCTGTAAGCACGCTGTCTTTCGAACGGATTAATATTTTCAAAACCTATTTGGTACAAAAATCAACCTTTGAGAGGGCACGAACCCTATTGAAACCAGGTTGTTGTAACGTCATTAACCCGATCTGCTAAGAAATTTTTTTTTAAAAATTGGTATACAATACAACCACTCAAAGTGTTTGAAGCCAGGTTTTATTATTTATTAACTTTATACACCATAAACTTTATAAGTATAAAATAATTCTGGCGCGGTGCCAGGTCTATTTAAATTAACCGCTATTTGTAGAATACATATAGGATTATACTTATCAAGCATTTAGTATTTACGTATAGAAGACTAGCAAATACGGTGAAAATATAAATCTGTTTATATTTGTTATTTAGGTACTGTCTAGCTTACAGTACCTAAAATTGTACACTCTTTACTAAACCCAGTTTATTACTTTTTGTTTGCATTCTTTATTGGAATTGTGAGTTATAATATTTATTATTACACTGTCAACATATTATGTTACATTTGTTACAGGGAAACAATTATTTAACAAATTGCCAAAAAAGTATTTTTCTGTAAATTAGGAAACGAATATAGCTATTATACTTGTCAGTTATTTTAAGAAAACAACAACAATTAAGTAAATAATTAGGTTTCTCCAATGACCTTAACAATTACTACTCTTAAACTGTTAAACCCATTAAAACATTTGGAATCGTATAGACACAAACACAACCACATGTTGAATGTTATTTAACTTTAATTAGAACTAGATTGTTGGAAGTATTTGTAGAATATAATTTAGGCGTCACACTGTAGCACGTCCTGTACAATTAACGTAGAATAAAGAAATAATTCAATTATTATTTTTTATTACTAAAATGAGCTTATAAAAGGTTAGGGTCACAGAAAGATGGCAGAGAAAAGGGAGCACTCTGAACAAGAAAAAACTATAGTTAATAAACCATTATGACCTTAGAATAATACTTTTATATAGAAGGAGCACTACTGATAACACGAAAAGCGGTTGACTGGTGCAACTAAGTAATGCTGCCACCCTAACAATATTACAATTTTCTAAAAAAAAGTTGGCAATACTTCCGGTTGCTGAATTATATGTTCTATTATTAATTAATGATTGATTATTCATAAATACTGATATAAATATCGGTGCATTACAATATTTAAAGCATTTTAAATTGTAGTTTAACGTATTTATTAAAATTATATATAATAAGTAGTCCTCGTCAACTAAATGTAGATTCTTGTATTCCGCCACCCTTTTTGCCATCTAAGACCAGTTTATTAAATATTCAGCAGGTGTTTTAAGTTATTATATTTGTTCTTTACGATCTTTCTTCATTAATAGATATTTATGACAAATATTTAAAATAATGTTTTGTTGTCAGGTTGGAGCATTACTTAGTTGCACCAGTCAACCGCCTTTCCTTCGTCAGTTATCAGTGGAATTAATTGTGTTTACGGTCCTGTGCTCCTTCTATATATAGTATTATTCTAAGATTATGACACAGCAAAAATGCCAAACTTAGCTAACGTTTGGCTATTTATATTTTTAACCTCAAATTTTAAGGATTGGAATGAAATTAATAGTGCCCATATTTCTACTGTGTCAGCTAAACACATAAACAAAGTTAAATTTTTATATGCGATTAGTTATTATTTATCTTTTGACATATAATTTATAGAAACAAATGACGTTTTTCGAGTAATACGTTAAAAAATTCGCTAATATTTTTTTAAATTTTGGTGATCGAAACCAGGTTAATGACGTTACAACAACCTGGTATAAATAGGGTTCGTGCCCTCTCCTAGGTTGATTTTTGCATATGATTTTTAAAAGGGTCCCATAAAAATACATACACACGCGCGCGCGCGCGCGCACACACACACACACACATACACACACACACACACACACACACACACACACACACACACACACAACACATATATATATATATATATTATATATATATTATATATATATATATATATATATATATATATATATATATATATATATATATATATATATATATATATATATATACAGGGTGTGTTCAAAAGTTCGGAAACGCCTTAATATCTCAGGCCCTGAGCCTGAACTGTTTACTCTAATGACTTTTTTCTAAACCTAATAGTTTAGCAGCAATTTGGCATCAAAGATCTGAAATTTTGTTTTATAAAAATGTAAACAAAATGAATTGCTGCCAAACTATTATGAAAAAACATCAAGAGCAAAACAGTTTAGTTTTGACCCATAGAACCCAAATTTACCATCATAAATATACCTTCCAATTTAAGATTTCAAAGTTGAATCCAATATGGTGGAAACCAAGATGGCGGCCATAAGAGTACCATACGGAAAGATAGTTTTTTTAAATTGATTAAGATCCCCGCAAACCGCATCCGGATATCTCAATCAGGGCCTGAGGTATTAAGGCGTTTCCGAACTTTTGACACCCCCTGTATAAATATATATATATTTATAAAAAATTCACTAAAAGGATTGTGTTTAACTTAAATGATCTGAACTAAGATTTAATCATAATCATACATTTCATCATTTCAGTCACATTGTCTGAAAAAAATCGGAAACTAATCCAATTAAGTTAAAATTTGTTACAAGTGTATAACTTTACGTAATAAATAAGTACACCAAGTTGCGTTTCAATACGACAAGTATATCCATATTTTTTTATCATTAATGTTAAACTCTATCAACCATGGTCAGTGTCTTAGGTGACCGATAGGAATGAAACAGATAAATTTACTGTCTAAGGACAAGAGATGTGAAGCGGAAGAAGCCTTGCTGTATAAATTTAACGACTTGTATAATCTGATG
The DNA here is from genome assembly GCA_018340805.1 of Microvelia longipes. Lineage (NCBI taxonomy): Eukaryota > Metazoa > Arthropoda > Insecta > Hemiptera > Veliidae > Microvelia > Microvelia longipes. The sequence continues at coordinate 18,413,729 of JACMZG010001870.1, read as the reverse complement.
ACGAGCGAAGCGAGTCTGAAGTAGGAAGGATAAGTGTAGCGAATGCGATGTAATAAGGAAAAGTTCCTAGGTACCCCGTACCCAATTTTTATTAATATGACACGTGTTTACAACATGTTTAGAAAATGCCACGTTAACTATTAAATGTTTTGTGAAAAGCTTTATATATTCCTATAAGAATGACAAGAAATATATGCCAAGTATTTTACTGCGCACTCTTGACACTAATTCTTTTAAACGGAATACGATACATTAGTGTGTGTGTCTGTGTGTGTTATTGTGATTTTGAGGTTTAAATTTCAACAAAAAGTATTTATAGTTAGTATTAGGAAGGGAATTAAATAGATCAGAGGGGAATTTTCAAGTTACACTAGATAAGCATTTAGGTCAAGTTTATTTATTTTAGACAGAAATAACTTGGCTACTTCTCTATTTAAATATGCTTGGATTGCTTGCTTAGAATACTCAATATGATGAGAATCTAGCAAATCGAAACGATCTAAAAAGGTTCAAAAAACTATATCACACTCTATAGCAATGATTTAAACGTTCAAAATACAACCAACATGATTAATCGTTTTAAGATGCTTTTTTGTAGTACTTTTATGTTATTAAAGTAGCATTATTAATTTAAACTATTATCAAGTATTATATATTATACCTTGTTATTAGACACTCTGTATTAGACAGTCTGTTTCGAATTACCTTTGATTTTCTATGCCCTACTTCTTTTTCCAATATATTTGAGTATCTTGCGTGTATACATAGATAATATTTTTGTATTGATATAGTAGATAAATCTCTATACATAAATGTAGATAGATGAATATCTGTGTACAGCATGTAAGCATGATTCGTAAATGATTAATTCAAATCATATGCGTTACAAATCTATTAAAATCTGTATCGAACTTGAGCTGGTAATAAATTTTGTATTAATTTAAAATCCCAAAAGATTTTCCACTAAAATAAGCCTAAACAGGCTGCTTACAATGTAACCTTTCAAAATTGTATACATGCCTTATTTTCTAAATAAAAAATCGGGTACAGGGTATCTCGGAACTTTTCTTCATCACATCGGATTCGCTACTTTCATCCTCCCTGCTTCGGACTCGCTTCGCTCGTCCTTAGAATATACAATTCGCCAAATTGATGCTGCAGCATGTCCTCGGACTCGCCCCGCTCAATGCTGCTTAACTTTTATGATTAAAAAAAATTATAGATTTTCGTCGTATTAAAACGAAATTTAGTGTAGTTATATATTACGTAATGGTATATACTTGTTCTAAATTTCAACTCAATTGGATTGGTTCCCGATTTTTCACTATTGTTCACTATTGTACAAGTCATTTGATAAACATTAAACTAACGCTGATAATAAGATGAAACTTGGCACATATGTTAGTTTATCATAGTCACATGCGTGCTAAATCTCAATCCGATCGCATCAATTTTCCGCGTTTTATGAATTTTCGAAATTTGTTGAGTTATTATTGCGGGTTAATGACGTCATTAAACATATTCTCTGAATAGCACAACTAAAGCGGTGGATTGATTTTTGTACAAAGTGTCAACTCTCAAGCACAAATACACTAGGAGCTACGATGATAACAGACAAACACATTCACACACATACACACAGAAAGACAACTTTGTGAAATCCACTCAGGAAGCCTTAAAAATACCTGAAACGGGTAATTCCGGTGACATCCTAGTTTCGGATTCTTTGCAAACTCAATACTTTTTTTATATACCAACGATATAAATGCGGAAAAGTAAAAAATATGAAGAAATATTTTTCCTTTTTTGTTTCAGGTTTGTTTCATAGATTAAAGAAGAAAGGAGACTTTGTTATGGATAAGTTAAAAAACTTTGAGAAGAGGAAGAATACTAAGAAAACTAGTTGTGTAAAATGTAAGTATTTTGGTTGTAGAAAATCTTAGGTTTACAATAAATCCACTTTGTTTTCTTAAAGTTTTTCTATGTGAGAAGAACCTCTACTTTACCCATCTCTATTAAGTAGTTGTACAAGTAATAAAACTGAATAATACTACCTTATCGACTTCATTTAACTATGATAAGTCCTTGTGGTTTTATTCTCCTAACTGGTTTCTGTGAAGTCAAATATAATTTTATGATCTAAATATCAATTTCTTTAAGAAAGTTGAATTAGCTGTTAGTTTGGTGATTCTCGTCCCTTCAGGGTTTTCCAAAGTGTGGTCCGCGTAGCCCTGGGGCCTGGGGGTCCGTGGAAAGATTTTAGGGGTCCGAGATCTGATGAACAAAATATTATAAAAATTATTAATATTTAAATATTAAGATATTAATTAAATTTAATGCTTGAGTACAATGAATCAAATGTTTTTTAAGGCGATTAAAATATGCTTTATAAAATATGCTTTATTTTTAACAGCGTTTTCCTTTTACAAACTTATGAACTTCAAACTTTGCCAACAAGCACTTTTTTAATCAAATTACATTACTGATTAAATTGATACACACGATTAAAGTAATACATTTATTAATATTTTATTTTTATGATACAATAAGTTAAAATAAAATATGTCCGTCAATTTTTGTAACATTTTTAAACTACTATCCTTTGCTCTTCCTATAATTTACCATTAAAACTTTATTGAGAAAATTTAATTGCCCAAATGTTTTTATCAAAAACCCGCCATACTTTTTTTTGTCCAAAACGATAAATATCACTCACTTAAATGTCTTTTAGTTCGTCCTGTCGTCACTTTAAATTCACTAAAATATGAATTTACTATTAATTTTGAGGTAAACTATTCCTTTTATCAATTCATTACATAAACGCATGATGTATTTTCATCAGCATTTACGCATACTTGTAATTCAATAATACTTTTATTTGAAAGTGGATGAAGGGTTCGTCATCATCTTTTATCAGGCGTTAATTTAATTTGCACTTTTAAGTTATAATATTAGTTACCGTCTCATTTTATACTTGAAAATGAGGTCTAACCTTCAAAGTAAATATTAATAATTATATCTCTGCTTTAACTTCCTCGTACCTTCCTCTTTCTAAACCGTTATGTATTAAATTACGTATTGTATAGAGTTTCCCATCCAATCTATATTTTTTCATTGTTCTTTCGTACGACTCCTCATTTAAATTGGGATTTTTGCCATGAAATGCTTTATTAATACATTGTATTAACTAAATGTTATAAATTTAATCTAGTGGTATAATATATATATATATATATATATATATATATATATATATATATATATATATATATATATATATATAATATATATATATATATATAATTAATTTTTTTTAATCAAACTTGCTACAAAAATGAACCTTGGGGAAGACACAAACCCTATAAACCAGATTGTTGTGACGTCATTAACCCGGTTTGATGAGTCAGCAAAATTTTCAAAAATCGGTAAATTGAAGGTTAAAATTTGTCCAAAAGCTCCTTGCTCAATTCTTATCAACTGTCCCATAAATCTTTCCTAATTCTTAATTGTCTCGCGAGTTCTAAAAAAATTACAGGTACCTTCTCAAAAGATCGGAGTCTTTAACAACCTTAGTACCTAAAAAACTTTTATAGCAACAACCGGGAAAGCTTATTTTATTTGATTGTTTTATATTAATTTAGTCAGGTTTACATTTATTTGTTACAGGAATACAAAATAAACAGTTATAATGTGTTATATACTTCATCAAATTTAAAGCTACAGATAACTAATTATAACTTGTTCTAATTTCTGAATTCCTTAACAGTCTAAACAATAAGACAATGTTTACTATTATGTAACCAACGTGTGTCCAAGCTAAAATATCTTACATAGAGATTTCATTTAAAGAACTTTCACATCTATAAATATAGTAATGTCCTTGACTACACGCAGTAACCTAACATTTTTCTCCATTGCCTTATATGGTCATTAAGAATAAAAACAATCATTTAGCAATTTTCTTATTTAATCTTTGAATATGTAATTAGTAGGATGTAATTGGAATTTTTATAGTTATAATTTTATAGCGCTTTAGAATAGCATTTTTCTCGTTTAGATTTTTATCTTAAGCGTACTTTTATGGAAATACATATTGTGGTTTAGTTTTGTTGCGATGTAAAACATTAATTTTTGATTAAAAATTTAATAGGTGATAAAATAGAATAAGTGGGTTATGAAGTGAATATACTATTGGCATCTGCTAAGTATATACCATAAAGATAGAATATTCCGAGTAAGTCCCGGAACCAATAAAATATACGAATTTTATTCTCAGTTTTTTATGTACGAATTCCATCTCCGCTATAGAGGCTGATTATTATATTTTGTTTAATGAATTTGAATTTTTAAACCTCCTGATGTATCTACGGCAATGATTACTGTTATTATCTCAATAATCCTTTACCTTTTCCGCTATAGTTATGGTTATGTTGCTGTTTAAAACCTCTTTCTTAATAAAAACAAATAAATGGTGAAGACACACTCATTCAATTACAAAAACCAAAGTAAAGGTTTGTTGTTCAAATAAAGTGAATGTAATATGTACGAGATTTTTATATGAGGTAATGTTAAGATCTGCATACAAGCTAATGTCAAGAATTGCTAGAAGCTAATGTACAGATCTGCATGTAAGCTAATGTAAAGATCTGCATGTAAGCTAATGTGAACATTTTCACTTGTTGAAGAATGTAAGCTAAGCTAAGAATACTGCATGTAAGCTTTTTACTAATGTTAAGATCTGATGGGAGGCCACGTGAAGATGTGCATGTAAGCTAATGTGAAACTTTCACGTATGTAAGCCAATGTAATGTGTTAAGATCTGAATGGGAGCCACGTGAAGATGTGCATGTAAGCTAATGCGAACATTTTTACGTTAGGTAATGTTAAGATCTGAATGGGAGGTCACGTGAAGATGTGCATGTAAGCTAATGTGAACATTTTCACGTTAGGTAATGTTAAGATCTGAATGGAGGCCAGTGAAATGTGCATGTAAGCTAAATGTGAACATTTTACGTTAGGTATGTTAGATCTGAATGGGAGGCACGTGAAGATGTGCATGTAAGCTAATGTGAACATTTTAACGTTAGTAATGTTAAGATCTGAATGGAGTCACGTGAAGATGTGCATGTAAGAATGTGAACATTTTACGTTAGGTAATGTTAAGATCTGAATGGGAGGCCACGTGAAGATGTGCATGTAAGCTAATGTGAACATTTTCACGTTAGGTAATGTTAAGATCTGAATGGGAGGCCACGTGAAGATGTGCATGTAAGCTAATGTGAACATTTTCACGTTAGGTAATGTTAAGATCTGAATGGGAGGCCACGTGAAGATGTGCATGTAAGCTAATGTGAAACATTTTAAACGTTAGGTAATGTTAAGATCTGAATGGGGAGGTCACGTGAAGATGTGCATGTAAGCTAATGTGAACATTTTCACGTTAGGTAATGTTAAGATCTGAATGGAGGCCACGTGAAGATGTGCATGTAAGCTAATGTGAACATTTCACGTTAGGTAATGTTAAGATCTGAATGGAGGTCACGTGAAGATGTGCATGTAAGCTAATGTGAACATTTTACGTTAGGTAATGTTAAGATCTGAATGGAGGTCACGTGAAGATGTGCATGTAAGCTAATGTGAACATTTTCACGTTAGGTAATGTTAAGATCTGAATGGGAGGTCACGTGAAGATGTGCATGTAAGCTAATGTGAACATTTTCACGTTAGTAATGTTACGATCTGAATGGGAGGCCACGTGAAGATGTGCATGTAAGCTATGTGAACATCACGTTAGGTAATGTTAAATCTGAATGGGAGGTCACGTGAAGATGTGCATGTAAGCTAATGTGAACATTTTTACGTTAGGTAATGTTAAGATCTGAATGGGAGGCCACGTGAAGATGTGCATGTAAGCTAATGGAACATTTTAACATCTGAATGGGAGGTCACGTGAAGATGTGCATGTAAGCTAATGTGAACATTTCACGTTAGGTAATGTTAGATCTGAATGGGGGCCACGTGAAGATGTGCATGTAAGCTAATGTGAACATTTTAACGTTAGGTAATGTTAAGATCTGAATGGGAGGTCACGTGAAGATGTGCATGTAAGCTAATGTGAACATTTTCACGTTAGGTAATGTTAAGATCTGAATGGGAGGCCACGTGAAGATGTGCATGTAAGCTAATGTGAACATTTTACGTTAGGTAATGTTAAGATCTGAATGGGAGGCCACGTGAAGATGTGCATGTTGTCAGACAGGTCTTGATTAGTTGTTGTTGTGCCTGGAGCCTTTGGCAACACTGACAACCTTCTTGCGTTTCTAATATAAATCATATGTTATTAGCACCACGTTTTTATGTTGCTTGTAGTTTGTTTGTACTACTCATATTTTAATTAAACTCATCTTATTAATTACTGAGTTATTATCATAGCTTAAGTATAGATACCCGGTCTTACATGGTTTCCGCCCAGGACTTAAGTGAAACTTATTGAGATCGCGAGTGTGTCAATTAAGTGAGCTGTGAAAATTTCGTTGTGGAACTTTTAATATTGTTTCAGGATGGTAAGTTTAAAGCCTCCTAAACATTTAATTATAAACTTAAATGAAAATATGTCCCAAAAATGGACCCTGTGGAAGCAGCAATTTCAGTGGTATGCGATCGCGGTGGAATTAAATAAGAGATGAAGAAATGCAAGTTGCGACATTAATGTCTGCACTTGGTGACGATTGCGCGGCAATATATAACAGCTTTAAATGGGAGGCTGAGGAAAAAATCACTCTAGATAGTGTCAAGAAAAAATTCGATGAATATTTTGTACCAAGATTAATGTGACGTACGAAAGATATGTGTTTAATCAACTGAAGCAGACCGAGGGTCAGTCTTTTGATGAATTCTTTACCATAATTGTTAATAAAAGTAAAAACTGTGAGTACAATGAATTAAAAGATAGCCTTATAAGAGATAAAATAGTACATGGTATCTTAGATGATACTCTGAGATATCGCTTACTTGAGGTTGATAATTTGGATCTTAAAAAAGCCATTGAGCTTTGTAGATCATATGAGCAGACTGCAGCTCATATGAACAGTATGAAATCGGCTGTAACCGTTGAAGCAGTTAAAAAAAGTTGTCTGTTAAAAATGAGAAAGTGGCACCCACAGAAAATACCTCAAATAACACTTGTTATAGGTGTGGCACAAACCACCCAGTAAGGTCTTGCCCCGCCTACAGAAAACGCTGTGTAAAATGTAAACGTATTGGGCACTTTGCTAGCCAGTGTCAGTCACAAAGTGGTAGAGCTAAGCAGGTTCACACGGTGGATCCAGAGCAGAGTGAAGATGAAGACCGTGTTTTGATGGTTTCAAGAGATAAGAACTTCACCTAATCACAAATGGTTTGAAAACTTTCACTTCCTAATAACCAGAAAGTTTCTTATAAAACTAGATACAGGATCAGATTGCGACATTATCACGGAGGACATCGCTATAAGATCTAATTTAATTATTAAGCCATCTAAAATATCAAGAATCCAATCCTATACTGCACACCAGGAGCCTGTGCTCGGCGAAGCCACCACGGAAGTTAAACTAAAAAAAAGAAAACTGCTCAACTAACATTTCTTGTAGTGAAACCTAAACGGTTTACACCAATATTAGGTGCCAGTAGTTGTGTTAAGCTAGGATTTTTAACAAGAGTAAATTCTATTATGACTCAGCCAGGGTATGGCTCATTAGAAGGTATTGGTAAGTTAAAGAATTATGAATATGACATAGATTTAATTGAAAACCCTTCATTTATAATATCTCCTGCCCGGCGCATACCCCATGCTATAAGAGACCAAGTCAAATTAGAGCTAGAAAGCATGGAGAAGCATGGTATTAAAAGAATAAATGAGCCAACACCATCCGTCTCACCTATGATGGTTGTTCGTGCTAAAAATAAAATAAGAATATGCATGGACCCGACAGTTCTTAATAAAAATATAAAGAGGAGACATTACCTCTCCAAACTTTGGAAGAAATAGCAGCTAGGTTGCATGGATCTAAATACTTTACTGTACTGGATTGTCTGAAAGGCTTTTGGCAAATCCCTGTTACGGATCGAACTTCGAGATACCTTACTTTTGCAACTCCATGGGGCAGATTTAGATGTTTGAGGCTACCTTTTGGGATCTCCTCAGCCCCTGAGGTCTTCCAACAACTTATGTGCAGCATACTAGATAATATGACTAACGTTGAAGTGGCCATGGATGATATATTAATTCATGCTTCAACAAAGGAAGAATTAAAAAAGATTACTAGTCAAGTTCTTGATAGGCTAGAACAGGCTGGCTTGAAGCTGAATGCAAGCAAGTGTGTCTATGAAAAGACCTCAGTAAAGTTTTAGGGCATTTATTAACTGATGCAGGTTTACTGCCAGACCCGGAAAAGGTCAGTACAATCAATTCAATTAAAACTCCATCTAATATAAGGAACTTCAAAGATTCCTGGGGTTTACTAACTATTTGTCCAAATTCATAAAAAATTTCTGATATTACTCAACCTCTGAGAGCATTATTACTCAAAGAATCAGCTTGGGTATGGGATTCGCCTCAAATTAATGCGTTTCTCAATAAAGGAAGCTTTAAGGAAACCACCTGTTCTGAAAATATTTTAACAATAAGTTACCCGTCACAGTATCTGTGGACTCCAGCAGCAAGGCTGTGGGTGCAGTTTTGCTTCAAGAAAATCAGCAGTGGCGTATAGCGCCAAGGCTTTGACTGCTAGTCAGCAGAACTGGAGCCAAATTGAGAAGGAAGCTTATGCTGCTCAATTTGGTTGCCAAAAGTTTCATGATTATGTATGGGGAAGTTCAAACTTGGTTATTGAAACTGATCACAAACCGTTAGAGTCCATCTTTAAAAAACCTATCTTAGATGCTCCAGCAAGGTTACAACGAATATTACTAGCTATTTTACCTTATAATCCTAAAGTTGTTTATGTAAAAGGCAGTGAACTTTATATTGCTGATGCATTGAGTCGAGATTGTGACTTACCGGAACAAAAAGATGAACCTCCTCTGGTAGAGATACATCAAGTCATTCCTTTTACCGATGAAAAATTGAAAGATTTAAAAACCATGTTATCTGAGGATCCTGATATGGTTAGTTTAAAACAGACCATTCTTTCTGGTTGGCCAGAAAATTACTCTGATGTAAGCAATAATCTTAAGAAGTATTGGAACTTCCGGGACCAACTTGCTATCTATGATAACATCATTTGTAAAGGTACAAAAATATTTATTCCTTATAATATGAGACCTACAGTACTGAAGGCTTTACATTTAAGTCATAAATCTGTTGAGAAAACAATCCAACTGGCTAGAGACTATGTTTTCTGGCCTAGTATGGCTTTAGATATTACGAAATATGTCTCGGCATGTAAAATTTGCCAGAAAACTAGCAAAGACAATTGCCAAAATCCAATATATACTCAAGAACCCTCCAGTAGACCCTGGTCTATTGTGGGTACAGATTATTGATTACAAAGGAGGACAATATTTAGTAATTGCAGATAGTTACTCAGGTTATTTTGATTTTGTTAAATTATCCACCACAACTAGTCACTCTGTCATAAAGGCCTTAAAGTGTTGGTTTAGTGTTCACGGCATACCTGATATCCTATTGTCTGATAATGGTCCACAATATTCCAGTAAGGAGTTTAAAGACTTCTGTAAAGAATGGACTTTCGAACATAGAACATCAAGTCCATTGTTTCCCAGGTCCAATGGATTGATTGAAAGATATGTACAGGAAGCCAAACTCCTGCTCAAGCGTGTTGACAAAGAAAAGTCTGACCTACAAATGGCACTTTTACTATCTCGCAACACACCCAGAGAAAACATTGGGTCACCTGTTCAGAGGCTGATGGAAGAAGAACGCGTACTACATTGCCTACTTTAGATCAGAAATTAAAACCGGAAATATTACCTCAAGTGAAACAACAACTCCAAAATTAAAACTCAAGAGAAAAAGTTTGCCGATAAAGGTACTAAACTATGCCCTGAATTTTCTGTAGGAGAAGTAGTTCTTTACAGAGTAAAGCACAGAGAATGGAAATTGGCAACAGTTGTAAAGGAACTATTCCCTAGATCCTATCTCATAGAAACGAACGACTCTCACAAACAACTTCGTCGTAATGTATGGTACTTAAAGAAATATCAGTCTGGAGAGATGAACCTCCACGGAACTATTCAACCTAAAAGTTCTGGTAACTTTTACAAAATCCCACCTTTACTGCCAGAAGACATTCCTGATGCAAAGCAAGGTGGATCTGGACGTACTGAGCTGCTACCAGCTACACCTACTTTAAGAAGAAGTGTTATATCCGCTACACTACCTAACTCTCCAGTTAGTTCTAGAAGATATTAGTGATTCTAGGAAGAACTAATTAGCTCTAGAGAAGATGTTAGCTCTAGTGATTCTAATCCCTCACTACATAACTGGTTATTTAAAGCTACCACTACTCGCCGGTAGAACCACTAAGCCTCCTAGGAGGTTGAGCTTTTAATATTTCTCTTGCAGCTTAATTTAATTTTTTTTGTTTATTTCTTAGAAAGGGGGATGTCAGACAGGTCTTGATTGTTTTTGTTGTGCCTGGAGCCTTTGGCAACACTGACAACCTTCTTGCGTTTCTAATATAAATCATATGTTATTAGCACCACGTTTTTATGTTGCTTGTAGTTTGTTTGTACTACTATATTTTAATTAAACTCATCTTATTAATTACTGAGTTATTATTTCATAGCTTAAGTATAGATACCCGGTCTTACACATGTAAGCTAATGTGAACATTTTAACGTTAGGTAATGTTAAGATCTGCATGGGAGGCCACGTGAAGATGTGCATGTAAGCTAATGTGAACATTTTTACGTTAGGTAATGTTAAGATCTGAATGGAGGCCACGTGAAGATGTGCATGTAAGCTAATGTGAACATTTTTACGTTAGGTAATTTAAGATCTGAATGGGAGGCCACGTGAAGATGTGCATGTAAGCTAATGTGAACTTTTTACGTTAGGTAATGTTAAGATCTGCATGGGGAGGCCACGTGAAGATGTGCATGTAAGCTAATGTGAACATTTTTAACGTTAGGTAATGTTAAGATCTGAATGGGAGGTCACGTGAAGATGTGCATGTAAGCTAATATAAAGATCTAGATGTAAATTATTTAAAACATCTACATGTAAGCTAATGTAAAGATATGTATTTAAGCTATATTGCGAAAATCTGTGTTAAGCTAATATGAAGATCTGAATGTAAGCAAATGTCTCAAGAAACACTCTAGCGATATCTCTATCTCTGTGTCTCTCCAGCAAACTCGCTAGAACATTCTCGCCTTACTGATTTTACATAATCTAATTATGGTCTCTTTGAGCCTACCCAATTCCTTAATAAACAAAACTCAATCAATGAAAGTTATTTCAAAACTACCCCCTTTCAGTATGACATTCTATGAATCAATCTAAGCTTTTTACCAGCTTCACGAGATTTTTTATAAAATACATTTCTATCAAATTAAATTCACTCACATAACATCATTTTTTACTCTTTCGTTAAAATATAATAAAATAATGTCTAGAATAATCACGATTTCATTATAAAATCTCTCATCAATATTAAAAGCAAAACAACTCATAATCTAATAAGGCAATATAAAAAAAACAAGAGATTGTTAATGATATTACGTACTGAAAAGTAATTTAAACTACTCCTCATATGGGGAGAGAAAGGAGCCTTTAAATTAGCATAGGAGCCAATTAATTATAAAATGGATTCTCAACCTTTCTCATTAAAAGGGGTTTGTGATCACAGTACTTGTTCACTAAAAGTTTTATTAGGTTAAGCTATATATGTTAGTCAATAAATTAGTAATTTTTACCTAATCATTTTTAATTTTAAAATTTGTTTTGATTATTTGAATTTATAATTAGTTATTGGTATAAATGATTTAATTCAGTTTTTATTATTTTGTAGTACTTGTTAAATATTCTGTAGAAATTTAGTTTATCATGTAGTCGATACACCACATCTCCCAGTAGAGCTTCTAGACCACTTACACTCGTATCTTTACAAGGAACACTCTCACATCTTTCTTCGTTTACATCGTATAAAAGACCTCACTAATTAAATATCAATTTATCACAATTTCTTTTTCTCACTTTTACCTTTTATGGCTTTGGAAAATTGATACTAATTTTTTAATGAAATTAAATAATTGGTTTTCATTAAGACTTTTTATTATTATTAAATATAAGAATTAATTATTGCATTTCTGACTAATATTTATAGAAATTGTTTTAGTTTGAGATATTAAAAATTATGCATTGAGAAACAATCTGTCTAAAAGATGTTATGTTAGGTTAATATTGGAGAGATTTGCTTTCTTACTAAGATAGCATTTTACACCGTAATTGGGTACATTGCTTTGCCAAGATATTTTTCTCCATATTTTTATGATCATTCGAGAACAGCGTCTCTCAACCTATTTGTTCCGCGGCCCAAAAAATGTATGGTAACGGAACCGCGACTTTATTCTTATACTTTATTCATGACAAAGTATTGAGACCGGTTCCAGCCATTACACTGTTTGTTAACTTGGTGGTAAATTTGACCTGTAAAGTGCGTTCTGCCTGGGACGCCCATCCGATACGAGTCGGCAGAATTGCAGATCCTTGTTCAGGAAGGTGTTTACGAAAAATTAAACCCGTTTCCAGCCATTACACTTTTTATTAACTTGGGTGGTAAATTTGACCCCTAAAGTGCGTTCTGCTTGGGACACCCATCCGATACGAGTCGGCAGAATTGCAGATCCTTGTTCAGGAAGGTATTTACGAAAAATTGAGACCGGTTCCAGCCATTACACTTTTTATTAACAAAACACCCCTGGGCTCTTGGTCTATATATAGAACCGTATGTATCTAAGAAATGCGGAAGGCAACTGTCAAAAAATACAAAGGTGACAACCGACCTAAATTCGATATTTATGTATGAATATCGTATAAATATAAAGTTTAAACATAATTAAACAATGAAATAAAGTTAAGTAAATAAAATGATTTTTGTTTGTTTTATATATTTTTTTTTATTTATACGTATAACTTACATAGTTTTTTAATTTTTAGTCTTTTCCATTAACTGCATTAAAAATTAAATGTTTTCATATTTTGGTTTTGTACTACGGTCAACAATGAAATAAATAATGCGGATGATCTACTTTTGATAGACTATTTATTTTCTTCATTTTCCCACGCTCATAACCTTTAGTTAGTAATATAGTAAATAACGCGGCTTAGTAGTAAGAAGTGTGAAAAATAACGCGGCTTACCCAGTTATAGCTTATACACTTGTCGTCCTGCTTCAGGGGATGGCACACTGCAGATTTAGCGTAACCAAAATTAGTTTTCTATTCAATTTTTATGAGAATGCTGGTATTAATTCATAATAAATAATCCATAATGGCCAAAAAATAAATTACTGTTTTTAGATAGAGAACTTATAAAGTAAGAATTTTATTTGGCGTATGTATTAGAAAGGGCGTATTATTATAGGCTCACACAAGGCGGAATCATACGCGACGTTGTAAGTCTATCTTACAACGTATTTAAGCTCTACTTTAACTATTTCGATCTTAGTTAAAAAAATAAACACACATGGAAAAGGAAATCACAAATTGCATTTCATAACCTGAATACGAATTTTTCTAAACTTTTCATAACAAAAGATGAATGGTATCACATTAGAAGAAATACGTGATAATCGCCTCAGAGACCATATTACAGGATTTATACTTTTTGGTACCGTGACTAAAATCAACCTATTCACTCTGTTCGTTGTTATTAGACATAAGGTGTATAACTTTATATACCTGGGACCTTAGTTGCGTCCAGTATCACCTTTTTTCACCTGCCTTATTCCAAAACTGTTTTTTTCGATTCAACCTTTTTAACCTTGAACCTGAAAACCTTTTTCTATTTATGATGGTTTCTTAATAATTCTTATATCTTAAAGTGTTTTGCAAACCTCTGTTTCATTATTTGTTGTTATGGTTTATTGTAAATTTTAATTTATATTCAAACTTCATTTAAAATTGATGAATATAAAAATGATTAAATGTTAAAACATGCAATAGTAAAATTCTGTGTTGTGTGTAAAATTCTAAATAAATTTCTGCATTATTACTTTTGCCTAAGGAGTTCGCCCTTAGGGTTTATTACTTTATATTATTTGTATATATTATTATAAATTTGGTATTTTTATTAAATTTATAATTTATATTATATAATTTTTATTAAACCCTAAAACGGTTTCAATCGTGTTGTAAAAATCTAGTACACAAGAGTAAAATTAGATTCGGCTCATCATTGGAATTGAGATCGAATTCGATTCGATCTTGACTCCTGTTTTCAGGAAGTTTTTTAACAGGATTGACATTGTTGGGGATTCAGTATGAATAGAAATCCAACTGTCGTGTAAATAAAATATTATCTGTTTATATAATTTAAACATATAGCATTGATTAATATAGTTTGATTTTATTCAATCTGAGTAATTCAATATTATCCCCCACATAGTAAACTGTAGTATGGAAGTAACCTTATATACTTCAAAATATTTAGAGCTGTTCAAAATTTATAATTGTTTCTGGTATTATTTAAAACTGCCTTAATTTATTACAACATGTTTATGAATTTATTTCCTTCTTTAAATCTCTTGCTATTTCACATAAAACAGTTTCACCTTCACAAGCTCGATTTCAACTTTTTTTACCGAATTTGGAAAAAATTAGTAATTTTTAATTTGAAAGTTAACGATAATTTTACTTTCATCAGACATTAATAAAACACTCCATAAAACACATGCTCGCCACAGTTCTTTCTTTAATAATAAAAGAATTTATGAGCAAAAATATTTTTTTTAAATTGACAACTTTCAAATCATAACCATTTGAAATATATGTGTCTTAAAAATCTTACTTTGTGTTAGATTTGTGTCAGTCTCTTACTTTTTTGTTAACATTGACAATTTCGAATTAAATCCCACTTACAAACAATCTTCCATAAATCCATAATTTTTAATCATTTACCTTTTAATATTTTTTCGTTTTAACAATTAACTAAACTGTTAAGTTTGACACTTAAGTATTGATTCCTGTTACAGTTATCATAACTTATGAACTTAAAAGAAGATTTTAAACTTATAAAATTTATAACTCACTGTTATAAATTCTTTCAAGAAACCGGTTGTTGAATATCAGTGAAAGATGTCAGGTTTCTATATACTTGTTTTTAAGTATTAAGTATTTACTGTTAGTATAGAAAACTTGAAGAGCAACTTAGGTACCTGTTATACAGTTGAATTACAAGTCAGCTCTTCTCTAGAAGCTTTCTATTAATCTTCAATAAAGTATCGGAAACGGAACTTGATCCTTTCTCTATCATTATTCTTTTCTAATACAAGATCTAGTATTTTTATCTATTTCTCTTTGATTTTTCCAAATTCTTTCATTTAAAAATCAAAATAAACTACATTGTTTTAATTGATACTTAACTTTATTTATTATTAAAATATGAAGTTTTATGGTTTGAATCTTAGACATTTTTTAAAAAGTTATTATTTATATGTGAAAGAGACAAATAAGATAATAAAACTGTAGCTTTTGATTTTTGACTGCATATTTAACATTAAAATATAATGAAATGAAAGTAACTTTGTAATAAATTTTTATGATTTCGATACATTATACTTTCTCTAATAAATAGAATCAATGATATTACTAAGTTAACTTTTTTAATGATGAATTATTTTAGAGATAATAGTGCTTGGAGAAAGATTTTTTTTATTTATTTTGTTTCCCTTAATTTGTGTTTTTATTTTCTATTAAGTATAAAAGGGCTCTAGATTAGATTAAATATCTAGCCCTTTAATGAAAAAAAATCATAAAATTTCTTTTTAATGTAATAACAATACATACTAAATTTTAGATTTTTATGGCCCTATTTATACATAGACATGTAAGGGCCCCTTAACATACTTGATCATAGCCTTAAAGCAGCAGAAAAGGGCCGTATGCCTTAGAGATTTATGTTTTTTAAATAAAATAATTTAATTTCATTAAATTAAATTAAATTAAGCTTCCTAAAATCATTAATACTACTCTAGTTAAAAGTAGACCCTCTACTTAGGAAGCAATATAGGAACCTGTATTGCTTCTTAAGTGCTCCTATAATGCTTTCTTTGGGCCCCTTGAGATGTAGATTTGGACATTATTGGGCCAAACCCTCCTTCGGCCTTTTTGGCTCATTCCCCCACTGATTATAGCGATCCTAAATTTCATTGTTATGTCATTGTTAGTTGACATTTCTGAGATATGAAATCTCTTTGAGAAATTTGTGAAAAAACGATAAAGAAAAACAAGTGAAGGAAGCAATTTTATGGGTGAAATTTCCCCAGCATTATGTACTGAAACCTACTATCATCACAAATTTAAAGTTTTATGTAGTTTTTATAAAAGCGCTTTAGAATGGTGACGATTGAGTAAGTCTGTCAGTCAATCAAGGTCGCCAGCGTTTATTGCTTTTCCTTATTTATACCATATTAGGAAAAGTATTGCGTTTGCAAAAAAAAATCCGAAACGGGTGGAGTGTCACTGTTGAAATTCGTTTTGCGATTCGGAAAAAATTTTTTATGACGTCAATAACCAGCATTAATGACACAACAAACATTTCGAAAGGACGAGCGAAGCGAGTCCAAAGACGTGTTTCAGTATAAATGTAACGATTTGTATATTTTGAGGATGAGCGAGTCTAAAGTAGGGAGAATGAGCGTAGCGAATCCGATGTGATGAGAACAAGTTCCGAGGTACTCCGTACCCGATTTTTTAATATAATCTTTGTAATAAGCCAATTTGCAAGTTTCTTGGCCAGATACAAGGGGGTAAAAATGCTGCGTACAGCTTCAAAAAATGGGGGTTTTCATTACCAGCCTTGGCAAAGCAAGGCTTCCGTGCCCCCAAATATGTTGGTGTCTAATAAATGGCTCATTATTTATTTCTGAAGAACAAGTGTAAAATATGCACCGATGTAAGAAGTAACAAAACAATGATCTATTCCCCTTAAGATTGTAATTTTAACCTTGTGGATCATTATAAGTTAAATTCTCCATAATAAATGTCGAGCTAGGGTTGCAAAGAAAGCTGTATATAACCGTATCTCCGTGAAAGCTTTTAATTAGAGTAATGATTTATGGTTCATTTTTAGAAAATGCAGGTTAAGAAATTGTAGTTAATTCTATAAAAGGGTTGCTGTTTTAATCTTGTGCTTAAAAGCCTCATCGACGAAAGCATATCTTTTTCTATATGTCAAAAAGGAAATTTGTTTTTACTTTTTGTCATTTCAAATACTTTCTCTCTCTTTGGCTGAAAAATTCAGCTAGGAGACGGTCAATTCCTCTTTACCTCAGTCTCTAAGTTATTTCATATGTCATTCACTTTATTTGTGGCTTTTAGTGATAATAAAAGAGATAATAAAAGGCTTTTTTCTTTGGTAAAAATCCGCTAATGGGATGGGTGTTAGTTGTGTGCCGGGGAGTTGAACCCAGGAGTGTGGCCAAAATCCGTTATATATATATATATATATATATATATATATATTATATATATATATATATATATATATAATATATATATATATATATATGTGTGTGTGTGTGTGTGTGTGTGTCTGTGTGAGTGTGTGTAAGATTTTCTACCGTTGCGTAGGGTGAACGATAACACTCGAATGCTTCCTCAAATCGAGACGAAAGTTTGCATATGGCGGAAAGGTTACGAGGTCTATTGAAGATTACCTAAGTTATGACAACATAAAAAACGCGTAACGGCTACGACCCAAAAGCACGTACTGCTAAAAGCTTCCTAGTATACTTAATCTGTAAGAATCGTTAAGCGTTTTAAATGCACATTTAATGTAGCAACTAAGTTGTACAAATATATTTTCTTTTGTAATTAAAAGTCCTGTGAAAGCCGTAAAATATTACTATTTGTAAACAAAAATAAAAATATAGAAATGAAGAAATGCGTTATTACCGAATATTACTTTTTATCTTGACTTTGAAGTAATAGTTAAATCATACATTATAAGATACCACTAATAACATTTTTAGCGGTTACGCTCTCTTCATTTTTTATAAACAAGTTAGGGTTGACTTGACGTTTTCACGGCAGTTTAGTCTCCGACTCGGCGTCACGCATTCCGGTCCTAAAGGCGAAATCATACGCGCCACTTTGTCTTTCGTTTAAAGATAATCTTTTAAAACATACTTTTTCATTTCCTTCAATCGTACATCAAGATTTTCTCCTATAGACACGATCAAGAAGCCATTTATCGCTTAACGATCCGTAAAACAGAAAAAAATTCAACCATATCTCTCTAAAAAACCTAAAAACATATAAGTACCTTCAAAATAGATGTATGTCTGACTATATGAAGCACGTCATTTTATTTTTTGAATATAATTTTAATACCAATTGTTATGAAACTACGAAACCTAATTTTATTCAAACTATGTTTAGAAAATTAAATTTTATAATATTTTATGATTTAGAACTGTAACATCCACCTTCATTTTAATTTCATATTTTTATCAAAAATTATAAAATTGACGCCTCATCTATCGAACTTATTAAATATCTCCAATTAATGAAAAATATAAATTTCTAAAAAAATCGTGTTGCACTCTATAATTATGGATGAGTGCATTTTATTAACTAAATTAATTGATGTGAAATTTTAATTACTCGTATAAATAATCTTAATTGTTATGATACACATTTATAGTTAAAATTCGTGTTTGTGTTAAAAGTAATTAAATTATTTAAAAAAGATTAGCCATTATTTTTTAATTGATGTATTTTATGACCATGATTAGTAATTAATATTAAATCTTACTAACTATTAAATTAAC
The DNA here is from genome assembly GCA_018340805.1 of Microvelia longipes. Lineage (NCBI taxonomy): Eukaryota > Metazoa > Arthropoda > Insecta > Hemiptera > Veliidae > Microvelia > Microvelia longipes. Next base: position 18,394,731 of record JACMZG010001870.1, on the reverse strand, counting down.
GGACAGAAATACATGTTGCATAAAATTCAACAGGCCAGTAGATATTTCACACCTTTGTAGTAAAATGCAACATAGGAAAATTGAACACATCAAAATAATCAATTTGTTGAAGAATATTATAGTTAAGTGCAGACAATTGAAATGTATTTTAAGGGGAAACTTTTAAGTTATTTCTAATGTTCTACTTCGTTAATCGACCTTCCTTTAGCTCAAATTTTGTTGTGTAACGTATTTGATACCATGAAATACGCTATCCTTAGTTGGTCATTTATAAGACTATAGTTTGACGTTTGGCTTTAGCCTAAAGTCCATAATATGTTATGTCAAGGATATTTAGGAATGACCTTTCAAACGTTTTCCAAAATTAATCTTTATCGCAGCTAACCAGGGAGAGGCCAGTGAGGCATCCTCCCCCCACCCAAAAAAAATGTCGCCCCGTCTGACGAAGTAGCTTTCAGTGAAAGTCCCTTAAAGGTATGGAAAATATCTCCCGCTCTAGAATAGGTTTAGCCCTCCTGAAAGTTTTGGCTGGTTACAGGCCTGCACCAGAGCCCAAAAATTGTTGTGGGAATCCTAACGCATACAATCGGTATGCATATTATCCGCATATGATTATTCCGCTGAATACCTGTATCTGTCATTTATCAATAATATTTTGTTTTTGGTCTACCTCCATGGCCATGGCTGTGATCGTATAACTACCACTCGATTTTGAAACTGGAGGTTTGTGATTCATAGCCCGGGCTATGCCCTAAATTTATACGAATAGTATTTGCATTAAAAATATTTCGCCAACTTTAACTAATGCTTAGAGAATACTGGATGCAACCCACCTTAGGTCGTTCCCGCAGGGTGAACTCTGTGTTGTGTTAAAAAGCCCTAAAACGAGCTGTACAATTTGTTTCAGTACAATGATATTCTTAAGTTCTAATATGCAATTAAGTTCAATTTAATACTATTTTAAAAATTTCAAAGGTGTTTGTATGGTATAAATCTTACCTATATGACCTCCGTTTAAAAACACAGTTTTGGCTTGCAGCGGGATCTTTTTGCTGGAAGCGCTAGCGAAAGAAGCAGCTTCCTTTTGGAAATCGTTCATGATACCACGATTCATAAGTGAACTATTGTATTTGCATGAAATTCAAGGGTAATTCATTTAAGAGTTGTGCTGAATACGCAATTTTTCAAGCTTTATAAATATAATTTTAATGAATTGTATAACATTATACTATTAACATAAACTATAAAAATATTGTTTCCCGGAACAAATCATCAAACTTCCTTCGACACATCCTTGGAATTAAAATTGCAATCCTTATAAATACATATTAATAAAAATAATAAAAATTCTGAGAGAATACTCTTAAGTGGCCAGTGTGTCTATATGAGGGCCTATGACTCACCTGGACTTACCCAGTTGCCCTTGAAACTTACCTTAACATAATATATTTTGTTAAGCACCCTATCCAACTTGGTATACTTCCTTCCTACTTTACCGCCAAATATGGCAACGTCTTTAATTACTTTTTAAACTGTTTTAGGACTTATAAGTTTTTGGTTATTAATCATTTTAAAGAAATCTATTAACACGTTTTTAGATTTATTCGTGATTGATTATGTAGTTAAGACAAATTTGTCGTAAAACCAATTTCTTTATTTAAATTTTAGTTATGAACTAATATTTATTCAATATTTATTTAAATTCATTTTGTTATTGAATATTGATATGAGTATTTTTTAATTCTATCTTGAATACTAATTCACTTTTTATGTCTGTTTAATTACTTCTACATTATTTGAAAAAGATGTTGTTAAAAAATTTGAATAAGATTTATTCTATGAATAAATAAATAAATAAATAAAATATATATATATATATATATATATATATAATATATATATATATATATATATATATATATATATATACATATATGTTGGTGTGTGTGTGACAAGACAGTTGTTCACTAACTAGATTTTTTTTGTTTAGACGCGAAGCTAAGAACTAGAGTCAGGCGGATAACACTTTTTGTATTTGCTCTTTTATTTTGAATCTCATTTAAGTCATTTGAAATTCATTGCTGGATAAAATTTTATTTATA
>JACMZG010001870.1:18335129-18387629 GCA_018340805.1 Microvelia longipes | reverse complement strand
TATGTCAGAGTTATACATTTTTTTCTCCAGCCTTTTTAAATATAAAGGAATAAAAAGTAATTATTTTTTTAAAGGAAATTAAAACTGAAATGAAATATTATATAGTAAATATAATTTGCTTCCTTCATTTTCGATTTGTTTATGTATAGGAAGTTAAAATGTATTGAAATGGATACGTCAAACGATTTATTTTAAGTCCAAATATGGATCAAACAAAGTTTAGTCCTAACCAAACTTGTATTGGACCATGACCCAGAGGTGTTTAAATAAAGAGAGCCGAAGGCAATCTACACTTCTCCATAGAGGGATATATACTGAGTTTAAACACCTCAATCCTTATTTGGTAAGAGTTCTTTCTCTTATATCCAATATGTCTAAATCCTTTCTTTCCCGAAGAAGGAAGCTGCCTATAAGGATGGTTTAGACAGCGTGTCCTTATATAGTCATCCTTCAACTATTGCTTCCTTTCTCGTACGTGGCCATTTTAAGATTATTCTTTATAAAGATAAATGTGTATTGAAGTATTAAATATTTTCTATTAATAAGTTTTAATTTTAACCAACAATGTTTTACTTTAATATTAGCACTATTTATACCGTCAAGTGTTCAGTTTATTACCTTCATTTAAAAAAATAAAAATTACGTAAGGGATAGTAATTATTATAAAGTAAATATTAGTAATATAGAATAATATATTAGTAATATTTAGTAAATATAATTTTCAACGCCTCGTGTTTCACTTTCACACTCAGTGTTTAAGATTTAAGCACATTTCTTTTCACCCATGGTCCACAGTTAATTCTTATTTCATGGCTATAAGTTGATAGATTTAGATGACAAGTTCTATCTCTATACTCTCTTCTTTTATTAAATTGTACCTAACCTCTATCCTCCTAAATTTGGATCAATTTATAAATTAAGAGTAACTTTTTTAAGGGTACTAAAAAAGTACCCTTAATTAAGGGTACTTTTTTGGTAAAGAGAACTTTGGTGGTATAACACCGGTTTTCGAGAAAACAAATCGGATAGCACAACTAGATCCAAAGATTTATTTTTATAACTACCTTCAACTCTCTTGAATAAACTTATTGGAAGCTATGGTGATAGCAGACACATGCAAACACATACAGTCAGACGGCATGTTGAAAACTATTTAAGAGGTCTTAGAAACAGTTAAAACGGACATTAATTACAGGTGATATGGATTCTTATTGAAATATTTCGAATTTTTTATTAGTTTGGTGAATAAGAGATTCAGATTTTTAGTGCTAAATGCCTTAATCTTGTGTTAAGAACACAAATTTATGATTTTTAGTATTTTTTATGAATTTGTTATTCGACAATGTAGTTTTTATTAGGAAATTTTATGATAAAAATTAAATTAAATTTAAACATTTAAATTGATATTGGTACAACAATAAATATTTCGTAAATATAATACGTAAATATCCACATACATTGTTATCTAGAAGGCTTTATTTATCTACAACCTCTCGAGACAAAGGTTTTTATTCTTAGCTAATTTTCCATACATTATCTTGGAGTGAATGCCTTCCTTATCTGGGGATAATTTTGCCTTTTCAATACCAAATATGGACAAGTTTATATCTGGCTGAGTAACTCGCTCACATATCACGTACTTGTCATTTTTATTGACAACAATCTTAAATTTTTATTACATAAACATTTCCATTCATGGTATAATTAAATTATGTTTTGGTTTTATTATTGCTACCATCTAGAGGTATAATTCATAATTAATATAAACAAGGATAACAGAAATAATTTTAGTTCTAATTTATTATAATTATTTCGCAATCTGTATATTTTTTATAGCAATTAATGCTCTTTTAAATAAGTAAGACTTAGAGGCAATTATTAGAGCTTTCAAATGTTTCAATATTGTTATCTCTATAAATTTTAGTTGTATTATTTTAGCTAATTTTATCAAATAATGTGTCATGTGTGGTTAAAGGTAGTTCGTAATAATAGATTGCTTAAAATCTAAAATAATAATTAATTAACTATATAGAGGATTCATTAATATATAGGAAACAGAAATAAAAAATGTGTCTTAATATATAAGAAAAATTGGAAACGTGGTACCTCGTTACTTTTCATGTCTTTTCTATGTCATGTCTACCAAAAAAGTCGATGGGGTATTACTTCGTTATCGCTTAACCTTAGCAAAAACAAGCATCCAATACCTAAAGGGTTAAAACTTCGGGCTTTGTTTGTTAAAATCTTATGTTTGCCCAAACCTTGGGCAAGGTTTGGTATACCTTTGGTTTTATTACCCTTGACCTCAAAATAATTAAGTAAACTAATATCTATTGTCATTATATTCTTAATTTTTCTACTTGTTCAATTCGTTAAAAACAGCCAAAGTTTGAGACTTATATTGACAATAGTCAATAGTAATTGTTTCAACATAACGATGGATCAAGTTAAAATGTAGTAGATCGATTTGTATCTCAGACAGGTAGGTAGATTTATGTTAAATTTCAACTCGATTGCAAATTTTTTTACGAAATTTAAAAAATGTTGACCGTTTGAGCAGCTTAACTAGACCCTAATTCTGATCATTTAGGTCTATTCAGCATTCATTCTGATTCTGCCAAGTTTCAACTCTGTAGCGTGAGCACACCAGAAATTATGCATGACAAATAGGAGTACACACACGTGCAATCAGCTTGATGAACACCTTATAAATCGCATAAAACTGATGATTATGTTAGAATATTGTTTTCGGATTTTTGGGGTGGGCACAATAACTTCACTTTGCTTTTAAAAAAAATAAAGGTTTATGTAATTTATTTTGAATATGAATATTTTATGTGTCCCGTTTTTTACATATTATTTTTGTAAATATTTAATTTACAAAGTTTTAGAAGTATTTGGCTTTTTGTAAAGAAAATTTTAAAAAGCTAAAAATAGACATTAGAAACAAAAATCCTTAATGAGGAATTTGGGTCAAGTATTTCAGAAACCTTGCCATTGATTATTTTTTGTGAACCCCGCAAACCCTTAACAAATAAGGACTGGGTTGGGTATGTCATACAAATTATCTGGAAATCCAAGAATTAATGTATTGTTTCGATTACTTTAAATAAAATCACATTTGGTTTTGAGTGTTTCAGTTTATATTAATGATTTTTGGACCTTGGGAGTGGATAAAAAGTGAGGAAAATAATAACTGTTGGATAGCGTGTTGAGTATCACTAAACTCATATTAAAATGACGCGACAAACAAGTTCGTTTTCATTAAATTCAATTTTTTTATTAATAATATAATTTAGTTAATTAAATGAGCATGCCGTTATGCATGATCGGAAAACGTCTGAGCACTCAAACAATAAACAAAAGCACACGAAAAACATATTTGTAAAAGTACCATTGGCTAATGTTTTTTCACAAATTCGCTTAATGGAACAAAGAAGACTTTTTGTCTAAACTAACTAACTATAATAAAACGTTTTTAATAAAAATTATCTAATCTGAGCAAAAACTATTATACTATTCTTAGGCTGAAACTAAAACAAACCTATTAAAGGTAGGGAAGCCTATTATACCTTAAAAAGTTATGAAATCATTTATTGTTCATCACTTATTTTTAACAGAATCAAAGATTCTGTTAAAAATGTTAAAATTGCGCTAATTTTATACACTGCGTTGGATAAATAAAATATACAGTGATACATAAAAGTTTAGACGGATTGTTTACATTTGTCATTCATGTTATAATATTTCAAAAATCAAAACATTATTATAAAATAAATTTATATTGTACAATATAAGTTCTATGTAAATGTACTATTTGTCAAGAATAATCACAATGCTTTCATGAAGTAGGTATTAGGTAACGTTTATACAAAGAATTACGTCTTAAAGCATTAGGTAATCATGAAATTTTAAGGACGAGCGAATCCAGTCCAATGTTTTTAGGCCCTATAGAACATTTAATTTTTCTCATTGATACCGTAGGTATATAGTAAAATTATTGTGTTTGCAAAATAATCCGAAACCGGGATGTCACCGGAATTATCTGTTTCAGGTGTTTTTAAGCCCTCCTGAGTGGTTTTTGCAAAGTTGTTTGTGTGTGTGTGTCTATTATTATCGTAGCTCCTAGTGTATATATGTTAAAGAGTTAAAACGTTGTACAAAATTAGTCTATAGGTGCAGTTGTGCTATTCGGATTTTTTTTATGACGTCATTAACCTATAATAATGACTTAGCAAACATTTTGATAAATCATAAAACGCCGAAAAATGTTGCATCAATATGAGATTTGGCACGCATGTAGCTATGTATAAGACGAACTTATGTGCTAAATTACATCTCATTATGAGCATTAGTTCAATTATTATCAAACGACTTGTGTACGTTTTTAAAAAATGAGTTGCGATTCGGTACGAGCGAAGCGAGTCTCAAGTAGGAAGGATTTGCGTAGCGAATCCGATGTGATGAGGAAAAGTTTCGAGGTACCTTCGTACCTGAATTTTATACTTGCAGTTTTTTAAGTAACTTTAATTGATTTTGAAGATCAAGATTTTAAAAATTTAGAAAATGTGAAAAATCTTAATATTTATTTATAAATTGGCTATTATTTGCAAATTTGATTGTATTTTCGACCATAATCACATGTATGTGTCAGGCCCGTAGCCAGGGGGCATCGCCCTGCCTCCTAGAAAAAATGTCTCCCCCTCTGACGAAGTGGATTATAGTGGAATTCCCTTGCAGATGTGTGAATTTCGCCCCCCCCTCAGGGATTGGTTCCCCCCCCCCCCCCCCTAAGAGTTTTGGATGTCTACGGGCCTGGTATGTGTACTTTTTGATGATACCTTAAACTGACAGTACAGTTTTCTATTACGGTTATATAGCTTTATACAATTGAAATATTTTAAATCAAGAGGAAATAGGTGTGCCGTACCCGATTATTTCGTGCTGCACTGCATCTGTACTAAACACATTGTACAGTTTTACTATATCATCTACACTATGTAGTTTTCCACGTGAAATAGTTTTTTTTGTCCTTGTAATCAAACCATCCTAGATACTCGTAAAATCAATGTATGATTGATTGCATTGGTTGTATGGCTTATTCGAAACCAATTCTATTCGTGTGACAAATGTTCACACGAATTTTTAAATCGTACAGAAATAATCATAAAAATGTAAACGTTCATACTAAATTTTTTGTTTACCTTTGAACGGAACACTGCTCTGAAGGATGGACAATTAACCATCCTGCAGAGCAGTTTTGTAGTAGTGGGATCAGTTAGAAATCCATTTCAGAAATCTTACTTACAGTGAACAGGTGTTCTAAGAACACCAGTAATACATATTTTTTTATCCTACAGAACAATCTACCACACAATAATTTTTATCCAACTGATTAACTTATCACATAGTCTTCTTCATCCTCTTAATAACACATCGCAATATATTCTTTATTCTACTGAACAACATATCACACAATAATACTTACCCAATTTTCTTTTACACAATATTCTTCATCTAATTAAATGCCCTATCCCACAATATTATTCATTCCTCGTAATATCGTATCACACAATTAGTTTAAGAGCCGGACCTGAAAAAATTGACTTATTTTATACTACTTCAAACCAAATTTTGCTGAAAATATTCCTTAAATTATGAAGAAAAAATCAGGTATAGAGTACCTAGATGAATGCGCCACGCTCTTCCTCCCTACTTCGGACACGCTTCGCAAGTCCTCAGAATATTCAATTCATCAAATGTATACTGCAACACTTATTCGGACTCGCTTTGCTTGTCCTTAGATAGTAAATATATATGTTTCATTCAAAGCGGTCACCCATCCAGGCATTGACCAAGCTTGTAGTGCTTAATATTTATGGTCCAACAGAAATCATGGATAATCATTTCGTATTAAAATGAAACTTAGACTATTTATTGATTACGTTGTGGTTTACACTTGTACCGAATTTCAACTTAATTGGATTATTTTCCGATTTTTTACTATGTTTTAAAAGCGTACAGAAGTCATGTGTTACAAATTGAACTAATGCTGACAATGAGATAAAGCATAGCATGAGAATAAGATAAAACGTAACATAAGATAAACATTGACATAATGACAATGAGATAAAACATAGCATGAGAATAAGATAAAACGTAGCATAAGATAACATTGACATAATGACAATGAGATAAAACATAGCATGAGAATAAGATAAAACATAACATGAGATAAAGCATAGATACATGTTATATCTCAATCCGATCGCATCATTTTTCCGCGCTTTATGATTTCCGAGCAGCACAACTACAGCGGCAGACTAATTTTTTTTACCAATTTTCAACTCTCTAGCATATACATAGCATATAATATATATACGACGATACACACGCACACGCATACTTATTCTCTCTCTCTTTCACACACACACAGATAACTTCGTAAAAACCACTTAGGAAGCCTTTAAAACACCTGAAACGGATAATTCCGGTGTCATCCCGGTTTTGGATTTTTTCCAAAATACCTATGGTATAATTTGAGTAAAACCTATCTCACAATATTCTTCATCCTTATAAACAACTTATCACACAAATATCTTCATCCTTTCTCATCATCTTCTAAATAACTTATCACACAATATTCTTTATCCTTCTAAATAACTTATCACACAATATTCTTTATCCTTCTAAATAACTTATCACACAATATTCTTTATCCTATAAACAACCTATCTCACAATATTCTTCATCCTTATAAACAACTTATCACACAATATTCTTTATCCTTCTAAATAACTTATCACACAATATTCTTTATCCTTCTAAATAACTTATCACACAATATTCTTTATCCTTCTAAATAACCTTATCACACAATATTCTTTATCCTTCTAAATAACTTATCACACAATATTCATCCTTATAAACAACTTATCTCACAATATTCTTCATCCTTATAAACAACTTATCACACAAATTCTCATCCTTCTAAATAACTTATCACACAATATTCTTCATCCTTCTAAATAACTTATCACACAATATTCTTTATCCTTCTAAATAACTTATTACACTATATTCTTTACCCTGCTGAACCAAACGAAAATAGGACGAAATATTCTTCGTCCTACCAAATAACCTATCTCACAAAATTCTTCATATTACCAAATAATATATCATAAAGTAATTCTTCATGCTACTGAAAACCCTACAAGACAGTATTCTTCGTCCTACTGAGCAACCTATCAAACAATATTCTTCATCCTACATAATTGTTAACTATGTCATTACTTTAATTAAATTATTTGTTAATTAATCATTTTTAACAATGTTTTTTTATTAAATTAATCCAAGGTGATCTTTCTTTTGAATTTTTTATCCCAAAGGCTACAAATCCATAAATATCCACAAGGAAACGTTATATTTATTCTATATAAGTACAAAGGAAGACTAATAGTCACTGATCCACGATGTATTTATTCTGCTTTCAAATTGAAACACCAAGGCTGATATTTGGATATTAAATTCAAATTTCACAATTAATCATTTTTCGACAAATAGATCGGTTGATTTAAAAGATAAAACTATTAAAGGAGTTTAAAACGGAAGGAAAGACGAAGGACATCGTAATTTGTATGAAGCGTAAAACGCGGAAGTTGACTTTTTATAGTCTCGAAAGATTCGATTTTATACTGCTTATAAATCTTATTATAAGAGATCCTTGATTGCCATTTAAGGCAACTTTTACTCGATACCCTGACCTTAGACACGGCGTCACCTGCCAGCGACCCTCAACATTTCACCTTTATACAAATAAGTAGCTGACATACAAACAGATATGGATAGGTTGTAAAACGCCTACTTGCTTGTCTGTTCTTTACACTGAGACGATTTCATGTCAAGATAATCTTTTGGAACGTTTTAATTTGTTTGAATCATAAAATACTTTTTATTACATTTTTTTTTGTTTCTTTTTATTCTTTGCGTTAATATTCTTTTAACTAATTTGAACTTGTATTTTATTGCTTCATTATATTAATAGCTTGTTACATTGTTCGAGCTTTGTTTAATAAACAACTAAATATTACTTATAAAATGGTCGACCAAGATGTTAAAAAATGAAATAAGGAAAGGTAAAACATTTTATGTCAAGTTTACGTTAGGTACCCAAACATTTTTATTTATTTGTGATTCAGTGTGTATTACCTTAAGCCTAAATCATTAGATGCGATACTTTGGTCGTAGGCGAATAAAGTCAATATGAGAAATAGTCATCAGTTATAGTTATTATACTTTTTATCGATAAGTTAAAATAAAATTTATCATTGTAAACGATAAGTTATAAAATAATGTTAAATGGACTTGAAGTTTCTGTTGTATTGAAAACTATCTGTAAATAAAATAACGTTACTACTTTATTTTATTTAGTAACTTTTGATATACTAATTATATATTAATTGATATTAATATATAATTATATTAAAGATTATGAGATTGGGTTCATGGAGGGGAAGGTACATTTTTTTGGGAGGGGGGACTTACTGATCAAGAATAATAAATATTACACACACACACACACACAACACACACACACACACACAACATATATATATATATATATATATAATATATATATATATATATATATATATATATATATATATATATATATATATATTTATATATATATATATATATATATTATAACTTTTACATAATACAGTGTTTCTGATATATTATATATATATATATATATATATATATATATATATAATATATATATATATATATATATATATATATACTTTTACATGATACAGTGTTTCTGAGAAAATTTCAGAAACACTGCATTATAATGAATTTAAGCTGTATTATACAGCTAAAGTAGCTGTATCAGATGAATGTCATGTGATTCTTCAATTTGACCTGCTTCTCTTCTATTAACGTTGAATAAGTAATTGATTAAAAGTTTTAACATTTAATCAATTGATCATGGATAAGTCACTATGACGTTTATTTCCATTAATTCCAACTCATTTAAGAATTTCTTATGTCAAATATTCCTAGTAAATATATTCTTAGGCGTTAACCCACTTCAATCTCAACAAGCTTCTACCGCTTTTAATATGTTTAAAATCATCAAAACTGGTATTAATTTTTTATACACATCACAATTTTTAATAAATTCTTCAAGGTTTTTTACGTAATATATTTAAAACTGAATTAATAATATTCATCTTTTAAAATACGAAAACAATTCAGATGTTTTGATTAATTTAAATGAATGTCACTTTGAAGAATTTTAAACCATTCAGTTTGCGAAATAGATACTTAAGATTTTTTCTTTGAGATTATCAACTCAAATTAAAACTAATTCGATGCCTGTTCAAGTTGTGACGCAAAATGTTGGCGTAATTATTCAAATATTTAGCATTTAGTTAAAAATATTTTTATCCTTAGGACTTATGATCTCATCGATAGTATTTGAAATTTATATTTTTGCATGATTTATTATTTTAGAGTTGTATTTTTCCTAAAACAGATAAATTTTTATATTTCCGTGTTAAGTGATGGTTATATGTTCTGATCTTTTGTTTATAAAACTTTTCCTAAAAACTATAGAATCTTGATTTTTTTTAGTTTATTTTTATAGTGTGAAATTAGTTTATGGATGCCCTGAATGGGTGTGAAGGAAAACGGGGGAAAATTACGGAATCTTTTAAAGGAATGACAAAAAATGTCATTTTTAGTTTTACAAAAAAGGGTTTTTACAAAATTTATAAGTTAAGTTAAGTATTGTTATAAGTTATAAATTACGATGTCCAAATAAAGATCTTAAGAGTTAAGTGGCCTGCTTCCTTGAAGATATTTTATCAAGAATGTGGTTTATTTAAATATCAAGACTCCTCAATAACAAAGTCTAATTTGATCAAAACGTGAATTTGTTTCTGAGCAAGAACGTAAGTTACTCCGTAAGAAGTAAGGCTAAGACCTGGTTTAGGTTCATTAGTTTATAAATTTTTAAGCAGTCAAAATTTTTAAAATTAACACTTTGCAGCATAGATGGGAACTTGTTTTACCTAAACACGACAGATTAGGGAAAGTAAAACCATAAAATAACAAATTCAATACTTTTTCTGCAGTTGCAGCTTTTTTGCCCATTTTATTGTTTATTGTGCCTTCTTTACATAGGGAGCTCATGAGCCAAATCATATAGCTAGCTTCAGACGTCACGACCTCTGACTAGCCAGAAAACTGCAGCAAGTCAAACATTGGTGCCACTTGTTCCACCTATATTTTTGTGTTATATTCTTAATAAATTACCTTAGTTTTTTCAATTGTTATACTTACGATTTTCAGCATAGGCGATGTTGCATGAATTTGCCCTCCTGATTGGACCATAGACATTGCCAACATTATTATGTTGGTATTTATTTAGTAGAACCAATACCATTCTACAACCCTCACCACTTTGGACTTGTTGCCCTCGTTTTTAGGCAGTAAACACGTTTTTCAAGCGGTCACCGGTATCCAGGTACTGACTTGCTCGATGCTGCTTTACACTTATGATCTGAGCCGATCACTGTGATGATAACTAGCCGTATTACATTGAAACGTAATATTCTTATTTATTAGAAAAAGAGAAATGCACTCCTGCCAAATTTCAACTTATTAGGATATTTTGAATGATTATTTAATTAATTAACATGTTTTTAAAAAATTCTTATACATGGCATTCAATAAAATTGCGGTAATGCTAATAATAAGATAAAACTTTGTGGCTTTGTTGATCTTATATGTGACTACATGCATGCCTCATTTCAAATCGATCTTTTTTTCGTGTTTTATGATTTTTCAAAATCTTTGCTTAGTCAATAAAGACAGTTCCAAAGACAGTACGTTATTAAAAATATTTTCCGACCTATAGATTGCTTTTTTTACGAAGTTTCAACTCTAGCATAAACACACTTGGAGCTACGATTATAACAGACACAATCAAACACACTTTATGTTCGTTGTTTAAGAGACACAGGCGATTCTAGGAGGGGGATAGGGGCACTTAAGCCCTCCCCTGGTTTGAAATTAGCTCTCTCTAAAGAATTCTATTATTTTCATACAGTTATACAAAAATTAAATTGCATTCTGTGTGTGTCTATGTATGTATGTAGTAAGGGGACTGAACCCCTTTTAGAATTTTAACCCAGCATCGCCAATGCAAACAGGCAACTTGATTAAAACTAGTCAGGAGGTCTTCCTAACACCTCAAGCGTATAATTCAGTTTAAATTCCGGTTTCGGATTTTTATTAGAAACGCAATACTTTTCTTATATACGTACGGTATAATTGAGAAAAAGGACAATTGTTTGGGTTAATTTCAATAGTATGAGAGCTCAGCAAACTTAGTAGTCAAACCAAAAATTCAATTTATCAATTCAAAGTAATTATTTTTGCTACCAATCGCACCTATAAACTAGTGTCAGGATTCTTATGTGCACTAATTGGTCAAATGATTTCTTAAAATTACTGTATTGTATAACTTGTTTAATCATGACTAATAGCTTTATTCACAAAAACAAAACAATTGTAAATCTTTCGTTAGATATTGTTCATGATAGTATATTAAGAATGTTATTAGAAGCTTTCAGCTGCCGTGTAATTTAATACTTAGCTGACATGCCATACGCTACGATAAGATGACAGGTAATAATTAAACAATTCTACACAAAATACCTACGGTATAGGAAATAAATCTGCTTAAAGATGTTTTGATGTTTATCCTAGCGGAAATAAATTTCACTCATTATTGGGCTAAACGATGCATATTGTATTGCAGGAAGAAAACTGAAACTGATAATTATTATTTTGAATTTACGAACTGCTACTGTTTAATTGTTGACGAACAAAAAAAAATTATGATTTTCATTTTTTGAAAGCTATCTCCGTTAGTAAAAATTAGACTTTGGCTACCAAATTATAATTTTACCAAGTCTATAGGGGTTTTAATTAAAAACTTTGTGGTATTTTTAATTTAATAAAATATCTTTTTGCAAAGTTCCTAGACGTTTCGTTGTCTGGCGATAACTCTCAATGACTTACTTGATACTTTATTTGTGGACATCTCGGAACCTAGAATTCATGAAAAGTGAATGACTTATCTGCATTTACTGAACCTGTACCTGCTCAATTAAACCAACCGAATTGCAAGAAAAAAGAAAATCCAACAATAGCCGCAAAAGCAACTTTCTTGAACTGGGGTAAAAAAAGTTTGTAAGCGATATGACCAAAACACGGACCCTCGACTCCAGTTGCGCCAAAGGATAGCAGAGTGAAGGCTTGCTTATGGAAATTTGTTTATGACGTGGCCACTGAAATGTTAGCCTGAAGAGGCCACGGCGTGCCGAAAAGGGCCATTAAGCGGGATGCGAGGCAAGGTAGCCATGAAGTGGCCCACGCGTTGAACATTCGTTTATAATATGGCGAAATTTGTAAGAACGTGAAATACAAAACAATAACCAATACTCAAGGGTCTCTTTCTAAACCGGTCCAATTCACGATAGGGCTATTATACAGAGCGGTCAGGAACCAGGCGTCCATTGATTGAACTCAATGATTTCCTTAGAATAGACTCTTATTCCTTAGAATAAGTGGAACTAAAAGAAAATGTCTTGAAATAAAGCTCTTAGCCTTACGTACAGCTTACGATGGGAATAATTTAAAAACTGCAGTATCATTTTATCTTCCTTTACTTATTAGGTGACATTGATGCATTACCCATTAATTAGACAAATGTTCCATGATAAATCGCTAATGTAAAATCAAATTATATATTTCACTTGTCATTTAGGATTATCCTTTTATTTTGAGTGTGATGTATAACACGTGTTAAGTTGTAACAATTCTAATTAATCTCTTGCTTTCCGGTACAATGTACAAACATATTAAAAGGAAGTTTTGTCGTTCTAATTTGTTGAATTCATGCCAATCAATAAATAACCAGGTCGTCAGCAAACATAATTCATCATTAAGAAATTATTTCAAGACCTAGCTCTTAGAGTATTTATTTTCGTTATAACTTAGAGTAAGTTTTTCGTTTCTGCAACTGTAAACCCAAAGTTATATTTAACTTTATAACTTTAAATTTGATAAATTCTTTTAAGCTTGTTTCCTTGATCGCAAATATCCCTTTTTTGCCAAAGGTTTCGCTTTATACTTTATAGCCTCAGCAGTATTATTACTACTTCTTACTTAATTTATTTAAATGAAATGTGTGTGTGTATCCCAAAGGTTAAACAAACCTTTGATCATTTTTCAACATTTATTTATAGCTATTCATGCTAATCTTTAAAAAAATTAAAAAAAAAGAAAAAAGTAATTTTGCTGCTTAGACTATGAAGCAAAGAAATAAACAGTGTTAGGAAGAAATAGATTGCTAAGCAAG
This sequence comes from Microvelia longipes, assembly GCA_018340805.1. NCBI lineage: Eukaryota > Metazoa > Arthropoda > Insecta > Hemiptera > Veliidae > Microvelia > Microvelia longipes. Next base: position 18,374,188 of record JACMZG010001870.1, on the reverse strand, counting down.
AAAGCGCAAGTATTTTTAAGTATTTTGTCCGACTTGCGGACATCAGCGCCACAATTATTTTGTTGTAGTAATTTACTTATGAAAATGACTACAAAAAGAACTAATGTAACTAAGGGCAGAGATCCTATTGGGGTGGACCCCTCTATATTCATCCTCATGCTTAAGAAAACATAAGCATTCTTAACTCAAACTCAATAATTTCCTTAAGTTCGTCGCTTTGACTAACTATTTTTTTTATTGACACAATAATCTAAGCTTAAGAATAAGATAATTCTAGTAATAGTAATAAGCCACTGCCTATGAATACCATAATTCCATTGTAATCTTATATTTCAGCTAGAGCCAATAGATTTACTAGTATAATTTATTTTGATCAAAGTCTTTAATAAACCAATAAAACTTTACTAGTAATAGTTAAATTAGTCAGCACTGGCTTTTGAATGATATCGCTTCTGCTGGCACTGGTATGAACCAGGGTTTCTTTCAGTGGTTTTTCTCGGGGGGTGATATCAAAATTATGGGGGGGGGGGTATACACAGCTGTAAAAATTGTTGACCAGGGAGGCCTTTTGACAAAAAGTGAGGCTTAAATTTCTCCCTTCAAAATTGAACATAAGTAGCGCAATAATAGTTTACAATCAGTAACACAATAATAATTTACAATAACAAAATGGAGGTGTGCATTCATGGGTATACAGGGTGAAACATTTCAGTTGAAATGAGGGGAAAACATGGTCCAGACTTTCAAAAATGGTCTGTACCCCCAAATATTACCTTGTGAGTTCAAATTTTCCATTATTATTATGGTATCTTTTAACCAAATATGGTAATTTGTTACTACTTTGGTAACTTTGAAAGTTAAGCTATAGGGTACCGTAATATTGCTTATTTTTGACATCGCATTGAAATCAATGAATCAATGCAGAAAATATAATTTTTATCAAAAATCGATTGTATAAGTCAAACAATACCTTCATAAAAATAATTACTGGGACATAGTGATGTTTTCTTAGGATTCTAAGCGGTTTCCAAAATAGGTAATATTACGGTATCTTATAACGCATCTTTTTTGAGTTATCAAAGGTAGTTACAAAATTACCATGGTGGGGTAATAGTTACCAAAATAAAAATTTAATTTTTTTAGCAAGCATCTCCGAGGGGTTAATCCCCCCCCCCCTTCGAAAGAAACCCTGGTATGAAATGTAACTTAAGGGGTAAGAATAATATCAGGTGGTAAGATTCTACTAAACGATACGGTGTAATATACTAAGACGATTTCGTTTATTTTAAAATATAATTGAGATAAAAATTTACAATATAATAAATATAATTAATTTAATAATCATGATTTACAATACATGGGATATGGTTTTATGTACCAAACTGGTTTAGGTGGAACCAGAAAAATAATTTGTTTACTAAAGTACCTCACCTGGATGGTTTCTTCTTTTAATTTTGACTTCATAAAATATTACATGAATTTGTATAGATATTATTTCATTTAATAACATTTTAGCCACACCCAAGTTTAGGTTTTGGTACCACCACATGAGATTGGTAAATAAACCCACACGCCAAGTGGTTAGATTTGTACAAAGTGAGTAAATAAGACTTGCAATATAGATTTTAATGGAGTATTGTATTAACTGACTGATAATATGAGTAAATACAAAGGTGACGTATCATCATTTTATCGATATATTATCAGTAATAGATCTTAATGGTATAGTAAATAAGTACATATTGTAGTATATATTTTGATATCAAGTTCTCTTTTGCGCTGAAGGAGCGAAATTCATTCGTGGATTTATAGAGTTAAATTTTGGATTGAACAAGATCAAAAATTATAAAAATTAGTGACTAGGTATTACCGATTATTTGATCAGTGATAGAGATTTTAGGTACCCATGGAATGTTTTTAATGGAATCAATTTCTTAGTACAATTACATTAGTTAATGATTCTTTAACTAACTCTAATGTTTCTAAATGACAAGGCCTTTTCTTTATTGACACAAAAAAGCTGTCTCTAACTGTACAATCTGTACTTTATCTAATGCTGTTTAAATCCTTTGTACAAAGAAAATTGATGCAAGAATATTCCAAATTCGAATTTTCAGTGGGTACCTTAGCCAAACTAATTTTCGTAATTACAGGTTTGTTCGATTTTATGTTTTAACCATATTGACTATTTCCTTGTAAACAAATAAATAGCTACAATCAGTCCATAAAGACCTAATACTTCAGCAAAAATGAGAATTAGAATCATTCCTACGAATAATCTTGGTTGTTGAGCTGTTCCTCTTACTCCTGCATCTCCCACGATTCCAATAGCAAATCCTGCTGCCAGTCCACTGAATCCTACGGCAAGTCCTGCTCCCAGGTGCATAAATCCTTGAAATAGTTTGTAATTTGGTGGTGGTCCAATATCACCAGCTATTAGAACAGCTACTACTAGACCATAAATAGCAATAATACCTGCCATAACGACGGGAATGATGGATTTCATTATGAATTCAGGTCTCATAACAGCCATATTTGCTATTCCTACACCTGACTTCGCTGTTCCATAAGCAGCTCCAAACGAGCTGAAGACAATGGCCGAGGCGGCTCCCATAACACCGAAAAATGGTCCATAAGCAGGCGCTGTATCGTCGGAAGACATTTTTGACTTAAATTTAACACTTAAAAACAAATATAAGACCACTGAAATGAATTAAATTAAAACTAAATTTATTGATTTGTTAACACTCTGATATCTGATAATGCGAGAATGAAATGAGAGTAATTATTTCAAGTGCTCTACGAGCTGCGCGTGCGCTAAATATTCCATTATTCTACAAAGCCCTCTACCTGTTAGTGTTTTACACAATACCTATTATAATATTATCTTATCTTTATTTAAATTAATTGATTCGATTTTACGGCGCCTTGGATTATTCAAAATCAACAGATTGTTACCTAATTAACAATAAGCCATCATAATTTTCTACATTTTTGAAGTTAATACTGTGGAATGTTTACTAAATAAAATTAAACCCATTAATCCCTTCCGCCATTTTTACTTAGACAAACAAAAAAGAGTTGTCTTAACATTTTTTTCCATTCTTTCAAACATAATTTAATACGTATATACAGGGAGTTTCAGATAAAGTGTCCACCACAGAAAGAGGTGATATTACTCCTCAAGGGGAACAAACAATGTCCTATAATATAAACTCCGATCTCCGTCCGTTTTCCCACAAGGTCAAATTTAATATTTTTTAAAATTATTTTCCTTTCATCATAAAATCGTTAATAGCTTTTAAACTGTTCAAGGTAGAAAGATGAGATTGGTCTTGTTGCATAGCTGAGTAAATTTCCTATAGAACGAACGATGAACTATGGCAAATATTTTGGAACTACCGCCCGAAAATTTGCATGAAAAATAATTTTTTGGATAAGTTTAATTTTTATGGTAGCGCATTAGAAGAAGTAAGAGGTGAGCAAATGTTTAGCCAAGAACGGAAAAAACTGCTCTTATCATAGCGTTTTAAGAAAATCCTAATATTTGCATACATTCAATATTCAACACTTTAAGCTATTCTTGCTTGAAGTAGGAAATACTGACCATTTTTAGCATATCTCTAAAATGATAACAAAATGGTACATAAAATAATTAAAAAATTCTAAAACAGAGGGAAAGAGTTTCTTGCCAACGAGACCAATTTCATCTTTTTAGCTTAAACTGTATAAAAGCTATATTAACGATTTTATGATGCGAGGTAAAATAATTTTTAAAAATAATTAATTTAACCTTGTGGGAAAACGGTTGGAGATCGGGGTTTATATTACAGAACTTTTTCCCCCTTTAAGGAGTACTATCACCTCTTTCTTTGGTGGACAATTAATATGAAACACCCTGTATATTTATATGCAGGGTGATGATAAATCTAAAATAGATAATGGTTTTATGGATTATTCAAATGGCTTGATTAAATATTTTACCAAGACTAGACTATGCTCTTTAAGGTGTTATCTCTATACTATTTTTATAGTTTCAAATAAGCACTATGGATGCGATTTAAGGCACGTGTGAAGGACGTGAAAATGCCTAAATGACATGGAACAAAGGAGAAAAAGAAGAAGAACTCGTCTAAAATTAGGAAGACTATGTGGCAAGCCCGGACGTAAGTAAGAAAGAAAATCATTAAGGATCTATGTGTAGAAAATAAGGTTTACCATGTGGAGCTAAATAAAGGAGCTATGTGTAGAAAATTAGTTCCAACATGTGAAGCTTAGTAGGGGGTGGGCTAAGTAGTGTAGAGACTTAGGTCCACTAGGTCCACTTAGGTCTATCTAGACTTAGGTAAAGATATTAAAATATTTCGTCAATGACTAAACATGACTATGCGACTCGGTTATAAATTAGGATGTGACCAACACAACAATTCACTTATAACTACTTGTTGATCTCCTGACCATCTAAGTCGTAGCGTTAAATGCAGGGGAGTAGCATAAACCTAAAATCGTGTCGCCACCGTTTTTTAGAAAAACAAAACACTCGGACAACATTGCAGTTTAAAAATATTTTAGGCCCTCATAAAGCTTGTCTTTTTTTACTCATGTTCACGCATGTTAATTTCTAACATTTTTAAACCAACCTACAAACCTTGGTATTTTTTGGAGAATATTTATAATATTTATTCATATTATAACCTTTAAAACAAGATTAAAAGACACTGAACATGTAAAATAAAAAATATAATAAAACCTAAAATATAATGATGCCAATGATATGTATAACCTGATAACCTTATGATAAGAAAAGTACAGTGATGTTATTTTTAGCACAGGATCCAGGATCCTTAATTATTTTAATTTCTTTACTATAAATAAACATATTAACTAGCTTAATCTAAGGACAAGATTATACCATAAAATAAACATGTATAGCTGAGATCTATAATATGAATCTATGAATCATATTATGTTTATTTTTAATTTTCTATGCACACATGACATATGATGGTCATATATTTGTTAAAGAAAGAAATCTGTTTTAACATTTCCATATAAGGTTCTGTTGTAATTCTTTGGCTTGTACTGTACAGGCGCCTTAAGATAAGATATGTCTAAGACTTCAAGTCTATCTATGGCACAAAAAACAAGTATATACTTCCACATTAGTAACCAAAGTTTGTCTATGGTTATACTTAACATTGATTTAATAACTGTATATATGTCAAACGGTAAAAGCTACCAAATTAAATCTTTTTAAAAGGGTAAAACATTTAATAAGTAATTAATGTGTTATATAAGGAAATTTCAAGAGTTTTGAATTAATCAATTATGCTATTGCATTTTTGACATACTTATCTAAAATTTATAAATTAAAGTTATAAGAATTAATTTCTTTTAATATATTTTCTTTCTTTAATTTAATATGTCGATCATTAGTTTTCTTTATAAACTAAAATATATTTGCTTATTTTCTTTTCAATATTTTTGTAAAAGAAAATCATAGTTTCCTTTTATAACTTACTAAAAAGTTAAATCAATAATAAACACATAAAAACGAAGAGTAAAATAAACCTTAAATATTAAATACAAGAAAAAATACAAACGCATAATACTTCATTTTCATTTTACATATAAACCAATGTACTTCCGTTTAACACCAAGGATAGTAAACCTTAATTTTGAACATATTTGACGTGACATTCATTTATATAATTTAATTTACATTAGTACTTCGTTTATTGTTCTTTTATTTAAATTGCATTTTGTTTTATGGTTTTTCCTTGGCTTGTCAAGTTAAAGAACAAAGAAGTGTAATAAGTTTTATGGGAAATTATTTTACAATGTTGTCATCCATTATATCGTAATTGTGTATTCATGAACGTGCTGCAAGTTTTATTTTTAGTTATTAGTAACATTTTATTCTTTTTTTATTTTTTAATAATAGTATACTAACTATTAATACTTGTGTGTCCCAAAATATGAGATGAGAATCAGTTTAGGATATAGAAAATAATAGTATAGTAACTATTATATTATAAAGGCTTTTCCACTAAAAACTGGATAGAGAATAGTATAGTAAATATTGTAGTCTAAAGGTTATTTATTCCACTTTCTATAAATTCTAAAAATTATTAAATGAAAATTCTAAAAAAATTAAATGAGAATTAATTGAGCTTAAATTTAAATAAATGTGAATAAATAAACGAATCAAAGCAAAATATTAAAAATATAAGGTGTAGGACCTATAAAATATCATTTAAGGAGGATAATTTGTAACATTTTCAAGGGTTTAAGAAATACAAAATATTTTAAATTTTGTTTTTTTCCATAGCAAGAATTTTTGCATACTGTCGTAATCTTGAATCGTTATATTCATACAAATTATGTCGGTGAAGACCAAAGCCAGGCTAATTTTTATTTAAACGCGTCCTTTCTTGCTCAACTATACATTTCTTGTATAAGTTTTTGGTTTATGCTTCATAACCTTAGTAGTAGCCCCTCATTTTTACTGTTTTTTCGGATTTTTCGAAGGAAATGCGCATGTTTACTCTATACGTTGTACAAACTATGGCTATCATTTCATTGTCAGCACTGCCCAGTGTTCTGCGCTTCCATTTAAAAATCCGTTTATGCTAATTTTTTAAATGTTTTAGCGCATGTCCTTTGAAAAATGCGAAAAATTTGAGCAATAAATAGTTGCTGCTGCTCAGGTTATGAAGGATAAACCGGAAACATATTCAAGAAAGCGATTGTTGAGCAAGAAATAAAACTTTCAATTCGATTCACGATCAAAGATTATTCGCCCGGCTTGCGGGCCTTTTTAGTTTATAACTTAAAAATAATTCTAATTATAAAAATAGTTTATATCTTTCGCACTTAATATGCCAAAAAAAATAATTATTTTTTGCACTAGGAGTCAATGAAACCCTTTGCTATGAATGTTCATATCGACGCGGACCGCTTTTATTCGATTCAGCGCCCCAAAAACATTGAAAACGGCGCCCTACTTGAAATAACCAACCGTATTTGAAGTTTTTTGTTTATTTAGCACTTTATTGGGCACATGGTGTCATTTCATCGACTCCGGACCTTTTTACCATAAATAAGGACCTTTTAGCGTGAAAGTTTTAACCCCCTATTTTACCGATTATTAGAAAATTTTGACTCTCAAAATTAAGGCTCTCAGCCGGTTAAAGAGCCTTAAAGCGAGCTAGTCTTAAGGAGTAAAATAGTTATCCTGTTATTATGATATTTATCTTAATTTATTTATTAATATTTTTCAGAGAGCGGCAGTGAATAAGTACTTTACTTACTCAAAAAAGTCAGTATAGTGCAATTTTATAACTAAGACACTATTTTACTGCCTTGGCAGCAAAAATAGTCACCTGACAGTAATTGTTGTCTGACATATTATGTTCCACCTAAAATCGAAAAGATAATGAAGATAAACTAAATTGTTTTTATTGGATTTGCTTAATCCATTGGATTGGTTACTTCCACATTAGTAACCAAAGCTTAAACGACCCAACCTTTAGAACGTCCCGTTTTCACCCCACTCTTTCACCCATTCCCCCCTCAATTTCCAACTTTCTTAAATAAATGGCATTTGGTTACCAAATGTTGCTCATATCTCTTAATTTTTCCTAGAACTTGTAACACAAACTAAGATTCCTCTGGCGCTAACGTTTACAATATTGAAAGCCTGGACTACATTAAGACTCAGTTTATAAATGATTAATCTGACCGAATCAAATGTATTATTCATATTATTTCTTATAATTGATTCCTTTAAAAAAATTGAAGTCGAGGTCAAAGGAATAAAATCTTTTTTACATGTAAGTACTCATTTGTCCGCCTATTCAAAAAATATTAAGTATTAGTAAATCATATATTATTAATAATCAAAAGCAAAATATAAATAGAAAAGAAATGATAAATAACAATAAATTATAATACTCTTATTCTTTTACTAAATAGGAGTCATAAACAGAAAGCTTGAGCTAATAAAACATAAATAATAAAATTTAAAATAGTATTTATTATATTTTTAAATTCGTTGTTATTTTATACAATAAGCTATTAGAATTTGTATGTAAGAAAATTTTAAATTGTCGTCTATTTATAAAAAGGTGGAAATTTCGTAGTTAGAGCTAAACATACAATTGTTGCCAAATTAAAATCAAAAATGAATTTTGATTTTGACTATCTTTATTTTAGACTTACTTAACTTAAGGCCCGTCTACATCTTAAGTTAAGTTAGGAAGAATTGAAGAAGTGAAGAATTTTTCAAATCTCTTTTTCTTCTTAAATAATTATTTTTCCCGCTCTTTTGACTTAAGAAAACCATAAAAAATGGTTTTTTATAAGTTACTTAAAGAAGAATGTACTACGTTATCTGTTTTTGAATGATTACAATATTTTGTAAACGATGTGATGTGATTGTTTTGATTGTTGTTGTTTGAATATGTGATTATTTGAATATGTGATTGTTTTTGTTGTTTGAATATTTTTTTATAAATATATATTTTTCTTTTATTTTTGAATTATATAGTTTTTGAAATGGATGAGGTTCCTACGTCTGTAGACATACTAGAGATAAGAGAAAAAATATCGCTCCCAACAATTACCTCATCCATTTTGATTTTATTTATTAATTAAAATAAATAAAACACGGTCGATTTTAGAAGTAAAGTAAATAAATATTTGCAAAAAGTCTTTAAAAAATGAAGATCATTGAAAAAGCAATGTTTATTTAAATTGTATTAAAATTGTTATTGAGCTCTGCTCGTTGTTACCATAAATAAATAAATAAAATGTGTGTTGACGGTAGAAAGAAAAGTAGTTTATTATTTAGTTTATTAGTAGTTTATGTTTATTTAAATTGTTATTGAGCTCTGCTCGTTGTTACAATAATAAATAAATAAAATGTGTGTAGACGGTAGGAAGAAAAGTAGTCTAAATACAGCTATATGTGTAATTGTAACTTTAAAACTTGACTAAACAACTCAGAGGTTGTAGACGTGTTTACGGATTTCTTAAGTCTAAAGAGCGGGAATTTCAAATAGTTTGTTCTAAGTGAGAAATTCTTCACTTCTTCGATTCTTCCTGAGGAATTCTTCACTTATTCGATTCTCCTAACTTAACTTAAGATTGTAGACCTTAACTTAAACTTGACTGAAGTATCAAATCTTTCAAAAGTACGATTTATATCTTATAAGAAAACACGAGAGTGATTTATCATTTTGCAAGTCCACACCCATTATAAAATCTTTTTTAATGGTTTAATTTTGGTTTAATTATCATTTGTCAAAAGAATGGTGTCATAATGAATGTCACGAGATCTTTTCATATTACCTTTTATTAGTTTTAGTTTGACATTATGGCACGAGCTGTTTCTTAACTCAATTGTGTTTAGATTTAAATCAAAAACCATTATTTCAAACTTTGCAAGTCTAGCGAAGTTCCTTTTCGAATTCTTGTGTCCTCTATTTTATATTACTTACAATCAAGAGACGTGTTTTAGTATTTGTGGACTAATTGTAGTGGGATAGGGGTTCACCAATAGTTACAAATCAGTGAATGTGGTAAAAATCTTGCATTATGTATAATCAGGCTCATTATCATCTAACTCAGTGGTTCTCAAACGCGAGCGCTAGCGCCCCCCAGGGGGCGCTTGAAGAATTTAGGGGGGCGCTGATACGTAGGAGGGCAAGTAAGGGGCAATGCAGGTGGTGGTGAGACGTTTAGGGGAATGATGGGAGTTATTGGCAAATGTAGAGAAATATTATTTTTAAGTTTTGCGAAGGATCTGACGTATAAACTAATTTAAATATCATGTAAGATGTTAAAAATAATGTAAATCTAATTATTACAAATAAACAACAAAATAAAAGAATAATAATAAAAGAACTATTTTCTGTTGTTTCACTTACTTATTCTCACTTAATTTTATTTAAGGGTCCTGATAAATAAAACACCCTTAAAATTTCAACTTAACTGATCTCAGTTGTTTTAGAACCACTGTGTATGTACAGAGTGACCCCAAAAACATAAGTTTTTGAGCGCCTGAAGTGCTGGCCCAGCTAGAGATAATTAGGTGTGGTCTGCGGGGCCTAAAAACTAATTTTTTTACAAAAAAAAAAAATACTTAATACTAAATACTAATAACTAGTACTAACACTTAATACTAAAAATAATACTCTGGCTACAAAACCGATAAAGACACAAACTAGTGATACGATGTATAAAAATTGGGTCTTCAAAACAGTTGTTTTTAAACAACTTTACGTAATTCAACATTATGGGGTTAAAGAGAAGACGTTTGTGGCTAAATGGTGGTAAACACTACAAGCCCTCTAAAAATCCTTTTTTGGTCCAGTCATTATATAAACACTCAATTTTGTTAAATATACTAAATATGTGTAATATTAGGTTATTACCTTAATTTGGAATATTAACACAAGCAATTAAATAATTTATTGGCTATACAAAGATAATTTAGATACTGGTTTATCACCTTATAAAAAAGGGGGGCGATGATACACGCAAGGTACTTAAAAGGGGGCAATGAGTAAAAAAAGTTTGAGAACCACTAAATCTAACTAACAAAGTGGTGTAATGAAACCAAACCATGTTGTTTCGGTAAAAAGGAGAGAGAACCAGAGAATAATCAGGACAAGTTTTAATGAAGACTCAAAATCTTTTCTTTTTTTAACATTTTTCATTGAATACAACAACAATTTTTGCTAAAATCTCTTAAACACCAATCTTTAAATCATAATACCCAGGTGGAATTTTAATTGTAGATTAATCCATATGGAATTAATCTACAGTTGTCCTTTGAGCAGTACTCTAATCCTTTAAATATTTCTTTTAGCGAATTTTTAAAGAAAAAATAAGCTTATGAAGTTTTCATGGATATATATATATATATATATATATATATATATATATATATATATATATTATATATATATATATATATATATATATATATATATATATATATATATATATATATATATATATATATATATATATATATATATATATATATGTGTATATATATATATTATATATATATATATATATATATATATATATTATATATATATTATATATATATATATATATGTGTGTGTGTGGTGTGTGTGTGTGTGTGTGTGTGTGTGTGTTTTTTTTTTTTTTTTGCTAGTGTACAGCATGCTTCACATATTGTATTACATGCTATTAACGCAGTAAATAGATTTAGTAATAAGAAAGTTCGCAACCTAGTGATAAAACTAATGGCGAGTAAGTATATAAAGAAATCTTAACGTGTAAGATGAATATAGATAATACATAAAGAGTATAAAACTAAAAACTACTTAACTTAAAACTTAGTAACAACAAAAATCAACAAAATTGTACCAATGCAGTAATATTCCCTCGAACAATGACGTAGAAAACAACATGACCTGACATATAAACAGAATTAAAGCATGACACTGATTAGTTGATTTCTATCATTTATCATCAAACTAGAAATTACACAAAATAGCTAATTATTTGGTTCATTACCAATTATTATTCTATATTATATTTAACTAAGTCATTCATTATATTATTACGTATATGTTTTATGCTATTTTGATTACTATTGATCTTAATATATAAGTACTTTTTTTTTTTTTTTTTTTTTAAGAATAATAATTAAGTAACGACACATATTAATAATGAAATGATTAAATAATAAAATATCCTTAGTAAATAATTATTAAAGAAATAACTTATTAAAAGTAAAAAATACGAAGGACTGAAAATAAGACCAGTTTGACTCTTGTAGGAAGATGTGAAGAGGCGGAGGCCAGGGCAAAGATTGTGTGACTATGTGACGCTGGAGAATGGTCCTTTCAGCTAGGAGTAATGGACAATCGAAGAGAAGATGGTCGACAGTTTGTGGTGACGCATCATCGCAGACGCAAGATGGAGACTGAACTATGTTGAACCGGTGAAGATAAGCTTGAAATTTTCCGTGTCCGGTTAAAAACTGAGTCAGCCGGTGGTTGATGTTGACGTGATGAAGAGATAAACGATCTTTAACAGTTGGAATAAATCTGCGAGTTAAAAGTCCTGACGACGATCCACGCCAAGCTTCTTCCCACTGCTGCGTGCTTCCAATACGTGCACGGTGCTTCAACTTGGTGTAAGGAAACCTGTCGTATGATAAGGCGAGGTCACTACGTGATGCTTCCTTAGCCAGCTCATCTGCTTTCTCATTCCCCTCGAGTCCAACGTGAGCTTTGACCCAATTGAAAAATATCTCAACAGTATCATCAAGCATACGAAGGTGATGTCGGATGTCTTCGATGATTGGCTGATGATTGTGCGGATTCTTTAACGTTTCAATGCTTATTTTACTATCCGTGTTTATTCTTACTGTACTAGGCCTCTCTGTGTTAACTAACCACTCTAAAACCTTTAGAATAGCTAGCTATTCAGCTTGATTATTGGAGCATAGATGTGAAAGCTTAAATCCTGATTGAAAGATAGCAACTCCACTTCTATAAACGATAAAAGCACATCCTACAGAGTCTTCCGTCTTACTTCCGTCGGTGTAAATCTCAAGATCGCAGACTACATCTTGGTTTCCTTGATTTTCAGCAATAGGGATGGATGAGCCCAATACTGAACTTTGACAGGCCTGTCAAGATATTCACTGGACAGATCACCTAATATGCCGCCTGATGATGACTTTACTATATCAACAGAAACCATCTCCTCCGCTAGTAGGTATATAGGTGTTATTCCTGCAACGATACATGCCGCATTGTAAGATACGGTTCTGTAACCTTTGATTAAACGAATGGCGAACAGACGCTGTACTCTTTCAAGTAACAGTCTGTTCCTTTTAAGCTTTAAACCATCAAACCATACTGAAACCGCATATAACAGCATAGGCAAAAAGGCACCAGTATATATAGTTTTCAAGGCTCCGTATCCAAGACCCCAGTGAACTTTAGCAACTCGAGATAGGGCGTTAACAGTCTGCAGACTTTTTTCACAAACCATCTGGATGTGATGACTCCAGCCGAGATCCTGGGTAAAGTACACTCCAAGGTATTTTAGCACCTGTACCTGTTTCAAAGATTTGTTTCCTAACGAAACTGAAATTTGAGGGATAACATGTCTTCTGCTGACGTAGAGAATCTGAGACTTATCTTCATTAAAAACAATCTTGTTATTAGAAGCCCAAGTGTTTACTATCTCTAAAACATTATTTGCTAAGAGCTCGACTTCCAGAGGTGACGGACCAGCTATACAGACACAGTAATCATCGGCAAAAGCAAACGCTGAAGAGTGGACTGGGTACTTGATTTTAAGCAAAGGGTTGTACAGAACAATCCAGTAACCTGGTGCTGAACACGAGCCTTGTGGACTTCCTTGTGAAACGGAGGAAGATTTGCTTAGATGGTTAAGTATAAGCTTCGCTTCGCGCTTAGAAAAATAACTTTCTGACAGCTTATATAGGTTTCTAGGACAATCTAGGTCCCTGAGACTCTTCATGATGGCAGGCCACCACGCAGCATCAAAAGCCCCACGTACATCAAGTGAAATAATCTGTATCTGAAATAATTATATAAACTAGTGTTATGACAAACTGGGATAATATACACATATACGGTAATATACACATGTGATCCAAGTTATTACCATGTTAGAGAGCCTAGTACCATGTTTTCCTACCCATTATATACCCATATACTAGTATACCCATGAATGGTACCTCCATTATATTATTGGAAATGATTATTGTTTCTTATGAGAAACTTTTATTGTGTTTCTCACCTCTTTTTGTCCCTGGGCTGTAAAATTACAAAAAAAATTTGGATCGCACCCAGCAATTTATACAACTGTGTAAAGTGTATACTCCCCATAATTTCAAGCCCCCTCCCCAATAAAGAACTTCTGAAATATCCTGTTTGAAAAAACTTTGGTTAACCAACTAAAGTTAATACAAGATATCTATTTGACAGTTAATTGCTAAACACAGCTTTAATTACTTAAGTTAAGTGTATTTAAAATGCTACTTGTATGATACTAGTTTTTTAATATCTCATGCTCATGTATTCCGTATGCAAAAATATTGGTGATTAATAAAATTCGTGTTCTATTACAAAGTAAAAGCGAATTGCAAAACAGATTCCGTGCCAACTTATATTGATGTATAATTTATCATAATCATAAAGCGGGCATTTACAAAAATGTATTTTAAACTTCAATATGTATTACATAATATTAACTGGAACTATACTTTTAATCACTCAATAGGTTGGAGCTGGATTGTAATTTAGATTAATCACATTTTATGCCTAAATAGACCAGCATCATACCCTTATATAGTTCTACCATAATGCCATTTTATTAAGTAATTTTTATAAATTAATTTTCTTTTAACAAAACATTTAAGGACACATTAGGTTGTTGTTTTAACACTAAAAATAATATAAAACATGTGTTCAAGAATTATTGTTCCTTTCTTTTTATGGAGTTTAGAACTCTAACTTGAGAAAAAGGTATATGCGATTTACAATTTCTAAATTTCTCTCAGATTTTTTTAATTCTTTTTACTTTTTTTTCACCGACTACCGTAGGGGCATAGGGAAAGTATCCTAAGAATCCGAAATCGAGAATTTAACAGAACTATCCTTTTTATCCGAGTGGTTTTCATCTGCCTTTGTGTGTGTGCGGATGTGTAACTTTGGCACGTATATTTGCCTTTGCCAACAAAACAACGAATAAGTCAAGTTTCATTCCATTATCAACATAAGTTCGTTCGCCATACAAAAAATTCTTGCGCGGTGGTCCGCATGTGTTTCCGTGCTTAACAACAATCCTAGTAGGGACGATAATTTTATATCGTTTTTTTACATAATATAAGCTTACAACTACAAAATAATTCTGGCGCTGTAGTCCACATGTCGGGCGAATTTCCTTTGGGATGCGTGTTTCCGTGCTTAACAACAATCCTGGTAGGGACGATATTTTTTATCGTTTTTTTTTATATAATAAAAGTTTACAACGACAAAATTACAAGATTGTTGATGATAATAAAGTTTATTATTACTATTATAAAATAATTCTGGCGCGGTGGTCCGGCGAATTTCCTTTTAGATACGTTTTTCCGTGCTTAACAACAATCCTGGTTGGAATGATAATTTTTTTATCGTTTTTTACATTATATAAGTTTAAACTAATAAATAAATAATTCCGGCGCGGTGGTCCGCTGTCGGGCAAATTTAATTTAGCATGCGTGTTTCCGTGCTTAACAACCCATTTTTTGCTTAAGGTTCCGGTTCATGCTTTAGAACCTAAGCAGTTACTCAATTGTCAAGCACAGCTCGTAACTCATTTGGACTGTACTTTTCAAAGGAAATGCGCATATTTATCCAGTTGTATTAGGGAAATTATAAAATTAAGGTACCAAACTATTTAAACAAGATTAGAGTTATGAGGTGTCAGATGAAATAAAAACACAAATTTGAGCTTTCGGTCGTAAATTTTGCCGAATGAGGAGACCTTAAATTCTCTGATGACATACACTATTAGGTATTGTTAGATTTCTGTAACTGTATTGCTGTGTATTCATGTATAAGACAAACATTTGTGCCAAGTTTCATCTCCTTCTCTGCATTAGTTCAATTTTATTAAATGACTTCCATACGTTTTTTTAAAAACAATCTAATTGAGAGATTGAAAATAATCTATTTGAGTTGAAATTCGGTACAAGAGTATAAACAATAAGGATTCAAATAAAGGTCTATCCACAAATATAGTTTTAAACATGTAATGATAGTAAAACCGGCTTTCAACCAAATAAAGGTCATCCTCAGTACCGGTGAGAAGAAATTATTTTTTCTTTTTGAGTCTAGTTCTTATAACATTTGAGACTGAATGCAGAAACTTTATTTGAATCCTTATAATATGGAATCCACTGGCGCTAACGACACTCATAGTATAAACAAAGTTTTTGTTTGGATCAATAAAGTTAAGCAATTGAGCGTATGGTGCCTGTATGGTTGACCGCTGGGAATGAGACGGATGTATTTACTATCTGAGGACGAGCGAAGTCCGAAGTAGGGAGAGTGAGTGAAGCGAATTCGATGTGATTAGGAAAAGTTCTGAGGTACCCCATACTCGATATTTTTTTGAACTGATATATGTACTACTCTTTATCATATATTTTTAGTTTATGAACAAATTAAAATTATTTAATATAATATCTATATAAATTAAAGTTCTAATATTTTTTTAGTCTTATTTTATTTTTATTTTAATTGGCCAATTTGAATTGATAGGCTGACGCTTATGCATAGGTATGACAAAATTAATATTTCAACTACTCGCACAATATATTTTATTAATTACATGTATTTTATTAAATTTCAGAACCTAATATGTTTAAAAAAATAATTTTGTTATAATACAAACTGGTCGCAATTATGTTAAAAAAAGTGTTTTAAATAATCAGAATTCAAATTTTATTTATTTTATTACTCTGGTTATAAATAAATAGGTTTATTCAAACATAATATTAAATAAGAGTTGCATTTCATTTAAAGTTTATTTTAACTTTTGAGTTTCAACCACAGGCTTTAAATATCTTTATAGGTTACTGGACATAATTTTGTTTGAAGTTATAATCAAGTTAGTTATCATTCATGAGTGTAAGGGTTAAGTTTAGGGTTAATTTATGCTTTAGTTTGCAAACATTCAACATTTTATCCCTTCCTTCCTTTTTTGTGAGTCGAGCTTATGTGTTGAAAAGAGGAAGAATCTTTCTGTCGCTAATCAGAGAGGCGTGAAGTCCTTCAGTTAGAAAATAAAGGTTTAATGAGAATGAGGGGAGGATTCAAAGGCTTATTGAGCTCTTTTATAAACATAGACACCGTGGCTTTGTGATGAGAATGTAATAGCAAACAAACCTTTTTGATTTTAACTAAAATGTAATGCTTATGAGCCTATTTGATGCTAAAGCTTCTAGAACTGGGAGGCAAATGCTATATTAAAAATATATAAAAAAGGAAAAACCGATTAAACTAAGTGAACGCTTTGGTGATTCAAAGGGATCAGTAATAAAAAAACATGAAACATGGGGTTAGCATCATGTTTTTTATTATTTTAGCTTATTTTTCGCTAAAACCTGTCTATCAACTCTGTTCTTTTGTTAGGTTAATTTAAAAGATAGAATTCCTAGGGCTTCAAATTTTTAAATAGAAATACGCAAGTATAAAGTAGCTCATAAAAAAATAAGCTACTTGGGTATTTGGAACCAGAGATAATAAAAGCTAAGCAGTTGAAACTTCTCCTATTTAAATTTAGCCATTTGAGTCATAACAGTACACTGTCAACATTGAGATAAAATGCATATTGTCTCTGTGTCTTAAATGACAATTTTAGAATTGTATTCGTTAGATACTATTTAGCTTGCTCCAAAGAAAAATTCATCTTCCTTCTACGCTTGAAATTTTAGAAGTGTACTTTTAGAGACTTTTAAACGAGTATTTTAAAATACATAAAAAACTTCCTACTTTTTACAAGAAGTCCTGTTAATTTTTGTTATCAAAAAAGTATGCTATTCATTGGAAAAAAACATTGATAAAAATATTAGATCCATTTAAAAAAAGGATGATAACATATATAACAATTTTGCTCGAATAAATAAAATATATTTATTGTGCTTAACAAAATCAAATTTTTATATTTGCTCAAATGACCGCTTTCTTGAGCGTGGCACAACTCCGCACTCTATACTATGGTATAACTAATTCGATAATACAGTGTGGTCTGATTGCCTGGGGGTCGGCTTGTGCTACTCTCAAGGAAGCGGTTCATAGGCAACAAAAGGCAATACTTAGGACCATCTTACAGAAACCTAGAGATCACTCAAGTAAACCGTTGTTTACAAAATTAGAAATCTTAAATATTAACTAAATGTACTCATTAACTTGCCTTATGCATGCTTATAAACATAAAAATAACCTAGTACATATTAATCATGGTAAGGGAACTAGAGGCGAGATAAGAAATCTTTATCTAACACCTAAAACTAGGACAAGTACAGCACAGACTTACTGGACATATGTAGCACCTGCAATACTTAACAGACTTCCATCAGACTTACTATTGTTATTTCAAAAAGACGACAAAGACAACAAGACAATTCTGAAAACTAAACTTAAAACTTTCTACTTACAAAATTCAGACCAATAGGCTTTTGACAGAAGCATTTTTACATTATTTTTTATTTTTCTCTCTGATCCATAAAACCCCATTTAATAAAATTCGAAAACGATATTAACAATTAAAAAACCCTTAATCAAACCAGAAAGTTTATACTAAAAATTATTCACTTTCCTATTTTGAACTAACCTTTAATGTCTCACTTAATTAGAACAAACAATTAATAATCTAAATTTATAGTAAAACTTTATCATTTATATGTTAGATATTTATATTTGACATACCATTTTTTTCGCATGATTTCAATAAAAAAATACAAAAAATTTTAAATATATATATATATATATATATATATATATATATATATATATATATATATATATATATATATATATATATATATATATATATATATATATATATATATATATATATATATATATATATAATATATATATATATATATATATATATATATATATATATATATATATATTATATATATATATATATATATATAGTCTATATGAATAAGACCCAATCAATATTGAAACAAAATCATTACAATCTGCACAGCACAGATTTATTTATTAATCTAAAGTGCAGGTCTAAATTTTTTATACTATGTATTCTTATTCTGTTAAAATAAAGAAATTATTAAAAAAAAAAAAAAAAAATAAAGATTTTTTAAACAGAGGATTCGAAAATGTGTATACTGTTTATTTTTTGTTAACGTTATAATGTTTTTGTTATTATTTGTTCTACAATGTGTCAGTTTTTCTTAATAATATTTTACGGTGTCCACAAATATCTACGTGAAATTGCATCAGAATTCAAAGGAGAAAATCAGATGAGCTTAGGAGGGAAGGTAACTCAAAGTTTATTGTGAGTCTTGCATCATACCCTTTACTTGCTTGCTTCTTTAGCTAATTGTTTCGTAGAATTTTTATTTAAAATGCCCGGTAGTGAAAATCCGGCTTACGGTCCATTTTTCGGAGTAATGGGTGCGGCATCTGCCATTGTGTTCAGTTCGCTAGGAGCTGCTTACGGAACTGCTAAATCAGGAACTGGAATAGCGGCCATGTCTGTAATGAGACCTGAATTAATCATGAAATCCATCATTCCCGTAGTTATGGCAGGTATTATTGCTATTTATGGCCTGGTAGTTGCTGTTTTAATAGCTGGAGCTATTGAAACTCCAGTCAATTATCCTTTGTTTAATGGATTCATGCACCTGGGAGCAGGACTTGCCGTAGGATTCAGTGGATTAGCTGCTGGTTTAGCTATTGGAATTGTTGGAGATGCAGGAGTAAGAGGAACAGCTCAACAACCCAAATTATTCGTGGGAATGATAATAATTCTCATTTTTGCAGAGGTGTTGGGTCTTTATGGACTGATTGTAGCTATTTATTTGTTTACTAGGAAATGAAAAGTCATCACTTAGAGACGTAGAATTTTATTTAGTAAAAACATTGTATCCATGCTATAACTGCAATTCTTTACTACTTAATTAAAATGCATTGTTAATAATAATAATAATTCTAATTTAAATATATTTGTATTGTATTCTTTAATTATAAATCTCTTAATAAACAATTATATAATAATAAAATCACTTATATTTAATTCTAATTTGTCATAATTGTTATGTACTGCTCTCTTCTCTCTTATAATTTTAATTATAAATGTTTTAAGATCGATGTCGACTGTTTTAAGTCTGAAATTAGTTGACCCTTGGTTATAAAACTGATCATCCACCTCTTTTATTGTTATAGTTTATATTTTCAAATATGTTAATCATGTAAACATTTATATATATAGTTGGCCCAATAAAGTTAAAAATGAGCTAATTGTATGCAAAATTAATAGTAGAGAAGTTCCGCTGATTTTTTTTATCTGATTAGATAGCTTCTTAACTCTTGGAATGATACATTTTGGTAAATTTTACCTCAATTTTAACGTATGGGACTTAACCTATCATGCCTATGCTTAAACAGCTTAATTTTATTAAAATCAACGTTAAAGCTAGAAATTAAAGAGAAATTGAGTCAGAGGTTGAAAATATGACTGTTTTTTCAGAACCCTTTGACCTTCGTGTGGGCCCTTATGTTTAGAACCCTTGTGTCGAGTGATGCAGTTAAACCCCGTCCTATACCCCCCACACTTCAACATACTTCATTGAAACCTTATTCATATTACAGCTGGGTTGTTAAAATACAACTTGTGAAACACGTTTTACAAGTATGTAATTATAAACAGAATAATTGGTCTGCTCTTAGCTATTGATACTGCTTCTAGGGATATTTTAATACCAGGAAATATGACGTAGGAAGTAAACCCTCAAGTTAAAATTAACTTATAAGATGACGTATAAAATTACCCCAAAATAAACACTGTTTCTGCAATCCTTAGAGACTTTTGAACCACCCTGTATAAATAAATGGTTTATATATTATAATAGATTAGTATAATGAATTAAACAGGCAGTAAAAGAATAATGTCTGTCATTTTAACCCTCATGACATATTAAAACAATAAACTAATAACGATTCTATTATATTTTTTATTTATATTACAATATGACTGGTAACATTATTGTAATGCCTCATAACAAACAACTGACAATTGTTTGTTAGGAGGAATTATCGATTTTTCTGACGTCACAATTCCATAAAATATACAGCAATAAATACAATTAACTTGAGCCCTGACCTATGACAATTTTTACGATAATTTTTACAGAGTATAACCTAAATAGTGTATATATAGAACGCATGAAATATTTGATCATGTAAATTCAATTTAAATGGTTTGAGAGGCTATTCACATCTTAGTATTTTAGACATTTTATTAGCATATACCTATTATGCATATATCTATAACAAAAATTTTGTAATACCTTTACTAATAAATAATGGCTTCATGAGTATTTGTAGTTATAAGATAACTATCAACAGTTCTATGAATTATCGAGCCTATAGTAACATGGATATAACTTTCTATGGTTTCAGTTTACTATATCTCGCGTAATTACATAACTAAACATATTTAATGATTTTTTTGAATGAACTGAATATCATTACAAGTAAAATTATTTAACAGAAAGATTAACATCAGTTAAAAAAAGTTAGTTCCTATAGTATGGTCATTGGAGCATTATAATATAATTGTAACATGTCATCGTTTTCATAATAAATTAATTACTTAAGGATTTACTTCCACTTAAAGAAAGCACCTCGATACACGATGCAGACTTTTTATTCCCCAATAACTATGATTATTGTTTTAGTTATGATTGTTTAGTAGTTATGATTATTTATTATTGTTTGTTGTTTGTTGTCGTCTATGATTATTGTTTTTTGGAAAATAATTTGAAAATATCTACTTTTTTTAAGCATAATTTTTCCCTTGTTACTAACATTCATTATTTCATATTATTTTTTGTTTACTCTTTCTTGTTAGTTGGTAAATTTTTATATTTTTTGTTTGTTTTTAGAATGTTTTACAATTTAAATCCATTACTTTTTTTATTAATCTTTTTAAATCATGATTATTCTCTTTATGCGTTTAATACACCTTATATGTATAGGTAAAGATTATTATATTGATGGCACATTAATGTTAATTTTGGTTTGTACATCTTATGAGGGGATAGTGCCATATATGATATTAAGATATTTTTTTTAAACAGTATTTTGTTATTTTTAATTCTTCATTAAAATAGTAATTCTATTTTATATTTCCTAAATTATTATATATTGTTTTCTTTTGATATTTGTATATGTATGTTAAATCTTTTTTATGTAAATTGGGAGCAATCCCGTATTTGTTAAATAAATAAATACTGGATATACTTTTTCCAGAATTGACCTTAGCCATCACGCTCGTCGTCTTATCTTGTTTTTACTTAATTATGCTTGCGATGTCACAGAGTTTATCAATTAATTTTAAGTAGCACACATAAAGGAAGCAATAAAACGAATTATCAATATAGATAATGATAGTGTTTAAGAAACGTTTCAGCTAAGGAAAGAAAATTATGAATTTATCTTGAGCAAATCTTTTGTAAATTGAAACATTTCACTATATTGTTTACTCATATTTCTCTATCTCAAACAACGTCCATGGGGTCAGAAAATCCCTTAATGCGTCATCTCCATAATTCAAGATTCTTGGGATAATCTGTATTGTAAACAAAATGAGTGCTTAAATTTACGCTTAATTTTTCAGGTTTTTAGACTGATTACAGATATGCAGACATTTGTTTTGTATAACTAGTTTAGTTTTTGTGGATCTTTTCTATTTTGTACTGTATGCAACGGCGGTTTCTTAGGTTGATTTCATAATGTCATATGTCATACAATTAATAGTTACCTACACTATACTTCAAGCATAATGTCATGATACGTCGATCAATTAAGAGATTAAATAAATGAATGCAATGAGCTAATTGTTTAAAAACTTATTTTAGTGAGAAATTTTTGTAAATATTCATGTTGAATATGAGTTTTTTTACGAACGATATACAAATGTAATTTGTAATAATTTGTAAATTGCAATTGTTAAAGCTACTAAAATTAGTAGCTTTAACTACCAGAAACCCTATTTTATTGGCTTATTGCTAACCCTTATTATTGCTTACTATGTTGTTAATGTTAATACCCACCTACAATTAGTATATTCATTTTTGTTGAGGCAATTACTACTTTTTTATATCATAATTTCATGCACGTTATAATGATCCTCATATATGTCAGTTTATTAAGAACACTAAATTTAAAGGGACGATAAACAAAAAAGAAAATCTAGTATGGGACAGCTTTAGCGAAGTAAGAAGGGTTTCTAATAAAATAAAGAGCCTAATTACAAAAGTTTGATCAACAATTTACTAAAACATTTTAGATAAATTAGATTATTTTTCTAAAATTTGTGGGGACTTAAACTAAAGTAAAGAGCAAGGGAAAGGTTTCATCTGGACATCAAAGAAATGGAGAAGAATATCAGTGAAGATGGAATAAAAAGATGATTATAGATTTTAAAAATGAGGCTGTTAGGGGTTAAAAGCAAAAGGAAATCTACGAAATAAATTTTGAAACTATATTAAGATATACGTATGCTCTAAAAGTATAAATTATTAAAATTATTTAAAAATGTAAAATAATAAAATTGTCAAAGTTCTTAATATTTTTAAAATATCAATAAAATTTTATTTGTAACAAATCTATACGAGCTAGAGAAAAAATAAAATAATTTTTTAAGTCAGCATAGTAAAATCATTTAAAATTACCTACTTTTATTCGATCATCAAAATTTTTTCCCAGGGTGGTGTGGTGCTATAGTTAAATTCCTAGTACATTATTTAGCTTTTCAATTGTTAATTGCAAAAAATACACATTTCTTTAATTGTTCTAATAAATTTAGCTTTTATATAGTTATGAATATAATATTTCCTTTTCAAATTAGAATGAAATAGTTCTTATTCTTTTCTGTTTAGCCAAGCGAAACTGTAAGTGCAATATAATCCAAGAATTGTATTACTATAATAACGTTAAACCTAATGACATTATAAAGTGCCAAAGGAATTGGAATTACTGTAAATCTACTAGTCTGCTGGAATATTTTAGACTACATCAATTTATTGAATTGTTGGCTTCATATAATGAGTTCACTCTCTTGCACTAAATATATAGCGCTGAAAGGATTGTTTGTCCGCTGTTCCCGCAGTCTTGTTTTAAATTTGGTTAACTTAATAACAGGAATAAATCATCTCCAGAAGAGAGTAAAAGAGGATATCCCCTCCTAGAATGCATCTTGCCCTCACTGAGTTTTGGAGCAGATATTAGGAATAAAATTTGAAATAGAAAAAATGTGCAATAAGCTGCAAACGATTGATTTATTATAATTTTAACGCCCTATAGTCTTGTAAAAGAGGTTTCAATAAGATTACACAGAACCCATAAAAGCCAAAAAAATATGTTTCAAGCCTCTCAATGTATTTAGATAGGGTGTGGTCCCTTTAGTAAATATCATCTCCCTGCAGTATAATATTTGCGTACAACCAAAGCCTATCTTTATATCTAACGATTCGGTTGGTAATGTCGACGGAGGCTATTTCTTGTAAGTACTTCAATTTGCTCTTTAATCTCCCCAGCAGAAACCTCTTTTAGATCCGTATTCACCAAATCGTACTTTAACTTGATTCACTTAAACTTTAAATTAATCCAAAGTTTAAACTTTTATAATCGGTATTCCCCAAGCTGAATTTAAATCTTGTTTATTAAAAATATCTAGATTAAACAAGCCAGGTAGGGGCTAGGGGATGCACCCCCCCCCCTCTTCTGGAAAAAATTTTGCCCCCTCTGACGAAGTCTTTTTAGTAAAGGTCGTATAAATATCGCCTCCCCTCTGGGATTGGTTGACCTCCCCCCGTCAAGTTTTCACTGGCTACGGGCCTGCGCCTATATCGAATCTTAATTATTAAGTTAAGTTAATTTTAATTTAATTAATTTAATTTAATTTTAATTTAATTAAGTTAAGTTAATCTTAATTTAATTAAGTTAATTATCTACTATAATTACTATAATTTATTATAGTAATTATCTACTATAATTATCTATAGCAATTACTACTATTATACTACTACTACTTTATACTATTTACTACTACTTTATACTACTACAATTATCTATCTATAATTGTCTACTATAAAAATAAAATAAAATGCCCGTTTTAGGGCCTTTCGGCCCATCAGGGTATTCACCCTGCGGGAACCACCTCAGGTGGGTAGCATCTACTACACTCTAAGAATTAAAGTTGGCGATATCTTTTTAATACAAATACTATTCATAAAATCTTAGAGCATAGCCCGGGCTGCGAACCCCGGACCTCCGGTGCCGAAATCGAACGCACTATATTTATCTTATTGTCTACTATAATTATCTTAATTTAATCTTAATCTTAATTTAATTAACTTAAGTTAACCTCGAGTTTAAACTTGGTTTGGCAGTTAATTGGTGTACATCATTTTAGGTTTAAACTGCCGTTTAAAGAGATTTTACTAAACTGTAGTTCAAACTAGTTTTATGAATACAAAACCTAGTTTAAACTTAAGTCAAAACTAATTCTTTTTAAAGCGCAGTTAAACTAGGTTTTTTAATACGGATCTTAGCGTCCCAGAGGAGGATAATTACTCTTAACTTAAGTGTCAAATCTTCTATTTTTTATAATATTTAGTTAATTTAATATAATTCTTAACGTACGACAGTATGTTGTAATCGGTTTTATTTTGAAACTGATCTTAGCTCTTATCTTCAGTAATGATGCGATTCATATTTTAAAGTTGAAGGCCACAGGAGTTGGAAATAGTATCAGAACTTAATCTCTTACGATATTCTCAAAAAAAATGTAATTTTGTTGAAAGCATTCAACATATTCTTAGGAAGACTTATCTTACCTACTGGTTAATAGTTTCAGTAGTTTATTAGAATCTTTGCTGACAGGTGAAATATTACGCACGCCATGATAAATCGATTTTACCTTTACAGAATGTAAAGGCAGAATGTCTGTAATGCAGTTGAACTATTAACCTAGACCCCTAGACAAAGCTTGTGGCTCACGGAAGACTCCACTCTATACCTTCCCTCTAGTAAAGAGAATCTTAAATTACTCGCTCAGTTTATTACTTGGCAACTTACTAGATTTATATCTGAAGGTGTATCAGCTAAATATAAAATTTTAACCTTAACCTATAGACCTATTATAGGTCTAGGTTACTTACTTACCAATTAAACTAGGTCGGAAAGTTATGGCATTAGCGTCTCAGAAGAGGACAATTAATTTTAAGAATCATATCTGCTATTTCCTTATATAATAAGGATGACTAAATGACTTAATATGACTAAATATGACTAAATATAACTCTAATATATTTAAACTAAATATATGACTAAATAAGTTATTAGGGTGAAGCGCAGGTGGAGTGTATATGTAGTAAATATGGAGTGTAATATGACTAAATATATGACTAATATGACTCCTTATAATATTTAGTCAATTTAATTAACTCTCAGCGTACGACAATAAGTTGCCATCGGTATTCATATAATTACTACTATCAATATATTGATTGTAAGTTACATATGAATTCATTGTAATTTTTATATTATTAAGTAAGTTAAGTACGACCAAAAAGTTATGACAACGGGTCAAACGTAGACTTCGTGTTGAATTAAAACTGAGATTACTTATAGAATAATTGATGTGAGAATAAAGTTAGATCAGGATGATGAATTTTCGTAAAAAAACCATTAAATTAGCGATATCTAGATTGCCTAAGCATATCTATCCAACTGATTGTATTAGTGGAAGATCATTGAAGAATATGGACATTTGGGAGTCCGTGAAAAGATGGTCCGCGAGCTAACAATCGAACTATTATTGCAAACAGTTTATTAACTTAACAGCCTGCATGCTTTCTGTAAATACTTGAATGCTTTAGATAAATCCATAAATCAATGAAAAGAAGTTTTTATTGGTTTGGAAATATTAATCATCCACTTTTTCTGTTCTAAGTAAGGGTGTGGGAAAAATGGAGGTCGTTTTATTAATTAGCAAGATTATGTTTCTTACAAATATTGAGTTCATCGTCATCTTGATGGAAATAAAAACTATTGAAAGTTTCAAAAGAATTTGTTTTTTGGGCTTGTGAGCAAGATTTGTTTTGGAAACTGGACATTTTGTATAAATAGACCAAGAGCCCTTGATGGTTTAAATCGTCAAAACCAACTCTCAAATAAGTGTCAATTTCTAATGAAAATTCGCTATAATAATATACTTTATTAGCTCATTTTATGGAAGCTTTTGAGCTGCTTTTCGGGCTGTCATTCAAAGCGTTAAACATAGTTAGCGATGACTAAGTTTCTGATTGATGGGGGACAACATGTCCGCGTAAGAACCGTTTATTTCAGATATAGTTCAGATATAGATTTAGAATAGTTCTTGGCCCGACAGACAGATTTCAGGTTTGGGGTCCGTGGGGCTCTGATGTTTGCGAAACCTCGCAGTACCAAATCATAACCCGTCTGGTTTTATTAATGCAACAGAATTTTCGAGAACAATCGAAACATCTAAATTATTAGTTATTTAGATAAAACATAAGATTGTCTCTAATAATCTATAAACGAAGAATCAACTACGGTCGTAACTTGCATGGGTACGAATACCCCAACGAATATTAGTTCATGAAATCAATTCTTCAATTTGAAGTGAAAACGACTTCTTAAATTTGTATGTTCATAACATTTTTATGGAATCCAAAGGAAAAATGAACAAATGAATTTTTGCTTTTGATTTAGGGATCAGCGAAAATATTAATTAAACACAATAAAAATATTGTTAAACACTTCAGTGCTTCAGTGAGTTTATGATTATTCCTGGTAACTGAAGTGAAAAGGTAGAAAAATCCTCTTTAAGCAATAAGGAAATTACAGTCAGCAGCGAATCAAACTGATAATACGATAAAACACATTGATAGAATAATATAGTATCTAAAAGAAATATCTGAGTGGTAGAATATCAATTTATTCCTTATTCTTTCATCAAGAATATATTAGAGTTTATTACTTTTCCTCATTTATACCGGAGGTATATAGGAAAAGTATTATGTTTGCAAAAAGAAAGCCGATGCCGGGATGTCACCGAAATTATCTGTTTCAAGTGTTTTAAAGGTCTCCTAAGTAAGTGGTTTTGACAAAGTTGTCTGTCTGTGAGTGTGTGTCTATTATCATCGTAGCTCCCTGTGTATTTTTAATAGAGAGTTAAAACTTTTTACAAAAATCAGTCTATAGTAGTAGACTGATAGTACTACACCTATGTAATCATAGGTGTAGTAGTGCTATCCTGAAAATTATTTTTTCCGGTCGAAAGTAGGGAGGATGAAAGTAGCGAAACCGATGTGATGAGAAAAAGTTCCGAGGTACCCTGTACCCGATTTTTTTAAATTGATAAAATCAGAAGGATAACTAATTAAGTTGAATTTTGGCATGAGGGTAATTTCTTTATGGTATTCAAAGTTTTTTAAAGCGGCTTGAGAATCTAAGGGGTTTGTCTGATCATTAATGTTAAGCAACATCAAGCGTGATGAGTAGGTGAATGGGTCATCACAGGGATTAAAACAGAACTTACATGTCTTAGAACGAGCAAAGCTAAACCGAAGATGTACTAAAATAAATTAGGTGTTGTTAATGTACTGAGGACGAGCGAAGCGAGTCTGAAGTGGTGAGAATTAGCGTAGCGAATCCGATAAGGCGAGGAAGAGTTCTTCGTTACCCGTTACTCCGTAACCGATTTTTGTTGCAAGTAATTTCACAATAGATGCTTTTACATTTTGCAACAAACTTTTATTTAGCATAACAAAATGAAATTCTCTTTTGTTTTTCTACATCCTTTCTTGTGTGATATAGCTAATTATTACATACAGCTTTTGACGTTTAATAATGCATATTGTACTAACTATGGTTTTGTTAATAGTAAAATAGACTTTAGACAATATAAAGATAATTAATAAAAAAATACAATACCTTTGCTTTAGAACGTGCAGTTGCTAAATATTCCGTGACCTTTATCAGTTAAAATATATATTAATACAAAAATAGAGTACCTATTAACTAAAAAAGTTAAAATTTGTGGTATATTTTATTTTTTGCGTTGTATTTTAATGTAGTTGGCCTACATGAATAAATGAAGTACACTCACTAAATTAGTAATGTATAGAAATAACAAACAGAATTTTTATTATGCTACTATAAATGCCTTGCTTATATAAACCTTGCTGAAAGGATCCTTTAACCCTCCACTTCCGATAACAGTCTAAGGGTATTTAGGAGATGATCATCTTGTGTAATCCAGTTCTTCGATTTCTGTTTATTCCCTTTGGGAATAAATTCGCTAATGGGATAGGCGTATTAAAAAAATACGCGGAAAATACGCGTATTTTCTTACGGTTTTAGCGTAAGAAAATACGCTAAAACCTGTAAAGATAACTGACTAAGCTTAAAGATAAGTAACTATGCTTTAAACTAGTGCAAATTATAGTGCGTACTCCTAATTTTAGAGGCAGAGTTTTGCATAATCGACTGGATAATTATGCGCATTTCCTTTGGAAAATACAGACAAAATGAGTTACGAGCAGTGCTTGACAATTGAGTAACTGCTTAAGTTCCAAAGTATGAACCGGAATCTTGATTAAAATTCCGTTGCCAGTCGGGAAGTGTTTTATATTTTTGATGCTCAATTCAGTATGGAACTTTCATTTTTATGGGAAGACCCTTAAGACTCCTACATTTGGATAGAAACGTTTTTCCTGACATCTATCACCTCCATTATCGTCGACATGCGACTCACCTTAGCGTGTCATTTTTTAACTATTCGCTTAAAAGGGTTAGTTTAATGTCATCAAATTGCGTTGAAAAAAAAGAATATGTGAATTAATTTTCCCTGAATTTTGTGTAAATATTTTTGTGTGAATGGAAACAGAAGTTTGGGATTGTTGGGTCTAAAGGGTGGTGCACAGTGGTGAAATTTGGATGATATTCATGATACAGCTGCTGGGTTGAGGAAGGGCAGAGTTCTATGACCCTACAGTAATCGATACCAAACACTTCAGACAACTTACCATACTCCTATTTTCCCAACTTTTCACCACAGTCTGCAAATTTTTGTGTTACTGTTTCTTCAAATTCTTTGTCATTTATATATTTTAAAAATTCATTTGTCAGTTCGTTTAGTAAATTTTCTTTTATCAATGGTTTCCTAACCTTAGTTTAAGGTTAAACTAACTCATATTTTAACTTTTGTAACAGTGACTTAAAAGAATGGGCTACGAACAGTTCCTAAGCTAATTAGCCAGTCCGGATAATATCATGAAATGAAAGACCTTTCAATATACTAAAGCTCTTTCATGCGTTGTGTGTGATATTACCCCTAATTTTTCTAGTTGGCCTAAATAAACCTTAGTAAAAATCGGGTGTGGTGTACCTAGGTACTTCACAATTTCGAACTCGCTTATTACCTCACCTTTCGAATGTCATGATTGTCAATAACGCTTCAGGTTGTGTTACTTTGGTATGCTATGCTATGCTGAACATCAGGAGTCACCCGTGGTGTAGTGGTTAATGTACGCGGCCAATACACAGAATGAATGGACTTTAGTCATGGGTTCAATCCCAGCACGGGCCTTTAGGATTTTTATGAGAGGGATAAAAATTCTGCGTACCACGTCCTTCAGAAAGGACGTACCGGTGGTCTCGAGCCTGTGCGTTGTCAGGTACTCGTTAAAGATCCCTTACACTAAATGAAAATGGGTATAGGTAAAATTTAGGACCCTCATTGTAGATTCATTATAATACTATACTGTTTCTGCATTGTAGTTTAAAGTGTGTGGAGGTTTAACAGTGAGAGCATGTGTTGTTCCCAGTTTTCACTAGACTATAGGAGTCAGTGAAAATATGTATAATTGCTTGAAAATGCATGAGAGGAACCATAGAAATTCACAGCTCTTCTGTCTAGATTAGATGAAATATACCTGCACTTGAAATTAAAAGGAGTAGAACACTATCTTAGGGAGCTGGCAAAAAGGGCCCAACCACGTGGCCTACCATCAGCGCTGCGGTGAAATTCCAAATTAAAGAAATTAAAAAATGTGTACTTAATTTTATATGCATAAATAAATGAGTACCACTACTGTATACTTAATTCACCTTGATGATTTCCTAGTTAGTGATAGATAGTCCTAATTTAAAGATATATTTTACTAAAAATCTACTGTTTTACTAGTTTTTAGGACATTATTATAATTTTTCTAATGTTTACTTTTAAGTTGTACAAAATCACAATAGATAACCTAGTTTGCTCAAACAAGAAGAAAAATAATCGAGGTTCCTCAAGATATTATCAGATCAAATGATTTCCGTTGAATAAAACCAATTCGTGGATTAGATGTATGTGGCATTAAACGATTGGAGTGTGAACGACTGATGTTATCCTGTATTGCTTTTGCTATGTCATCGTTATAGCTGTTTATATTATATGTTATTTTTAAATATTTAAAAGTTTTAAATATTTAGTATAAACACTGTGGGAGTTATTCGTGACATACACATACACTCAGACATGAAACCTCGGTTTCGGGTTTCCTTTTACCGACGGTAGAAGGCAAGGAATGGTAATGAAACACCCATGCAGGCATAGAGATATATACTAGAGGGGGCATAGCCTATCTTAATACATTGAGAGGCCTGAAACATCTTTTAGGGGGCTCTCAGGGGCTCTGTGTAACCTCATTGAAACCTCCTCCAAATCAATTGTTTTCGGCTTCCCGCACATTGTGATTTGTATTTTAAACATTCTACTATATAATGTACTATTTTTTTGTTCTGTTTATTTGATTATCAAATCGAATGTGGTCAGGTTACTTTTTCGATGTTTCAAAATTCAACCAATAGGGCCCCTCTAGTTATATATCTCTTTGCATGCAGGTACCTGCTCATAAAATTTTTAATGTCTAAGTACAGAGCCAGCTTTAAACTTTCCGTTCATCATCAGCATCGCGGTGAAATTGCAAATTAAAGAAATATGTACTTAATTTTATATGTATAAATACATGATTACTACTACTGTATACTTAATTCACCTTGCTGATTTACTACAGTACAGAATCAGTTAAATGAACATAAAACTAAGAAATGCTGTTGGAATTACAGTAAACTTTCATTATTTCCCACGGTAAGCAAGGTATCAAGTTCATTAACTCCGATCTGATAATTAAAAGTAATGCAGATTAATTCAAAGAGTTAACATCAATTCAACTCTCTGTTAACAGTCTCTAACTAATATGTTTCATTATTTATCGATTTCTCGAGATTATGGAAAATAAATAAAAGAACTTATAAAAATAATCATATGACAATAACTAGTTATTGAAACTAAAATATGGAAGGTGGAATTCCTAGTTTAAAGATATATTTTATTAAGAATTGACTGCTTTACTAGTTAGTAGGAATGAATGATAATTTGTCTAATATTTACTTATAAGTTGTATAAAATGACAATAGATAACCTAGTTTTCTTAAACCAGAAGAAATATAGTCGAGGTTGCTTAAGATATTATCAGATTGAATGATTTCCGTTGAATAAAACTAATATTCAAGAGGAGAATAATTCGCTTGTGACGTTTGTAGCATAAACCGATTGGAGTGTGAACGACTGATGTTATTCTGTATTGCTATGTTATCGTTATAGCTGTTTATGTTATATGTTATTTTTAATTATATAATGACTACAATGGATACTGCAAAAATTGTATTTATAATTCTGTTGCCTCAAGATCCAAAATCAAATTTTCATAAGGAAATAGCGCTTACTTAGTAAAAGAACTACGCTGGAAAGTTTTTGTCGGTATTTAGATGATTTAGTAGTTCCACTTTCCACCAATATCTGCGGGTCAGATTCGTCTTTAATAGCTTGCCATTCAATTTTATAAAAATAAGTTGATATAGTTGGCTGGCGTGTATTATGAAGGGATTCCTAAGTAAAACAAGTGTTTAATAATAAGGTGTGTTTTGCTCATCCTCAGTCAGGAAAGATCAGTTGTAAACTTAGCAGTCTCTCATCCGCTTACTGACTGCAAAATTATCCAAAAAACCGTATATATACTAACACACAATATACTTGTGTGTTATACAAAGAACTGCCCTTATGCCAAATTTCAACTCAATTGATTATTTTTCTAATTTTTGAAAAAAATGTATTTGTCAGTCAATAAAAATTAAACTAATAATGACAATAAGATGAAACTTGGCACATTTGTTGGTTTTATATGGCACCACATAGGTTATACGAGAAAACATGAGTAAAAGTAAATTATGAAGAAAATTCGCTAAGAACCCTCCACCTTCTTGCCTACGTAAATCCTATTTTTTTATTCTTTTGAACTTGAAACAACACTCTTGGCTTGTTTACAACGGAATATAAGGATTTACCTTCTACTAATAATGATATATTCTTTAATATAGTGTAATTTTAAATCAAACTGTCTTTACTACTATAAAATATTTATTATGAAAAAATAAAAATTTATGCATTTTTCCCCCGACTACAATAATATGTAAATACTTTATGTAGTTAGCATGTCTAAAATAAGCAATGTAAAACTCGAGTTCTCTTTTACGAAGGGTTAATGACTGCTGACCTATTTGCCAATGCAATATTTATTCTTTACTTCTTAATTAACAGGGTCAATT
The DNA here is from genome assembly GCA_018340805.1 of Microvelia longipes. NCBI lineage: Eukaryota > Metazoa > Arthropoda > Insecta > Hemiptera > Veliidae > Microvelia > Microvelia longipes. The sequence goes on along the minus strand of JACMZG010001870.1, from coordinate 18,340,670 downwards.
GTATTATTTATCTGAATGATAAATTCGAAGAATGTACAAAGATATATGAATAAATATGTATAAAATAATATGCAGGTTAATGAAGAAGTAGGCTATTATTTAGTATTATTTATACTAGTTGATTTAGTTTATGTATGAACTAAAATTTTTTATACGAACATTACAAAACCGGTCCATAAATTAAATATCCCATTGAAATAATTGACGGTATAGCTTATAATTCATACGCTTTATTTTTTCACATTAACGATAAACTCTTACATTTTCAATAAATTTTAGTAATTATTTCTAACCATTAACGAAGGAGGTTGTGTCATGTTACCAAAGGATCTTAACTTTTATAATTATTTTTAACGACCAGTTCGTGATAATTAATTCGTCGAGAGAGAAATTGCTATTAGTTCTGTGTTTGTCATAAATAGGTCTAGTTTTCATCAAACAAATACTATTCGTTGTAAGTTGGTTTATAAAATATATGCGTTTAAAGCCACCTATTTTCTTGTTTTGGTGACTATAGGAAATACCTTCAATAAATCTGGACAGAGGTCCCCCAGAGATTACTCTAAAGCCCTTCTAAACTAACGATTTAGAACCTGATGACAGAAACAGCTCCCTTATGCAAAAACCTCCCCTTCTGTCAGTAAGGGCGTTTAGGCGAAACAAATAACTTCTTCAATTTACAAAAGAGTAATTCTAACCATAAGACTGGCGCCATCCTTGATGTTTTAAAGGTTTTTTTCTTTGTTTTAATCTTATAATCTTATCATTAAAAGATATATAAAATGTTATATAGTTTTTATCTTCAAAAATAACACTTATCTTTATTTACTGCTCTTCTCTTACATTATTTATAAAAAGAATCACTGAAAAAGCAAAGCTCCTGTTATTGTACTCCTAAAGCTATGGACTAATGTCTCTTTTAGCGAATTTGCATTACAAAATTACGCTTATAAGTTAACTGCATACCTTAATTAAGAATAAATAAATAATATATATATATATATATCTATATATATATATATATATATATATATATATATATATATATATATATAATATATATATATATATATATATATATATATTATATATATAAATATATATATATATATATATATATATATATATATATATATATATATATATATATATAATATATAATATGTATATTTTTTTTGTCTGTAAATTTTGAGAAGTAGTTTCTTTTATATTTAACATTTATCTATTCACGGAGAGTTATAAAGTTGAAAAATAATCCTGTACTCTTTGTTTTTATATTAAAATAATGTGATGCATGGAGCCAGGTTGGGAGCACCTGGCCGAGTCAGGTTGCCACTACGAGGCAGGTGGTAGAGGGTTTGACACAAGGTGCATACTCCGCTCTTTTCTTTCTTTCATCTTCCTTATTCCATTTAACTTGTTTTAAATGCCACAGATCATCTGAAGCTGAGATTATATAATATTATTAAGTACTATGTTTGGCTTATTAAGGAATAAGCCGCAGTTTTATGGCACATTTTGCATGATAACAGTTAATTTTATTTATCTTTATAAAATCGTTTTTGATAACAACGTTTGTAATCACTGTTGGTAAGAAAAACTCTGCGAAATTGATCTGTAAGTCACAAAGAGCAATTTAAGCCAACAAATTTCAGTTTGAACATATATTTATGTTTTATGGTTATCATTGTGAGTAATATGCCCCTCCCCCTGTGGGTAATAAATGATTTTAAAGAGGCAATTGGTCATAAAAGAGGCTAGGAGCAAAAATAAAAGTATATATTCATCTAAATAAAAAGAGGCAGATAACATAATTTCGCACATACTGGGTGGTACATTTCAAATACATCACCCTGATTAATTCACCTTCTTGTGGATATGAGTTAAGTTGACCACTGGAAGTTTTAATAACCAATCATTTGTTTGGTAATCATCTGGCATGTATCTGATTACAAAAATATGTTTTTCTGCGGTAACATTAAAAATTTATATTTAAATTTATATTTATCTTAATTATTTTAGTAACTTAATCATATCCTCAACGATTTGATACCAATATAATTGAATTCCGGTACTTTCTAATGTACGCTATCGTTTGGCATACATCAGGACTATTACCCATTTTTAAATAAAAATATGCTTACTAGTATACCAGAATTCATCAATTTTAATTCATTGTAGGGAAAAAAAGGACTGGCAAAAATTACCGGAATTCAGCGATATTGGAATCAAATTGTCCAGGATAAGACACATAATGGTCATATAATGATATGCTCCGATTTAACTTTTTGAAGTTACCGTAGAAAAGCATATTTTGGCAAACAGATTACCATAGATGCTAGACGATGACCATAAAAAATAATTAGGTATTTAAATTCCTAGTGGTCTACTTAGTAGGGGTAGATACCAATTTGACAGTTATAGCTCTGTACGGAGCGGAGTAATCAGGGTGTATTTGCAATGTACCACCCTGGTTACCACTTTACAAAATACCCTCATTTAGTAAAATTATTTGTTGGTAAATATTCTTTGCTACTTTACTCCTTTTGCTCGCATCAAGAACAATTCATGTCCTTACTGTAGCACATAAGAGAGCAAGTCTGATGAACAACAAATATTGGAAGGGTCACATTTTTATGAAAATTATCCATTTTTGGAGTGTAACCTAGTACTAACAAGTCCAAGATACCCGACTATAAACTAGTGAACTAGAAAGTTAAATTACTTTGCTCGTTGTCTTGCAATAAGTAACGATTCTCTAAAATAAAGACTAACAGGAGCGTAATAAAGGGAGTGGACTCCTTGGCTGGCTTCACCTATATCACCTATATGACCAATGAAATATCAAAAATGCATTTTTCTAAATAGAACATATTTATTTGGCTCGCTTCGCTCGTATTCTAGTTTGTTTATCATTGCTTGTCTTAAGCATTTAATTAAATAAAATTTGGAAACTGTGTATGGTTATGCTAAACTTGCAATCTCATTAATTATAATTGCTAAAATGCTGAAGAGAGAAGATGTTTAACATATATTTAATTAAAAAATCTAGAAGTAGGCAACGAGTGAAAAAAAGGTTGAGACATTTTTAACGTCCTATGTTTTAAATTTCTATAGGAGAGCAAGTCCTGAGATCGCTCTAATTTTAGACCTTAGACCTTGCTTACAATTTTTATAATTATTAGTTTTTCACGTTTATACAAGGAAAGGTATTAAACTGCGTAGGCTTTCGCGGTTATTTACATGAAGATTTAGGTCTTCCGGCGGTGACCGCGTCATCATAGATGATAAATCTAATGTTTCGCTCCCATAGTGCTCCCATAGTTCCCATAGTGGAAGCGAAACATCGGATTTATCATCTACAATGACGCGGTCACCACTGGAGGATTTAAATCTTCAGGAAAAGTTGTGATTGTTCTAATGGTTGTGAATTTCAAATTTATTCATTTAATTATTTATTCTTATCCATATATAATCAATTATGTATAACAATGTTCTATATAATTGTAAATATTTCTGTTCCAGATTGTACAAATTGTGCTGATAAGTTGTCTTTATTTTTCTAAAAAAAAACACTGAAAAATGTAAATTTCTATCTGGACAAGCTACATAATACAGGTAAAGAATTATTCGAGTTGTATCCTAGGATAGTCTTTGTAATGTAATAGAATATGCTTTTAATATAATTAAACTAGCATTATCATTAATGATATGGGTATATTATACCTATACTATTAATTAGTTACATCATTAAGAAAATAATTAATATTTAATAGTTAAATTGTTTGTCTGGAATAACCCGAATAAATTGTCCGTTTAGCTTACAATTTACTTATGAACTTTTAGACTAATAACTTTTACTTTGCCTAATAATTCTTCTTTCAATCATTAATCAGATCATTGGATTTGCTTGATTTTTAAATTTAATTTTCAGGCCTTTACATTTTGGTCTTTGAGGATTTTCTATGACAACCATATCGTCCGATGAAGTTAGCTCGGTTAAAGGTAGCACGGTTAAATGTGATCTTGAAAATAGTTTTCCAATCAAATAGACCAAGAGCCCAGGGGTGTTTTGTTAATAAAAAGTGTAATGGCTGGAACCGGTCTCAATTTTCGTAAATATCTTGAACAAGGATCTGCAATTCTGCAGACTCGTATCGGATAGGTGTCCCAGGCAGAACGCACTTTACAAGTCAAATCTACCACCCAAGTTAATAAAAAGTGTAATGGCTGGAACCGGTCTCAATGTTTCGTAAATACCTTCCTGAACAAGGATCTGCAATTCTGCCGACTCGTATCGGATGGGTGTCCCAGGCAGAACCTTTGACCCCTAAAGTGCGTTCTGCCTGTGTTGTTCAGGAAGGTATTTACGAAAAATTGAGACCGGTTCCAGCCATTACACTTTTTATTAACAAAACACCCCTGGGCTCTTGGTCTAAAACTGAAATTGTTATGTAAACTACTGAATGCGGTTTAATAGATTTTTGCTCCTTAAAAATGTTCAGTATATAAAGAGCATTGCTATGAATAGTTGATGCGATATAGTGCTATTTAAAGTCTAGTAAGTTAATGTTTGGGAGGGACGTTGTGGACTTCTTATTTTCTTAGGGCGGGAATCTATGACTAGAATATCAACGGATGTTAATCACACAAATGTAAAAACATATTAATGAGTCACAGATTTCCCTTAAAGAGAAGTGAATAATGTAGAAAAGATAATGCTGCTTTCAACTTCAAAAATGTTTTTTTAAGGACATCAATATCTCTGAATTCTCTCCCAGTTTTAATCTGCATTTATTGTTAGCGTTTTAATGAAACAATCTGCTAATTATGGAGCTAAGCTTCCCTACCTTATTTATTGAAATCATAAGCGAAGCGTGTAGGATCGCTTCGCTTTAAAAATATTTTGATAAATTTGCTAGCCATAGCTGTGACTTAGGTCTTGTTGGAAAAAAGACACTTCAAACAGGCTCTAAACATTTTTTTTGAACAAACATATTTTACAAAAATTTTTTGCAGGTTTACCATGTTTACCATTTTTAATTTCACTTATCAGTTCTTCCTCAAATTAATACGAAATTAATTGATTAATACGGGATAAAATTCATATTAATCAGTTAGAGTTTTATAACAAGTTTCGTTAAAATTGCTCGTGTTTGACCTGTAGAGGGTGTTTATACTACATAAAGTGTACACATAAACTCTTACATACATACCAACTTTTTAGCTAATTTACATCATGAAAATTAAGCTTATGATGTTTTTAGGATGACAGAAGTAGAGAGGGAAATGATTCCGTTAGGCTTCCTGATACCAAAAATATATTATACTTAAGAAATATGCTGAACGTTATAAGAGAGTGTAAAGCTAAATGTAGCTAAAAAAAGACGTGTACGGGGAACTTTTCCTTTTGCTACGCTTATCCTCAATACTGCGGACTCGCTTCGCTCGTTCAAAGAATAAAATTGCAGCACGTCTTCGGAAACCTTTCGCTTGTCCTCCGACAGTAAATACATTCGTTTCATTCCCAGCGGTCACCCA
>JACMZG010001870.1:18281338-18334394 GCA_018340805.1 Microvelia longipes | reverse complement strand
ATTATTTATTATGTGTTCGCCCATTTACTAAATATATTTTTTTTTATAAAAGGGCACAATTTTTATTTCTTAAATTTATTTATTTTTCAGAACATTTTTTTCTATAATAGTTAAACTTTATATTTGAATTATATATGTTATATATTATAAAAAAGTAAAACAAAAGACACGTCAGCATTCCATTCCACGACGCTCAAATGTGCTTTCCTTATTTTGAGTTTTTTGATGCGATATTTTTTATTGTGTAAAGTATTAAATTTGGAACATTCGATACATTTTTGTCATAATGTTTTTGTATTGAAAAGATAACGGATCGAAATGTATAGATTTTTGACAACATTGCATGCACTAGGCCAAAGTATTATTAAACAAAAAGTAAATTCCCATTTACAGAACTGGCAAATTTTTTTATTAGATTTTATGGGAAATAAATTGTAAACTGTAATTGTTGATTTGTATTTTTATTTATTAAAAACCCTCCTTAATTGTATATTCCTTTTTAGTTTTTTTCTTTTTATCCAGTCGCCTGTATAATTTACTTTCTTTATGAGATGTTCTGACCTAGATTTTACAATTCATCAAATCTTCTGGCTGTATTCAATTACTTGATTATATAATGATCACAGAATAATATTTTAAATTTAGTTAATAGGCTTCTAAAATCCGAAGGGAATCATTCTATTGGGTGTGGTCTGTGATCCAGAAAATTTAAATAAGGAATAATAATTTTATAGGCCTATTAAATTTTCATTGATAATAATACTTTTAGTTTTTTATGAAGAGGTTTTCAGTCTGGTGGGTAGCTACCATTCATTCATATTTGAATGAATAAAAAAACTGACACATAGTTTAATTCAGTTGATAGTATGAGGAAATAAGAACCAATGAAGTTGGTCTGATGTGATGGTGGGTGTGGGGTTAAACATCCTCAACTAACCTTGGCTTCCACGTTGTTAACTGATTTAATGCATGTCTACAATAGTGTTGACTACTTAGACAATTGCACTAGTTTATGAGTTGGTCCCCCTAAATTCTGAATTTTTACTCATGGCAGTCTTCTAACGCCACTGATTCTTATAGCAAGGCAATTGCAGAATTCTATGTAAACCATTTCCTTGATGCCAAGGTTTAATCTTGGCACCTCAACCTCATATTTCATGCAGGTCTATTTGACTACTTGTACTTGTCAAGATTATTACATATTTTTATTATTGGAAAAGCAGCTAGTGCCTAAGGTGAAAGTTATTTTATTAATTAAAACATAAATAATGTAGTTCTCCAAGTGTTGCACGCATTAAGGGGGTATGCAGGAAAAAACTAAGAATTTGGGTACCTTTCTTCGTGTTATTCATATTTATTATCATTGGCAATTACAACTTTTAGCCAATTTTCGAAGAAAAATGAGGGGGTAGAGGTTGGTGGCGATTTTTTAAAAAAAGCGACTCATCAAAATTGGGACGAGTGTACGAAATTTTTGTTCCTTGGCGTTTCTATGGGACACGATAACTTTCAAACGCTTTCTCAGATACAAATGAAACTTTGTACAAGTATCAACCTTGTTAATATTCCGAATCTTACTGTTTATAAATATGTGTGTCGTCGTCATTAACCCATAATAATAACTTCCTAAACATTAAAAAACCACTAGTCTTTATGCAGTGCTTTATTAAATTTATTAATAAATAAATATATATATATTTATTGCTTAATAAAATTTTATACAAATGTCAATGTTTATGACTTATGTGTGACGTTATTAACGAACAAAAACATTTAAAAAAATTACAATTCTTCAGACAGTGTTTAGATCTAGCTTAAATTTTTACACATGTACTACTATGTATCGTTAACCAAAATACGACGTTACAGTTTATTATCAGTATTGGTTCGGTTGTTATTGATTGACATATATAACATAATGTAAACAAACCACGTTTTATTTATAAATAAATTTAAAAAGTTGCTTATATCGTGGCAGTATGCCACTTATAGACAAGTAATATGTAGGACTGATAAAGGACAACAACCATTTGGCTGCGGAGCAGCCCCCAGCGCTGACGCCGTAAAGAGGCCGATGGCTTCTTTTGACTTAATAGTCTATGATAAAAAAATTCTGGCGCCGTGGTCCGCATTTCGAACGAATTTTCTTTGGTATGCGTGTTTTCGTGCTTAACAATCCATTTCTTGCTGAAGGATCCGATTTATGCTTTATTACTTGAGCAGTTACGTGTATCAAGCCTTGCTCATTTTTCTGTATTTAAAGTAAATGCGCATAATTAATTATCCTTTTGGTTATACAAATCTATGCTTCTAATTGACAGTTCTAATCTATGCATTATTTGCACTAGTTTAAAGCTCGTTTATGTTTAAAGGTTTTAGTGCAATTCCTTTAAAAAATAGAAAAAGCATTCCAAAGGAAACTCGTTCAACAGGTCTGCATGTAAACAGCTATACACGCGGTGCATGTTTACTTTCAATAGAATCAGTGACGACTAGAATCTGTATTTCGATGCTTCATCTACCTCTTATTCCTCTAGCCTAGCAAGCGGAATTCGTATCCTTATAGTGAGTAACTGAGGTTGAGGTGAGAGTAAAATCAATGGTGGTAGGGAAGAAAAGGTTAAGATTGACAAACACCTATTCTTTTGTACTATTTGTATATTTTATATAAATTTGTATGCTTTTGTACAAATTTAAATTATTAAAACACTTTAATGATAAAATGTTAATTTATTTATAAATTTATGGGGAATGGGTTAAATATATCGTGAGTTTATTTCACATACTGCGATAATTTTCAATAACTATCTCCACTAAAAGCGGACTTTAAGGGGGGGTAATTTACTCGTCGTTACTTGTCCCATAAAAATAGGCATAATAGTCAAATTTGTGAAGGCTTAGCCCTTAAGTCCTATGAAGATCATGATGTTCATTTTTTTCGTCATGGGTCCTAAGGCCTAAATAAACTTTATAAAATAAAAGTACATTAATTACTTGTAAATCATTATTTTTAAATTCACCCTTTCGTCATTCATTTAAGCTTGTTCTTCCACTGAAATAATAAAAAGATTCTAATGAATCTTATTATTTTTAATGTTAATTTTGTTTATTTATGTAAAACTATAGTAACTATAAACTAACTTTACTTCTTAGTTACTGCATACCTTATTCCTTAGAGTCATTAATAGACATGATTTCTATTGCCCTAAAGGTCGAATCTTAAAGTTTATAGTGTACTATATAGTTACTACATTACACTGACTTCTTGGGTAATATAAATGCAGATCTTGACAGTGTTTTTATTAACAAAAGCTATTCTAGACCAAGTAGTTCATCAATACACATGTGATGAATAATTCCAGCTGCAAATCCGTCGCCTACAACATTAATTGATGTCCTTATTCTATCCCTAAAACAATATAACGTAATTAATTAACATAAGGGCGCATTTTAGATTTTTCAATAACATAAAATCCTAAAACATAACAATAGAATGTCCTAAAAGTTTTAAAATGATCTCCATCAGTCTTTAACAGACTCTTGCAAATTCATATTCATCCATGTGTTTTGGAAATTATTACCCAAATGTGTTAATTTATGTCATTATTCTTGGTAAATTTAAATTAAAAAAATCCTGCTACAGATGTCCCTTTTGTATTGCTTTCTGTTTTGTATCATTCGATGTTTCACAATATTATTCTTTATTATATGGCTTTTTGCTATGTATTTAGCGCATATATATATATATATATATATATATATATATATATATATATATATATATATATATATATATATATATATAATATATATATATATATATGTATATATATTATATATATATATATATATATATATATATATATATATATATATATATATATATATATATATAATATATATATATATAATATATATATATATATATATATATATATATATATATAATATATATTTGTGTGTGTGTGTGTTTTGGAAAATACATTTAACAATATATAACATATTTAATATGTTTCCTACTAAAATATGAAATTCGGTTAATTTATTAAATAAATAGTTATTATATAAGACATACTTTAAGATAAAACAATAAAAAATGTTTGTGTTTGCAAATGCTCTGTTATTATTATTAGTCTATGAGAATAAATTTTATAATAAGGTTCTGTATGTTTAATTAACATAAATATTATTAATATAAATATATTATTTATTTCAAATAAATGAAATACTTACAGTAACCAGTCGACTGCAAATAGTAATGCAACGTTTGACGTTGGCAATCCTAAGGTTGATATTACTAATTGCATAGTTACTAGAGCTGATGTAGGGCTAGATGAAGCTCCTATGCTTGTCAGTGTAACTGCTATACTGAAATTTAATTTAGACTTTTACAATATTCCAGGGAAAACAGAAAGGGACTTTGTTGGTTAATTATTAAGGCACCGCGGCTACTTGAGAATTTCTAAGGAAATTAAGGCCCGTATTCAAAGACGTTTTCCTAACATTTCCTAACATTTTCCTAACATTCTCCTAACTTTTTCCTAACATTTTCCTAACATTTTCTCATTCTCCTCTAACTAAGTTTCCTCTTTCCTAACTTTTTTCTAACATTTTTTCCTAACTCCTAACATTCTCCTAACACTCACCTTAGGTTTAGGTAAGGGAAATGTAGTAAGCCATGAAATTTAAATGATCGTTCCCGTGTTTTAAAAAGTCATTTAAGGCTCGCATAAATTTTTTAGTAAGAACCTAAGGTAGTCAGTCAAAAAGTGAAACATTGTAAATAACGTAATAATATCGCAAAATATCAATGTTATTAACTAATTAACCTGGATTTTACGACACACTTTGTCGTATTTATAACTATCTACTAAATTTACATAATACTGTAATCCACTTACCTTACTATTAGGGAGTTTACCCTGAAATTCTTTAACACAATCAGATTTTTTTATTTTCTATGGTCTGTTTGTGGGCGGGCTATCGATTCAAAGAGGAAATTAAGTTGGTCCGGTGTGAATAATTCAGCCATTATTATACCAAAAAATTTTACAACAACCAAAATGAATTTGATGACAAAATACGAAAACAAAAAATGTGTAAATGTTTAGCAAAATGAAAACAGTGTTGCACTGATTAACAGGCTTCATTTCAGGTCTTCAAAAAGTTAGGAAAAGTTAGGAAAATGTTAGGAAAAAGTTAGGAGAATGTTAGGAAACGTCTTTGAATACGGGCCTAAGTATATTTTTAATGTTTCCAGCTAAGGAAAGATAGTTTTTCTTCATCTAACATGCTTGTCAGATGAATTATAACATACAAATTAAGAAGGCTGAAAATGCATGTAGTGTTTGAATGAACGGAGCATGCAGAAAATAGAAATTTCATTCAAGAAAAAATTATGTTTTTTGTTAAATAAACAAACAAATTAAATATGCCTGTTTCGAAAGTCTAAGGGTAACAGTTGGAATATAGAAAATTTATATAAATTTCAACTATATACATTTTTTTTCTAAAAAAATTACTCAAGCATTTTCTTTTCAATCGACCCTGTTTTGATTTTCATCTTTACTTTTTATTTCATTTTACTTTTAGAATATAAAAAATGATCGCGACAACGCGAGGTCCGTATAATCGACTCTGGACCTGGTTTATTGGACTTAGCAACTTTGTGAAAACTACTCAGAACGTCTTAAAAATACCTGGACCTGGAACGGATAGCTCAAGTGAAATCCCGGTTTCTGATTTTTCCCAAACACAATACTTATCCTATATATTTATGGTATAAATAAGGAAAAGTAAAAAATAATTATTGGACCGTTTAAACCTATAATAATACATTATATTATGAAATTTTGGTGCACCATGATGTATTTATTATGATTTAAAAATGTATGGTCAATTTATCTGTGCGCATATAGGCATGAGCGCACAACACTTCGAGGGACAATTTAATTTTAACGTTATGAGTTAAAGTTAATAGTTACGAAAATAAATAAAAAGTAGAAAACCCCCATGTAATAATATTAAAATTTATGGATATGGTATATTGTGTAACTTGTAACTGGGCAATTAATTAGAATTTTGTTGGTGAGGTATTAAGTAGATTTCCTTTTGTGTGAATTTAGTACTTCGCACTCACACAATGCTTGCTTACGCCTTTGTTTAAACATATCTTGTAATTCTACTAAAATACTGTATGCTACGTTTACCTATTTATTAAAATTTCTTTCTACTAAAATAAAGTCTGTTATGTTTACCTAATTATTATAATTTCTTTCAGATCTAAGTTGACTCCGTTCATTTGAGCTATGAAGACAGCGGCTACAGCTTCGTACAAAGCAGCTCCATCTATATTCATTGTGGCTCCAACTGCTGCCACAAATCTGGTCACTCGTTTATCTATACCATTATTATCTTCCAGACATTGGAAGGTTACAGGTAATGCAGCTGCACTAAAAAATATATGATTATAAAAATTGTATATATTTGTGTTCCTAATCAAAAAGTGTGGTTTAAATTTACAGCGAGTAAAATTTAAGTTTGTTCTAGGCTAATTTGTTGTCCATTGGTTAATTTAATAAAATAAAAGAGCATGCAAATAATAAACTAATTGTATTTATGAAAAGTAAGCTTGATACAAGTTGAGCTAGATCTAACATGATGAGATATTGCTTCTTAAAAATATTCGAAAATGGCCTTTTTGTACCAATTGACAAAAATAAAGGCCTTCTGTTCTTTAATAGATCTTACTTTTAAATGGAACACGTTATTTTTTAGCAATAATGCTCACCTTGATCCTGTTCCCAGCGCTGTGGCCCAAGCATGCAGCATTCCTTTTACATATCGTGCTGGATTAATCCTAGTAATAGCAAAGAATATGCTAGGCAATACAATAACAGCATGTATTGCTAACCCCAGCAAAACTGTAACTACGTAAAGCCCAAGTTTTCTTGCTGTTTCTGATAGAGATTCAACTGTCAGAAGTCTTTCTGCTATTAAGCACATGATACCTATTGGCGAAAACCTACAACGTAATAAGACATTGAGAAGAAACACCTTGAAGCATTATTACATTCTTTACAAATATTTAAACTGTAATTTGCACCGATTAAACTTACACAAATCCATATGTGGTAATCGTTTATCCAAATCACATGAACATTGATTTTGTTACGATAGTGATAGTAATTATGGACAGTTAATAGATCACCTAGTAACTAAACCCTTTTAGTCAATTCATATGGTATAAAAAAATCGTAGAGGCCCGACCTGGTTTTTGAACTATAACTGGAGTGCAGGTTGTAATCAACTTGCATTTAAATGAGTTATTACTAATTTTCATCAATGTTGTGGGAATCACGGTTGACAATTGGTCAAGCATTTTCAGTTTTATTTTTGTAGTGAAAGTGTTGTTTTCATCCACGGTGTCTGAGACTGTTTTCTGTTTAAGTATCACACTTTGATATCAAAACATTTTGGATTGCAACAGTCTTTGGCTTTGCAGTCTGTATATAATTAAAATACATGTTTATATTGTTTCCTTTTAATATGCGGCAAAATTAATTTAAAAAAGAACCTGTGTAAAGAACGCTACGGGGAGAACCTTGATATTAACTACGCATTAAAATCACTCCATCTCCGCACAATAAGAACACTTTAAGAACTGGGCCTATGCTCCAAAAAAATGATTACACTTATGTTGGCCAAACCGTTAAAGCCTTTTCTACCCGAATGTTTGAACATGAAAAAGCCCCGGCCACATTTTACAAGTATGATTGTATAAAAAAACACAACTGCTTAGGCATAGAATTAGAGTATAAGTAACTTTTCTTCGCTATGTTAGTAAAGGAGGTAATAACGAACCTTTAAATTTTATTAATTTATGCCACATAATTTTAGGAAATATATTTATAAAAAATATATTTTTCGACTTTGCGAAAAGCTTCGGAATTTCTAAAAATCTTTGTAGGCATCACCTACAAAAATTTTAAACTGGAAAGTCAGTTCTCTTATTGAACACTGCAAAGTTTTTCGAAAAGTCCATCGGAGTTTTAAAGTCAATTTTAAAATATGACAGCGAAAGGCCTCTTAAAGGACACAGGAAAAACTAAGTGAAAATAAACAAATAAACCAACCACATTACAATAGTCACCATTTCCATTATAACTTCATTCAGTGCAACAAAAAATTTTACTATAGTGTCATCGAATTTCAGTTGTTTTGCTATTAGACTAAAAACTATTGAGAATAATGTTAATCCTGAAAGCAAAAAAAGTATAAAATAATTTTATGCAGTAAACAAAATTGTAGTGCCCTGCCGTATAAGAGGTGGTTCGAGATATTTATTTTTCGTTTTATACGAAAATTGATCGAACGAGGGTTCTCATCTTTCTTTAGCAAATTTAGCAGAATATTGTATAATCAATAACCATTTGCTGTGTTGAATGTACTTGATGGGTATCATTTTTTTTTAATTTATTTAGTTTCATTGTACAACACCACTAAAATCTTTGATTACTAAATTCATAAATTCTTAATAGATAAAGAATTATAGTATAACATAATATGACATAATGATATAAACTAAATAATTGTAATTAAAAAATAAATATTAATATAGATAATTTGTAAGATAAAATCAATGTTAATATAGTTTATTTGAATGTTTATTAAAGAAAACTTTACCTAAAATATTAGTACCGTCATTGTAAACCAAAGCTTTAGTGACTTTAGCCTCAGTATGATTTGTCTCTATGATACCGATTCTCTGAGTTACATTATCCACCTGAAAAATAATACCAGTCGACTCTTAAAGCAATGTAGAGGAAGATAACTGCGTGTGGTATAATATGCAGATATCTTGAGGCAATTCCGTGGAAGATAACTGCGTGTGGTATAATACGAGGATATCTTGATGCAATGCCGAGAGAGATACTTTTATGATAAATATTAAATTGTATAGGCAAGAGAGGGAAACCACTTGTTCAAACCATAGTAAGTAGCCTACTTTTTAGGGCCTTAGTTACTTACTTACTCCCTTATTAGTTTAAAACACTATTAGCTCACCATGTGGCGAAAACTGAATCAGAAAATCTTCTTACTCATTTCTGCTTAGCAGAAATGAGGTAACGCGAAGCAACCGCTTTTCCAATTCTCCATTCACTTTACCGTCTTTAACTCGGGCTTAGGTTTCCGATAGACTCTAGGTCTATTGCAAACCTACGCATACGGCCAAATAACATCACGCGAACTCCCATCATCATCCGGCTCAGAGGATAGCTGTGTTAAACTCCTTGCCTTAAGAGGCTTAGAAATTAGTTTGACACAGAAATACGCATCGCAGAGTTCGACGCGAGGAGACCTATATCACCAATCTAGCTAGAGATTGCTCTTCAGGGAAGCTATAGAGATTGCTAAGTACAGGAATCATTAACAGGAACACGGGTTTGAAGATCTCCAACACGTGGGTACCGCTTATCTCTTTACTACCTGTTTCGGATAATTGTGTCAGCCAATTGCTGTCTCTAACTACGTCACGCAGCATCCAACCACCGATTACTGTATTCAATGGAAATCCTCTATTAGCCAGCACATCAGCCTGAACGGACGCCCCTTCGCAAACTTAAAGTAGATTACGTCATACTGGACCTTCGAACCCTATCACTTCTCATGGCTATAATCTTCGTCCTCAAGGACAAGGTATAAATAGGGCTATCCTCATCTACAATCTTCAGTTCAGTTAGCATTGTGTTTTGATCCACGATGTCCTACATCTCTGAAAATACTTCCTACAGTTGAAGCGAAACGTCGTATTCTTTATCTACATTGACAGGTTCACGACCGAGAGACCTGACTTCATGATAAGCCTACGCAGTTTATTATTTTTAAATATCGTTACGGTTTACTAGTTATTTTGAAACAGGTTTTTATTTAATTTCACCTTTTTGTCTTATTAATACATAGGATAAGTTGCATGCACGCCTAGTGTGATAGTTCCATTGCAAAACTATTTATTATTCATGTAAAGCTTTCCAAGATGCAAGCGAAGCTAGCCAAAGAAAAATTTATTATTTTCAGAACGAATATAGAAGCTTTTATTCGGATAACAGCAGTTAAGCTTAAAGGATCAGCGTCATAAATTATAAATCTAGGTTGCCTAAATCGAGCGTCTGAGATTATAAATCTAAGTTTGAGCAGGAAAATTTCCTTTTTGTAGTTTTATTATTTCCTTTAACTTTATTAAAGAACCTAAATTACCGCAATGTTATCAACTATGAAATGTCATATTGAATTACCTTATGCACAATTGTTCTTGCTTGTTGGAAGCAGGCTCTCATTAAATTATCCGGAAATAGATTCCTGTTAAACAGAAGAATATACACGAATACAATTTATCTAACAAATTTATAAATAAGTGTATATTTTCTACAATTTTCCGCCGTAAAGGAGATATAATATCTACACTTATTAACGTTGTTTTAACTTCTTAATGCCGTATCATAATTAACGATAATTTATTTAATAATTAATTTCCAAATATACATTTTCCAAATAAAGTATTTTTTATGCTTTCCTAACACAATAGAAAGGCGTCTTTCCAAATGGTATGCTAAAAAACAAAACGCACTTTAGTAGCCTGGTACTAACTGCGATCGTTTAGTTCTAATCTAATATGAGACAAAAGAAATTTCAAAAGCTATAATGAGAACTATGATAGTAATAATAATAATAATAAAATATTTTTATCCTCTGAAATTTCATATAAGAAATAGTTAGAAAAAAGTCATATTCATTTTAAAATTATTTACACTATTTTTAAATACTTTTGAAATTATTGAATTAAAAATATCGGCAATGCTATATAAGGGTTTTTAAAAGGACTTGATTCTAGCTCATAACTGGTTACATGCAAGTTCTTTAACAGCTTTTGGAATATGGTTATACTCGGCGTTTCTCAGAGAAATCCTACCTAAAAATATCCTGAACTGTGTCCAACACAGTAGAATCATAATTATCTTCTTCGTTTTCATCGTCAGCTGTGTAGAAATCGCCTGGTTCAATGATATAACTTAGCGATATCCCTATAATAATAGCGAGAATTGTAGTCATGAGATAGTAAGCTAGTGTCCTCATACCCATCTTTCCACTTAGTTTTACGTCTAATTGAGTCATTCCTAAAAAAAAAAAACATTATAATTTTCCTTAGAAAAGCTCATTCCATACATCTTGAATTTCTGAAGATACCTAAATATCCAGAAAATGAATTGTTTCTTAATTTTCGAAAGAAATATTTTTCCAACAATTCCAAAACAAACATACTGAATTATAATGTAATATTCTTTGGAGATATGTTAAAATGATATCGGATATATTTTTTATTTATTTAAATATTTCAACGAAACACTGATTCCATGAGCTGTATTAGTCTAAGCAGGGATTTTTTTTTCAGAAAATGACCCTTATGAGGTTGTTCTTATGTTTTATTTTAACAATTTTTACTATATAGGCAGTTTACTATATATTTATTCGATAAGTATATAGGAAAGAAAGTATTGTGTTTAAAACTAAGATTCCATACCGGGATTTCACGTGAATTATCAGTTTTCAGGAGGTCATGTTTGAAGACCTCCTCAGTTACAGTTTGTAATATAGTTTTATACATAATGGTCATTAATTTAAAAACTTATAAGATCCTGGAATATAGTCCAAGAGCCAGGCCTAAAAAATTGACTCATTTTGTACAACTTCAAATCAAATTTTTCTGAAAATATACCATTAGTTAGGAATGAAAAGCATAGTCTGCCTATCCAGAGTGGAGCCTTTCATATGATTGCTCATTCACATGCTAAAAATTGTATAAAATCGCACAAATTTTAGTTTACTTGTAAAAAAATGGTCTCTTCATGTTTTGCACAAGACTTATAGGGAACTACTTATTACAAGTAAATTGAAATTTGTGCAATTTTATAAAATTTTGAGTATGCGCAATCATTTGAAAGGCTCCACTCTGGATAGGCAGACTATGCTTTTCCTTCATAACTAAAGGTATATTTTCAGAAAAATTTGATTTGAAGTTGTACAAAATGAGTCACAAATAAATAAATAAAGTTTGTTATAATTATATAATTTAATTTAACAATTTAATTAATATTATATAATTTATAATTATTTACATATATTATACATTTATTACGATATTCATTTATATATATATTTGGTATTGCTCGTTTCATGTCAGGACATAAAATGTGTTATTAATTTAAAGGTGTTTAAATTATAGCTTAAGGTCCTTTAACCTTTGTTTTATCGAATTTTAATAACATAAATTGTGTCTCATCATAATCTTAGTTCATTGCCATTTTCTTTGTGATTTCCATTTTATTTAATTTTCTGAAACCTTTTGATAATTTTCTTTGCGCACAATTCGACTTTTCTGGATTCCTACGAAGCTTTCTATTATCGGTTCGAAATATACTTTAGTTACCTGCTATTAGCGAAGTCACAATCAGTGGAAGTATAAACATTTTTAACATTCTCATAAGTATTTCTCCAGGGAATGTGAGTAAAGTGACAGTGGTTTCAGAAAGCGTTAGGAACCTGCAAACAATACCGAGGATCACGCCCAACACCACGCCGCATATCGTCATCCATACCAGTAAATTATCTCCCCAAAACCTCTGAAAAACAAATAAATGTCGTAGAACTTATTTTCACCGAAATTTAAACTATAAATGAGCTTATGAACTTAGGGACATGGGGGAGGACACAATCTTTTTATCTTAAATCTTTGAAGTATAATTTACTTCAATAATCAAGTTTTAAATTCTGATCAATTATTACCAAAATTAAACTTACCGGTAAAATCTGGTAATATTACCAAAACTGTTTTGGGAATTTTTTACCGCAAAAATATGTATACCACTTTTTTTACCATACTTGACTTAGGAGTAGTAGACAGTAATTTAATGGCAATTCCATATTTTTAAGCAAGTTATGACTATTTAAAATGTTGAATCGTTTTAATATCTGAAACGACGTTTTCTAACAAAAATTTGTATATGTTTTTCAATAACTCTGTTATGATTACCTTAAAAAGAATGACTAGCTATGTTTCTGAAACCTCGGCGATTGCCATTTCCATATCTATTGCTATTATTCTCAATAAAATAGTTGATTGGTGTGACGTCATTAACTAGTTTGTAGTTAATAGCAAAAGTTACTAAAATCGGCAAAATAAGAATTACAAAATTTCACTAGAAAAAAGGTATTCTATTTTGTTTTTAGGGCGCTGAATCGAATAAAAATCGGCCCGAAGTCGATTCGACCACTTTAAGTGACTAAAAAAATAGAAAGAAACCTTGGTAAAAAGCCGGAAATGAGTTATTTAATAATTAAATAATTTTGGCTCGGATGTCTGCATGCTTAGCGAATTTCTTTTGTGATATTTGCTTGAAAATACATTTCTTGTTTAATTTTTCGGTTTTCGTCGTTCTGTATTTTTAAAGGAAAATCGATAGTTTAGCAAACGGTTACAATCAGTTGACAGCGTGGGAAGATAGTGTTGAGAACCAATGAGGTTGGCCTGATATGAAAATAGTGAGCGTAGTTTTACATCCATAACCTCATATGCTCTCTCGAATTACTTTCCCACGCTGTCAACTGATTATAACCGTGTGTTATACTATAGAAACTGATAATATTGGAGTAATTAATCACTCCTAGAACTCTTTTTTTTTTGTTTTAGCACGTATAATAATTTAGCTTATGTCATATTGCAAATTTTATTTTGTAGCATTATTTTATTATATTATTATCATATTATATTATTACCTTTATTATTGTCTACCTCTATTGTGCAAACTAACACCTTTTAGATCATGCATATGTTGCTAAGAATTTGTAATATATTCTGTGCTGTTAGCTTTAAGGAGAACTTAGTATTTCAGGGGTCTTTTTGAGTTAACAACTAAATAAATGGAAATTTCAAACTTCTCTTCTTTAGGGGTCAGTTAGAAAAATACGAAAAATTTTCGTTTCCTGCTCAGCTTTAAGTTATTGTTTCTTTATAAATTTTATTATTTAATACCTACTGAACTTATTCTTCGGCCTCTCTTAAGTAAAACACTTTGTCTCCTTCTCCTCTCTGACAGAGTGGATGTAACGGAGGATGATTCACTCGTTGTCCGAGTTCTGTCAAAATTATTACTTACATTAAAAATTCCAATGAAAATTATAAATAATTGTTTCTCCGCAAATCCTCAAAAACAAAATAAAAACGGGTACAGGATACCTCGAAACTTTTCCTCATCACATCGAATTCGCTACGCACTCCTTATCACATCGGATTAGCTACGCTTATTCTCCCTACTTCGGACTCGCTTCGCTCGTCCTCAGAATATTTAAGTAGTTATAAATTACTGCAACACGTCTTCGGACACGCTACGCTTGTCCACAGATAGTAAATACATCCGTTTAATTCCCAGCGGTCTTCCATTCAGGCACTGACCACTCTCGATGCTGTTCAACTTTTATGACGCAACAAAATCATGGATATACTTGTCGTATTGAAACGAAAACTTGGTGTACTTATTTATTACGTAAAGGTGTACACTTGTACCGAAATTTCAACTAAATTTGGATTATTTTCCATTTTTTATACATTTTTAAAAAACGTACACATTTGATAAAAATTGAACTAATGCGGAAAATGAATTGAAACTTGGCACATATGTCTTATACATAGCTTAGTAGTCTTTTACATAGCTACATGTTTACCAAATCTCAAATTGATCACAATATTTTTCCGCGTTTTATGATTTTTCGAAATTTTTAAAAATTTCAAATGAAATGACGTCATAAAAATATTTTCTGGATTGCACAACTAAAGCTATAGAGTTATTTCTGTACACAGTTTCAACTCTCTAGCATAAGTACAATGGGAGCTACGATGATAACAGACACACTCATATACAGACAGACAACTTAGAGAATACACTCAGAGGTCTTAAAAAGACCTGAAACGGATAATTACGGATAATTCCGGATAAAAACGGATCATCCCGGTTTCGGTTTTTTTTCTGAACACAATACTCTTCCTATTTACCTACAGTATTAATGAGGAAAAGTAAAACATTGCAGTCATTTGATATTGTATTGAACACATTTTACCGAAAGACGCTGGTTCATTGTGACAGTAGAAAATCGCTGTTTCGTTGTCTTGGGACCAAATTTCAACGTCATTTGTATAACTTTATTCTCAATTTTTGCAAATTTCTACGAAATAATTTCATTTAGAAAAAATTTGGCCACTGAAGTAGACAGAAGTTGGACTCGAGACTGAGTCAGGCCCGTAGCCAAGAAAGAACCAAAAGAAAAAATTCTGGGCGGTGGTCCGCATGTCGGCGAATTTCTTTGGATGCGTGTTTCCGTGCTTAACAACAATCCTGGTTGGAATGATAATTTTTATAATTTTTTACATTATATAAGTTTACAACTACTAATAAACAAATCCGGCGCGGTGGTCCGCTGTCGGGCGAATTTATTTAGAATGCGTGTTTCCGTGCTAAACAGCCATTTCTAGCTGATGCAAGAACCTTTTTACCCATTGCGTGGTTCGGGTCATACTTTAGAACCCAAGCAGTTACTCAATTGTCAAGCACTGCTCGTAACTCATTTTGTCTATGTATTTTCCAAAGGAAATGCGCATAATTATCCAGTTGGTTGTACAAAACTATGCCTCTAAAATTAGAAGTACGCACTATTATTTGCACTAGTTTAAAGATTAGTTACTATCTTTAAGCTTAGTCAGTTATCTTTAAAGGTTTTAGCGCATTTCGCGTTGACAATTGAGTAACTGCTTAAAGTAACTTTTAATATAATGTAAAAAGCATGGAAACACGCATCCAAAGGAATTCGCCCGACATGCGGACCACCGTGCCAGAATTTTTTCTTTTTAAATATTAGTAACTTACTTTTGTTGAGTTTCTCGGACATCATGTTTTGAACCATTCATATTCACTTGATAAAGCTAAACTAATTTTTACACCTGTATTAATATATTATACCAATAATATACTCTTAATCTCTTATCTATATTAAAGATAACAAAAATGGAGTTATGTATACACAAATCTTTACTTTTAGACGGCATTGCTTGCACAAAACCTGTCTTGACCTGCTCGCCCATCTAGGAGTGTATAAAATTATTTATTTCCTGCCTTTTGTTAACTATTTGATACAATAATATTGGCGTAGGTATAAATTTTCAAGATGGATTATAGATTGTATAAAGAGTTAGTTTATTTTTACTATAATAAGCTAAGTAAGCGTCTGATTTATTTATTAAACAAAGTTAACTTAAAATCTACAATAAACTAAAGTAAGTTAAAAACATTTAATTTTCTATACCTATTAGGCCAAGTAAGCTTGATATTAACGTATTATTTCAGTGTTATGATAATGAAATTGAGATATATATATATATATATATTATATATTATATATATATATATATATATATATATTATATATAATATAAACCTTTGTATGTTATATATACAAGGTAAAAACATTTTTTCCTGTACTTCACAATTATTACCTGGGTGGGGAAGAGGACAACCCTTCTCCTCACTATATTTAACTTCATTATAGTCAAAATGATTATTTTTTAAAATATTTATCACATTAGCTTTTTTGTGTTAGGTTATTGTACACAATGGCCAGCCAAAGTGATTAAATAATTACTTTGGCTAATCGTTTTATGCATAATATTCAATTTATGACTATGGCTGTAACATATATATATATATATATATATAATATATATATATATATTATATTATATATATATATATATATATATATATATATTATATATATATGGTCTGAAGGCTAAAGGAATCCCTCCCTCCACTCACTCTTACACTTTTGGCAATCGACATTCTCATAAGTGTCATTTTCTAAACGAAAATCAGCTTGTATAAAAGTAAAAATGTAGCAGATAATTCTCCACTAAAAATATTTCCTCTACAAACTATCAATGAATTTACATTTGTTGATGGTTTGGAATAGGAATGATACATTTCTTAATTTGTAGTGGAATTTTTTTTAAATAAATAAATATTGCTATTAATTTAATATTAGTATCTAGATGTTATTTTTGCTTTCCAATAACTTTCATAATTTTTCTCTAAAAACTGGCAAAAATATCAATAATATTGACCTACAAAGGTCTAGTCTTTATGAAAAATGTATGACTCTGCCCACAAAGTCAATTAAGGTTCTTTAAAGTTTTTGAGACACCGAATCAAATAAGTCTAGATTCAGTTCAATCAAGCCAACTTGATTGAACTGAATCAAGTTGGGTGAAAATTTGGTTTCATCAAATTGATGAAATAAAAATGTTTACAATAGATATCACAAAAAAATTGTTAATTTATGGGGATGTTGTTTTATTGTGTTTTTGGTGCCCTAACTTGTTTTAAGCTGGTTCCAAGACGTTCCTGGCAAACCTATATATATGTGCGTCTGTTATCATTGTAGCTCCTAGTGTATTTATGCTAGAGATTTGAAACTTGGTACAAATCAATCTTTAGGTCTAATTTCTATCCAGAAAATAATTTTGTTTAAAACCTGTGATAATGATACAGCTGAAATTTCAGAAATTCATAAAACAGGAAGAAGAGCTGTATTTCATTTGAAATTTAGCACGCAAGTAGTCATATCTCATTATCAGCCTTAGTTCAATTTTTATAACTTGTGCACTTTTTAAAAAAATAAATTAATATAAAAAATATCTAATTGGGTTGAAATTTTTAGAGTAATTTACAGTAAGTAATACACTAGTATGGCAAGTATATCTACAGTTTATGGTTGATCATAAAAATTAAGCAGTATTCAAGCCAGGTCAGTGCCTGGATGGGTAATCCCTGGAGATAAAATGAATGTATTTGTTATCTAGGATGAGAGAAGCAAGTCAGAAGGTGTGTTGCAGTATTAATTTGGTGAATCTAGAAAAAAACCGGGGAAAAAATACGGATAAAAAAAATACGGAAAAAATACGGAAAAAAGTACACGCAAAATACATAATTGAGGACAATTTGCAGAGAAAAAAATTATGCAAAAAAAAAAAATTCAAAATAATTACACCTTTAAAACTTACTAACAATTACTGGATATTTAGATTTAATCTAAGAATCAGTTACGGGGTACACTCGGAACTTTTCCTAATCATATTGGATTCGCTACGCTCATTTTTTCCTACATCTGACTCGCTTCGCTCGTCTTCAGAAATGCAATTCCCAAATGTATTACTGTAACACATCTTCGGACTCGTTTCGCTCGTCCTCTGATAGTAAATACATCCGTTTTCAGCAGTCACCCATACAGCACTGACCATGCACAATGTAGCTTAACTTTTTATGATCAAACCAAAATGGATATACTTAATGAATTGAAACGAACTTAGTGTACTTATTTAATACGTAAAAGGTATATCTTGTATTGTAATTTTAACTCAACAAAATTATTTTTCATTTTTTCCAATTTTGAGACGATTGGATTGAGATTTAGACGCATGTATAAGACTTACATAAGTTTCATTTAAATACATTAAGTACATCCATGATTTTTGTTCGATCATAAAAGCTAAGCAACATTGAGCGTGAGCAGTACTGTATGAGTAACCACTGAGAATAAAACCGATGTATTAACTATCTGAGGACGAGTTAAGCAAGTTCGAAGACTTGTTGCAGTATAAATTTGGCAAATTGTATATTCTGACCACAAGTCCAATGTAGGAAGGATATATTGGACTCACATCGCTCGTGCTCAGCCTACAGGTGTAGTTGTGCTATCCGAAAAATATATTGTTTCCAGTCGAAAGTAGGGAGGATGAGCTTAGCGAATCCGATGTGACGAGGAAAAGTTCCGAGGTACCCCGAACCAATTTTTAGATTTATCTATATATCCAGTAAATTATTAGCATTACAAGTTTACGGTGCACTTACTCTGAATAATTTTTTTCATGTACTTTTTTCCATTGTATTTTTTTCCATGTACTTTTTTCAATCGTGTACTTTTTATCTAGATACTAAATTTGGTGATACCCAAGGTACTCCTTATCCATTTTTTAGCAATAGTTCTTGTAAGCTCTATAAGACTAAAAAAGTGGCCATAAGAATGGCTAATCTTATGACCATTCCTACATCTGAACATCTGAGAATCTAATAAGATAATTTTCTCAATAAAATTCACAAAATAACAAGTAAAGTGAAAAGATTTGTTGGAGTTAGTTTACTTGTTGCTTTTTCACTCAGTTTATGGAAGTTAATTATTAATACAACGTTTATGCTTAATGTTGTAATTATTTTATGCTATGTTATAATATAACATTTAAATTATAATCTCATTTAAAAAATATTCACTTAGATTAGAATTGTAAGCATTGTGAACTAACACACCATAACATAAAAGGGAAATTATACATAAGAAATCAAATAAAAAAAATCATCTCTAGAATTCAGTATAAAACAATTATTTATTTAATTTTTAACAATTTTTTAAAAATTATTTTAACAACTATATGTCAGACAGTTTTACACATTTACTATTTTAAATATTTGAGCAATCTGTTTAGAGATAAAAAAATTGTAATTTTTATTGCTGAGTAAATTTTAAATATTTTTGTTTAAGATAACACACTTAGTAAGATAATAAAGTAAAACTAGAAAGCTGGGACATGTTAGCATTTGATTTTGTGACAAATATGTATACATCATTGCTTTTAGAATGAAATAAAACAATTTAAAAATCATAATTGCAACCCATAATGTACAGCAAGACAGTTTCAGAGGTCCCTTATCACTTTATTGCCTCATAAAATAATTCTATTTTGACCATTTGAATTTTTTAAATAAGGGAATAACTTTGTTAAGGGTTTAGCCATATGGCAAGCAGTTCTATGCTTTTATATATGAAGGGCAAGTAGTTTTCTTTTCTTCAGTAATTTATCATATAGGGACATAATAATTCATTATGAGAGCATTAAAGAATATGAATAACAGTTCAAAAGGAGGCTGTTTATGAAATAAGTTAAAAACTTAATTTTTAACATCAGCAATAAAAGTACATACATATATCAGACCTTCCCTATACTCACAGATTTCATTTTTTTGGATAGTCCTCCTTCAGAAATTAGATGGATCAAATAAAATACACATTAAATAAATATTTTTCACACAAACAAATGGTTTTTTATAACATGCACAAGAAAAAGTGAATACTAAATTCACAATGTACTTTCTAGTAGGAAATAAGTATTTAATAAAAAATGATGATTTAATAATAAATAAATAAAAAGTTAAGTAAGACATCAACCTAGTTATGGCAATAAATTACAAGAAATAAATAGAAACACAAAAATAATTTGAACGACAATGATTTAAGTTTTGATTTTTGCAATTTTTTTAATAATTAATCTTTTTGATTTAACTACAATTAAATGGATAGATTGTCAATTAGATACATTGTTTAGTGATATGAGCAATAAAATTGTTAAAAAATGTACAATCTTAATTAACTCTGTTTTCTTTTAATTAAACTTAGCAAAATATAATTCATTTTAAGAATCTCAATTTAATGTTTATCTTAAATATATGTATTTTGGTAAAACCAGGCAAGAACAGGAACCTAAATATTATAACTGCAGAACAAGTTTCTTGAAAAAAATAAAAAATAAATAAAATCAAGCAACACATTGCTTTCTGTTAATGATAAAAAGATTGGATATTCTGTTGGACTAACTTTAACAAATTCTTAAAACATTGTTTATTATAAAATAGTGATTTATAACTCCTTTTTCCAGGTGAACATAATTTCTAAGATAAAAACCTCTTAAGTGGGTACATTTTGTGCCATAGATTATACCTTATTAAATTAGATTTTTGGCCTTATATTTCATCTTACCTGGTGAAACCAAAATAAATTTGTTGACTGACAATATCATTCCCTGTATGAGACAACACAAGTTCATACATAATGTTGAATACTTTCAGAACCAAGTTTTTTGGGCTACTAATAATACGATAATTTAAAAATTACTATTAATTGTTTTGCACAAGGTTAATAAATTAAAATGATTTTTAAAATTATTTATAACACCCATTAAAATTATTGAATATAAAAATACTAAGAAAAATTTTTATATCTCAAAGCAAAAT
Source organism: Microvelia longipes (assembly GCA_018340805.1). Lineage (NCBI taxonomy): Eukaryota > Metazoa > Arthropoda > Insecta > Hemiptera > Veliidae > Microvelia > Microvelia longipes. The sequence continues at coordinate 18,313,176 of JACMZG010001870.1, read as the reverse complement.
TCCCTGGGTTATGACATTAGGTGATTGAATGTTATAAAATATATTAAATTTTACTATTACATTTTTACATTACTTGATATTGAGTCAAACTTATTCTTATCTCAAGTAATATCCTTGAATATTACTTTTTTAGTGGTTATTAATAAAAATGACAGATAAATTTATTATTTAGTTGGCAAGAGCCTGAAAATGTTCCTCATGGATAAAGTTTGAATTGTTTTAAATAATTTTTAAAACTAATTTTTAGAAGACAATTTAGTGAATAAGTAACAAATGAAGTTACTTCTAACATTTAAATAATTTTTGAAAAAAAATAATACTAACATTCATATCTCAGTAAAAAAGTCATGCTTAAAAATTTATTAAAATGGTTCTGAAGGTATCCACAATGCAAGTATGACTTTTGTTCTTTAAAATAGCAAAATAATACAAATAATATTGTTTAATGTTAAGTACAAAAGTAATAAAACCCAGAAGGAATGTATTTATCTAAATATGGTCCACTATTTAATCTAGATATAAATGGTCCTCTAAATATTTCTACAATTTTATTGTACCATTATGCAACTATATTAAACAAATTAAGGAATAAATAATATGAAACATGTTATAAATAAACAATTCCTAAAAATAACTAGAATTAGAGGCAAGCATATTTAAGATGCAATTTCAAATAAAAATAATAAATTATATTGAATTTAAAGTTTAAAGAACGATGATAAAAAGGATGCAGCAATAAGAAATATTATTTTATCATTATTAAAAAAACTTAATAACTTCAAGACTATATTTTTTTCTTTTTTAATAATGCATATTTGTAAAAAGGTAAATAAACAAATAAAAATTTTACACAGAACTATTCATTAAATTTTCAAAAATTAAAGATAACCTCAAAGGGAGCCCACACATAAGTTTTTATTGAAAAGGACCAATGGAACCCTCAGTTAAACAATAACACAACATTACGATTAACATGATACTGAAACATTATGTATCCTTTATATCTTATATAGCACTAACAACAAATCTACTATATAGACACGTTTTACTACATAAACAATACATAGTACAACCAAAACACAATCACAAAATTTATTTCAATAAATTTATTATGTAATTATTATCATATTTTACAGCATTAGAAAAATAGTTATTTAAATACATTTACATTAGCACAATGCCTGTATCTAAAAACAATAATAATGACAATTTTATGAAAAAATTTAAAATTTTCCACCTTAAAATGTTTTTATGAATAAAGTTTAAATTGTTTTAAATAGTTTTCATAACTAATTTTTTGAAGACAATTTAATGAATGAGTAACTAATAAAGTTACTACTAAAATTTAAATAATTTATTATAGAAATGAATATGGAATTGAAAATCAGAAATAGTTATTTATACAACATGGGAGGAAAGGCATTTTACAACTATAGGATTTTCTATGTAAGAGAATTTAATTAGATTTAACAACAGAACATTTAATTAGATCCTGAGACCAATGCTGAGGGATTTAAATTATTCAACTCCAAATGGTTGAAAAGGGAAAACTAGGAATTTTATAAAAAGAGGGAAAATTGGCAAGCTAAAATTAACTGATACATACAAATTAAATGTGCTATGTATTAAATTTTTATCTACAACATATTTAAATTGTACAAATATTTATTTTAGGGAAAAATAAGATATGTAGTATGTTCACACAGTATTCTAAATCCGTGGATCCTATTAAGTACAATATCTAAATAGGGTTATGGAAACCAAAGCATACCACTGTCGAGGTAAAGCCAAGGGATTTATGTCTTTAAATTTCAAGGCAAAGCTGAGCGAGTTAATACGATTAACTCCTGAGGAAGGTTATTATTTCAAGGGAAAAATAGCATTTTACTCAAAAGGTGCAACAAGATTTTTATCTCCAGACAAACATTATTCAATTATAGTTGCTATTTTTATTTTTTTATGTATTGCTCTATTTTATTTTTTTTGGTGGGATCCCCCATAAATTAAAGTGGATAACACCCCCCCCCACAAAAATACATAAGAGCTCCCCTTATGTATTTGGGGAGCTCCCTCATCCTCCCGAGAAAGTGTTAAAAAAAGATCAATACCCCATATAAGTTTAGAGAAAAAAGCTCCCAAATAAAAGGAAAACTACCTCCTCCCTTAAGATCTGGGAGCTCTAAACCCAATTATAGAAAACACATTATACTCCCAAGGGAGAAAAAGTTACTTTTTACTTCCTCCAAACTAGTCATTAAATTTCATATTACTTGCCGTCTGAGATAAATACAAGTAATACTTGCATAAAGAGTGCACTATCAAGTTTAATTTTTCTCCATTAAAACCAAATGAGAAATTAAATCAATTTGAATTCTACATTATTTGAACACTAAAATAATATTAGTTTTGATTTAATACAAACTTTTAAATTATAGACTTTTTGAACATTAAAAAATATGATGGCATTTACTAAAGGATTAATAAATTGCTAATTTTTTTGATAGATTATTTATTTTATTAGTATCAATTCAGCAATGCATTTTTTAATGTTAATAGTTTAATTTTTTTACTTGGTTTTTATTGTTTTAAATAAATATTTTTTTAAACATATTATAAGCAAAGACAGTAAAAACAGTTTAATTTTCTTTTAAAAGTAGAAATAAACATAGGGAATTTGCTAAAAATGAAATTTTAAAAGTTCATTTTCAATGGGATAGCCTGAGTTAATTATTTTGATTTATCAATTCTACAAATTTTAATGTAATTCTAAAATATGATAGATTTTAAAAATTAAAAAGAACAAACATACAGATGCAGAGCAGAAAAGTTAGTTACATTAACATCCACCTGCTTTTTTAAAAATTATACAAACATAATTATGTTATTTAGTTTAAATAAAATACAAAAAGAATAATAAATAATAATAATCCCTGCTAAAGTAACCGTTTTTAACAAATGTACATGTTTAATTAATTAATAAAAAAAAATAAATAAAATATTTACATCTCAATATACAATTAAAAAATCAGGTATGGGGTACCTCGGAACTTTTCCTCATTACATCGGATTTGCTACACTCATCCTCTCAGTTTCGGACTCGCTTTGCTCGTCCTCAGATAGTAAATAGATTCGTTTAATTTCCAGCGGTCACCCATCCAAGCTCTGCCACGCTTGATGCTGCTTAAATTTTATGATCCACCAAAAATCATGGATATACTTGTCATATTAAAATGAAACTTAGTGTACTTATTTATTATGTAAAGGTATAACTAAATTTCAAGTCAATTGGATTATTTTCCAATTTTTTACAAGGAATTTGATAAAACTTTAACTAATGCTGATAATGAGATGAAACTTTGCACATATGTTAGCCTTATACATGGCTACATGAGTGCCAAATTTCAATTGAATCGCATCATTTTTCCACGTTTTATGATTTTTCAAAATTTTTGCTGAGTCACTATTGCGGGTTAATAAAAAAATGTTTTTCCTAATAGCACAACTACAGCAGTAGACTCATTTTTGTACAAAGTTACAACTCTCTATAAAAATATACTAGGAGCGACGGTGATAACAGACACACACACAAACACATACAGACAGACAACTTTGCAAAAACCACTCAGGAGGCCTTAAAAACAAATAATTCCGGTGTCATCACGGTTTCGGATTTTGCAACACTATACTTTTCCTATATACCTCCAGTATAAATGAAGAAAAGTAAAAATTAATTATTTCCATTAATAATAAAAAATGATATAAATATTCTAAAAATTAAATATATTAATCACATGAAAAGACTTAGGGATGAAAAAGAAATATTAAGCAAACAATAATTAAATAATATATTCACATTATTTTATAGATTATAGTAATTAGTTTTAATTCATTTTTTACAAATTAATTTGATTTGACTTAAAAAATAATACTCTATATTATGTACAACGTTACTTAAGAAAATAAACTAATATTGCACTCATTTAAGGTAAGATGTGCATTACTTTAACATTAATTATCTATTGTACAATATAAATAATACTGAAAAATAATCATTTAATTAGCTTAATAAAAGTGTAATTTTGAATGTTAATTGAGTTTTTAAGAAAAGGATATGTTTCGAAACCTAAGATACGAGTAAACCTGGATTAAATTCTTGAATTTGTTTAGTAAATCCACAGCCAATATGTGTAAAACAGGTTCTTATATCATCCAACAGCAGTCAGAGTACTTGAAGTGGTACCATTCTTTGATTCACCAGTCCTGAAATACATAGAGGGGATTTGATCTTTCCAATTATAAGTTAGGAAAGGGTGGTCCGATTACCATTTACAGCTTGAAGATTAATAATGAAATAAAAATGTTATAAGTTTTTACCTACAAAATTAACCAAATTGGATATTTCATATCATTCAATTCATAATTAATTAATTATTATTTAATTATTAAATTCTTGGTTTAAAATCATTGATATAAAAAAATAAGTAGAAAAGTAAGAATATTGGACCACCCTTGGTTAAAAAATATACTATATTTATTAATTATTGGCTCAACTGAATAGGAACTTGGCTTTGGATAATGAAAGGAATAAGCTAATTAAAACAAAAAAGTTATAATAAAATAAATGAATGCTTTAAAAACATGAATAACCACATATATTTAACATTTAACTTTTAAAATAATATACATCAAACTGCTGCAAATTTTTAAGGTCTTGTATTGAAAATAATTGCCAACAATTAATAAATGTAGCAAAATAAAGGAAATGGCTACAGATAACTAACTACCTATAGATAGAAGATGTTGAGGTAGATCTGGACCACGAAACTAGAAAATTATCACCTCTTTGCTTGGCAACTAAGGCTTCTAGAACTGCTTTAGACACTTCACCTGGCCATGCTAATGCCTGTAGACTTCTCCATACAAATCTATACAAACAAATTTACACATAAATAAATAAAAAAATACTTTCATTAGATTTAGCAGAAAATATGAAGCCTCGTAGGAATAACCTCTTCTGGCATTTCTCATATAAGCAATTCTCCATTGCTCCATGCTTCTCATCTCTCCGATGAGAAGCACTTGTTCAATCAATCACTTTTATATGGCAAATAAGGATGCTTCATACTACCAGTGTATCAAACTTGGAGGTCTTGCAGGTTAAAATAAATCTTAAAAAGTATTGCAGATTAACTAACTAATCATGAATCCCTGTGCTACCAAAGATGCCAAAAAATGCAACATTTTTTCGCATCTCATGATTTTATTAAATTTTTGCTTAGTCATCATTGCAGCTAATGATGTCTTAATAAATTATTTTCTGGACAGCACACAGACTCTGATTTTTGTACAAAGTTTCGACTCTCTAGCAAAATACACTAGGAGCTACAATGATAACAGACACACACACACAAAGAGACAGATAACATAACACATAGACACACATAGGAGGCCTTATGGGCCTCCTGTAGTTGGCACAGTGAAACTACTAAATTAAATACTAGTGCTCCTGTTAACTGGAAGAGATTGACTCTATAATATCAAAGCTTAATATAATTAAGTAATCTCTCTATAATTACCCAGCAAAATTTGTTAAATTTTATTACTTTAGAACTAATCCTCATAGTGGGGTCCTGTGCAGCTAGTAAAACTTTTGAGTTATCTAATATTTAACAATGAAATTAAATAAAGAATAAAATAAAAATGCATAAATAATAATACCTGGGTAGAAGAGCAGTGACCACAGTCAATAAAATAATAAGCCAGTATGAAGGCGAGCAGACTGTTGATTGCAGAACCCAAACATTTGCAGGTAACCCGATACACTGCATGCATACATTGTTGTATACTAGCAGGAATACAAAGTAACCTCCGAGAGACAATACCATAGATATGGCATGCAGGATGGTCTGAAATAAGATAATCCAAGATTAAACATAGATCTACAGCATGAATAATAAAAGTTGGCTTATAAATTTATGTCAAAACCCAGAGAGGAAAACGATTCTATTGGTCTGCCATCTTAGATTTTGGTCAGAGTACCAATGGAATCATTTCCCACAAAGGGTTTCACGCTTTTGAGGTTATTATTGGTCTAGTAAAATACTTATATATTCATTTTAATTAACAATCACCATTCAGAAGTAATCTGTCCATAATATAAGAAATCAAACATTCTTTAAAATTAGCAAGTATAAATTGAAAATTACCAAGAAGTAAAGTATCAAAATGCATAGTAAATAAATAAGGCAAGGAATCAACATAACACAAAATATCTGCTACATAGTACCTCGTAACAATTCCTTACAACTATAGACTTGATTTGCTTGTCTTGTTTAATCGATTTTCCTGGGCAATTCTCAACCCTAATAAGAGACGGACACTATCTTTTCAATTAATTATAAATAAATAATTACCCAAGATTTAGTTTCCAAACAAGCTTCTCCAAGCATACAAAACAAACATGCAGATGTTATGGTAGTTCCAAATTCCATTAGTCCTATTTCCGTATCCCAGTAATACTTAAAAATAAACACAAATAACATTTAATAAAGAATTTAAACATAATATAAAAACATTATGGTGGAAGTTTGCAACCCGGGAAAGTTTTGGAAAGCTTGTTTTCTTACTCAATGATTGTTGCTTGATTTTTTGGTTTAAGGTTATAGATCAATTTATTCTAGATTTTTAAAGGAAATGTTAACATTTTTTTTTAAATTCATTAGTGGCAAAGGTATACAGAATTAATTTAAATGAGCCATACTGCTATGTGTATATTTAATCCATACACAACACAAAACTACTAATGTCCTTTTAAATTCATTAAAATATTTTCTGTACTTATTCAGAGTTCAGCTCATGCAAACTATTAAATTTGTCACTACATTTCCTTTGAAATAATGTTAATATTTCCAAAAAAAGTGTTTATAGTCTGACTATAAAGCATACAAGAAATAGAATTAAAAAGGTTCTTTTTGTGGACTTATAAAAAAAAAATATATAAATAAAAACAGATTAATTACACAAATGTCCTATATTTTTTAATATATAATAATAACTAAGGTATCGACTAAAAATTAGTCATCATCAGAGTTTAACAAATATAAAATAAAAATACAATTGTATTTTTATTCTCTTTATCTAATTAATTTTTAAACTCTGATGATGACTATTTTTTAGTTGAAAGCCTAGTTATTATTATATATTAAAAAATATAGGACTTTTGTGTAATTAATCTGTTTTTATTTAAGAAATAGAATGTTTAACATGAAAAACAAGCACTCAGATTTTTTTCTTGGCTTGCAGGTTTCAATCCCTGAATTATTTTGTAATTTTTTCACAAAATGTATATAGTATAAAAACATGAAAGGTTGCATAAAATTACCAAGATTTCCCCGTCCTCTGGCTTTAAGGAATACTTTGTAAAGATAACACACTATTAAATCATTCAGAAAAAGGTAAAATAATATTAATAAAAATCAAAGCACACAAAGCATTAAGTTAATAAGGAACCAAAAAGTGATTAACAAACTCACCACAACAGCAATAATTAGAATAACAGCGCTCTGATACAAAGCATCTATTGTTGTGACCCAAAATGAATATTTATTGTAAGCATGGCCTAATCTACTGTAGCCATATAAACAGGGCCTTGAATACAGGACGTTGGCTGGAGCATGCTGGTCATAAACACCTGTCAATAAATAAAGAGAAACATATTAACTTTATGTGATAACAATAGTGTATGAGTTATCAATGTATTTTAACAAAATTAAAAAAGTTTTAAAAGTCAACAAAACTAGATTTTTTCACTAAAATTTGAACGAGTCTGCCTAAAACATTTTAGATCCCATTAAATAGACCAGGCCTGGGCAAACTACGGCCCACATGCGGCCCGCGGAGCATTTTTATGTGGCCCGCGGGCAAAATTAAAATGTTTGGAAAAAAGATAAAATAAATTAAAAATAACAAAAATATTAGGTATAAGCAAATAAATTGTTTAATTCAAAATTATTATGAAAAGTTAGATACCAAGAAAAGGAAATAATGGATGTTACTTTAACTTTAAAGTTCGGAGAGAAACAAAAACTAGTTGAAACAATTACATAAAGAGCCTTTCATATCAATTCTCATTGTCAGGTTTGGGGAATTCTAATTATTTTAGCGAATTTTTATTTTCACAATAATAAGATAAAAAAAGCTATTTTGCCTTCTGTGAATTGCCGAAAAGGAGTTGATAAAATACAATCCCTTTGATCTTTTATTTCATAGGAATACTTTTTAAAATTATTTTTACACCTAGTATTCTAGCAAAATTGTCTTCAGTTATATTTCAAGATCTGACGAAGATACTCCGTTCTGTTTTTTCCGTTTGGTGCTAAATTTCCCCAATTCTTATTCTTTGAGAATAAATTTGACTGCAATTTGTTGCGGGTTTAGCATGCTTTAATTTAAGGAATGTGGCCGCGACTGCCTGCAAAAAGACTAAGCGGCCCTTTCCTAGAGAAGTTTGCCCAGGCTTGAAATAGACACTTTTAGCGAATTTCCTTTGGGAAAAAATTCGCTAATGGGATAGGCGTCATGGCGGAATTCGAACCTCGGACCACGACACAAATCCGTTTCAGAGGTCCCTAATGACGAAAAAAAAATTTTTTTGAAACTTATATATATTATATATATATATATATATATATATATATATATATATTATATATATAATATATATATATATATATATATATATATATATATATATATATATATATATATATATATATTATGTATTTCTAGACACTTTCTTGTAAACACTCTATCTTTCGAACGGATTATATTTTTTAACCAAACTTGGTACAAAAATCAACCTTGGGAGGACACAAACCCTATTGAAAACCAGGTTTTGTGACGTCATTAACCCGGTTTTGCTGAGTCAGCGAATTTTCAAAAAATCGGCAAAATTCAGGGTTAATATTTTTGGCCGCAAAAAAGGTCAATATTTATGTTTTTTGAGATGCTGAATCGAATGAAACCGGTCCGAAGTCGATACGACCACTATAAGTGACCTAAAAATCGAATAAACCATTGTAAATTACCGAAAACCAAAATTTAGGTCGATTAAAAAATAAATTTCAAATAGGGTGTCGTTTTCTATGTAATTTGGGCGCTGAATCGAATGAAACCGGTCCGAAGTCGATACGACCACTTTAAGTTACCAAAAAGTCGAAAAAACCACAAAAATTGTAGAAAACCAACATTACGGTCCTTGAAAAAATTTCGAGTAGGGTGTCGTTTTCAATGTTTTTTGGGCCTCTGAGTTGAATGCCAGTGGTCCGGAGTCAATACGACCACTCAAACTCAGGGTACCTGGTTCAAATCCTGGAAGGTCGATAATTTTTTATCGTTTTTTTTTTACTTAATATAAGTTTACAACTAGAAAATAATTCTGGCGCGGTGGTCCGCATGTCGGCGAATTTCCTTTGGATGCGAGCACTCAAACCCAGAGTACCTGGGTTCAAATCCTAGTAGGGACAATAATTTTTTATCGTTTTTTAACCTAATATAAGTTTACAACTAAAAATAATTCTGGCGCGGTGGTCCGCATGTCGGGCGAATTTCCTTTGGATGCGTGTTTCTGTGCTTTTTACATTATATAAGTTTACAACTACTAAATAAATAATTCCGGCGCGGTGGTCCGCTGTCGGGCGAATTTCATTCAGAATGCGTGTTTCCGTGCTAAACAACCAATTTCTTGCTTATGCAAGAACCATGCCCATTGCGTGGTTCCGGTTCATGCTTTAGAACCTAAGCAGTTACTCAATTGTCAAGCACTGCTCGTAACTCATTTTGTCTGTATTTTCCAAAGGAAATGCGCTAAAACCTTTAAAGATAACTGACTAAGCTTTAATCTAGTGCAAATAATAGTGCGTACTTCTAATTTTAGAGGCATAGTTTTGTACAACCAACTGGATAATATGCGCATTTCCTTTGGAAAATACAGACAAAATGAGTTACGAGCAGTGCTTGACAATTGAGTAACTGCTTAGGTTCTAAAGCATGAACCGGAACCACGCAATGGGCATGGTTCTTGCATAAGCAAGAAATTGGTTGTTTTAGTACGGAAACACGCATTCTGAATGAAATTCGCCCGACAGCGGACCACCGCGCAGGAATTATTATTTTAGTAGTTGTAAACTATATAATGTAAAAAGCACGGAAACACGCATCCAAAGGAAATTCGCCCGACATGCGGACCACCGCGCCAGAATTATTTTCTAGTTGTAAACTTATATTAGGTTAAAAAAACGATAAAAAATTATTGTCCCTACTAGGATTTGAACCTAGGTACTCTGGGTTTGAGTGCTCGCATCCAAAGGAAATTCGCCCGACATGCGGACCACCGCGCCAGAATTATTTTAAACAAAGCAACTTATTGAAAATTTAACAAAAACTGTAGGTATATTGTAAATATTATTTATTTTCGCGCCCACTTCTAATTTAGAGTTTACTCTACTTTAACCCTAGATTACTCCAAAATTATAAATTTCAGTGTAAAGAAGAATAGTGCAGAATAGTGTGGAACAAACCTGCTACTTAAATTAGTGAATCAACTAAACTAGACTTATTGGTTGATTTTCTTATTAAAGTTCAGTCTTATCAAAAACTGTCCCAATTAATAAAAAAAGAGTTCAATTCCAAAATACTTCACATCTATGTTGTTATTTTTTTACCAATTGTTAATGCAGGAGCTAATAATGTCTAAAGCCTTATATATATATATATATATATATATATATATAATATATATAATATATATATATATATATTATATATATATATATTATATATATATATATATATATATTATATATATATATTATATATAATTATATATATATATATATATATATAAATATATATATTGTTAGTTTAATGTTTTGTTTATATTAAAATAATGTAAATAGAAGGTTGCCAGGAGATAAAAATAAATAAACAAAGAAAATAAAAGGAAGAAACTGAGTTTTTTAGGATAGAATTTTGTTAGAGATGTTTTGTGTTAGAAATAAAAACAATTAGTAACTGTTTTGGTGTGAGTTTCTATTGGTTTAGACTTAGAATAAAATCTGTTAGTGTCTGTTAAGTTAACTTTAGTCAAAAGAATAGTAGGTGCCAGGAAGATTCATAACAATTGGGGGCCTGTCCAAAACAAAAATTGAACTTTTGAAAGTAAGTAGTAGTATCTGAAATAATTTTTGTTTGTTAACTAGAAACGAGTTAGCTCATTTAGAATGTTCGATCTTGAACAATTTATCAAATTTCCAAGTTTTGAAACGTTGGAGTCTTGCAAGAAGGAAGAGCTGCTTGCTATATCGATCTATTATAAAATCGATGAAATAAGCCCTAGCCAAAACAAAGATAATATCAAATCAAAGATTGTAGAGTATTTTACAATAAATGGGTTTCAGATAAACGAACCTATCACGGCTTTTGTTGAAGAAAACTCTAGATTTAATGTTACGTCCAATGCAGAGAATAATGTAAACATAACTTCAAGGACAGAATCTATTTATGATGAAGAAGAAAAGGGTTCCTCGCGTTTCCTTGATGTGTTGGATGATCCACAGGATGTAAGCAAATATAAAATTGATGCTATGGTGGGCCTAGAGAGGGAAAAATTAAGAGCACAGCTTCAAATGCAGGAAATGGAAATAAAATCAAAACTTGAATTAGAGTATAAAAATTGAACTTGAGCATGTTGTTAGATTGAAAGAATTGGAAATATTAAACAAAAACAAGATGGATTCTGCAAACAATGGAAAAAGCGGGAAGTTCGATATAACAGCTTGTATGAAATTAGTCCCGAAATTCAACGAATTGGCGGTTGATCAATTCTTTTTACATTTCGAAAAAGTTGCTTATACTCTAAAATGGCCATCGGAATATTGGTCTTTATTGATCCAAAGTGTATTACAAGGTAAGGCTCAGAGATTTATAATGAACTGTCTGTGGAACAATGTACGGATTACATGTTTGTGAAGAAAGCTATATTGCAAGCTTATGAGTTGGTTCCAGAGGCGTATAGACAGCAATTCCGTTGTTCTGAGAAAACTGATACTCAGACCTACATTGAATTTGCAAGAATAAAAAGGTCTTACTTCGAAAAGTGGTGTAATGCATCTGGTGTTGGGAATGATTTCAAGAAACTGAAAGAGCTTGTTTTACTGGAGGAATTCAAACAACGAATAAGTAAGGAACTCTGTCAGTATTTAAATGAAAGGGTAGTAACGGATATAGATAACGCAGCGGTTTTAGCTGAAGAATATCGTTTGACTCACAAAGAGGATTTTAAAAAAGAACCTACCTCAAAAAATGGTAATGCTAGTAATAACCTCCGAAGTCTTGCAAATACATCTAATTTTTTTAGAAGTTATAATGAAGGCAATAAAAGCAATAATGCATCAGACAATTATTTTGATAGGGAAATCCGAACACCAATTTCAGGGAACAATAACTTTTGCTTTTATTGTAAAAAACCTGATCATTTCATCGCTAGGTGTCCAAAATTAGGGAATAAGGAAAAACTTGAGGCAAGTAGTCATAAACCCACTTGCTACGTCCAGTCCACAGAAATAATAGAAGGAACCAGAGAGATAGGAAAAACTGCAGATGGTATAATGAAATCATACGAACCATTTTTGTCAAAAGGGAGCTTATGTTTAATTGGAAAAGAAGAAAATAGTATTCCTGTTAACATACTAAGAGATACTGGGTGCTCACAGACATTAGTTTTATCAGAAATTCTTAAGTTTTCGGAGGAATCTTTTTCAGGAGAATATGTATTAATACAGGGCATTGAGAGTCAACCGATGAGAGTTCCATTGCATAGGGTCGTTCTTAACTCTCCTCTTGATAGTGGGATTGTGACCATCGGAGTTGTCAGGTCTATACCATGTGAAGGCGTCCAGTTACTGCTTGGAAATGATTTAGCTGGAGGGAAAGTTAGAGCTTTGCCCATTTTGATAAACGAGCCATCAGAAAACGAACTAAATGATAAGGACCTTTATCCTGCTTGTATAGTTACTGGATCACAAAAAGAAAAAAATGCCCGACAAAATTTTGATGGGGAAGTAAGAGAGATTGGTGCTGCCAAATTAGATTGCCAGTATGATATAAGTGGATCATATATAGGAAAAATTTTGATGCAGAATGATGAATGGCAGGAAACATTTAAAGAAGATATGTCATCAAAGAAATTTATTCAAATGCAAAACGAAGATAATAGTTTGATACCTTGTTTTAAGAACGTAGTCGAAAATCCAGATCAGAAACCTATTTGTTACTACATTCGAGATGAAGTTTTGATGAGGAAATATAGACCTCCAGAATCCGCTTGTGATGAGGAATGGGCAGTTAAGCATCAAGTTGTAATTCCGAAACATAATCAAAACTACATTTTAAGGTTAGCTCATGATACTGCGGTGTCCGGGCACTTAGGAGTAAAGAAAACTTACCAAAAAGTTCTTAACCACTTCTTTTGGCCAGGGTTACGTAGTGATGTCACCAGGTTCTGTAAATATTGTCTAACTTGCCAGAAGGTTGTCAAACCTAATGTTATCATTCCAAAAGCACCAGATTTTAGCAAACCTTTTAAATAATGGTTGATGCTTGCGATGTTGAGGTTGGAGGAGTTCTATTACAGGACGATGGAAAAGGGATTCTTCATCCAGTAGCGTATTTCTCTCGAAAATTTAATAGACAGCAGAAGAATTATTCGACTATAGAGAAGGAATGTCTTGGTTTGGTATTGTCCCTACAACATTTCGAAGTATATTTGCATTCCTCGGATGAGCCAATAACTATCTTTTGTCATCACAATCCACTAACCTTTATTAATAGAATGAAACATAACAATCAAAGAATATTAAGATGGAGTCTTTTATTACAAGAGTTTAATATCGAGATCAAGCACATTAAAGGTATTGACAATGTACTCTGACGCCTTGTCTCGAGCTCAAGAATGATGATCTTTCTTTTTTTTTTCTTTTTTTGGAGGGAAGATATGTTAGTTTAATGTTTTGTTTTATATTAAAATAATGTAAATAGAAGGTTGCCAAGGAGATAAAAATAAATAAACAAAGAAAATAAAAGGAAGAAACTGAGTTTTTTAGGATAGAATTTTGTTAGAGATGTTTTGTGTTAGAAATAAAAACAATTAGTAACTGTTTTGGTGTGAGTTTCTATTGGTTTAGACTTAGAATAAAATCTGTTAGTGTCTGTTAAGTTAACTTTAGTCAAAAGAATAGTAGGTGCCAGGAAGATTCATAACAATATATATATATATATATATATATATATATATATATATATATATATATATATATATATATATATATATATATATTATATATATATATATATATATATATATTTATATATTTATATATATATATATATATATATATATATATATATTATATATATATATATATATATATATATATATATTGGTTTATAGATTTCTTAGGGTTGGGTTTAAAAGGACCAATAAGTGTTCCTTTCTCATTTATTGCCAGGCTAACAACTAATCAAAAACAATAGTGTGACTAAAACTAAATTGCAACTCACCCATAATAAGAGGAGGTAGAGAAGTGAATAAGAGATTATACAATTGAAAACATATCTGATCTATCCATATGGTACCGGAGAATCCACAGAAAAATTGAAAATAAAATAAAGAAGACAAAAATCTGAAAACAACAAGTAAATAATTTCAATTATATTCTTTCAACATCCTCAAGCATAACAGTTCCCACTACCACTTGAGGATGTTCCCCCCATGGTTCGAATGCTATCTCGGATCGAAATGAAACTTAGTACAAAAATCAACCTTGCTTGTGTCCGAACCCTATTGTTTATGATATAAACCCACAAAAATGATCTTTACGGCCTCTCATTTTAGTTAAGAGAGGCCGTAAAAATGTTTAATTTTTTATTAAATAAAAAATACATTACACAAGTTGCAATAAAAACATTACATAAGGAAAGGGGAACCACTCTAGTAAATAATAATAACCTACGTAATTAGTGGCTTAGTTACCATTTCTCTCTTAGTTTGCATTGCTGTTTACCTGAGAGATACAAAGTAAATCCCCTCACATACCCCGGGCATTCAAAACCAAAAATTTATACTTCATTAAAAGTTTGATAAATATTTTTATATTAGAGGATTTAAAAGAGAAAACTGAGACTAAATTAACAAAATGATACTAACTGCATTTTTATAGAAGAAATAAAGGACCATAGAAGCCAATCTGTGATAAGACCAGTGACCATGAACTAATAAGAGTCTATGTAGGAACTTGAATTTTGCAAATGAGAAATCAGATGCCATCACAGCTTGCATTCCTTCCTGACCACAGATGCCAATACCAACATCAGCTGCTTGAATCATTGAAACATCATTGGCACCATCTCCTATTAGGATCAAAAATATAACAAAAAACTTTATAGAGACCTCCTTTAGTCTTTTATGATAATTCTGAGTAATATTATGTAAAATTTATTGAAACATAAAAGTTTTAAAATAAATGTTGATTTTCCCAAATGTTACTCAAACTATATTTTATCTAAATAACAGCAGTAAACTTGATTTAACAATATAAAAACAACCCATACCTATAGCAAGAGTCCTCATTTTAAGTTTTTCTTTCACAACCTTGACTATATAAGCTTTCTGAAGAGGAGCAACTCGACAGCATAAAACTGACTTACAATGTTTTGTCAGATTGAGAAAGGGAAGAGTCAAGTTAGATCTTCTGTCCAGAACAAACCTGAAACACAAAATTGTACCTTATATTAATCATAGAAATGTATCAAGTAGCAGATGGGAAAGAATTAGAATCTCAAGATGCAAATCCTGCCAACTTTGTATGTGAGGCTCAGACTGGGTAGTGAAACACACGTAAATTTCCGTATTCGTACAGAATTTCAAAGGACTATACAAAAACAGAAATAATCCTTAGAAATACACCAAAGGTACAAAAATTTCAATAATTGCTTAGAAATCATACAACCTTTAATAGGTTTATATTTATCAAACATTTTACTTTTCCTAATTTATACCGTAATACCAATGGTATATAGAAAAAGTATTGTGTTTGCAAAAAATCTGAAACCGAGATGTCACCAAAATTATCCTTTTCAGATGTTTTCAAAGCCTTCTAAGTGGTTTTTATAAAGTTGTCTGTCTGTGTGTGTATCTGTTATCATTGTAGCTCTTAGTGTATTTATGCTAGAAAGTTGAAAATTTGTATAAAAATCAGAATTTTGTAAAAAAAAACAGAAAACGATTCAATTAAGTTGAAATTTAGTACAAGTGTACCTAACTTAACTGTACCTTCACTTAATAAATAAGTACACTAAGTTTTGTTTTAATATGACAAGTATATCAATGGTTTTTTGTTGGATCATAAAAGTTAAGCAGCATTGAGCATGGTCAGTGCTGTATGGGAGACTGTTGAGAATGGAACCAATGAACTTACAATCTCAGGACAAGCGAAGCGAGTCCAAAGACGTGTTGTAGTATAAACTTAACGATTTGTATCTTTTGAGGACAAGCAAAGTGAATCCAATGTGATTAGGAAAAGTTCTGAGGTACCTTGCACCCGATTTTTTTAAAAATTATCAATTAATACAAATGATTCTATTAAACTTAGATTTATTAGCAATATAAGATACTAAACCATTTCAACGTTCATTTTACCACTATTTTTAATTCAACCACAATGTGTGATATATTAACGCCTATTTTCTTTTTCTTTCATTCATGATTATAAAGATTGCCTTCAATAAAGAAATGTGTGAAAATTCAAGTCAATGGTAAACAGGATATACCAATTTTTACAATTTATAAAACACGCCATTTAATAAAAATTAAACTAACACTGATAACGAGATGAAACTTATATTATTAGCACATTTATTAGTCTTACTCATAGATACATGGGTGCCAAATCTCAAATTGATCGCTACATTTTTCTGTGTTTTATGATTTTTCTAAACTTTTTGTGTCATTATTGCGGGTTAATGACGTTTTAAAAAACTATTATCCGGACTTTTTCAACTTCCTAGGAAAATACACTGAGAGTTACGATGATAACAGATACACACACATAGAGAACGCTCATAGATCAGACAACACACAAAGAAAATCACTTAGGAGGCCTTAAAATCACATGAAGCAGATAATTCTGGTGACATCTTGGTTCGAGATTTTTCGCAAACACATTACTTTTCCTTTTACCTACAGTATAAATGAGGAAAAGTAAAAAGGATTAAACACTTCTACGGATTATTTCTTAGATATTTATGGTTTACACTTTCTCTCATTGAGTACACTGAGCATGAAGAATTTCACCCTCCATTGATAACTATTATCTATAAAATGGAGGATGATACAAATTGGAGGATAATTTTATTTTTAATTTAATTTTTCATCATTAAAACAGTTCAGTATAGAGATATCTGGGGGCTATATTTATTATATTTAGGGCTATTATTTGTAGTGTTAGGCACACAGAATTATAACAAAAACTTATAGAATTTTGTACGGAAATTCAGCTTAAAATATTGAAATTCTAACCTAGATGCATGAGCATAGCGTTTTCAAATTGTTTCAAAATATTTAAGAATCACACATTTAGTAAATGTGAGGTTCAGAATATTAAAGAATTACACCAAAATGCTTAAAAATCACTTACGTTAATGTCTTTCCATCAATAATGAGACATTTTTGTCTCTCTTTATTAGATCGGCTCGTACTTGACATATCACTCCTGAAAAGATAAATGGTAATTATTTGAGAAAACTTAATTTGATGAAAGCATTTATATAACATGATCGGATGTTAAAGTATATTTAATTGAATGAGCAACAAGTGTTTTGTAACATTAAAGTGTACACAAAAAACTTCAAAAAAGACCTTTTTCTAAATTATTTACTTTATTAAGTTTAGACTTAAGATTAAAAGAAAGGTTAAGGCTTAAATTAAGAAGTAATTGGTGGTAATTATTCTAGCAAAAATTAATTCTTCTTGGTGGTATTAATTGATCTTTTAACCTCTTCGGGATCACAAAAAGTACAGAATATTAGAGGCCCAAGGGACAAAATATGAACATAGAGCATTTTATAATTTTTTATTATTTATAAAATGACAGGAATGTAATTTTTAATTATTAGATGATTGACTTATTTCTTCCTTGGAACGAATATTGTAATTATTATTAGTACTTGTAAGTAGACAAAATGTTGTCATCATTCACTTTTGTATGATGTTATTAGCCTTTACTTTTTAGTTTTTTATACTTTAGAAAAAAAATCTAGTCTATTCTTTGTGCTCTCTTATAATATATATATATATATTTATTTTATAGGTAAGATTATGACCAGATTGGTCGAAACGTCACGTTTAAACCATTGTTTTATTTAACCCTAATGGAAACAATCTCTAAATCAAAATCAACTAACCGATTCATATCCCTAGATATTTCATGAGTATAAAAATTAATGGCAGCTTCAGCAGATTGTTTAGATCTAGCAGTCAACCTCATTGTGTCTAAATGAGAAGAAAATAAACCACAGGCAACGGCTACATTGGCAGCTGTTTCAGCTTTATCACCTGTCAGTACCCAGACTTTTAAACCGGCTGATTTTAAAGCACCTACTGTTTCAGGAACACCACTTTGTAGTCTGTCTTCAATACCAGTAGCACCTAAAAAGCAAAAAATAAATTATACTTTTTTATCACAACTTTATACTGTTAGGAATACTCCAGTTGAAGTATTTAATAATAAACAAATTACATTTTTTAACCAAAGGTTTCATAAGAGATTTTATACACAATACTTGTTTTTAAAAATTTATAAAAAAAAATGAGATGAATATTAGGACCAAATGAAATAACAACTTACCAAGAAGAGTAAGATTAGTCTCAACAGCTGAATATGCTTGTCTGATATTGGCAGGTATTGCAGAGCCTTCAGCACCCTGAACAGCTCCAAGCAGATCAGGCCAACTCTCTTCAGGAATGACTCGTTTAGCTATTACAAGAACTCTTAAACCTTGACTAGAATATAGAGCTATCTGTGATTCCATCTTACTTGCAACTAGAAACAGTCAAATATGAACATAAAATATATATTAAAGGTCTTGTGCTCTCCACTTATTAAATCAAATTCAGTTAACAACACCCAAACTTTTCAAGTCAATTTTGTCACATAAATTACTCTAACAAATTATTAAGTAAGGACTTAATAGTATTAATAATATTTAATTAACTTTTAATCTTGATTTGAGAATGTCCCATCACTGCTGTGGCTACAACAGATACTAAATTAAAATATGTAATAAACTAGATGGAGCCTAGTAAAATTTTACTCATTGTTACATTTAGCTCATTCATAAATATGTGCTGGAGATATATGTTTTTTTCTTCTAGGGTATTTAAAGCTTTAAAGGGAACAAAAGTAGGGTCAAAACACAATAATTATATTAGCAATAATATAATAATCAAATTATATTACACCAATAAAACAACCTAATAAATAAAAATTATATGTGCTCTTTTACGTACATGTTAGGTATGACAAAACAAAAAATTTTGTATTATAAAATTATTGTCTAAAGTTGGTCACTGAGATAGCCATAATACACACAATACTAAAGGTTACCAGCTTCATTATTTATCTAGCGGAAAAACCTCTATTAGTAAATGATTAAAAATTATTATTATTAAGACACTGTATTTATTTTTATAAATGAAGTATTACACCCTCACAACATGAAAATAAAGAAACATAATTTACACAGCATACCTTCTGATCTTGGGTCAGCAAGTGCTGGATAAATACTGGAGTCAGCTCCTTTAGTATAAACAATGATCTGACCAGTGTGAGGACTCCTAACAACCACAGACATACTCCTCCTCACAGCATCAAATGGAAGCACTTTTAGGATTTCATATTCACATATTGGTTCACCTGAAACATTATTTAACAATAGAACGAAAGAATAAAAAGTCCCTCCACAGTTAAAGATTTTTTTAAAGTAAAGCAGAGCACTAGTAATTTTTCATTTAATAAAATCTTTAACTGTGGAGAGACTATTTATTCTTTCGTTCTATTACGATGGACTCCATTCGTGCTCATTCTATTATTTAACAAATTTTATTTGATAGAGATGTAAGCTATCTCATCAAAGCTTAGATTTTTTACAAGTTTTTTTTTCTTAAAAGCAATATGAACTACAGAGAATTAAACATAAAACAGTGAATCATACCTGGTAAAGAAATAATAGCTCTATAAGGAGTCCGTCTAATTAATCTACAATTATAAGCATAAGCCATTTTAACTAAAGCTAATTCATCTGGACTCTCAGCTTCAAAGATTGGTTTTGACTGACCAGATTTAGGGGAAGCAGAGGTACCTAAAACATAAAAAATACATGATAAACTCTGATGAATAGTAAACATTGAGCAACAATATATTAAGAATAATTCTAATTGCTTATAGTAAAAAAATATAATAATAATAATAGGTTGGGTACCTTGCCTACTGACAAAGATAATATCTAATCATTTTTTATTGCTATATTTTATTCATTAATTCTAGTTTATTTCTTAAACTATGGCAACAATTTTCATACGAATCACACCAAATTTGACATAAGAATTATTCAGCCAATAGAATGCATCTAGTTTTTTAAAATGTTATAGATAAAAGTGAATTTATAAGTATTATTTATTTTTAATTTTCTCATTTATACCATAGATATAGGAAAAGTGTTAGCAGAAAAATCTGAAACCAGAATGATACCGAAATTACCTATTTCAGGTCTTTTTAAGCCCTCCTGAGTAGTTTTCTCAAAGTTGGCAAAATAAAATACAAGTTTGAGAAAAATTAAATAATAGGGTCTTTCCATATCAAATCAACACAGGTAAAAACACGTGATATCTCCGATTTTAATATAACTTGACTGACAGGTTGGCCCTATAGAAGAAAGAAAAAAAGTCCAGATTTTTGGCTTATTTGGTGCAGCCAAATAAGCAGTACGGTGGTGAGTTTTATTATGAGCAAATATAAAATAAAAATGCTAATATCTCAAAAAGCCAATTTTTAAATTTTTTGAAAAAAATCCTAAAAAGAGCTTAAACTGTTAAACTGGGACCGCCAAGGGGTTGGACACAGTAGCGCATAACGTGTGTCAAGGTATTTCAAACTATAAAAAGTCACTTATTTTGCAATTTCTAGCAATGATTATGTGATGAATCTTAACTTTTTTTACATTTTAATTCTTTAAGCCATAAAGTTTTCAAAGAAATCAACTTAAATATAACTGGTTGATTTAACTTCAATTCGGCAATACATCTGACAAATGGACTAAAATCACAATCTTACCATTTTTCATCTTTTTAAAGAATCCTGGGACATTAAGTAGTTTGGGTCTAGCAGGTGAAATTTTGGGAACAGGGAGAGGAGAGCTCTCTGTAGATGATGATATGGGGGACAGGGTCGGAACTGATTTTACTGACGGTCTTCCAACACTTTCAACTGAATTCACTGATCTCACTCTGAAAATGAAAAACATAAATTTATTAACAAGCAAATTAAAAACAATTGAAACTTCTTGCAGATTATCGGTTAAATAATCTGTATTTATTGTTTTTTGCCATTTTTTGTCATGTAATCTGCTTCATGGCTACCTAGCCTTGCAGGCCTGCTCAGTTCGCCACCTATTGTACCTCTGAAAATTCACTAAATAAAATGCTTTGTAATAATTTTAATAAAAAATTAAAGCAATTAAATAATAAGTCAGTGAGAGAAATAGTAAAAATGTATAAAAACATATTGTACTAAATTAGAACTAATGTTGTTAGTTTTTTAGACTCTATATAAAACTAATTTATACAGTTTATCAATAAAAATAAAAGTATGAAAAGTTTCTAAACAATAGACAAAAAAGGATAGGCGTAAATGATAACAGGTCATCATTGGAAAATAGAAGCAGTTCTTTCTATTGTCAGCTGCTGTTTTCGCTGATACTTTAATATGATCTGAAAGGTTGGCTGACTGTTAGCATGCTCTTTTTTTATTAGTTGATATTTTATTATAAGCTGAGAGCTTTTTATAAAAGGCTATAATCTAGTTATAAGTAGTGTGAGCCCCTAGATGTAGTAGTGTCAGGTACAGTGATTACTTCATGCAGTGTTTTTTTATAGGGAAACATAACCTTTAGCCACAGAAAAAAAAATAATACCACAATCTTTGCTACAAAGGATGCAAGCAAGATTTAAAAATCCAGCAACTTCATTTAGGAGAAATAGAATCAGTAAAACTTTATTCATTATTAAGTTTAAATTGGTTAGTTTATAATTAACTAAGGATAAATAATAATTGTTAATTAATAATTTCTGAACATATTGAAAAACTTACGAGTTATTAAAGAGAAGAGGAGGGTCAGGAGTAGGGCTGGGAGTTACTGATCTAGTCTCTACTAATCTCTTGTATCTTCCATCAAACGATTCTCCATCTTCACTACTACCTCCATGTCTCACATCTCCCTCTATAACTCCACTAGCATTCATCTGCAACACAAATAAACAGTTTTTTGCTATTATCAAGTAGGATAAGAAAAACTTAATACTAACAAATTCAGACAAAAAAGTGGATATTTATCATTATTACTGGGTTGACTTATAGTCATATCCAACTCTATTTTGTTACATCTAAATCAACAGGACCCTGAGAGCTTAACTCACTCTGCCCTACACTTAAATTTCTGAAGAGTATTAAGTTAAGTATTTACCAGAGACAAGCTTTTCTCTCTCATGGCCATCATGTTTAACATACAACAGTAGTAGTAGTACTGAATTTTTCAAAACATGAATAGTACACACTAGATGATTGTGTGAGAGACACAAAGGAATACCTAAGAGCTATGTTATGCCATAAGTGGGAATTACAATCTTTACATTTTTGTGGATTTGTAGGTGTCTCTTGTACAATTAATTATATTGTTTCTAATATTCATGTTATGGATAATTCTTTACACCAAATGATATATGTTTTACAAGCCAAGCATGATGGCAAAAAGAGAGCACTGAATGTCACTGGTATATATGCTTCACTCGATATTCTTTGGAATTAAAGTGAAGGGGAGAGTTCAGACAATTTCAGAGGCCAGATGAGATGCATTGAAACAGAGTGGGCTATGGCTTTATGACAATCAATAATGACAAATATAGAATGATGGAACAGTTCTCACATGTAGCATAACATTGACTGTTACACTTCAAGATGTTTAAATTATATATTTTTTACTTAATTAGAATTTTGATGATTCAAATTGATTTGAATTATTAAATTAATTTATTTGTTATCCCCCAATAGTAATCTGTAATAAGTTAGAGATAAATTCACAAAAACAAATTGTATAAGTAAAATAAATGTAATAATTTACAGATTTTAATAAAAATAATAAGTGTAAAAATTTTACAATTCGTCATACTAAGTCCATTATGATAATTTGTACAAAACAAGTTATCCCCAGCAACCAAGACATTTGAAAGAATGTCATATAATTTGTATGTTTAGTAAACAATACAATAAATTGTAAGTAATATTTTTATTCTTATTTCATTCCACAGAAACATTAGTCAATGGTTAGCTTAAAGACAAATAAATATTGACATGTTCTCAATATTTAAATACGAAAGATTATAAAAATTGCTGCCTCAGTAGAATTAAATAAGTTGTTTATTATTCAAGGCTGATGATAGACTTTAGATGTCAATTTTTCATTTTAAAATAAACAAAGTTAAAAGATTAAATGAGCTTAAAGCTGTTTTTATCAGGAATCCACCAGGAGAGAAATTTTGTTGACCCAACGGCTCCTTCCAGACTAATGTTATGCTTCAAAAATTAAAAGGCAATAAATTGACTCACAGAATCTCTATGAGGATGTGCAGCAACTACCACAGTGTTACACAGAGCAAGGGCAACTAAAAATTCTTTTACAACAGCTGAATGCTCATCTCCTGTATTTAGATCTTCTATTAGTTTGCCATTTTGTACTAGATGGTCTGGAACACTTCCATCCTTTAATAAGAAAGACACTCAATTAGATTGAATTAATTTTAATTTAGATTAAATTAAAGCAAATAAGGCTTGAAAACAAACCAAAAATTTTTATTTCACTATATGACTGAATAATTTTGAATAATTGTACAAAATAACTAAATTAGATAATGACAATAGTTGCTGGTCATAATTTTCGAATTAATAACTTTAAAAAATAAATTTCTCTTAAGAAATTAATGTTCAACAATAAGTACTACTACAAAATTATTTTAGAGGCCTAAGCATAGACAAAAAGGACAAAATCAAAACGGGATGTTATCTGGATTGGAGTTAACGTCAAACCAAATTGAGTTATTTAACATGCATCAAAATAAATAGTAAAATTTATTCCGTACAGTATAACTAGACCTTAAGATAGATTTCTTAACATAGATATAACTCTCTGGGAGTTACAATAACTATGTGTGTGAGTTATGATAACTGACACACATACACATAGACACACACACAGAAAGATAACTTGGTAAAACCCATTTAGGTCTTAAAACACCTGGAATGCATAATTTAGTTGTAATGTTAGGTTTCAGATTTTAGTTCAAACATATTACTTTTGCCAAATACCTTTGGTATAAATAAGGAAAATAAAAAATATGAAATCCAAATCCAGCAATTTCAAAATAAAAAGTTATATTTCGGGTCAACAAAAATATTTGTTTTGTTTTTAAACACAAAAAAGTGTTACAAACCCTCAGAAAAAATATTCCATGAAATTAGCAACAGAATTAGAAATTTAAAACATTACAACTTGTGAGAGGTAAATCCCCAACTTGACTCTTCATGATACATTGTAATGTCCTAAATAGTATATTTTATTATACTCATCTTTCAATTTTTTACACAACTCAAAATTTTTTTGTTTACTTTTCGAAAACATGTAAAAACCATGATATAACCTCCTAGTTTTTATCATCTACATTTAGAGTTAGAACTAGTTTATTGTAAAATTTTCACATTCAATACACTCTAGAGCCTACACTGTATTTTTTGAGAATTTTTGAGAGATCAAACCTGATGAAGAGAGAAAGAAAAAAAGATGGTGGTCTTTTTAAAAAAACTTGAAATAACCGTAAACTTAAGAATTATGGAAGTTATAAGCTAAACTTGTGTTCTAATAATGTGATTCTATATGTTATAATAAAGTTAGTTTAAAAAAATAGAATGTTGAAACATTTGTGTATAGGATTGGACTCTTGTGTAGTTTATAGTGTATTGAATACTTTCGGTGGATTTACTGTGCTATATATACTTATTTATATATCATTTGCTTCATCTAATTATTGTATTAAACATTAACAATATCATTAAAAAAAGTTATTCTTATGCAAACAAAGAGTATTTTATGATTCTCCCCACTGTAGCCAATTCCAGAGCTTAAGAGCTCAAGAACCCTGGATGAAAAACAAGGCCCAAGCATAGGTGAAATGGCCGAACATTGCAACATCTTGGAAAAACCCAGTTGTTTATGCATGGACCCTTAAATACCTTAAATATGGA
Source organism: Microvelia longipes (assembly GCA_018340805.1). Classification (NCBI taxonomy): domain Eukaryota; kingdom Metazoa; phylum Arthropoda; class Insecta; order Hemiptera; family Veliidae; genus Microvelia; species Microvelia longipes. The sequence goes on along the minus strand of JACMZG010001870.1, from coordinate 18,287,497 downwards.
TTGTTAGCAAATTTTCTTTAAACAAATTTTGGGTTTTCAATGCAATGTCTAGCTCCAAAGGTAAATAAAGTGGTAAAGATAAAAACACATTAAAAACAGTGTTTTCCCAAAATTAAGTTTGAGTGATACCTGAGAAGTGCTGGAAGTTGGATGGTTATAATCAGTTCCTCCAATTGTACACCTTCTAAATATCATTTTATTTTCAGTCAATGTACCAGTTTTGTCAGAAAATATATATTGAATCTGTAACATAGTCAAAATCATTGAGTACATTTTGTTCATGTCAAAAAATATATTTTCTCTGTGAGAAGTTTAGGTTCACTTTATTCCCAATGGCACAGAACGTGAAATGCATAATTTGTATCCCCTACAAAAGAAGATATTTTTATGGTGTACAAAAAACCCTTTTTGAACAGGTGGGAGTGTATCTGTTTACCACTAGGAGCAGTGGAATATCACTTTCATGTTTAGCCCAGCCATAGTTCCGTTAAATGAAAACACTGTTTTAACTGTGGTATAACATTCTTTCTGTTATCTATTTCTGGTTTTTATTTACAATTGAAATTAATAATTTATATTTATTTAATTGAAATGTTATTTATTTCTCTTTACATGAGAAAAATAGAATACACTACATAACATTGAACAACTTTTTTTTTATCTCAGCTCCTTTTACTGACTCGCTTTGCTCCCCAATAAATATAGTCACTTTAGTCAAACTAAGATTCATTTCACATCCTAGTAGTAAAATATACTATTAATTAGAACTAATTGTATTTATACTAGAACATTTTGTATTAAACATTTCAAATTTAAAAAATACTTCAAATTTGTAATTTAAATAAGTACTTACTGACTTATTTAAAAAATAAGTAAGTTATCTATTTATTGAGCTCTACAGAATTTAGAGTTTTGTTTGTACATATTTCAATAAGCTCAAATCAGCCTATAGATGCATGCCTAGAGTATGAAACATTGTATTTTAATAAAATAATAATAAAATTATTATACAATTTACCTGACCAAGCTGTTCAGTTATATTAAGAGCTCTACAATCTATACGTCTATCAGTCTCAGCATCATAGAGATCGATATTATTATTTATATGATAAACTTGAAGTAATTTAGCCATTTCTATTGTAACGTAAAGCGATAAAGGAATCATAACCTGGTCAAACAAACAAGACATAATGTTTTACAAACAGAGTACCTTTAGAACTAAAACCATCAACCAATCTCTATTCTAATCCAACACTATAATTAAAAAGTACTGAAATAATCAATAAATGGTTTTCGGAAAGTTTCAAAATGTTAAAATTTGGGAATGTGATTAATCATATTAAAGGCAAAGAAAAACCCTCTAACTTTATAACATGGTATATGGATTTTTACAAAACAAGTTTCTCTCTTGATGTTTTATTAGCCAATATCTTTATATAAGTAAAATAGCTTGTTAGTTAACATTTAAAAATAACTTCCTATTAAAAAACTAAACCAAAATATTACTATAACAAATATTCCTATTATCATTACTGAAACTAGACATTAATTTGATTTTAAGAGTTGATTTCCAATATTAAATATATCTGACTTCATTTCTGGAACAAAAATATAGTACCTATTACAACTAATAAAAAAAAAATACGTACTTGAAGTATAATAATAAAAGTCCAAAACGAAAGTAAAGCTTCATCACCCACAGATGATGTGCTAATAACATAAGGCACTGAGATATGATCCCTGAAAGAACTAAGCCACAACTTGGTACCCACAGCCCCTGATGAACACAATCCAACTAGTATAGCAAAACACCATAGTATATCTGTATTCACTCTCTTCTCAAGGGTTGAACGCTTGTATCTTGGGCCACTGTTATTTAACATAGCTTTTGTCTCATGGCCTGAAATAAATAAAAAGAAAGAATAAATTAACAATAATGCACTATTAGGCAATACTTTACATTTTTAGGGCTAGCCAATTGTTGATTCAAACAATTTTAAAACAAATAGACTTAAAAAAAACTTTAATATTGATCCCCATTTAGTTAATATATTAATCTTGTTCTACATTGATGTGATGATAGCCTTTATAAATCAAGATGCCACATTAATTAGATTTATACACCTAGGAATTTTACTGTCTTGGTAACATAATACTAAAATTCATATGTCCACTTTTTTATTTTCACATGTATCACTTTTTTATGTTCCAGCTTTGGAATCTGGAAGAGATATTAATGGAGACAGATATGCATAATCAAGATAAAGAAGACCACTTAGACTTTCTAAAAACATTTGGAATGGATAAATCATGATAATCCTTATGTTCCCAAAAAAGAACACGGACAGAAATCAATGGTAAAAATATACTTAATTTAGGAAAACACTTTTAAAACAAAGAATCCTCTAAGTCTGATCTTTAAGATCCAAGCTTCGTATTCAAGGCAAACCCATTTTAAGTCTGACATCATTTATTTTCAGCATTTTATTAAAAACAGTATGTTATTTATTACTATTTATACAGCAAGAATTTTATTTAAAGAAATACTGACAGTCATTAGCTGAAAAGATATATCATTTGATGTGATCATTGATAGTTTTATTTTCAGAATTAGTTTTTTTTATCTTGAAGATAAAACTATAAATAATTGTAACATTCAACTTTAAATTTTTAACATTGGCTGATAAACTTAAATTCCCAATGTATTAAAATGATAACAAAGTATAGGATAAGCTCTATTTGCAAAAGCCATTATGGGCATTTTGGACATAAAAATAATACTCAAGTTAAAGAAAAAATATGGGTAGATGTAGAGGATTAGTAGAAAGAAGTAAGAGGATTTGGTTGCATTTCTGGGCCCTCTAGCTAATTGAATACTTAACCTTAAGTAATGGTAGTATAATGGTTATTTACCTGCATAAATAACAATGCCCTCGACAAAGTCAGTATTTTTAATAACAGAATCCCTAAGAAGGAGATGATTAGAGTTGACTAGGGTTCTAGAGCCATCCTCCCCCACTATGGCACCGTGGAAGTGATAGAGTTTAGTAGTGGGAGGATCAACTTCCACAAACAGACGGAAGTCTCGTGCTTTGAAATCTTCATCCTAAAAAAAACAAATTAAGGTATGAATAAAATGGCTATGACTGGAAACAAAATTTTAATGGAAAGGCAGTGATACCAAATTATGGCATCATTTTATCCTGAGTTCACTCTACCATTGAAATAATTAACAGACAATTTTATAATAAATAGATAAAATCTATTTAATAATGTGTAATATAGGATAATAATTTGTACAAAATTATGATGTTAACGAACATAAAAAATATAAATTGAAATCCGGTAGGAGTACCTCAGATCTTCCCTCTCTAGTTTGGACTTGCTTCACTCGTCCTCAGAATAAAAAAAGCATCAAATGTACTGCTGAAAGTCTTTGGACTCCCTTTGCTTGTCCTCAAAAAGTAAATACAGTCATTTTATTGCCAGCGGTCAGCAATACAGGTATAGCACTGACTACATTAAATGCTGTTTCACATTTGCAAGGACATACTTGTACCAAATTTCAACTCAATTGGGTTATTATTATTAAATATTTTACAATTTAAAAAAAAACATTTACAAGTCATTTAATAACAATTGAACTAATGCTGATAATGAGATAACACAGAGCACATATCTTAGTCATAAATATGACTACATGCGTGCTAAATCTCAAACCAATCGAAACATTTTTCCATGTTTTATTAATATTAGAAATATTTGCTAAGTAATAATAATCAGTTGGTATTAAACAAATTTATCTGTAACAATTTATTAACATAAAATAAAAAATATATGAACTGTATTAATTTGATAAGAGAAGGAAAATAAGAGTGCGACAGTCAATCTTAAGCTGGTATTCCCCCATTAGTGTTAAGCTTTCAACATGCTTTTGATAATAACAAAGACACATAAATAATAAATTAATTAACCATTTAAGCATACATTATTAAATAAATAGTATTATTAAAATTTTCACATTTTTCACAAGATTAATGGAATAGATTTTCATTATAATCAATGGAAAATAAGAAGTCACTCCACTAAGTAAACTTTATTGGCAACACCTTTCAACTTATATACTTTTTATTAACATAAATTTTTTTATATATGTTATAAAAAAATCGGCTCCTGAGCCCTTTGTCCCCTCTGCAGGCCTGATAAAAGAAATTCCATCATTGCTGGTTGTCGTTTTGAATTATTTGTAGATACTTATTGTTAGTATTTAGTAGTGTATTAGTAGTATTAGTAGTAGCAGTAGTAATGTAGTATTTAGTACACAAATATACTTTTTTATTTTTTTTACCAGTTAAAACTTATTATTTATGGAGAGACTTTATATCTTGTATTTTAAATTTTACAATTTCAGTCAACCTTAAGTATTGTGACTAATATAAATTAAACAAACAACTCATTTTCAACCTTTGCAAAATATCGTTGAACAAAAACATTGACAAAATAATAAATTATCATTGAAATAATTTACATCAATACAATGTGATAGGTATTTATAAATAATATTACAACAATAAATGATAAGTAATAATTAACAACATGAGATAGAAATTTAGATAACATAGAATTAAACAGGAGAGTGAGGGAATAATAAACACAATCAATAGTGTCATTTAGATAGTAATTTAAATAGCTAAATCGTAATGCTTTAGTTAGAGATTGGATCTTAAACGTTCTACACTGATATTCATATTTGAAGTTAATGCAAATTATACTGTAATGATCATTAAAGAATTTTAATTGTTATACATTTTCAAGCATTCAGAATGCAAACCATACATGTAATTGCAGAAAAATATTTGTAAATGTATTTTATTCGAGATTATGTTTTTTGAAAGTTTAATTTTTTAAGTTAAGTAATTTTAAAAAGACGTTTAAAGTAACAACCGTTTAAAAACAGCTCAACAAATTTTAAGTAATTTTACATAAGAAAGTTTTTTAGCTATCACAAGGAACAAGCGCATAAGTGTAGTGTCTTTTTACTTTTCCTCATTTTCATATACCGTAGGCATATAGGAAAAGTATTGTGTTTGCAAAAAATCCAAAAACGGGAATTATCCGATTCAGGCGTTTTTAAGGCCTCCTAAGTGGTTTTTGCAAAGATGTCTGTCTGTCTCTATGTGTGTGTGTCTGTTATCATCGTAGCGCTCAAAGAATTTATGCTAAAGAGTTGAAATTATGAACAAAAATCAGTCTACCTCTGTAGTTGTGCTGTTCGGAAAATAATTTTTTTTATGACGTCATTAATCCGCAAAAATTTCAAAAAATCATACAACGCAAAAAAAATGAGGCGACTGGATTGAGATTTGGCACGCATGGGACTATGTACTATGACCGCTGAGAATGATATGGATGCATTTACTATCTGAAGACAAGCAAAGCGAGTCCAAAGGCATGTTGCAGTTTAAATTTGGCGAACTGTATTTCTGAGGACAACAAAGCAAGTCCGAAATGCCTAGATCTAGGAACTGTTCAATCATTTGACATTCGTCGTCATTGATGGTTCGACATAATGTTATGCCCCACTCTGTTTCATTACATCTAACTCATCAGGGCGACGACAGACCCTAAACTCACTCTGACCTTTAATTAAAATTCCGAAGAATATAATGTGAAGTATTTACCAGAGATGAGTAGTCCTCTCCATCATGCTTGGCAGGCGAAACATATATTATTTAATATCACTGAGTTTTGCAAACATGAATAGTTGACACAATAAAAATTGTGTGAGAGACACCTAGGAAATGTAACAAGCAAAATGCAATGTTACACCTAGGAACTATTCTATTATTCGACATTCGTCATCATTGATGGTCGACATAATGTCATGTCCCACTCTGTCTCGTTACATCTAACTCATCTCGGCGCCAACAGAGCCTGAACTCACTGTGATCTTCAATTAAAATTACAAAGAATATAATGTGAATTATTTACCAGAGACAGATATAATATTATATATATATATATTATATATATATATATATATATATATATATATATATATTATATTATATATCACATATTTGTTTCACTTATATTTTTTTGGTAGCAGGAAGTCAAATTGAATTGACCTCTCCCCCTCACTTAACTTCTTGATGAGTA